>JARFIW010001104.1:7281575-8522100 GCA_036346225.1 Platerodrilus igneus | reverse complement strand
TTCGCGTTGTTTCTTCTCTGATAAATAATGTAAGACCAATCGGGCAGTTACAAAACATGAAAAACATGCTTTCTTTTTTTACGTGACTGACAAGTAAAAGTTTAGTGTTCCTTTAGTAGAAATGTTAATATTTTCAGCTGGTTTGTAACCAATATTCTTCGGATTTTACGCTCCATTTCATAAGTTCTTTGAACTAATGCTTACTTGGTCGTACTACAAGAATTTTACATTGTCGTTACCGCATATTTTGTTTGGCTGCCGTTGTATGCAGATTAAGTTATGATGAAATAAGAACATTCCAGTTGCCTAAGACCCTCAAAAGCCTTCGTGAAATTACATCAGTAAATGCCAACAGGTACGATTGTTTCATTTACTTACAATATAAAGACTTGCTGATAGTAGGTAAATATTTAGAGATAATGAGCAACACATTGTTGTCTACTTAATACTGCCATTATTAGCATAAATATTTAGTGTAGTTTGGTATGATAATGTTTTTATATTGATGGATAACTTTATTAATTAGTTTTTCAATTGTAAATAGACCTAATAATTATCCATCAGTTGTGTTAGTGACTAATTATTCTAGTTGTTTGGTTGATTGCGCCTAAGCGCAGTATTGTAAATATTTATTTTAGTATACTAGGTTTAGTAGCGATTAGCGACGCGAACTCGTGATTACTATAGTCAGCGTACATCTGGCAAGTAAGTATGTAAGATTTATTTGGTTACGTTTTATCCGTGCCGTCAATCATGCACAGCCTGCGCGTAATTTTATTACGCCCCCAAATTTAGTTGCAGTTATTATCGTCACGGGTAAAGCTAACAAAATTAAAATATTCCAGGGCTTACCTGCTCATTCGCTTGAGCCAAAGGCAGCCTCGTTTTCAGGAGTCAGGATCGCGTTGGAGTAGTTTCTTCTATGTTTCCAAATTCTGAAGGCAAAGTCGGTGTATCTACACTTCTGCGAAACACAAAATGTTTTTAGGCAAATAAAGGAAGGTATGAGATAGAAAGAGATCACTTCGCCGGAACTAAAGCGCATCCGCGTTCGATACTCTGTTCGATCGATGGTGTGAAGGCAGGTCCCTTGCTTTAAAATGCTTCATTCCCACGAGCCTGTTTGCATCTCCTCCACACCACCCTTCTTACGGCTAACCGCGCTAACCACACCACATTTCTTTCCCTGAGAAATGCGTGCTTATACGGAATACAGGTGATAAATTATCGGGTTATTATCCTTTGTTTCGCGTGAAATTAAAATAATATAATTTTACACCTAGTAGTGTGTCCTATGGTTTCATTCTTTTAACCCTCCCCCCAATAATCTACTGTGTTTAGCGCGGTATTGGTTTTATTTCTCTTTCTTTTTCTTTATTACACGTAATTCAACCGAGCATTCCGTTACTGAGTTCGTTTTTATCTTACCGGCCCACTCGTCTTACGGGTAACAAATTAAAAATTAAGCAATGTACATAGGTATACACATAACTGTATGCTATAAGTAAATGTATAATTTTGTTTTTACATGTAACTGACAGCTTACATATTTTATTTTTTTACCTAATAGAAAATTATTACATTAAATTTTGGTAGACTGTGTGTAAGATGGTCCTCGAAACGATATAATTTATTGATTTTGATTTCCAGGTACAACACTATTTTCAAACTACAGCGAAAATTCAGGCCCTGGAACTCTTCAGACTATACACCATCGCCAGTGCCATAGACTTGTAGATTTTACCTGAATTCGAAGACTGGGCAATCACCTGGTTTTTTGGTGTTGAATGATTTAACATCGTCAACACCTCGACTATCGCTCATCTTAGTGGATAGTCCAAAGACCTCGTCGTGAACTTTTAATATTTCTCCCACCAATAGCGCAAAGTAATCTTCTTGCTCCTCAAGAAACTGGTCAACTCCAACAACGTCATGGATATTTTTTAAGCAAAATGTTGCAATTCTATTTTTGAATGCGGTCACTACAGTTGCCAACACATTTGCATGAGCGCAAGTAGCAATTTATGTATATGCATTACTGTGTAAATGCGCAGTGAACGAGTTCTTGGACTCTATATCGCACGCGTCGTACTTGACAACGACGACACGCAGCTGCTTCAATGTAGAAGACCCATCTTCACATGGGGCTGGACGTTTGACTTCATTCGCTGTCGAAACCTCAACCGCAGGTGGAGCTAGATGTTTAACTCAGCTTGATGGTTTCGACCTCTGCAAGCATCTCTGATGGCGTTGTAGAGAATCTCTTCGGGTAAACTTGGAACGGCATGCGTCGTACATATCCTGCACTCTAAGGTTGCACGGGGACGTGAATCTCGACGGCATGTACAGCTATTGCTATTGCTATTGCAATTGCTTTACACGCTAAGAAAATGTTTATAAATAAAAAGGTTATAAAATTCTGGTTCAGGGATTGCAACTCGCTAAGGGTCGGTCCTAGGATAAACAATTACATTCAGAGCCGGTGGATAGGAGAGGTGGCGGATCCGAGAGGCATTCACAGTGGATCCGAGAGGCTATGGCGGTGGATCCGAGAGGCGGCGGCGGTGGTGATGGTCGATCAGATCCACCGGATCAATCCACTGACTCAGGTTCAGAGACATCCTCTACTAACAGTGTTTTTTATCAAGGTACTGCATCTGTTTAATACGACATAATAAAATTAATAGATACTCTTGTGACTGACGAATTCAATTCGATAAAAAATTGTATGCCGTTAATTTTGTGTGCGTACAACGCAATTTTTGGTCAACTCTGTTGCACTAGAACTCTGCAACCAGTTAAGTCTCAGTCACGGAACCATTATCATAGGATTATATTGTAAAGAGGTGTTACCTGTATTAATTTCGTAACTTTTCACTCAGTTCTTTTGAGATATCCTACTTTAAATATTGCCAAATTACGCTTTTTTGGGTATTTTTGAAAATTATATAAAAAAGTTCAGAATTCTCAAGCTTGAGTAGTTCTATGATGTATCTATAAAAAAAATTAGTCAGTCTTTCTTCCTATTGTAGTTGTGAATTTTTTTTTCTTCACTTTCTCCACTACTTAAGAAATATTATGTAAGGAAAAAAAAATCTAGAGCATATTCTGATAATGTTGGTCTATTTTGTTTTGATGCCTGTAAAATTAACATAGTTAGATACATTTACGCAAAACATGTTTTAAACGGAAAAACGGTTCCGAAACAAATTTAACATGTCCACCAAAAAAAGTATAAGTTTACAATTTTTCTTACCATAGTTTTGAATTTAACTAATATCGAGGAAAAACTGGTAAACAAATTAGAAAAATCAATAATTTTGAGCAACAAATGGATCGACCCTGATATCAATTGGCCAACAGTATCGCGTGATTTAACACCGCTTAATTTTTTCCTACAATGCTACTTAAAGTAAAGAGTATTCACTAACAAACCAGTAACAATTTGTAGGAGCATGCAGCCAACCAACTCCTAACTAGCTGACTAATAAGCACGCAGCATGCAAATAAATAGCATGCACGCTTAGAACACAGCTCAAACGATAATGGTCTCGTCCGACACCCCTCGAAATACGTAACGGAACCGTCCGAACGTACAATACAAACAAACCCATACTATAAAAGGAGCTACAAACGCTACAACAAATTACTTCTAAATTGTTCTCTTTTTAAGGTAGTCACGAAACTTCTTGGAGAGAGCTTAAAAATTGTGTAAACTCGTACACTAAGGGTTATTCTTCAGATTCTGCCGTTGTGATCACAAATCTAACGGTATATAATGACGTGAACTCTCACAACGTTATGAACACGATCCCATCATCACTTGAACCGATCCACCTACGCAGTCATCACTGCATCAGAACCTCCTCCTGAGCACGTGACGTCAACAAGTAAGGCAAGATTGAAAACATTCCGCCATCAGCTCGCTCCAATTTCTATCAACCAAGGACGCCACCGTACTTAAGCGTCTCCGCCTACCAGCTGCTAGATATCAAAGCTTATGGAAATCCGAACTGCAATATCGCCACGAAGTGCCGCATCGCATTCAGAGTAACAATGAGCATCATCCCCTACACGGCGCCTGATTCAGGTCTTCATCGTGAAGTGCAACATTCACATCTACAAGGTAGAGATGCTTCCGCAACTTTACAAACTAAAGTACTTTCGGTATTAAAAGACATTTGCAATAATTACGGACACAAGGACTTTTATAAATATTTTCTTTGTGTCAGGCCTTTAATATATAATTAGTTAGTATTTTTAACTTGTAAAAAAATGTTGTCTCAGTTGCTACGAAGCATCAACAGGATGACACCAGACAAACCAAAACACCACAAATTAATGACCTTAAAGTAAACATTTATTACGTTTTATCCGCGACGTAACGTTTACGAAACCTTACATGTGATTTTCCAATGCTCCGCCCGAAGGTACTACATTGGCCAGGAAGCGAGATTTTTTTTACCTGGAAAATTTGGAATTTTGCAGAACCCTTGCTGTTCCAAGCAAGGTAGGAATCTTTAACGTGCCTGACAACACTCACACACCGGACCTCCATTTTACCTCTCATCCGAACGAGGGTGTATTTTTGTGAAAAATGTTCGCCTAACATTTTTCAAGCGGACCGTGTCGGGGTTCGAACCCAGGACCTTGGGCGTAGTAGTCACACACATACCACTACGCACGGAGCCGCCAACGATTACGAAATCCCGGACGTAATTGTATTGCACCTCAAGTTTAGTTGGTATTATTGCTGTCAAACGGGTAAAGCTAACAATGTAAAAATAAGTCAGGGGCTGCAGTCAAAAGCGCTCCCCGCTCGTCTTCAGCGGATCAAAGTGGCGTGGGATTAGTTTCTTCTATGTATAACCACATTGTGGCGGCGAAGTACAATTGACCTTACACTTTCACCGAACACGAGATGTTTATTAGGTAATTACAGGAAAGCTAAAAGGATGCGACAGAAACACTTCACCCCTAGTTGACGCGCAACCGCGTTCAATACTTCGATAGACGGTAATCAAGTCCTTTTTGTAAAATGCGTCGTTTTCAAGAACCCGTTGGCGTGTCCTCCATACAAAGCTTCTCATTGGCTAGGCTTAATAAACGCACTTTGTTGAAGACGTGGGAAAATACGTGCATGTGCTGAATACAGGTAATAAATTTGGGCAATTATAATCACAAACTTTAAACGAAATAACTTAATTCAATTGGGGATGGAAAAGCTGGATTCAAAACTCCCCTAATCGTAATATTAAAATGAAACTTGATGCAGCTAAAGGCGCAACACATTCAAAAAGCGATTCAGGAAATAGAGCCAGTGTTATGTGCCAAAGTTAAGGAATTTTTTTCTAAACGAATGACAACGTACCAGAAGAGTCGCGAAAGACAAACGTCTAATATTTTGTACCATTTTTAGTTGCAAAGTTCAAATAAACAAAACCTGGATGCGTCAAATATTTTTCGTTTTATTAACAAGCCAATTCTTATGATTACATCCCATCATTATCTAAAATCTAATACAACTTCAAACAGAATGATCTAAAGGAAATAAAAACCGCGCCTTAACATTTCTTATCAGCACTATTACAAACTAGAGGATTATAAAAAAAATTCCGAAACGTCGCGTATTCCATCCACGAAAACTTTCTAAAAGCAAAAACCCTTGAAATCTGATATTTCAATTAGTTGCGCCGAATAATACCGTAAAACGCGTTAGATTTAACAGGAAATAGAACGAAACGACCTTTCCTGTTACTGGCTAAAGCTAATCACGGGTATCCGGTTACGGGCGCATATAAATCTGAACCGGAGCCTGATGATGGCGGGTTAACTGATTCCCAGTGGCCCACTAAGCTACGACGTAATTATGTCAACTATCAAGTAACGCTGCCATATTAACTGCTAGTTATTACACGAGATAGGGAGAATTTAACACTGAGCAAGATTCGAACAAATCCACGTACATGAAAATAAAATGAAATTAAGAACATTTCCAGTGAAATATTTAAGAATGTAACTTAGGGACCTCTCTGCTATATCGAGTAATAACTCGTCGGCTTAGAGAAACATAAACGTAGTTACAAGTTTAAAGATTATGGTTACGCATTTTCCATTGCAGAACATCTCGTTTTAGACAGAGCAGCAAAAACGAACCTCTTAATGTATGGATTTACGAATTAGTTTTCAGCGAATCTACCTAGTAAATTTTTTTTTTTAGTGTAACGTACACGTTTCTGTGGTGTTTATTGATAGATCCCCATAAACGTATCTTCTGAAACGCGTATAGATAATATTTTTGAAGAGTTGCATTATACCCATTTATACCTGTTCATTTTTGCTATTAAGGGATCCTGTTTCAGTTTTTATACATCAAAGTAGTTAGTAAGACGTCTTTATCAGGCGCTAGTGCGCTATTTAATAAAACTTAGGTATTAGAAATGAGATTAATTTCAGTTAGTTAAATGAGCGTTTAAGTAAGAAATCGCCCTGAAAAATGTATAGAAGCTTGATAGTTTACATTAATAACATGGCTATTTCAATGTAATATTAAATTATGATACAAATAACAATAGCGATGGAGACTTTACATTCTTCATATTAAATTTAGCAAAATACAGATTGACACTCGAGAAATAACCGACATGAGGAAGTTTATTTGTACACATTCACGCGAGTTCAAAAACAAACTATTAAATCATGGAATTGGACCGACACACGATACAACTACGATAATCATAAAACCAGCCATAAAACTCAATGCATTACACGTAAACCATAGGAGGAATTAAGGGTTTACACGGATTCAAAGAACAGAAACCATGATAGATTACCCCTAATATTCTATACTCATTGTAACAAATATATATTCTGTGGTACTAACTCTAGTAGCCACTTGTATTTGTTACAGCTCTGTGGTATCTGACGCTTCTCATTCCGCATAATAATATCAGAAGAAACGGTATCCTTATAGAGGCGTACGTTATCATCATTTAATTAGCTTTGTATTTATCATAATAAAACATTTAATGGTAACTATTTCTCAAAATTTGCTTCAACAACAAGTCGTCCTACATATGCGCTACTATTGTTGCCAATCAGTAGGCGGTCTACATCCACCTTCAAGAATAACTAAATTAACATAGCGCTTGAGCGGAGTGTCACGATGTGGCGTTTAAAGTAAATAACCCGTTCCTGACGTAGAAAGTATCAAAAAGCGGACTCAGCCATCTTGCACGACAACAGCGGTCGAAGAGCAGTAAGATGAAAGGACTGGCGCTTTGACGCGCCAGCTGGTCCCTCAGAATTGTGATCTAGATGAGGAGAAAGTTCGCGGTCGCTTTGGAAGGAGTCCCGAGATGTAATTTCCCCGGGTTCCGGCCAGGCGATCGGAACATTATATGTGGCGACAACGTGGCCGCCAGTCCTTGACGTCCGTTAACGGTAAGATTATCAGTAGTAGGTAATCCTTATATTAAAAGGATCTTTAATTTTCCTAGCACCTTTGGTGACATCATAACTAGAAAACTCTATCGTTATAGGATGGATTTGAAGTCGTTTGTAAAACTTTTTTTGTAGAACAGCGTGATAAGAAGATGTTGGGCATTTATTTTGGGACTGCTATTGTACGAAGTCTTTGTTAACCAGATACAGCCCTAAGTTAGTGGATCAGAAACTTTTCTAGAGCAACAGTTTTGTTATACATGCAAAAACCAGGTATTTAAAATTCCAACTGTCATAGAAATCTACTCCTGGTGAGTGTTTGATAATTTTGTATTAATTACGAAAAGGGCTTTGTTCCATGCTTTCTAACTTTTTAAAAAATGCCTTTACAATTGTTAATGATGTTGAATTTTAAGAGATCAAATTAACGATATTAGATTTTATGAAAGGGTAAATTCTGTATTTAAGTTTAAACATAAAAGATCGAAGAAGTAATAATATTCTAACAATCTGATATCAGGGTTGTTTTCTTAAATAGTGTTAAATGGATAGAAACAAAAAAAAACACCTGGCTCTTTCGAAAGTAATCTAAAGTTGTTCTGTAAAACAAGTGAAGTATACAAGTGTTCAAAAACAAAAAGTTGCAAAGTTCACTTTCCATTTAAAAATGTTTAATTATGGTATGCCCTATATTTAGTAGAGATTTATATTATATACATGCTATTTAGATTTTTAAAATAAATACAAGCTAAACTCAGTTGAAACATATGTAAACCAATTTAACAGATCTGTCAATTGGGTAATAAGAATTTTGTTTTAAAATAATACCTAACACTAAGATCTCGCTATGTAAAGAGAAATTTATGGATTTTCAGAAATCAATTTTATTTTTGAATATTATACTGTAACTTTATTTTAAAAAAAAATGGGGAATTACATTAAATTACATCTTTGTTTCAAAACTCTAAGTCTATTTATTCCAGATTCATATAGATACGGTGGCGCTCAATTCACCCTTTCCTTTTTTATTCCTGTTTATACTTGAGTTTACTTTGTATCCACGCCCCTTCTCATGGCTCACCCTTGGAGTAATTCCCATACTAAGCCGCGAATATCGTGAAAATCGTAAGCCTAAGGGAAGTGATAACTACAAAGGTCACTTCGCTGACGTATCATACTCGCCAAGCAATCGAAAAACATTTCATCATAAAATATAGCCCTAAAACATGTGTTGCGAACGTACATAAGTGACGCTAGTTATCGGTATCTAATGAAAATGTGCGAGAACAAGATGACCGTTCGCATAAATCGAACGACACTACCTCAAAAATCTAACAAACGCACTATCCCGTAAGAACGAAAAATAGCATGCAATGACCCTAGAACAAAAAACTTACATAACTCACCGATAATAAATAATCTATCATCGTCAGTTATTCAAGAACAGAAATCAGAGCGGAGCTGCGACTTCGATTAACACGCAATCATCGCCGTGCAGGTTAAAGGTTCATTATTGGGTAACACAAGTGAAGGTAGTAAACCCCGGAATTGTTAGTAAACAGATTTCGAAACGCGAGTAAAAACGCAGAATTAATAATACCGTTAAATGTAAAAGCTTTCATTTAACATTAAGTTGGAGTATTCGATTACTTGCAACCATTTTCCTACACTAACAGGTCGTCGAGGATTTGTAAATGGCCAATAGAAATAAGTCACTGAATTTTTGCTTTCCACCTGCTAAACATTTCGTGCTTGTTACGCCCTTTTTCGGCGTTACAAGCTTTGTTTCAATAATTGGGTATAAGGAATTTCCAGTCCTAATTGGGGTTTTTCCGTCATTATTTTTGTAGTGTAAGTAAGTTATGACGCATAAGTGTACGACTGTTGTTCCATTCACTAGTAGGTAAATAACCTATAATTTATTGTACGTAATCTATCCGATAAACATTTTCACACACTCTGAATAATATACGGTCATTGCCTCAACCAATGAGAACGTTCGACGATTTAAGGGCTTTTGACAAGTTCGTGTGAACGGATGCCATGATCGAGGCAAACAATCTTGGGTTACCTAACAGAACAGTTGCAGTGAAGATCAGTGCGGGTGATGAAGTGAAGTTAACTGTCCTTCCTGCTACCGTCTCATTGTCTAAATACCTTATATGTTCCATATTTTAGCGTTGTAGGTATTAACAACTTCACTGCGAATTTGCACTAAATAAGCCACAGACCCATAGAGACACGTGCAAAAGGACTAATACATAGCATTTACCGCACATAAATGGCCGTATTACGAGGATGCCGTAATTAACTGTATCTACTGTATCTTCTAGATTTCACAAGTAAACTTGATCAACCCATTGAGTTGTTTGTTTATTTGGCGTAGAGAATTTGTGTAACATTACTACGGCCTCTGTACGGTAACGCGTTGAACTAAAGTACATTTACGTGTAACTGTCATTTACCACTAATATGTCGTTTTATAATTAATAATGTAATTGCTGATAATAATAAGAATGAGTAAAACTTAATGTTAAAATGACTTTTTACGTTGGTGTACGCTTATTCAAAGCGTATTGTAAACACACAAATGCTCATATGTAAAAGTTCACAACTGTATCCGCGTAATTCATATGTACAAATTAAATTAGTCGAATGTCTATAATTGATAAATCTGTTGTTTTTTTCTTTTAGAAACACATATATTTGCCCAATTAGAAGAGGAGCTTCGTTTTTTTTCTGTGACATTTATGTTTGATAAGCTAGGTGAACAAGACTTGGCGTTTTTTATTATTTGTGTTTATTTTAAACTCGTAAAATGTGAGAAACGTGTACACAAGGCGCCATCAAACTCTACTGCAGTAACAACCGCTACACCGTCTCTCGCAATACCCATATTTCATGGACTTTTTCTTGCGTTTTTCAGGCAGGTTGGTGTTCAACGGTTTTATTAGATATAGAGAATTTAAAGATCTTTCAAGATACAAGTATTTAGTAAAAGTGTTATAATTTGTATACCCTTAAAGGTTCTGCATTTGCTTTCGCAGAACCAACCCTTTACCACTGAAAGCCAGACAGTGCACTAATTAACAGTTACTTCACTTCGCCACCGGTAGAGTACAATTAATTCAGGCACTTAACGTCAATTCAGCACGTAACAAATTGCACCATGTCTAGCATTGTAAACAATTCTTATTGCACAAATCATTTACTGTGAAATTTGTTTCATCAAATTAATTAATATAAGTAGTTGTGGAATATGTCTACAAGAAATTCGACAATTTTATAGTTAGCTTTAGTGGTGGCACACGTGATGTACCACCACCTTTGTTGCTGTTGTTAAGTGGAAGTGGTGTAAATAATATACCACGCTTGCATACACCTTCTACTTATGACTGAGTGATATTTCTAAATCACCTTATCAGAGACATTTAAAGAACCTCAACAGTTATTACTTGAATATGCTGTTATGCATTTCAGTTGTTAATATCACTGTGATGAGGCATCACTATATGAAGGATAGTTTCTTTCAATAAAATTTTTAATTTTGGCTTCAAATATTAAACTCGGTGTTAGATTTTTTGTGTATTGGTATATACTATTGCACTAGTAATATGTTTTTTTTTTATTATATTGAAATATAAGCGGGTATTTATAGTTTTCCTAGAGCAATATAACGATTTAGACAAGATAATCTGCCATTTAGACAGGTGAATAGGACAGCTGATGAGTCAGAGCATATTTTAAGCTATCTGCCTCGTGACATTTTGGTGCCAGTGTCGGTGCCAGGTGCCGAAAAGTGAAAATTAATTATAAAGACTACTGCTACTCAGAATAGTTGATGAACAAACTAGTTTCAAAAAATAGTTTTTGTGCTGTAAACTATAGGAACTTGTTACGCATTAAAAAGCGCTCCACAGATTATCCTTAGAGGATTTTTGTATAATTAATTTAAGTATATTACACATATTTGTGTAATCTAGTTTTAAAAATTAGGCTTCTGTAAAATACCTTTTGTGTTTTCATAGTAAGTTTTTTCATATCATGGAAAAAGAATGTTAAATATAATTTCCCACGATTCCTGGTAGTTATATATGTCGCCTTCCCGACCAATCAGGACGACGGACATAGGGGAGTGATGGTTCCACAGTTCTACAGTTGAAGAATCCAGCAGCAATATTCATTCTTGACGCGACGCTCTTATATTTAACTACTAGTGTGGAGTCGTGCATTACAGACTATGTAGTGAAGTATTTACCTGACGATTCCATTACCTAAGTCCTTACCGTTATTATCTTATGTTTACGTTTTCGTTTTTGATAACCACAGTTTGCCAATACGCATTAATTTAAAAAATAAGTAGCGTCATAATTACTTTAAAGTAATACTTTGAAACGTAAGTTATAGTTTCTTTGGTAAATTCTGTGCAATATATTGCAGCCTCTGTACAGACAGACGAGTAACTAATATCTTTACCGATAAGTAACAAACTAGTTCTTCACAGGTTTAGAAACTAGTTCCAAGGGAAATAAAGGACAAAGTAATTTGCAATATTACCTACAAGTTTATTTCTTTAAATTCGCGTTCATAATTTTGTAGTATTAATTGTGAATGTTTCATAATAGTGACTTTTGTTTTATCTCATATTGCAATTTTGTAATTTGTAGTGTAGGAGTTTGTCTACAATATTATAATGATATTATGGTTGGCCCAATCTGACAATCATGCATGAGTAAAACCCATAAAATCCCATAATACTGAAAAATCAAAATGTTAATTGAAATGGTCATTGATGTTTAGAGCGATAGTCATTGTTTGATGTTAAGTGCAAATTCTTGCCCTTCAAGGTCATCAAAAATCCATGCTGACGAACGGATAGCGTTATACAAAGACAAAGAACTTAAAGTGCCATGTAAAGAAATGAACGCAAGCCTTGATCTACTCCAATATAGAATACCTATGATCTACGCAAAAATGTTGGAAATTGTGGGCAATTTGGTCATGAAAAATGTTACAGAAGTGGAAGAAACACATTATTTTGCTATTCAAATTGATGGATAAGTAGATGCATAAGAGGTTGATAAGAAATTCATAACTGCCATATTTTTCCCTAAAAATAAGGAGATGAGAGCATTATTTTACGGGAAAGCAAATTCGAGAAACGATGCGTGCGGGATCTTATAGAATGTAACACGTGTGCGTTACTTTAAGCAAACATTAAGTAATAGAAATGAGTTTATTAATTTCAGTTAGTTAAATGAGCTTTTAGAACGAAAGCAGCCTGTAAAATTTAGAAACTTGTATAGTGAATATTAATAACGTGACTATTTCAATGTAATATTAAATTAGGATACATAAATAAACAGAAATGCATTCAATATATTAAATACAAATGTTAATAATGATCTGGGCTTTACACTCTTTGTAGTAAATTTATAAAAATATAGATAGACACCGAGGAAATAGTTGTGATACTAGATTTGTAATAATTGACACGAGTTCAAGAACTGCAACCATACAAGATATACCCCCAAAAACCACACTCATAAAACCCGCCAAAAATTAATGCATTACATCTAAACAGCAAGAGAAATTAGGAACTCAAACGGATTCAGAGAAACCGTTAACATCGTAGATTGCCTCCTTTGAAAGGTTTAAGAATGTTAACACTTTATAGAAATATTACCATTAAATTAAATTCAGTATCAATGTGCAGTTATCAGTAACTAATAATGAATATTTCCATTAATATTGTATTTTGCATGTCACATCAAAAGTAAATGGTTTTCATTTGTTCTACTTGAAAGCTCCCAAAATAAGCAGCGATTTCAGTTTAGGTATTTGTATGCTTTGCTGCAAGATAATGAGTTTCGTATATTTGTATGTACTAATTTAAAATTTAAAATTGCTTTAATTGAACTAGTCGAAAGCTTTCTATACTCTAAATAATTTAAATAGAATTTTATAGGATTCGATAATATAATTTAAATAAAATTCAAAACGGTTCGATATACACCACTGTTTATTTTAAATAGCAAATATATACCTGATATTGTTATATGTCATCAGTAGCGTAAAGTTAAGACATAGAGCTAGCATTCTCAAGGTTCCGACTTCAAATCCCAGAATCATCTGCCTACTACAATTGTGTGATGAATTTAAATGACATTGATAGAAGGATCAAATAATTAAACTCGAGACATTCCTGCATTCCGATTGGATCTCCATAAAATAGGCACAACATACACCAGACGTTCCTGCATAACGATCGGCTGTTCAGAAAAGTACAATCTATTGGGCGGACTTTAACTTGTAAATTAGTTAAACGAGATAATCAGAGATTTCTTCAGCACACTTATGAGGGAAGGTGGAGCCTATTTACACCAACACTTGTGAGAAAAAAGGTGTGGGAAGAGGTAATTGGGCATCAGAAGCCCCATTCTTATCGCTCTGAGGAGGGGGATACATATGCGATTATTAAAATTGTAGCATAATTGCGATGATGTTACATGATTTAAATAGTATTTATATATAGAAAAGGGTTGAATAATTAGACACAAGATGTTAGATATTGCTATTGGTTAGCCATTAAAACATGAATGACATACACTAGCAAAATGGTCCGACACTTCAAAACAGTTAAATAGTTTTGATTTCTGGACTCACTGAATAGGAATTAAACATGCAGAGATCCACTCCAAGTATATTAAGAGGTGGATTTAGTCCGCAAAAGTCGGCTAAAAATACCTACTGAAGAACATCACGCTGTCGAAAAAATAAACAAGGAGTAACTTCTTCAGCAAACAGCCGACCTACTGAAGTACAACAATTTATTATTAATCATATACAATCTTTTCCCACAGTCCCAGGGTATTACGGCCGAAAAGATTAGCAGAAAAAGTAATATACTATCTGACTTGAACCACTGCATGATGTATGACCTTTACATAGAGAAATGCAAATCCCACACAGCAAAGGCTTTGGTTTTATAAAAGTGTGTTTAAGACAAATTTAAGTTAAGACTTTCATATGTCAGGCAAAGACATGTGCGATAAATGTTTTTTTTTTTGATAGTCTCAATGACACCGATAAAGATAAATCAAAGCAAGAACACTAACTGCACTTACAAAAAAAACTGGGATTAGAACTAAAAACAAGTTATAAGAAGAAAGCGGTATGCAGTGAATGTGTATTACATGAGTTCGATTTGGAAGCCGTTACAGTACATCCCAAAAACTGACAACAAAAAATATTTTATAAAAGTAGATATGCAGTTTATAATTTGACTGTTTTAATGTTGGTATAAAAGGTGTTATGTGTAACATGTGGTAAGAAAAAATCGGTAAAAAAGGTTCCATTGAAATAGCCTTGTGCACATGAAGTTATCTGAAATTTACTGCAGACTGACAAATGTGATAGATAGAATTGCAACATCAATGCAACAACTATGTTCTATTTTGAGGTACAAAATCTCGACATTCCAAATATTACCCATTATTTTTTCAAGCCAAGTCGCTCACAGATGGAATTTGATTCCGTCCACACCCACATGAAACTAAAGTAAAACATGTAAATACATTTCATCTGACAGGTTGGTACACTACGGTGCAAATAGCATAAGGTAATCCAAATATAATGTTATTCAAATGAATCAATTCAAATTTCTTAATTTTACCGATATTCAAAAAATATATACAAAAAGTAGAAGCATGGGTATAGATGGTGATACTGTTCAGTGGAAAAAGATAAAATGTGTATTGAAAAGATGATCCTCATAATATATTTTTCAAGTATGATTTGGAAGATATTGATTTTAAAATATTTGAAATAGTATTGCGGCATGGACAAAGTGATAATCAAAAATTCTATAATAGTTATAATACAGTTTTAAAACCACCTTATGACGGATCTCTGTTCTTAAAGAAGCTTAAATAATGAAATTTGCTGGAATTTTGCAGAAATAACACCATTCCTGAACAATATCGTGAATTTTATCAGAATATAATGTCCAACAATTCGTCAAATGAAAGTAGTACTAAAAAAAATGTATAATCAGGAACAATAATTAGTAGTAGTGATGGTGCGTCATTATAATTAACATTTTATTTAGTTTTTAAGTTGTATAATGATAATTAAATTTATGATATGTGTACTTCTGTAGAAATATTCTGTACAATAAGAATACGATGTTTTGATAAAAGTAATAAATTAACATTATTTTCTTGACAGCCCATGTTAAATTTGAATTTTCCATAATTATTATTTATTTATTTATTTAGCATACATCTATTCAGGTAGAAGCTTCAATAACAGCAGAAAACAAGCTAGTTACCCAAAAACAAAATATAATACACTACATAACTAAAAATTAAAATTGTTAAGGCATATTTAGAATCACTTTCTTAATATTAAGAACAGTAGTACAATAAATATCGAACTTGTTCAAATACAAATTATAATTTGCTACATGCAGCGACGTAGTAAAAAAAAAGAAACCAAAGAAAAGAAAATAACCGGGCTCAATCGGCGAGTGGGAGGGGTATTATACATACAAACAAATTAAAGGAAGGCCTGAAATAAATAAAAACATGCACTTACTCATTCACACTCATAACAAAACATACAAAAAAAAGAGCCTATAATTAAGAAAAAAATTGTTACAAACGCACAGTAGTACCCGAAAATGAACAAAAAAAGTTACTTCTTAAAAAGGGCAAGCTGTAGTTTTTAGATCACTACCCTATATTACTTACCAAAAGAAAAACAAAATTACCCCCCTAAAAACCACAACTCTAACTTATCATCGTAAGCCTAAAAATGAAATACATACAAATGTCACAATACCGGAATCAATAAATAATATCATATTAATAAATACCTAACATTGTCCAATAAAGCGGCTAATAACTAATATACAATTTACTATTCAATGCTGTTGTGAGCCTAAAGGTACTCGTATAAAATTGTCCCAATAAAGAAGTTAATAAATAACATAACATTACCAGTCAATACCATTGTATGTATAAAGAAAATCATTCTACCCATCCACCGTTTAGGCATCAATAGGACTTTATACACAGGTTATTGCTATCATCGCCCAGGACCCATATAAGAAACTAGTGACTATTACTCACCCTCGAGTCACCACTGTCAGGTTGGCTCCTACCGCCGCTAAAGATAGGGTGGAACAAAGGTGCGCGTGATCTCGCCTTGGGATGGCCCTCCCATCACAAAAAAAACCGACCATTCATTGTGGAAGAAGCAAAATTTTTATCAAGAAAATGAAGCGAAGAAAGCCAGAGTAGATGTTTTCGTTGTGTAAGTTGAAAAGCAAGTTCATATTAAGTTTGATTAATAAAATAGCCAGAGTCCAAAGTCATACTCGCGTTATCAAACGATTAGAAAACTAGAAAACACGGTATCGAATAATAGTAGGATCTATTATCTCAACAAGTTTTTAAATGGGAAACACAAAAGAAGCAATTCTCCGAGGTCGTAATGTTGAACAAATTGAAGGTTACCTACAAACAGGCTATGACTATTTAGTTATAGCATAATAAACTTTACGTTTCAAAGCAAATAGACTTAAATTGAGGAATTATTCGAAAGCGTATTTATTGCAGAAAATAAAACAAACAGGATAGGATATAAACTATTTAATTTTAGCATAAACTTGTCGTTGTTAAAGAAAAAGGGATTTTAGTTGAAAATTTATTGGACCACGTATAGATTATTAACCGGTAATGATATACGGCGTGTTCAAAATAAACGTAACAAATTATTACACATTTCAAAGATTGGCAAAAATTGAGAGAGTTATTTTTAGCAGCACGTAAATATAACAAAGAGTTACCACGAGCATGAAATTGTGGAACCTTGAATTGTAAATAGCAATGGATTTAAAAGCAGACAATACCAACATGAATTAGTTTAAATAAAAAAAGAACAAAAAAATATATGCAACTTGCCTCAAGATTATGTAGTCGAAACTGTAGGTCTAACTCTTGAAATTCCTGACCAGAGTAAACACAATCACCTTTAAAGCACACAAATATAAGAAATCTCTGCTGCACTCTTTCAATTTTTAGCTTGTGAAGTTGGTAATTCGGATTCCATACAATCGTTGCATATTCAAGCTTAACTCGAACAAAAGCATAATAAAGAGTTGTTACAGAATGTTTCATCAGTAAACTTAGCAGAGTTACGCACAATAAATCTTAAGCTTTTATAAGCTTGAACCACCACATCATTGATATGGTTTACAAAAGTAAGTTCAGAATCAAATATAACTCATAAATCAAGATGCGTATTAGATTTCGCTAGTATAACATTACTTATAGAATAGTTGGAGGCAACTAGTTTCTTTCTTCTTGTAAAAGACATACAGAAGCATTTATCGGTATTGAACTTCGGTAAGTTACATTTACAATAATTGTCCAAGTTGTTTTAAAGTACCTCACAATCTTCAAGGCTATCAATAATTTTAGTAACTTGAGATCATCAGCATATAATAATAGTTTCAAGTTAATGTTCTAATTAATGTCCTTAAATAAATAAATTGAAAAAAGTGGACCCAACACAGAGTCTTGGGACACTCCTGAAGTGGCAGCAACATTGCTAAATGTATAACTCTCACGTGTGACATTTGACACTCAGATTGACAGATAAGACTATAAAAACCAAATAAACTTTAATGTAAAGCCCAAGCTTTTATAATTTTGCCAATACTTTCCCATGATCAAGTCGATTAAAAACCTTTGATCGATCCATGTAAATTACATACACCTGGCCTCTATCATTTAAGCTTTCAGAAATGTCAAGTCTTCTGCACACAAGATTGGTAATCGTCGATCATCCAAAAGTAAATCCACGTTGGCAAGATATTAACTTGGATTTGATGCTAATGTCAGAAAATCAAAAAGTACAGATTCAAAGACTTTACTGATAAAATTAATACAGATCTATAGTTTTTAACATTTGATCAATCTTTATTCTTAAAAAAAGGACAGATCTTTGAATGTTCCATATGCTAGGATAAACTAAGGTTTTAAGCGACAGATTGAATAGGTAGGTTAAAGTTCTAGCTAGAAAATAAGCACAATCATGTTGCAAAGAAACAGAGATAAGATCAGAACCAACAGTCATTTTTTTGTTTGAAGTTCTTAATAACTTGTAGAACATCCACCTCAGAAAAAAGAGAGTGTATGGTCGGCATTCATGTAAAGTTCTTCCAATCACTCACCTTAAACGTCGTTGAAGAGATAAATATCGACAGAAAAAAATGGAAAAAGCATCAACAATAGCCTGTGGCTCGAATAAATGCCTTATTATCATATTTCATGGTACAAAGGATACTGCTAATATTTTTCTTACCACTGATGTACGGCCAAAAATGTTTGGGATTGTTCCTCAAGTCAGATTTGTAATAAATAGCATTAGTGAGCAACCTGTATTTTATGTTTAACAAGAGCCGGTAGCAATATGAAGTCCGCAAAAGTCTGGACGTTTCCCTAACTTTTATGAAGATGCCAAGTTGTAGGTTTCTTTCGAATGTCATAAATGATATCTCTTATAAACCAAGCTGGATAGTCATTTTTCTTAGGCGGTGTTCTAGGGACAGTGTTCAAGAATATCGAGTGTAGAATGTCGTATAAGTAGCTGCAAACTGCATCTCCATTTACATAAAGCAGTATACTATCCGAGTCAACCATACTTAAAGCATGATAGAGAGTTGTAAAATTAGCCTCCTTGAAGCTATATTGACTATTGGGTTAGAAATAATATTATTTATTAAATCCATTTATAGGTAATTTTATTTCAAGGGCCGGGTGAGGATTGTCTTCCGGTAATAAACTATTACTTGATTTTTCAACAAGTATGCGACGGTTCGATAGAACCAGCTCAAGAGTTCGTTCATATTCATTCAAGATGTAATTGTATCGGGTGTGATACAAAGATTTCACAGTTTCTCAGCTGTTCAAGATGGGTATCGTTATAGTTGTTACTGTTCACAGATTTAATCTACGTTAATACATTAAAATCACCAAGGATCAATAGATCATCATTATTTAGTACTCGTATATAATTACTAATAGAATTGACAAAACTCATAAGTAAATGTAGGAAAAATTAAAAGTATATAAGGAACTAGGATGTCAGTCTTATTGTTATATAAAAAGAGAATCCAATACCTAAGATACCAATGTTTTCTAGATTGCGGTAGGTATCAGCAAAATCTTATGCACAGAACAAAGCACTCAGCCACCTCTAGACCATGCAGTAAAATGACATTTTCTGTCTTTTCGAAAAAAACATAATATTTGTTACAGAATAATTCGACATCAAATATACTGGGATCAAGTCATGTTTCTGTCAATCCCATAATGTCCAAAATTATAACCAAGCGATGCACTGTAGAAGTCAAACAATTTCAATTTAATGCTGCAAACAATTCGGTATAAACGTAAGACCTTTTGATCAGCATTGGTGACAACATTAGGAGTTAGCGTTGATTGCAATGGTCTAATTAAGTTTCACTTAAGTTCATTGTTTTTTGTTAATGAATAGGACATGGGTGATCTCATGCAATAATGTTTAGCATTTAACTCGATGACATCAGTATTCTTCTTCAATAACACATTAGTACAATTACAACATCTCAGTTCAGTTGATTGACAATCACCAACTTTGTGGTGGCTGCCACATCTAGGACACATTATGGGCTTATTACAACTGAATGAATAATAGTTGAAGCCACAATAGTTGAAGCCACAGCAGTTGAAAAAGCATTTTGATTCAATAGTAACAAAGACAGAGCAACCCTCCCTCAAATTACTGTTGTAGAAATACACATCAGATTGTATAAGGCATTGGAAAGTGTTGTTTTTTCTGCATTGGGAGATGTCTAAGATTTCTATATTTGCAGCTTTACTCAGTACACCAGAATTCTGGAATATTATAAACTGCTTAGATGAATTGGAGTGTGCTGCTCGGTAAGAGCAGATATTCGTGGACAAGAACTGAACTTAGCTGTTTCCTTAACTGAAAGCTTGTCAGATAGATTGTTGGCAATACGGTGCTTAATTTTATTAGCATCAAGCTTGCTTAGACACTAGATGGCAAGTCCACCATTTTTAATAGATTTACTTTACAAATAGTGAAGTCATTAACATCTGGATTAGCTTTCTGAAGCAGCTGAAATTTGGTAACAAAATTGCTCAAATTCAAATATTTCACTGTGCCTTGTTTTTAATTCTGAAAAGCGCTTTTCTGAGAATTCAGAAAAGGAATCGTGATCCAAAAGACGACAAACATAGTTTACCAATTTTCTGAATAACGATCAAAAATTTCACTTTTGATATTATCCACTATTTCACGAAAGATGCGTCCGTAGTAAAGTTTTATATCACTTATGTTTCGTCTTCATCTTGGTTCTCCATAAAAAGTTAAAGTTTTCTCGTATATTACATCACTTTCATTATAGAACATTTCAACAAAGAGTTTAAACTCTTCAATTTTTTAAGACAATGCCCAATATCTTCAACTTTTGACTGCATTATGTTAAAAAGCACATCAGTCTGTATAAAAATTCTGTTAAATATTACTAAAACGTAATTAAATTCAAAGTCGCTTATAATAAATTCATACATTCCAGTTGCAGAAAGCATTTCTGAATCCCAATTGATCGGATTTTCGATAATTTCAGTGAAGAGTTCAATTAGATTTTTGTGTTCACTAAAAATTACATTAATGGTTCTCAAATTATAAACCCATATAGTTTGTACAACACGTGGTAACTTTATTTATTAAAAATGATTATAAAAGTCTGTATGCTTGATGCTAGTATGAAAATATGTTGCTAAGTTCTTAAGAGTTGAAAAAAAGTATTTAGTTTCTACAATTTTCTCGCAGGATTTTGATAGAAGTAAGCTTAAAATATGGGCATTGCACCAAATATATAACGCATCCAGACATGTTTGAGCACTATTTTTTGAACACCATTTTTCTCTGACGATAAAACAGCAGCTCCCTCATAAGTTTGTGCAATCAATTTTTGTGTACATTTATAATCATTTAATACGTCAATAATGAGTTTTGATAGTGCAGCTGCAAGTCGATTGGATCTGACATCAACAAATCCCAGGAAGCGGTCGACAACAACATTACATGCATTAAAGTATCTTAAAATGACTCAAAGTTGTTCTCTCCCACTGAGGTCTGGATATTCATCGATCATTATAGCAACAAAGTCAGTTAGTTCAATTTCAGAAAGAATTTTCTTTAGAATTACAGCAGTTATACTAGATATAAGATCATTTTATATTCTGTTTGATAGTTCACTAAATACGAATCTGTTGTCATTTTGATTTACTAATTGTAAACGGTCTTCTAAAATGCCATCATAGTTAGCAAGTAGTTGAACATATTCAATGAAATTTTCACGATTTGACAATGCCGGGGATTCCACATGTCCACGAAATGGCTAAAAAACACGTAATAACTATACGCCTACGCATTATGTTTCGATTCCGATCTACCTTTGCATTATGTTTTTCAATTTCTCCTCTAAACTGATGCGAAATGCTAACTTCTATTCGAGATTTGTCAAAATCTGTGCAAAGCAAGGGCACAATTTAAATGACTGGTTGATTGGTCATGTTTTTTTGACGCATTCGAAAAATTGTTTAAGTCAGTGTAACCGGACTTGCTCCAAACAGTTATATCTTTCGAAAATAGTAGACACGGCCAACAGTACATTTTATTATCATGTACACAACCGCAAAGCCACTTATAGTTATAAAAATTACAGTTGAAATATCTTGAAGTGTTATTTTTTTTGTAATTTTAAAGATTTCAATTACTAATTAAAATTAAACGTATTTGTTTTTAGTCTGGAATGCAATTCATATCTGCACTACACTCACAAACACATGTCACAGAAGCATTCATTATTCTTTATCATGTATATCATATTGTATTATTGATAAAATAAATACAACACAAACAAGTTACTCCGCGGACGTGCCAAAACTAGTCAAGTCGTTACCAGTCTGCAACTATCACGATCGATGGTAAACGATAATGCGCGACCAAGATTTACGCTTCCGCTTCCTTATAAAAGCAGTAAAGCACTGCCTATGAATGCCTGCAAAAATTCATAGGGTCATCTGTTTGTGCCTTCACGGATTTCTTACAGTATACCTACACGCTACATTAATCATAATATCTAGTGCATGCAACTATTCGGTTATTTTGGGCACGCTTGCCTTTTCATTTTTGGCGGAATATTAACAATAATATTTGTAATAAATTAATTTGTTAATAGAAGTATTAAAATTACTAAAAACTACTCGTTATTGAAAATGTAAATTTATTTAAATTAAATTTGATAATGTATTATTAAAATAAAAAAATATAAAATATACATATAAATTCATACTTTTTCTAAGGTAGGCATTGCCTTTTTGCCTATATTACATGCACGCCACTAGTAGCAGCAGAGGCATAATTCAACTTGGAAGAATAAAGAGTAGATTTGATGCTGGAACAGATGTTTAACATCTTGTCATCAAGTACTTTAGAGACTTGGTGTAAGTTTAGCATTGATTTCTTCACAAGTAGTTGACCCCACTGTTCTTTATGTTCTCAAGTGATAGAATAAGATGTCAATCTTTTAACGCTTGAAGAATTTCTCAACATAGGTCTCTAGCTGTGAAAGTATATTCAGGCAGCTCTGTGGCATAGTTGGTATGCGTGTGACTACTAGGTCCTGGGTTCAAATCCCGACACGGTCTACTTGAAAAATGTTAGGCGAGAAGTTTTCATAACAATACGTTCTCGTTCGGGTGAGAGGTAAAATTGTGGTTCTGTGTGTGTTGTCATGTACGTTAAAGATCCCTACCTTACTTGGAACAGCCAGGGTTTGGCAAAATTCAAAACTTTACGGGTAAAAAAGCTCGATTTCTGGCCAATGTAGTACCTTCGGGTGGAGCATTGCAAAATCAAATGAAGTGTGAACGTTTATTCAGCAAAAGTTGGTCGGTGAATACAGACGTGCCTCGTGTGCTCTGCATGAATCAATATTGATTAATAATTTATTGGGTGAAAACAGTATGTTATAATGCCTGATGAATGTGGTGAAAATAATTGTACAGCTGCTATAATAAGACATACTCCATCAATAGCCTGTAATCATTGTAAGATTACGTATCATATAAAGTGCACTTTGGCTCCAAGTGAATTAGCAAATTTCATATATGCGCCTGGTTTTTTTTGGCGTTGCAAAGTATGTCTGCCCGATTTATCGATTAGTACCGATAAAGTACTCATAGATAAGATGAATGCAATTCAATCGGACAATAAACAAATTATATTTCAGCAAGCAGAGGATTTCAAGTTGTTCGAGTTCTGTAGTGACAAGGTGGACGAATTTAAAAACGAACTTTCTGCTTTCAAAAATCTATTACATATGGCGAAAGATATGTAAGCAAATATTATCCAGTTGAATACTGATAATGAACAACTACGTAATGAGTTAAATCATATGCAACAATATACACGTTTCAACAATCTATAGATCAATGAAATACCTGAGCAACCACGAGAAAACCTTATCAATGTTATTCAGGACTTAGGTCGCACTGTAGGATGTAATATTGAGTTAAACCATCTGGTTGCTGTACACCAAGTGCATTCAGAACTTAGGTCGCACTGTAGAATGTAATGTTGACGTAAACCATCTAGATACTGTACACCAAGTGCATTCATTTAATAACAAAACTCCCAAGGTCATTATCGTCAAATTTGTATCTCGCTTGGATAAAAGTAAATTCTTAGGAGTTTTCCGTTCTCGTCACAACATTACAACATCCGATTTGAAATTTAATGGACCTACATCTGCAATCTATGTCAATGAACATCTTTCAACGGAAAACAAACTTTTACATACGAATGTACGTCAATGGTGTAAAACCTATGGTTATAAATATTGTTGGGTTCGCGACAGCAAGATTTTTATTCGGAAACGTGATACTAAGCGTATAAGATTAATGCAGAATGACACTGACTTAGGTCATAGTTAACCGACTATTATAAACATGCTTCCTTTCTGTTATCACCATTATTATTATTATGGATAACAACATTTACTATCAAATAGTCGGAAGTTTAAGGTCTAAACTTAATGATCTTTTGATGCAGTCTTATGAAGTTTCGGACACATACTCTTCTCTGTCGTTTTCCCAGATAAACGTGTTCACGTATGTCTTTATTTAAAACACATACAAATCGTATTGCTATCTTTAGCATACATATTAGTTAAGTTTTTAAATAATTTTAAACGTATGTTTTGAATTGAGTGAGACACCTATGACGTAGAGGACTTCTTTCGTGATTACTACTATAGCTACGAACCTCATGTTAATAATGTCTTATCAGAAATTTTTCTAGATGTTTATTTTGTGTGAACTCTTTCAATTCAATAATGTTAGAAATATAAATAATAGAATTTTAGAATGTCGACAATACAGCATGTAGTTGTAGAAGCATGTGCTACACCTCTCGTATCAGAATATCAGCATCACAAATCTATTGATATACTATTACAAATACCAGCGTTGATAAGACAAACCTATCTTTCTTTTGAAAAGGGTAATTTTTTTGCTGCCGATTATTTTAAAATTAATTTAGCACTACAATCCATTGAATGAAATAAAATCCTCCGTAACGCGGATATGTAATTTGCTATTTCAACTTTCTACAATTGTATTAATAACATAATTTCTCAGTTCATACCAATAAAAAAATTTATAAAAACAAATTTCCATTTTGGTTTTCTGCTGCTACCATTAAAGTGATGAGAGAAAAGGGTAATTTTCGTAAGAAGTGGAGGGTGTATCATAGTGGTATTGACTATTTGACATTCCCTTTATTAAGGAAACGCTTAAAACAGTGTATCAAGAATGACTACAAAGTCATCTTATTTTTATTGAAGGTCAAATAACAAAAAATATTAAATCATGTTGGGCATTTGTAAAAAGCAAATCTCACTTCATTCCTCACACACTGACATACAATAATGAAACTGCTGCTACGGTTTCCCACGTTTCATATTATTGCGCAATCGTTAATATAACGTACAATTACGCGGCAAATTACGTGCCATTTGTATCAAATACCAAACAGCGTGTGGTTCTTAATATCTCGGGATCCTTGTTGTTTCTGGGTGGGTCGGCTATGCCATTGTTGAGTTAGATCTTATTCGTCCATCCTCTTTACTTGTTCTTAGGGGGGACAACAAGGATAACCAGGTAGAAGGAACGATAAAAGGTAGAGATAAGGAACCTACCACCTGAAAAGAGAAAAGACAGACACACACGACACAGGTAGATGTTCTCGACTTCAGGTCTCGTAGTCTAATAACGCGCACTTGCGCCATTCACTCCGTGCAGGCGCGACTCGGGGCAAACGGAAATTGACAAGTTCATTCAAAAATATTCGTGAGAACTACCTTATAATTTATACTTAATCTAAATGTGATACATAGCCGATTTTTAGCATGTAACACTGGTTATGAGGATACTAAAATTTGTAATTTATTTTGTAAATATTTTGAATCAGTTTATGAACCTAGAAATACTCCAATGCATCCGTCGCTTTCATCTGACAGAAATTTTTATTCTTCCATTCGAATTACTTCTATTAGGCATATTCAAGTATTTAATACGATTAACAACTTGGATATAACTAAAGGAACGGGTCTTGATGGAATTCCTTCTGTATTTATAAAAAATTGCAGCGAGTCTATAGTTGAACCTTTGCTTATAATATTTAATAAATCGTTACGTAAGGGTGTTTTTTCACAGTGCTGGAAAAAAGCACGTATCTCTCGAGGGTTCAAATCCGGAGATAAATCTAAAGTTGATAACTATATTCCATATTACCCACAGTCAGTAAAGTATTTGAGACAATTATTTATGGTAAATTATTCTTTCTCGTTAAAAATCGAATAGTTAACCAGTTATACCTTATGTTCAATACATTTCGGAATCTTTAGATAACCATGTGCAAGTTGATGCAGTGTATATCGATTTTGCAAAAGCTTTTGACAAAGTACATCTACCAACACTAATTATGAAACATGAGACATTTGGTTTACATGGTAACTTGCTGCGATGGCTCATTTCATATATATCAAATAGGTCTCAAATTGTTTCCATTAGAAACTCATGTTCTAATCATATAGAAGTAACATCGGGAGTGCCACAAGGTTCACATCTAGGTCCTCTATTGTTTGTAATGTCAATCAATGGCATATCTTCCTGTTTTATATATTCACAATTTTAATTGTATGCCGATGATTTAAAAATATTAAATCCATAGTTACTCAGTAGAAGCAGTAATAGTTGGTCATTTAATTACCATATTGGGAATCATAAACTCACAGTTGTTGATGAAATGCGGGACTTGGGCGTAAGAATACATTCAAAATTATCTTTTAAGCAACATGTTAATATCATCATGTCTAAAGCGCTTAAAAATCTCGGTTTTATGTTTCATATCATCCTAATTTCAGAAATATTTCATACTTTAAAACTTTATATTATACTTTAGTAGGAAGTCATCTTGAGTATGCCTCTGAAGTTTGAAATCCATTTTATAAAAAGTACGTTGAATGTATTGAAAAGATACAGAAAAAATTTATTAATAGGCTTAATTTTAAATTCGATAGATCCTACTCTTTTCAATCTTACCTATTTAATCTACAGCAGTATGGTTAGCATAGTCTTGTTCACAGACTGATTTTGTCTGATGTATACTTTCTTTACAAATTATTTAATAACTTAGTATCATCTATGGATTGCATATCATTAATAAACTTACATATTAAAAACTATACAACACGCACTGAAGTACTGTTTAGGATTGAAACCATCAATACACTTTCTCACATGAATTCGTCTTTTAATAGGGCATTAAAATCATATAATGCCCTAGCTGCAGAAGTGGATCTTTTTTTATTTATTTTTATTTATTACCCTATCTTACAGAATGATCCCTTTACAAGATAGGTAAAACAGGCTAGGTATATGTAAAAATTTATGAAATTACAAAATAACTTACAGCACAAAGTATAAATAGCTCATAAACGTTAATAGCTAATCACATATAACCCCTTTAACCACACTTGCCACTTTCTAAAGTATGTTTTTTAATTTCTTGAACTGATGTGCAGAATATGTCGATGTCATTTTGAATGGTATTATAGTTTCAGCATAGGCGATGTAATAGTGAAAATTTCAAGACATTAGTCCGCGGTATATTCGAATGAAATATGTAGGGCAATCTGGAAGCAAGGCGGGGGACATTTAAAGTAACCAAACCAAGTAGTTGAGGACTGTGAAAATTGGTTAGTAAATGATAGAGAAATATTATGGATTGAACAAAACGTCGTTTCTCCATAGAGGATCTATTGAACATAGCCAGAAGCATGTCATGGGGTATCCAATTGGTGAACATGTACCACATATACGGTATAAGACTAGTTTTAGAAACCTCCTTCGAAGGTACTCAATTTGGTTAATGTACGTCACATAATGCGGGCACCATATTATTGACGCATATTTTAAGCGGGTGCAAATATAAGTATTAAATAGGGTAATCAAAGTAAATGCGTTAGAAAAACCAATGGAGTTTCGGATTATAAAACCTGTTAATTTGCTAGAAATTTTAACCATACATTGAATATGCTCCTTAAAGTTGAGTTTACTGTCAAAATAAACCCCTCTATCTTTGATATATCGCGGGCACTGGAGAATGTTACCATTCAGTGAATAGTCATGTAGAAACAGATGATAAGTTCTGTAGAATGACTTGACAGTACATTTTTTTTTTACATTTAAAGAAAGTTTATCATTTCCAGATTTTGTTGAAGTTTATTACAATCGTGTTGACTTTTAATTTCAGATATAGTTTCAGGTCATCGGCATAAAGAAGATATTGAACGTCTAACATGCCCCCAATGTATTTGATGTAAATAATGAAAAGCAAGGGTCCAATTGAGGAGCAAGCACGCAAAACTATATCCAATTTTGGTACTTTGAAAGTTAGATACAGATTTTTATGTTCGAGATGAGTTACATCTAATGGCAATGTCAGAATTAAGCTAAAAGTGTTAAATCCTTATGAAATTCCCATTTAAAAACAAACAAATCAAGCATAACGTGTTAAATCCAAAAGTAAAATGGAACTCCAGCAAAACGTATTAAATCCTTAGTTATCTGCAACAGTGTTCTGTCATTGTTTCACATGTTATATTTACTACTTTTGGCAGTATTTCGATATTCAGCAGATGTTTACAGAGTGCTTTAACTTATTAGCATTATAGAGAACTGAATGTCATCCTGTCAAGCTACTTATATATGAGGCAACTTTTGTTGTTGTGGGTAGCTTATGTAGTAAGGAGTTGCGGGCATGTTATGAGTAAGTTAAATGACTTGCCTTGTTTATTTTAATATGAATCAGTGGTGTTGATAGATATTCGGATATATCTATATTAGTTAAAGATGGTAGCACAGAAAGTAGAGCTAGAAAATCCAATCCAACAAAATGCGATTTGACAAAAGATAAAAGGTGGGTGGGGTTATGTTATACTTGGTATGTTAACTGATTACTTTAATTTTTTAATAGATATGTGAATAAAACTCAAAACCTCAAAACATTTGTTAGGACTTGTAACCATGCTGGGAAAACTTATATGTGTAATGAGGTCACAATAGGTGATGTTAACAAATTACGAAAGTGGTATTACAAAACAGCAAGTAAAATAGATCAAGAAATTAAACTTTGCCACGATTTCTGTTGTTTCATCACTGAGGAAACGCCCTTAAGGAAACACCAAGAATTAGACCAAAAAGCTGCACCCACTATTTAGAAAGCAGAAGCAAAGCACACCAAGTTAGAGTTTGTCTGAATTTCTTATCTCTGTGTTGGGAATTACAAAAAGGCGGATTTGTCGTGTAGCAAAAATAATTCATGGAGGTAAAATTCCCAAAAAATTCAGAGGAAAGGTGATTGAGTTTCAAATAAGTCAGAAGCCAAAAAAGAAAAATAAGAGATTTTATTGGTAACCTTAAAGGAAGGGAAAGCCATTACAACAGCAAGAAATCAAAGCACATTTATTTAGAAGCTGATTTAAATATCGCAAAGTTGCACAAAGCATACAACAACCTACACAGTGACAACCAATTTAAAGCAAGCTTGTCTATGTTTACTCGTATTTTTAGTACCGAATTTGATATTGGGTTTTCATCACCAGCTGCAGACTGCTGCGCATTATGTACTAGATTGCAACATACCATCAGAAAAAACAATGATGCTGAGAAGAAGAGTGTTGCATTATCGGATCTCAAAGTACACAAACGAAGGACCAAAGCATTCTATGATCTAGCCAGAAACTCCACCACTATCACATACCTTTTGCTTAGATTTGCAACAAATCCAGCCCCTTCCAAGAACTCCTGTAAATGATGCATTTTACTCTCACCAAATCAGTTATTATGTTTTTTGTTGTGTAGACATGCAATCACGAAATCCCATATTCTACACCTGGTCCGAAGACCAAGCTGAATGAGGGTCCGAACAGATAAGTTCAACACTTTTAACTCACTTAGATTCTTTAGATGTAGAGGGTACAGAAGTGGTACATTTATTTTGCGATGGCTGTGGAGGCCAAAATAAAAATTCACATATAATTCACGCGCTCTACTATTGGTTGGAAGTGAAATCTCCTCCGAATGTATTGGAAATTAAAATTACGTTTCCTGTCAGAGATCACAGTTTTTTTACCAGCAGATAGGGTATTCGGCCGCATGGAAAAATGCTTAAGAAAACACCCTACAATTCTAAGTAAGGAAGAATATGCAGGATTATATTTTAAATTTGGATGTGTAAAAGAACTTGGCAAAGATTGGGAATTGTACGACATTAAAAGTCTGGAAACTTACTTAAAAAAAGTTGATGGTTTATCCGAGGCCAAGAAATAAAATCAGATAACCATAACATCTTACAAAAACTTTAACTATAATGGTCTTTAAGAAATTCCGCACAGTTTATTGAAGAAAGGAAGAACTGATATAAATTTAACCTTGAAAAAAGTAAACTTAGGCCGATCCATTCCTGAAAAGAAAACGAAGTCTTTGAAACACCTATTGTCACAACAGTTTGAAGAGGAATGGACCACTGATTCAACTTTGCAGTGATATAAAGAAATTTTATGTACTTTAAACAGTAATGATGAAGAAGAGGGGAGAGAAAATTCTGAGTACCAACAGGAATGCGATTGTTTAGAAGACAACGTTGGAGTTCACATCTAGTTTATTTTCGAAAAATATATTCTGTTTATATGACAGTTTTTAAAATATGTACCTACCTATTAACTTTTATTTTTCAGTTTTTTTTGAAATGTATCACATATTGTATTTAATAAAGGCTGCTACGATAAAACAATCGCTTTCATTTTGAATTAAAACAAGAAATTTATTTTATAATAAAGAATCATGCAAACCGCAATACATCCATTCAAATCTAGCAGTGATGTAAATCCAAAACAATTGTATGCATAACATGATAATGGGCTTACTCACCTTTTTCAAAATTTGGCGGTGAAACTACCTTAACAGCTTCTACAACATACGTTTGCAAAAATATTTCGATTTTAAATGGACCTGAAGTCACAACATTTTTGTGTTTTACTCAAAACGATATGTGCATTTAACGCAATTTGCATGCTTGCTCCTTAATTATTGAGCCCTGTGGAACCCCAGATTGAGCCTTTATATATTTAGAATGAAATCCATGATATTGCACGTATTGAGTACGATTGTGTAAATAGGAAGATATAAGCTTCAGGAGGGTATCTGAGAATCCAATTTGGTCTAACTTTTGGTAAGGATTAAGTGACAAATACGATCAAACGCCTTCAAGAAATCAGTATACAAAATATCCACCTGAGATCTGCGATCAAGGGCATCAGATATAAATTGGGTGATACAGAAGAGGTTTGTTATAGTTGATTGACCCTTAATGAAACCATGTTGGTGGGTAGTGATTTTGTTAGTGACAAAATCCAACATACGTGTATGTAGCAGGCGTTCAGATACCTTGGAGAAGTTGTTTATTATGGCAATAGAACGGTAATCGCTGACATCATTTTTTTCACCACTCGTATACACTGGAGTAATCTTAGATAATTTCCAGGCTGAAGGATATGTTGATGTTCTAAGTATAAGGTTGAATATAAATGTTAATGGAGCTAGAAGAGCCGGCTTACAGTTATGAAGGAAAATTGCTGGTATGTTATCTGGCCCCATAGTTATGCTTGATTTAATACTGTTGCAGGCTTCTAGCACCTCTAGTTCAATTACTTCCTTTATGTGGAGTATATTTGTATCATGTACAGTGTTAGTTTGGTCTGCAACAGTAATGTGTTCGGAATCATCAGAAGTTGAAAAGAAGTCTGCAAAGGCATTTACAACAGCGGTCCCAGTATTAAATTTGATAGAGTTATATACCATATGAGCTGGAATTGATGCAGTATTATTCTTATTTGACATATATGACCAGAATTTCTTTGGTGTAGAATTGATGCTTGACTCTATATAAGTAAGGTACCTATTGTAGGAGACAGAGAGATGTCTGTTTTTAATTGGGTACGTAGTTCACGGAATTTTCCATATACTTCAGGATCACTTGTTCTACGGTGGAGCTTCCATAATGAGTATTTATGCTTAATCTTTTTGATAATGGCTAAATCAAACCATTGGGGGTAATTATTTCTGGAGGCCATTGTCTTCGGCACTGTCTGATCAAAAATCTTGTAAAGTGTAGTATATAGGTAGTCGCATGCCGTATCGACATTTGTACAACCGTAGAGCTTGCCCCAGTTAACTCTGGATAAATCACAATACAGTGTTCTGAGATCAGCCTTACGAAAATTAAAAGACTTTTTTGCAGAGTATTCTTCTTCACCAAAAACTTTTAAAACCTCCATATTACTACTGCTGAATAGTTTAGATATTTAAGAAAATATATATTACACTAAATTACTATTAATCAAACTTTAGTTTCAATCGACTCTTGTCACGTTTGTTTAGATTTAGTTTTGTATATATAATTTTTTTAATTTTTTCTATGTATAGTGTTATTGTGGCGTCCCATAATTGGAACCGGTCATCAGTTCTGTTTGTCGCCCTGTTTCTATAAATAAATAAGTAGCATCTTTCTTTTTTGCAATCAGGACAGTTAAAAATTAACACTCTTTCTTTTAAAGAAATTGCTTATTTCCATTGAACTTAATATTAGCACATATTTTACATATCATTTTATTACATGAATCGCATGGAAAACAAAAAGCTTCCCCATCAGGTGATTTAGTACTGATATTAGTTGTAACATTATACTTAAAAAATTCATTATCAGGCATGTGATAGATAATAATGCATATGGTGTATTAAATGTTATAACACAAATTAGTAAATAGCATTTAGTTACTAATTTTTCAGTTGCCACTGGCTACCAAATCACGAATGAAAGCACAACACATGAAAAAAAACTATACTAGACACAAAAATAGTACTAGATAATATCCACAATAACATTTAATTACACTGCTGAGCAAGAAATCAAATATTACTTCACATAACTAATCACATATCAAACTATAATTAAAGACAAACACTAATTCTAAGTAGTCCACGAATGGTCCCTGCAAATTCAATAGATTTCCTTTGATTCACTTAAACAGTACTTTTGTAAACGTTTCTTTTGCTCTAAGCCGATGAATTAATCGAAAAAAACCTCCCGTAAAGTATTTTTCCAACCGCCAGTGTAAGTACTTAATGCTCTGAATATAAAGTATCGGTCAGGATTCAAACCTCTAACTTTCAGCTTTGATCGTCTATGATTGTTTTGACGTCTGCACTCTGTGAAAATTAAATTCTCATTAATTTGTATTTATATTTGAATTACGTTATTTTCAATCAATTATGCACTTGTGTACAATCGGATTTGTCCAGCGTTTGTTTATGCTTTCGGCACAGTAGTGCTCGAGTAAGAACATGCGTGAGTGTATATAAAAAAAATGACGTCACCCGGTGATGTTTATTAGAACCAAAATAAGTTTTGATTTTTAATTTGTTTTCTGTCTTGACAGATGTATAGTTTGCACAAGCATTGAACGTTTTCTATTGTGTAAAACTTGCAATATAATGTATTAAGTTCACGGCAGTGTATTATTTCCATCACACACTCCTAACTTTCCAAACGAGTAGTACAATTTATGGTCTACTAGTGAGGGTAACAAGTTGGTTATGTTACTTTGCCTTTATTGAATTGCATAACATAATATGACTATGTTTTGATAGTTGGATTATTATTACACGTAGTAGTCTGTGTGCATTTTGTTATTTTTACTTAACCTTTAAATTGTTATACTTACGAGTGCTCATTAAATACAACAAGAACTAGACTTTAAAGTTTCATTAAACATGGCAACCTGATGTAGAGCCTAAATATGTTTTGTTATTTTTAAAATACGAATGAACCTACTAGTTAAAAGAATTTCTGTCATTTTGAGGAAGTTCTTTCAAAAAAAGCTCCTGTAGATGTACTTGCTACTGTTGGAAATATTTACGAAATGTTTGTAAAGTCTTTCAGTTTTGGTTACACTCATCGTCGAAACTGTACGTAGAAGTTTCTGTTTAACACATCGCTTGAATTCACCTGTTATATCAGCATACAGATCGGTTTGGTTTGTTGTTTTTCTTTACGTTATACAGATACTTTTGTTGAATACATTGTTGTATCAATTTGATATTTGGTTACAGTACATAAGAATATTTGCTCATTTTCGATAACGTCTTTTATCAGATAGTGCTAATAGGTGTTTAGACACAATGATCCAAAAGGTAATGTTTACTAATAACGAATTCGCTGCTTTCTTAGATAAAATCGGTTCACAGTCGAGTAATAACAGTAATGCTAATTTATATTGTAATATATTTATTCTATATCAACTGCTTGGCATTATACTTTTTTATTGTATTCATAACTGTGATTCTAAGTAGCGGGAAGTGCAGCTTATCCTAAAAGCTGTATTGTAAAAACCACATTCTTTGACTTCTTGTTAGATTGAAGTTATACTAATAAATGCAGTTTGATTTTGCTGTTATTGGCCTCTATCTATTATTTTGTGGGCAATCATTACACAACGATATTCATATATTACAGTTTGGCGGTGAGAGGTAAAAAAAAAGAGCTAGGCCAGTGTTGCTGCAGCGAGGCAAAGAGCACAACCAGTAGTTACTGTAATTAGTGGTTATATTGCAAATTTAGGAGTATTTAAATTCGGGGATGACATTGAAATATTAATTGAAAGGCAAGAGCAATATTTTTTAGCAAATAAAGTCGAAAGGAACTGGCAAAGCTCAATCTTATTAATGGCGATTAGTGAAGATGTTGTTACATGCCAAAATTGGCATTGTACACTTTTAAATTTGTAAGTGAATTCCCGCCACTATTTTAAAATAAACTTGTTCATTTCCGTCATTTCGGACAGTTGCGTTTGCACAAAAGAATGCGCAAGCGTGGAGTGATGGGGAAGTGCGTGGTTTGCGACACGACAGGACATGAATAGAATTAGCGACGAGACGTCGAACGGTAACGTTTACCAGTGTCGTGGTGCTGTGTTTTCTTTTTTAGGATGTAGGTTCCTCTATCGTATTTCTACCTTCTATCGTTGCCTCTACCTGCATCCTTGCCGCTTCCCTACAAACGAAAGAGGAAAGGCGAATAAATTTGGATCAACAATGGCGTGATGTAACCCACACCAAACAACATCCGAACGAGATACCCTGAGATCAACTGCATGGCGCGTTTAAGTGAGTACTTTTGCTTTACTTTTATGTAAATATAAACTTGTATCATTGTAAACGTATTTGGTATGTGATACAATTTGACACGTAATTATGTCATAATATCATTATTGTGTAATATTGTGAACGTGGATCGCATCAGTGTTGCCAACTGTAGCAGTGGCGCTGAATACGATTCCGGGACTATAACAATGTATATAAAGTCTTGAAAAATCTCATTGTTCCTAGTAAATTCAACAAGAAGCTATTTGATGAATTAGTAACAATTCTCAGCACTCAATTGATAGATGCAGAATAAATTTTGATAACCATAATCATGAGTCAGAATCTGTTAATCAGTGATATGTTAAAGTAAAAGTATATAGCAGCTGACTGTAAATTTGGTGTGCAACTATAAGAGCATGTGAAAAATAAATTTGTTGTTGGTTTAAAGTCTGGTCCTATACTAGACAGTTTGTGAATAGAAATCGCTAAGGCATTGGAAGAAATTTTGAACATTGCGTTGAATAAAGAAGAGGTGTTAAAAAAAAGATTTATTTTACTATATATAAATTTCTTTATCAAGATAATGACCTTAATTTCAATATAATGATATTATTTTTTGTAGGTTCTAAGTCTTCCTGAATAATAAGAACTACTCTTTTTATAAATCTAAGCTTTCGGATATACTCAATTCTTTGTCAAAAATACTAAAATATACAAAAATAGTAATGCTGTAAAATTATAAAGGCATGCTGTTACTTACTAAAGCGAGACTACAGATATAAATATTAAAAATATATTTGGTGACTTTTTCGGTACATATTACTATCAATGTTTACACCTTTACCTCTCACCCCTAAACTACATTATACGCCTTCCTCTGAAACAGTTTTTGGTACTTCGAGCCGGATACTAATTAGTCACCCTCATGATTTTACTACACTATTTTATGTACAGTTAAAGAAGTTACGACATACTAATCATTCTCTTTCACTTTCACAATACTTTAAATAGAGTGAACGGCATGTCAGGATTAATTATAGTAAAATATCAAAACCTCAAATTTCTATTCAACAAATTGATGGACATTGCTATCAGTTCAAAACAGAACACATGCCGATTGGGGTATCGCTTTGTTCACCTTCAATTTATATTATATTAATAATTGTCGCATGGTATACGATATTATGGTCTAAGGTATAACCGTAATAGTCCCGCACAACTGTTATGAGCCACTACAACAGTTGGCAACACATACTAAAACGTACATAACATTGCACCACAAGATATTACGTCATAATTGCGTCTCAAATCATATCACATACCAAAAATGTTTATTGTGATACAAAAGGCGCTCCAAAGGAAAAGATAAATTGTACTCACAAAATAGTGTGGAGCTCTTCACAACCTTGCGGTTATTCTTGCGGCAGAAGCCATATTCATTTCCATGGATCACGGCGTGTTGGGCGTGGTTCGGGTTAGCCATCGTTGAAATCAAATTAATTTGTCTTCCCTCTTCTTTGTTTGTAGCGGTACGATAGGAATAACAAGGTAAGGAACGATAAGAGACAGAATAAAGAGAAACCTACATTATCTGAACGAGAAAAGACAAAAGGGCGGCACAGATAAACCTCACTGTTCGACATCTCGTTGGCTAATCCCCGTGTCGGAAACCGCGTCCTTACTTCCTCACTCCACGTCTGCGCATTCTCTTGCGCCAACGCAACTGTCCGAAGTGACGGAAATGCACAAGTCTATTTTTTAAAAATATTGGCGCGAATTCGCTTACAAATTAAAAAGTGTGCAATGCCAATTTTTGGCATGTAACAACGATTATAAAATAAAACAAATCTTCGCTTTGTTTATAAACATTATGGCCGAAACTGCTTTATTATTAGAAAGCAAATTGCAAAATTGGTATTCACAACTCACCTCAATAGCAGACTTTGCTAAAACTGCTACATTAGCGCGTTTGTCCACTTTTCAAGCAAAATCGCAATGGATAGAGGCCATCGAAACTAAATTTGATAAGCTTCAAAATCAAGTTTTTGAATTCAACTTTAAGGTTAAAGAACCTAAAGAAAAGGTTCAAGATTTTCAATCTTCATTCAACGATGTTTGCTGCGTTCAATTACACCCTGTCAAACAGTTTTTGTTTATTTTAAGGTTCCTTATAAATATTCCCGCGCTTTCGTTTCAATATTCCGTAACTACCTATCATAAGAAACACCGCTGACTGTACCTGCTAATTAAACCAATCAATCTATTCCTTTAAAGCACATTCTAAAACTCTGAAAATAAATGCTTATTAAACATCATATGTATTAGGATGATAGCATGGACAGACAAAGTTAATAACAAATAGGTCATAGAAATAGTAGGGGAACAAGTATATCTGTGGAAAAATAAAAGGAGAAATAGAAGAGCAGAATACGTTCTACAGCATTTTTGGGGAATAGTGTGGGATATATTACAAGCAGAGATAGAAAAAAAGAGGTAGATGTACACCTAGATCAGATAGTGATAGATGCAGACTGTGCAAAGTTCAGGAAATGTGTAGGTTAGTTCAGAATAGGAAACAATGAGGGTACGCATCTAACCAGTTCCAGGACTGAAGACCTAATGATGATAATGAAACATCCTGTATGTTTTAATTTAAATGACAATTATCTTGTGAATATAAACATTGCTCTTGTAATAGAACAACAGTTTATTTATCAAAAACGTGGCTCTCAGAAATATTATTTTAGCAAATATATTGAATTATTTACAATTAGCGATTCTAAAACATGCATCTGTTCTATTTTTAAACAGGAATACGAATTTGAATAACATAGGATTCCTTCAAAAGCACTTAATAAGAGCAATTGTAGTCAAATTTGCCGGTTTTGTTATCTAACAACAATGTTTGAGAGTGTTTGGCAACACATGTTAATAAAATATGGAGATTACTTATCTTTATGTGGTTTGGAATTTCATTCATTTTCAATCCTGCTCTCGGCGGTGCAATACACACCCTCTACAGGGTTAACACCGTTCTTGTGTTCAGGAACAATGCACCCATTTTGCGGTTTCACGAACAAAAAGATATTGCTGGATGCATTGCTCTTGGGTATAGTCTGATTTGTCCTTGGTCACAGGCCTCTTTGAATCTTCGCCGTAATCCACCAAAAAGCTGGTTACTGTCGTCCGAAATAATTCCGCCAAAGAAATATTCGTCGCGTCTGACACGATAAATGTAACTAAAATGATGGCAGAGTGTAATGCTGAAAGATAATTGCTGTGAAGATTTTACCTACTCGTTTTCATATATCTGCTGTTGGCAAAGAAGCAAATCAGATTGCAGCCGATGTTCTACCTGTTCCTATGTCTTAGTCTACTGCTGTTGGAAAAGAAGCGGCTGAAAGTCTCCGAGTTTTTTTGTTCTTTCTTGTTGATTGTACTAATTAAGTTTAACCATTACCGCTTATGAGTTTATTTTTTTTGTTTCTTATGCAACCTGTTTCAGACACACTACTACTACGCATGCTGACGACCGGAGAGCATTCCGACAGTCATCTGCTGGTGATCATGAAAATTCAAGTAAGTAATTTATTTTCCATTTACTCATAAACAGTTGTAATACCTTTTTTATTTTATTGTGCATAATACTAAAAAGAAATATTCCGGGATTTGTCCTATATAGAATAGAATAGAATAGAATAGAATAACGTTTATTGGTGAAGAAATTACACCAACGGGCGAGGAATTCAGCAAAGCTGGTTTTCAATTCCTCCCCTACAGTATAAAACATGTATACAAAATAACTATTAATATTAAATATAATAAACAAGTAGGTAGGTATATGTATATTCTAATATCAAGTTCTTTTCTGTTCGTCGCATAGACTATTATGAAACTTTGTACGAAATGTTTTTTTAGTTTTGTTATCAAATAATTCTTCGTATTTATTAAATATCAGTGGAGCAACATAAGCAAAACAAGATTTAAATTTAGCAGTAACATGTGCAGGTATCGTAAGACTAGTATTGTTTCTCAGATTTAGGCGATGTAAGCTAGATCGTGGTTGTAATATTTCATGAAGGTAATTTGGTTCTTTGGTGACTATGATTACATATATGAGAGTGGCCAGTAATAAATCTGTTCTTCTATCAAATTTAAGTATCGCTTTTGAGTTGTAATAGGGTGTTACATGTATCCTGCGTTGTATATCAAACGAGAATCTAAAGCATACATTTTGCAACACTTGTATTCTGTTCTTAAGATAAGATGTCAGATGTTTATAAAATACAACGCTGCAATAATCTAGATGACAAATAACTAAACTGTTACAAAGTCTCCACTTAATATAAGAATTTAGTAAGTGCTTGTATCTGTATAGGGTACGCATATTATAATAACATACTGCTATTTTTTTATTGACATGACTTTCAAAATCGAGTTCAGTGTCCAACGTTATCCCTAAATATTTAACACTACCACTGATATTAATCACAGTATTGTTCACTTCCAGATTTATTTTTTGTAGCATGCCTGCCCGTTTACAGTTTGTTTTTGAACCAACACGCAAGGCCTCAGTTTTCGTTGTATTCAGGATTAGCCCATTATTTTGTACCCACTTGCAGACTGCAGAAAGTTCTTTGTTCAATTGGATAATGGTGTTATTGACAGATAGTATGTCACTCGATATGTATAACTGTACATCATCTGCATACATATGGTATTTGCATGCTGAAGATAACACTGAAGGAAGGTCTGCTGTATAGATGGCAAACAGGAGAGGTCCCAGAATACTTCCCTGTGGTACACCCTGAGGTATACGAAGAAACTGGGATTGATGTTTAACTAGTTTAACAGATTTATACCTGTCCAATAGGTAATTTGCAAACCAATCAAGGACAGTTGCCCTGCATCCATAGTAGTGAAGCTTTGCTATCATAAGATCATGATTGATAACATCAAAAGCCTTACTGAAATCTATGAAAACTAGGTACGTAACCATTGATTCGTCAATTGAGGTTGTTAAATCGGTGACAACTTTGGTTAGTGCTGTAGCAGTACTGTATCTTGTTCGGAAGCCTGACTGAAGTGATGGTAATATACTACATCGCTTGATATGTTCCATTATTTGAACATATACCAAATGTTCAATAACTTTTGATAGGATAGGCAATATGCTGATCGGCCGTAGGTCAGAGTAGCTCATAGCTAGTGCTTTTTTAGCAATAGGGGTTATAACCGAAAGCTTCCATGCAGAAGGAAAAGTACCAGACTGTAGTGAAAAGTTGATAATGTGAGTGATTGTCTTGACACAGAAAGGCATTATTAGTAACAGCATTTTACGGTTAATACCGTCAATACCATGAGCATTAGTATTGATTCTTCTTACAGATTTAACCACTGATTCTGTAGTTACCTGATTAAAACTTAAAAAATCAGTTGCCTTTGGGTAAAAATTTGTCCAATAGTATTTGAGTTGTTTTGCAGGTACTGTCTGTTAGTTGTGGAATGGAATTAACAAGGAAATGGTTTACATCAGTTGCATTTTGAATATCAGGTGAGATTTGATTTCGTTCTCTGGAGTGAATTTGACATCTGTCAAACATCTGCCATAGTTTCTTAGGATTGTTTATATTAGATTTACATTGATACTCAAAGTAAGCTTTCTTTTCATTTTTAATAGCTTGCGTGGTGTAATTCCTTAGCTCCTTGTAGTACTGAAATTTTATTTTATTTTTGGATTTGAGGTATCTTCTGCATGCGGCATTTCTTAATTGTATCATCTGTCTAATAGTAGCAGTAATATAAGGGTGGACCTTTTTTGACTATGAATCGTGCGTATGGGTGCATGAATGTCAAATAGCGATGTAATAGCTTCATTAATAAAACCTACTTTTTCATCTAATGAAGTTATTAATTCAACGGTGTCCCATACAATTTGATTAGCATCGTGTTCAAATTTGTCTATATCGAAACATTGAAAATCTCTATATATATTGTTATGCATAGATCTTTTAGGTATAGTTAAATCAAACTGACAAGCAACAGCTCTGTGGTCTGTTATATTGTGAAGGTCAAGTGTTTCGCATAAAGTAACATTCATGTTAGGACTGGTACATATAATATCAATTAAGGTTGTTGAAGTTTCTGTGACACGAGTGGGTTCCTTTACATTTTGTTTTAGTTTGAAAGTACTGAGTAGAGAGCTTAATTTTTTGAAGCTAAAGTTTGTACTGGTAAAATCAATATTAACATCCCCTATTAAAATAACATTGTCAAATTTAGTGCAAATGTGAGACAGAACCACTTCAAGTTCACTAAGGCAGGCCAAACTTGTACTTGGGGATCTGTATATAAGACCCGCTGCAACATTGAGTTTATTGGATTTGAAGTTGATCCATAGTTGTTCGAGAGTAGGGTATTCAATGTAGTCGATTGTTACTGTTTTATGAGGCAAACTACATCTAATATACCAACATAAACCACCACCTCTAGTTGGACAATCCTTTCTATTTAAGTTATATCCTTGAATATGCACTAATGAGGATGGAAATTCAGTAGGAAGCCAGGACTCTGTGATACCAATTATATCATAATCATGAGTGTGTATAAAAGCTTCAAATTCATCAAAGCATGGAATAAGAGATCTAACATTTATAAGGCAGAGACTTAAAAATCCATGACTTTGTTTAACATTACATTGGGACATTCGAGGGTTATTGATTGTATGAATTATCTGTGATTGCTAAATCTGTTGATAATATTCAATTTTAGCAGTTTCCTTCTTTAGTACCTGGAGGTAGCAAGGACATTTTTTATCTACCGCTGTATGTGTATCATCAACTTCCAAGTTGAGCTTGGCTTTCGCATATAAACAGTTGGAGCATTTCATAACTTTTGCACTGCAATTCTTATAATTGTGTGTTCCAGAGCATAATGAACAAGTTACATTAGACTTACAGTCTTGTGCTACATGGTTATATTTTAGGCAGTTATAACATTGAATAACATTTACATGATTATAGATATTCCCCATAGAGCATCCAATTGCAACTTTTTCAATTTTTAATAAGTGGTCATGTGTTTGTGGATCAGCTTCAACAATTACTACTGAATTATTATGTTTTGTGTTTTTAATTACCTTTATGATTTTCAGATGGAAATTGTTTATTTCAGTGTTAAGCTTATTTTGCTTAATTAACTTTTCAGTAATTTTTTTATTATCTGCATCTATATCATCACTGCTTATGTTGACAATTCGCACTTTTGGTTTTCTGAAACTAGGTGCTTGAACATTGTACTTGCTGCCTAGCTTGTCAACAATATTTTTTTGTAATAAATTACGGTCTGATTGATTTATGCAACCGATGATGATGCCACCCTTTGATGCTTCACGAATTTTTGAAACATTTACTCCAATATCTGCAGGGTTAATAACATCTTTGATCTCGGACTTAGTGTCCTTACTTTTCTGAGTGGTAACTTGTTTGATAATTAGCACTGGTTGAGCCTTAATTACACTTGAATAAGTCGCAGTGAGTGCTTTATTGGACACACTGAGGTAACTGGTGGCAGTGGGAATTGTTTTATTTGTCACTTCCACTAGTTCTGCTTTAAATTTTTCGAACATATTGTTTATATCATTTATGACCTTTTCAAATTTAGATTGCATAACATATTCTAATGTCTGATTACTATCAGTAGATGAAAGACAAGATTTGCAGTGGAAAAGAAAGGTTCTTCGTTTTAATTCAAGACAGCGTATCTCGGAGGATGTAAGACCACTGCAGGAATCACATATGGGATGTTGGCATTTATCACAGCTGAAAACTTTGTCTGATTCATTACATAGAAAGCAGCATGGCATTTTGTAACACTGTTTATACACAGGTTAATGGCATTTGTTTTGTTTATAGATAATGTTAGTAAAGTTGAACTTTGTAATCATACAAGCCATATGCTACTATCTTATCATGCCACATGCAATAAGTTTATTTGTATAGTTGTTGTTAAAATGAAATCTGTTCACCTACTTTTAGTGAAAAAGGAACTTTTGATGTAATCAGCACAGCCACTGTAACACCACTGAATTAAGAAATGTTTAATTGTTGTTGAGTACAAAAATCAAAATTTATTTACACCTTTTTACTGAAATAAACCAGAAACTTGAAGAGCAATATTAACACACTTTTATCACTTTTGTTAAGATGTTCGTCATGGGCTGATTTTGATTTTCGTTATTTTATTTGTTTATATCATCTGTTTCTCTTGCACAAAATTATACCTTGTACATAAAATTTATACCTGGATGCCGCCTGCTTTTTCTTAAGTAAGAAAATGTGGTACACCCTGACTTATCCCACACTCCATGTCTGCAGCTATCCCGGTTTATATAGATATCTTTCCTGGTTTTTTTATACACATTTCCCCTCTTTTCAATGTAACAATGTGATTGATGTTATTCACACCCGTTATATTGAAATACAAGGGAAATTAACACCGTTCTGACCATAATGTTTTAAATTCTTCTATAATAGAATTGGAAAATTCTCTGTCATTAACACTAAAAAGAATGCACAGAGCACCAAAAGTCAAAAATATTTCATTCAACTTGTAAGCTATATGTTTGGGGTGGTTTTAGAGACAGTACAGACTGAACACACTATTTCGAATAAAGTTGAACCATCAGTATTAATCCAACATTTATTTTAAATTTCCTATAAAGTTAAACTCTTACTATTATAGTTGCAAACAGTTAACACTTACAATGTGCGTCTTAAAGCTTATTTTGTCCAACACAATCTACAGACAGAAGATATAAAGTTTTGACAGATGCAATTTGACCAGGTGCCACTTTATCTTTGTGACAGTTAAACAAGTGCATATTAGCTCATAGGTTTCTAAATATTAAAATAGTGCGGAAGGGCTTAAGGCTAACGCGACACCATCTCGGCTCCTCATTTCGGTGTCCCGGCTCGAAGTAACACATATTTTGTTTGGTCCTGATAGACCATTATAAATTTATACTGCTTGTCAGCTTGGCTTTAAAAGTCAATAAGATAGACTTGGCAATGGCTATTCAATTCATTATGTAAAATTGGTTTCAAAACAAGCCCTTTTATCTATTTTTACAATTTTTACTATTACATACTTCGCACATTGACATAATAAATTAATCATCCTTGTAGCTATATTGGCTTATGGTCGCGACCGCCATGTCCAACTGATATGTGAGCTGCTTCAATTACTTCGTATATCTCATCAACAAGTAAGTAATACAATTTTTGGTCTGTACTTGATTTTATCCCGACACGGTCCGCTTGAAAAATGTTAGGCGAGCATTTTTCGCAAAAATACACCCTCGTTCGGATGAGAGGTAAAATGGAGATCCCGTGTGTGAGTGTTGTCACGCACGTTAAAAGATCCCTACCTTGCTTGGAACAGCAAGGATTCGGCAAAATTCAAAATTTTCCAGGTAAAAAAAACTCGCTTCCTGGCCAATGTAGTACCTTCGGGTGGAGCATTGGAAAATCACATGTAATGTACTTGATTTTGTGATTATTCGCCGAAAATCTCCAATTTCTAATACATCGAATGCTTTTATATGTCTGTATCTGCAAAAAGGTTTTATTGGAAGCCAATTTTGCTTCTTTAGTTTCGTTTTATAATTCTCCATACTACTCCTTCATTAAAATAGTATACTTTGAAAGCTTAACATCATCAACGGTTAATAAATCATTTAGAAATTTCTCTTTCCATAAAGCAAGCAAAGAATGGTCCATTTTGAAACACTAACACAACTTTAAATTCAAAAAAAGATCCACAAAATGTGCTACAAAACCAACAACTTTGCTCTCAGATCCACAGAAACATTGCAAGAAATGGCTCTAACTGTATGGCTTCATCACATGATGGGTACTCACTGGAAAATGTCACATGATTGAATTAACTAACTGTAGCGTGCCTTTTGTGTAGCACACATTCGTTCGACTTTTTACTGTTGCACGTGTAGTGACAACTGGTTTTGAATACAAATACTAATAAATACCCTATGTCAAAATTTTATTGGGCATTTTACAGATAACGATAGTGATTTTTCATAACACTTACTAAAAACGGGAGTTTACTTACGCTGGTAGAGATTTCACATTTTTTACAAGTTATTTCACGAAATATCGAATTTCGGAATTTAATGGTAACATATATATTAAAATAAAAACATTCACACTAAAGAATATTGTGGAAATTGTAAAACAAAACTGGTATGTTCACAAGAACATTTTGAATATTATCACAAATTTGTAGTTAAGATTTGTATTCTGTTTTTAGTTCATTTGTTAAAACATTTTGTTTTACTTATATAGATTATAATTTCACTTCTCAAAGGTTTTCTAAAATAAGCGTTAGTATAGGTTAAAAACGTAAACCCAATAATTGTAGTAATATGAACTTTTAGTATACGCAAACTATTATGTTGAACACCAGATTCAGAGGTTGCTTGGCACCTTCAAGCACCGTTCTCAAGAAGTTAACACTTCTATACCTGTAGGTATGCAACCCAAGTTGCAACTAACAAACTTCATAGACGCAAAAGTGAACGCCACTTAATAACAGACTCGCCAATCAACACACCTTAAAATCGAATCGACTCGCCCGGAAATTCCGATTACTACAATACAAACATTAATTATAATGATCAAAGAGGCGGGCTTTCGTTTGTTGTTGGATATATATTGACAGGCAATAGCCAGGAGCAAGTAATAGCTTCTGATCTTCCGAGTTTAACCTTTATCACGGTACACCAAAGCCTGGAGGTTAAACCAAAAGGTTGTGCGTTATGCACTAACGTGGATACTCCATGCCCTGCCGGCAAGGTGCACCAAATCCTACCACCAGGGTATGAACTTCCACCAAGGAAGTTACTTCGTAAAACATTTTGGTATCAGCATCTACTGCTGAATGCAATTCACCGAAACCTGATATCCGAGTCGTCCGTGATGGCCCCTTCTTCACCGCCCGCTATCACTGAAGTGGACCTATCTGCCTGGATGTGTGAATACGACACCCAACACCAGTTCCGACGCCTTTTACGAAGAATCCCCCATTAGTATGCCGTTCCACGCCTCGTATCCTCCATAAGGGAACCGGCATAGTACATGGCACCGGCGTCGATCGACCTTCCACATAAAGCACCATATACCAACGTCGATGCAACAAAACTGTTACCTGCAAATCCCAGGGGACAACGTATCTGTGAGTACTTACTCCTATGTTAATACCTTTTAATATAGGTTTCTTTTTAAGCCGTGTTTCTTAACAGCAAGACGCATCAAAGTTCAAAGTGAATCCAGTCTGCAAATTTCCTTTATTTTTGTGTACAAACATTACACGCATTTAAATTCGCATTATAAGTAGGACATGTGCATTTCTAGCATTAACAAAATTTGTTCACACAAAAACTCTATTCTCATGCAGTAATTAAAGGACATTGATATATTGTGTATGCATGTAGGATCTTATGTAACTGTTACTTTAATTTCCTGTTAATGTATATATTTCTAGCAGCCAATGTAAATAGATTATGCACATTTGTTGTCTCTATGCATTAACCAAACAAAAGGTGACCCAACAAAAACACAAAATCGTGAACTGAGCACCCACATACCACTTTTTTTCATTAAACTGTGATACCTAAAAAACTATTAGGTTTATAGAAGATAATAAATTAATAAACTGTCTGTTCTTTTATATGAGCAATTCAATTTCACAATAAAATCGGTGGTTTTCATTCACAATAAAAATGTTTGTTCCATTTGCAGTAAAGAGGAAGTATCAGTCAGTACAAAATATTATAAATAAACAGCTGGATGCATATATGGTAAGCATGCCAAATTTCAAATTCATATTAACTACATGATAGGCAAGACTGTCAAGTGTTTTACCTTGGTAAATGATCCTGTGTATAGACATGATGAAAGGAAAAAATAAGAAGTTTCAGTTACCCATTAACAAAATTTGTTTAACATTAGAATATTGTCTATGAAAAACAAATACTATATAGCCATTGCAATCTACTGTTGTACATAAATTGCTTTCAAAAAAGATAGTGTAAGTCACAACCACATTATCAACCCTACTTGTCACATTTCACTGTCATACATACTCTCTCGTAAGTTAATTACAGCACAAAAAAAGACTTACAAATACAATCATGATTATAAACGCCATTAAGTATGCTGTTCTTCCCATCCAGATGCTGATAAATCGATAATGTTCATTAGTTATTACATTTCTGCAACAAAAATCATTATGTAAACTTCTCTTGAATAAAAAAAAAGTTTACCGAAGATAGCCTTTATTGTCTTCCTGTTCGGCTAACACTTTAACCGAGGCCATTAGTAAATCATCAAAACCCAAAAATTCTTCAAGAACAAACTTGCCAAATCCACTGCCGAAACATTTATCTTTTGATGGATCTAGGGTTACAATTTGTACTGGTATTCCCAAGCGTGCTCTTGTGCTTGGACTCAATCGCAGAAATCCATATTCCAAAGAATATTCAATTATGTAATTTTGATTCCATGCTAAAAGCAAACTTTATGAGTGAAATAAATTAAAGACTATACTTAAGTGTCAAGTAGAAATTAATCGTATATAGAAGTGCAGTAACGGGTTTATAGGTATATGTTCATAAAGGTAATATATATCTTAAACGATACCCTAGCTTATAACATTCTTTAATGTATACTCCGAACCTGAGCAAAATTAATAGAATGTTAAAAGACACGCTCAAATTTTGTAAATACTCATTTCATATTAGAATATTTGTAGGAGCACTCAGTATATTATATTATAAAGGAATAAACCTGAGATTCTTTAAAAAAATTTCATTCTTAATCACAAAGAAATCGTGTTTTTAGATAAGAATTAGGTTATTTTACGTGTACAAAGAAGTTTTTGTACGAAAAAGGTACTTATTTGCTATCGAAGTACTTTGATTACGACCAAATGCGGCATCATTATAAAAGACTCCATTTGATCATGTTTACATAAAAAACCACAAGTATTTCAATGTGCAATTAATAAAAGATTTTCATGTTTAACATAGTCTATAAAGAATTTGATAGTACAAAAGTGTATCCATTTTGCGAGAAGTAACGTATATAATAATGCTAAACATGCGGTAGTAATTTTTATGAAAAGCGTGTATATAATATTCAATTGAAAAGTAAAAACGTGATTCATTAGACTTTGTGAAAAATCCATAAATAAATAACATTGTCTACAATATAAGATAAAACAATTAATGAAAGCAATAAAGATCGCAGAAATCAGGGGAATGACGTAATAAATCTTGAAGATAAGGTATAACGCGTCAGTGAAGGTATTACTTAACAATAGCTTGGGACTATTTAAACATCAAGTTTTGTAAATGTTGCATCATTAGACGATTCTTGATGCGGTATAAGCGAACATACCTCTAGAGATTACTGGACTGTTTTAGACGTATGACGTATCACAAGAGGTCGACTGTATTGTAACATTTTCAAATGTTTATATTACCATCTTATTAAGTATTGTTGTACGTAACAATACATACTATTGAATTCAGGCAACTCAGATCACAAAGCAAATTACGCGTTGAGTACTCACATCTACGTTTATTAAAACCAAATTTCATACATATTACACACCTGAAGTAAAATTTAGTTCTCGTTTAGAATACCCTTAATATTTCTATTATGTATATTTAAATAATTGATTCAGTTACAATGTAAACAAACATCTACATTCATATGTTGGGTATCATTCGATGATGTAGTACAGCCTTCTACCATTGACATTTACAAACTAGTTTAGATCATTTAACGAAACACCACTAGAATTAATTTTCCGTGCCGACTCGTACAGCAGGTTCTCTTATCAAATAGGGGCAGTCAAAGGTTGTCCTTTAGGAAACAAGATGGATCATCTGGCAACCTGCAATTTTAGAATAGCTATTGCAGAAGTGTTGGCAGGGCCATGAAGATATCTCACTGACCGCTTTTAATTAATTGACAATGTTTTGTATTGCTAAAACATATTCATGTTGTTAATTCTTGTTTATTTCCACAGTGCATTAAAGTAATATTAAAGTAGTATCCAATTGTTACATTCCAATTTTGCTTTAGAAATTTCCCTTGTTAATTCATAAGTCCGCTTTACGATAATTTTGTTAAATGAACTACGTTGCTATTCTCACATCCGTCAACTTAATTAATAATAAATACGCTGTCTAATACTTTTCAACTCAAATCCCTTTTGCTTTAAAACGACAAGTTTATGCTACAATTAAATGGTTTTCATCCTGTATATTTTACTTTTCTGCAATAAATACCCTTTCAAATAATTTCTCAACTTAAATCTATTTGCTTGGAAACGACAAGTTTATGATAAAATTTAAATAAGTCAATATCCTGTGTTAGGTATCCGTGAGCTCGGTATACCTTGCGATAGCCTATAATTGCTTCTTTTGTGTTTCCCATTTAAAGACTTGTCGAGATGATAGATCCTACTATTATTTGATACCGTGTTTTCCAGTTTTCTAATCGTTCGATAACAATATGACTTGTGGAGCTCTGGTTATTAAATTAAACAATATTAATACTCACTTTCTTTTCAAACAACACAACAAAAACATTTGATATATTTTTGGTTGTTTCCGTTTTTCAGTGTGGGAAGTTCGTGCACGCAATACAGCGTGTTAGGTATTTCTGGTTTTAATAAAAACGTATTTTGCGGTGACAATAAAGTAATTTTACCTGAAATTATTCTAGCTTCTTCCTTCGGGAGAACTTAGCAACCCGTTGGATTGCCGTTCCTTTTTTGAGTATGGACAAACACCAACATTACTTGATCCCGAGCCCCTCTGTTCCGCCTTGTCATTAGGACCAACCCTACATTGTGGGTGAGTGTTTATAGGTCGAAAGAATATATTTATCAGTGACCACATGTTGATTAAATTTAGAATTCGTAAAATGATTATCGTCAAGTGAGATGATGTATATTAAAAATATTGTACTTATCGTGACCATCCTATATGTTAAATTTTATATTTGCAATGATCTCAAGCTGTGGTTTTCAGGGTTGCGTTCTTTTTTTTTTTTTACTGTTGTGTATGGCACGCCACTGGCTGTTTATGAGTATTTAGTAACTATGCGCTAGGTGATAGTTGTATATTCCCCCGGTAGTACGATGTCAGCCTTGGTAAGCAATAAACGTGCCTTACACTATTATGTTATCTACTCTCTCAATAAATCAACTGTAAATCTATGTGTCTAGTCATTTCGTAATTAATATGACTACTACCGTAAATACACAGCAGTTACTACATAATGTAAGGGGGTAGACCCCTAAAAACAGCAGCTCACCATTTTAAAAATTATTTCTTTTTATTTTATTGATAGGCTTAGCTTATAATTATTGATTGTTTTTATTATTATTTATTGTTATTAATTTTTTTTAATTAGAGGCTTTCTTTTGGGTATGTTTAGTTGTGAGTGTGTGTAATTTTTTTTTATTTCAGGTCTTTCTTAAATTTTGTATGTGTAAAACCCCACCCACTTACCGATTGAACCCGGTCATTTTCGCTCCCTGGTCTGTTTTTTGTATGCTACGCCAATGTATAACACAATTTAATTTGGTGTTCGATTTTAAAATCGCCTAGAATGCAAACACGTGTTTTACTAATTTGGCTTTGAAGAATTGTTAAAGTACTTACATCTTTAAGAAATGTCATTAATTTTCAGTGCTGTATAATTGGTCCAGGTTATCATCTTATTTTGATTAAGTAAATTGGACAATCTTCTGTTAAGTTTGAAGAAAATGTTAAGACACCCCAACAGACCAAAGTCTACTTCACTTTTTTTGTTTCAATATAACACATAACGGACATATGATTCTGATTGGTGATACAGGTGGTATTATTTAAACTGCACTTCTAAGGTTTGTACTCTTTTCCATCTAATTTGAAATCAGTGTTGTTAGCTTCGTTTTGTTTACATTTTATTTAAAGCTTATTATAAAATCTAGCAAAGTAAAAATTTGTATTTGGAATTTAATTTGAACTTAAAGGCCAGATTTAGGATTGATGTATGTATTGATTCCTCATGTGATAAGATAACATAGATCAATACAATTAAATACAGCCCTACTACTAGTATTATAAAGATTTGCTTGCCATAATAACTAACAAGCAACCTGTTAAATATCACTCTCTGATTATGCAGAAAGAAGACCACATTTATATTAATAAGTAGATTATATATAAACTTAAGTATCAAGCTCAATTCATGCTGGAGCTTAAATTGACTCAGAACATCTGTTACTTACATAATTGATTTTGTTTATAAATTTAAACATACGTTGCCTCTCGTCATCTAGTTTTGGAAATTTATGAAACTTTTTTTATAATTATAAACTATTTGAGATCTATACATTCTGATTGTGAGTAGAAAATAGATTCAGTTTTTTATGTAAATTTTTTATTATAATTTTAAAAATGAAGGTTCAGTTGTTTATCCTTTGAGATTTAAAATAATAAGCATAATTAAATTTTTTTTAAATATCAACAAAACAGAATATATTATGAATTATCCGTCCTTACATTGTTGATTTGTAACAGAAAACTTTTTACAAATCATTAAATGATCTAACAAAATTTTCATCTCTTTTTATTACAAAAACGGTTTTACAGGAATTAAAAATATAAAATATTCTAATGATATTTGGTTATGTTTTGAAATATAAAATGATAATTACTATATTGTATTGCTTTAATTTAGAAATATATTGGAGACACAAGTTGCTGCCTCGTGTGTCTTATTTATAAACTTATAATTTCTTTCAGGTATCTCATCGTTATACTTAATTTTCAGTATTGGAATCAATTTGTTTCAGTTTCTTCATTTCCCTTTCTTTCTAAATTTAATGGCACTCCTTTAAACATCTTTGGAAAAAACAAGCACGTCCGTTCCATTGCTATCTACCGCTTAGAGTAAAGTCTCAAGTTTAGCTGTGAGGCATACAAATTTTCCCAAAAGGAAAAATTGTAAGAATATAACTAATTAAAAGTGGTGGTCAATGGTTAATTGTTGAATACTTGTTTTAAACGTCGCGATGCTAGTCGTGTTTAATTTACGATTTTAAAAGTTTATTGCTATTTTGAAGGAAGTAGATAAAAATGCAAAATAAATGAACATTAATGAATTATGGCAAGATAAAGTTTTAATTTGAATGAAAGCATATATGAAGCTGGAATGGATTTAAAGGTAAATTGACGATAAGATTTTAAACGATTTGGACGATATTGGTATATGGATTTGGAAAGCATATAAGAAATTTTAATGGCAAATTTTAAACAATTTGGACGATCTTAATATTGAGTAGATACGCAATTTATATGTAATGATATTTAATGGAGAAATTTCAATAATATAAAAAAGTACAACAAGCATAATATAAACAGTTAAACTAAAATAAAATTGTTTTAAAATTTTTTAAAAAGATTGCTTTTATTGGTTAATTAAGTTAAATTATGTAAGATTTTGTCTGTACATCTTTGTGTGAGAATTGATAATTTGAATTGAGGGTGACTGACTTCGATAGGTTTGTAAATTATTAAACATAACTGATCAGATACATTTAAATCCAATGTTAAGAGGAGATTGTTAAAAATGGGGAACGGCTTGTAAAGGAAAATCCTAATGAAAAAAAATGAAAATTTTTACTCTATTTAGTATAAGCGAGTAGTTATCCAGTAGGTATAATTTTTTATCTCAGACTTAAGATATTATGTGAAAGAAAAAGTCATCAAGGCAATATTAAACTCTACTTTTAGATTTTAATGTTTGTATGAAAGTATTTTTTTGAGGTTACCTGTAAGATATGATTTGTTAAAGAAAGACTGTTGTGGATGTAGCAATTGTTATTTGAAAAATTGTTTGTTAAAGAATATTTCCCATCATTATAAATTTGATGCCTGATTCTAATGGTTTCGTTTAAACTGAGCTAGCAAAATAATTAAGACAACATTTTTACTAGAATCAGCTACAGTCTACAGCACTTTAATTGGCTTCCAATATCGGACCACAAATATACCAATGTAAGTATTCCGCCGAGTTGTATATTCAGTATCCCTCGGTAAACTGACTTTTGTATCACCAGGATGTTTAGAAAACAATATAAGACGAGCCATACTCTATATAACAAGAAAGAGTAGCTGCTATGTTCGAAGGCAACAAACATAGAAACAAGGGAAAAGTTGTTAAAAGTGTATGTGTGGAGCACAGCGCTGTACAGCTATGAAATGGGGATAATAGGAGAAACAGACAGGAAAAACGTAGAAGCCTTTGGAATGTAGTTGTTCAGATGAATAATGATGGCAGCATAGGCAGACAGGTTCTAGAAACAGTAGGGGAAGAAAATATCTATGAAAAACAAAAAAATATATAGGAGAAAGAGAAAGATTGGAAATGCTCCAAGGCATAAAGAAATATTGCAAGATATATTACAAGCAGAAATAAGATTAAAGAGAGACAGTGCTAGATCTAGATTAGACTATTGCATGCAGATAGTGAAAGATGTAGGCTGTGAGAATTTCAAGGAAATGTGTAGGTTAACTCAGAATAAGAAACAATGGAGGTACACATCTAACCAGTTCTATTGTTTCCTATCCTTAGTTAACCTATACATTTCCCCGAAATTTCCACAGCCTATATCTTTTACTATCTCTGTACAATAGTCTAATCTAGGTCTACCTCTACCTCACTTTTTTCCTTTCTCTGCTTCTAATATATCCCGCACTATTCCCTCATGCCTTAGTATGTGGCCTTACATCCTATCTCTATTTTTATCGTTTTCCACATATTTCTTTCTTCTCCTACAATTTCTAGAACTCCTTTGTTCTTAACTTTGTCATAATATGTTCATCATACATCTGTACCATCACTATTCAAACAAATTGTTTAGACATTTATTTGTATAGAAAATCTTTGTGAAATTCCCTGATAAGTGTATCAATTACGTTTGACACATAAAACCGTGATCATTAAATAGTTTAATAACAAAATGAACATGTTATAGATCAAAATAAAGGCATTTATTACGTTCGGTGCATAAAAAAGTGTTTATTAAAAGAATTTCGTTCAATAAAATATCGTATTTGTGTAAATCCTATTTTAGGATTTTATTTTTAATTAATAATTAACGGATTGCATTTTCAAAAAAAATTGTAGTTCAAATAAATATGAACACTTTCAGTTATAACGGGAAACTTGCAAGAATAAATATTCAGAAAAGATTACATTTGTAATTTAATGACAAAAAGGCATATTTCTAATTAAAATGTGTATTTATAGACCCCACGTTTTAGAATAGACTGGAATGTTGAGATAAAGCATATGTAAACGATGTGCCCAATTATTAAATAGCTCGAAGCCGTGGTGAAACAATGAACTTAACGATCTCACATCCACTGGACACATATGGAAGACAATGTAATCAAAGGCAAACACTCTCAAATTTGCCACGTCAAAGGAGGCTCGTTAGTTTAAAGGACAATATGTGCCTAGTGAAGAGATCAGTGTTGGTTGAAACTTCAACGTCGTCATGCAGTTGATACAATGATATAATACGTAGGTAGTTGAAGTGGTACATAAAATGTACAATATTTGGTAGTAATAGTTATTTAAATATATTAAAATCAAAGATAGACGATTTGAGACCAATTAAAAGTTATTGTCAGAGAGAATTTGCTTAAAGATATGAAATTAAATGGAAGATCAATGAACTATGTGTAATTGATCAATTTGTATGAAAATTCTTACTTTTAAAACGATTTAAAAAAGATGAAGCATTGATTGGTAATTATGTTTTGAAAAAAATCAAAGCTGGTAAATTAAAGTCGAACAACAAAAAGACACTCAACAGTAAAATTTAAATCAATTTGTTTCGATATTTTAGGTGATTTCTAAAGACTCATTTTAATCTAAACTTCACAGTAATAGAGCTGTCTGTAAAAGTCAATTTAATTTAATTTTAAGGATTTCTGGTTTACCTACGAACATGGTTTTGTCATTATACAAGATAAAAACTGAACATAACTAGATTCGGATACATATAATACTGTTATTAAGGGGATGAATATTAAAGTATGTGACTTCCAAAGGTAATTGTTGTACATATTAAGGATAGTATAATTAAGAAATTGTTGATGAGTGATAATCTTGGGTTTAAACAGATGTTCTTGTATATAGGATATTGTTTGTAAAAGAAAGTCGTTGTGAGTGCATTATTTTGTATTTGAAAGATTATTTGTAATAGGATTATTTCGTATTGTTATACTTGTATGATTATAGCGAACAGAGGTTTTGGATATAGTAGGGAAAGAAAGGGAAAAATAGAAGGCTAAGACATGTTGTAAGGCGTATCGGGAATAGTATGGGATATATTACAGTATTGCCCGAAATAAACAGTACTGAAATTGTAATTGTTTTGTATATTTAAAAAATACATATTATTGACACTTTATTATATGTTCTAAATGTGCACCTCCTCGTTCGAGACAGACTTCATAACGATGTTCTAAGTTTCTGGTCATGTTATTGAATAAGGGTTGTCTCAGGGCTGCGAAGAAGACTCTAACGGCATCCTTTAATTCATCGATGGTTTGTGGTGCCCGTTTGAAAACGGCATTTTAGCCATGCCCCAAATGTATGCGTCTGGAGGTGTGAGGTCTGGAGAATGTGAAGGATAAGGGAAGTCAGTAAATCGTGATATGAATTTGCTTGGAAAATGTTCTTGAAGAAATTGACGAATTGCGGCAGCAGTATGGCAAGTTGCCCGTCCTGCTGAAAAAATTGGTTTCGAAATGACAAGTTACGTGCACGACAGAATTGACGTAGATCAGGGATAAATCGTGTTAAAATTTGTCTGTACCTCTGTTGATTAAGTGTGACTTGCCTACCATTCTCTTCGATAAAGTGCGGACCAATGATTCCGTGTCCGGAAACAGCACACCAGACACTCACTTTTTCACTATGTAAAGGAACCTCTTGAACCTCATCGGGTCTGGCAAAGCACAGAAATCGATTTGTGCGACGATTCACATAGCCTGACAAGTGAAAATGTGCTTCGTCTGAAAACCAAACATTTTCAAAAATTCAGGATTTTCATACTGTAACGCGAGAATTCTTGCGCAATATTCCACTCTACTGCGATAATCCCGAGGATGTAGTTGTTGATGTACCTGAATCACATACGAAAATGTACCCAGCTCCTTCAGGATTCTTTGAAAGGAAGTTCTTTTTAAATCAAGTTGTAACGCTGTCCTTGCCTGGCTGACTTTCGGATTTTCTAAGATTTGCTCAAAACACGTTCATGGTTATTGTTGTTGTTAACTGTCCTGGGACGCCCGAGTTTCCTTTTCGTTGGCACAATACACTACCTGTATTTCTAAACTTTTCAATAACCTTCAAAATTACAGCATTACTTGGAGAACGTTTATTAAACCTTTGTGTGAATTGATCAGACACGTATAGCAAACTTGCACCATTACGTCGGTCGATTCCGTATGAACGAAAATAATGCTCTACCAGAAACACTTTCTCCTCTGTACTTAACACCATTTTTAACAATTAGGCCCTACTAATTACTTGTTTGAGGTTTACTTGACAGGTCTATACTAGCTAACTTGAGTGTGGCAGCGCACGCATAAAAACACAGCCAACTTAGTTTCAGTACTGTTTATTTCGGGCAATACTGTATAAGCAGAGATAGGAAAAAAGAGAGGTAGAGACCTATATCAGACTTTTGCATGCAGATAATGAAAGCTGAAGGCTGGGGTAATTTCAGAGAAATGTGTAGGTTAACACAGAATAGGAAACAATGAAGGTACGTATCAGACCAGTTCCATGACTGAAGGTCTAATGATGATGATAATTATAGTGGTTTCATTAATTCTAGAAGATAAGAATCAGAGGCTAGCAAAAACAATTAGACGACGGGCAATTAGAAACATTCATCATAGCACTTTTATTCACTCTCAATGGGAGGCATTCGATCATCCAAAGAAATAGGTACATAGATAATTAAGTTAGCAAAATTATAGGTATGTTACGAATTAAGTTTAGCCTACTCAACAGTCTTGTTTGTATAGACACGGTGACGATTATTATCATTTTATATAAATAGAAGCATGCTTGTAATTAGCACCAACTGTTACAGTGTGATAAATAAATAAATATCACTGAGTATTAAATTGTCAGTCAATTTACTTTTTGCAGCATGGCCACATATGAGATGTAGCTAAATATTGTGTTAAAAAAATTATTATTATTGATTTCACATGCATTGTAAATAAAATGTTAATTAGCATGTTAATCGCCAAGCTTAATTTAATTGAAACAAAATTTTCCCTGATTGAATTTATTTAAATGAAACATAAAACTGTTATATTAATTATTTTTGTTAATAAATGATTTCACTTTTTGCATTTTTTGATTTTGCCATCCATATGTGGCTGGCGAGGTCCACGATAATTGTTTATATTACGTGGAGCCCCATTAGCTACATTTGGGTGATAAAAATTTAACTTGCTGAAACTTGCAAACCGCGATGAAACACAAAATTATAATGTAAGCAAAATTCTCAGTCTACTCTGGCATTGCGTCAAAGCATGACACAATTGCTACATTATTTTATATTCATGGTATCATAAACCTTAAAAAAAATAATTAAAAAATATGTGGAAAAGAAAATATCTATTGGATGTCAAAATACAAAAATGGCAGAAAATAATAGTGATATAGATTCTGAAGCTACTGATTCCATACTGGATCCAAACAGGGATTTTTTGTCCGACAATGACCAAAACGCCCGTGACTTCAAAGAGAATATTGAGGAATGAATTCCAAATTTAGTTGATGAAAAAAATGATGAGAAATTTGAAACAGTTGAAGAATTAACGCCTCAAGTTGATCAAAATATAGAATGGAAAGATTATATAGGACGACATAAATATTTGATTTTACAAGCAAATCTGCATTGCAAATTGAACTGCCAAAAAGTATCACTCTTTATGAAACATTTTCTTTATTTTTTGATGCAGAAATTATAAGTTTTATAACTAATTAAACAAATAAACACGCTTTACAAAAAATTATTTCCAACCGTCAGTTTGGATAAACAACTAGGGAACAAACATCTTAAGGAGCGAGGGAAATGCACGACCGGTTATATACAACAGATAGAGACAGATATAAAAGCGTTGGGATTAAAATGCACGTACAGTATACACGTGGAGTTGAGATAAGATGTCATCAATATCGATTTTCTGTAACTCAAGTGGGGTTTTGAATGAGACAACAAACATGTATAAAACAAAGATAAATATAGTTTAGGCGGATTTTCGGACGGCAGAGAATTTTATCATTGGTCGAAAGTCAACAGTGTTAGAAACGAATGCACACGCGAAGGTTGTAAGCAAATTCGAAGTATACAACAAGCACGGCGGGAAAAATTTTCAGAATCAACCGACGGTTATGCTAAAAATTTGTAGAAACGGTTTTTGAAAATAAGCTTTTCGCTGGAAGCGAGTCCACCAGGGGGTTTTGGAAGCATATAAATACCAGGGCTTTAATATTCAAGTTCTCTTTTCCATTACTTCGACAAAGTACTGAATACCGATTCAGAATAAGATAATAAAGCTTTCTGTGAGTATTTTATGTGATTATATTACCGTAAATATAGTGGTTACAAGTATGAAAACGTACTAGCAAACCTCTAATTATTGACGTGAAGTACGAGTAGTGTATTAAATTAATAAAGGTCCGGCTACTACAATACAAAACACAAAAATCAATAATGGAAGCATGATATATGTGGGTAAGCACTACAAGTAATCGAGTTTGTATGCATGATATGGAATGGTACTGTGAGACGAGGCGCATAACTTACAGAGGTAGCAGATGGAAGAGGCCTGAGGATCCGCTGAGCAGCACAGCGCATCAAGACAACGCGGAGGGGTGTTCTGGCACTCATCTCCCACGGAAAAGAAGCCTGAAGAATCTCCAGGAAATTTATTTAAAATATCTGTTGCTTTATAAACATTTGTGAAATTTTGTGCTGTATGGTTGACCTTTTGGTGGCATATTTATGGTTCTAGCGACTTATTGTAAAAGATACATGTACTGGACAATTTATTGATGTTAAATATTGAAAAAGGGTGTAGTTAGACCATCTAAAATTTTAGTCAGGATAAAAATTGAATTGTAAAAGGTAAACGGGTCTGTAATTTTTGGTTTATATTTTTGCAAGGTATAAAAAGGCATATACAAACTAAACTGGGTTATTATGAGCTCACCATGCTCCAGTGTGAAGTCAGTTTAGGGTAACATGTGGGGCTCATCTACTCATATCTCACTGAGTTGTTTAAAATTTATTAGAAAAATCGAAGACTTTAAAACATACCATAATTGAAGCTTTATAATTATTGTATCTAACTGTTTTTAACACATGTAAATATAATTTATCTGTTAATAGGTGTAAATAAAAGGTTGTATGTTTGTGGTATTATTTAGTAATTTTATTGAATGATGTACGAGTGTAAAAGAGATATGTCCGAAAATTTAGATATTCGAGAAGAGGCACAGCTGAGCTAGCCAGGGAAGCTAAAGGAATTTGAAGGAGAAATAAAAGGGTAAGAAATCTTTAAAAATTTTAATTTTTTTTCGAAAAATTTTATGACGGCCCAGTGAAGGCTCGATGTTAAAACCTTAGTCCTCGACTTCTACGGCAATTTTATGGCGACCCGAACGTGAGGCTCGAGCTCCAAATAAGATTTGAATTTTATTCCAGAAAACTGGCGAGCTGAGAGAGAGAGTGTGTCTGGTATAAATTTAGAAATAAATTTTGAGTGTGTGGGAGTGATTTGAATGTATGCAGAGAAAGGAGTGGTTAAGAAGTCAAGGAGTGGAAATCGGAAGTGATGATAGTGCCTTATTTGACAAAGCAGGAAAAATGGAGAAAGCTGGAGGTAGTAGGGATCAGTCGAGGACGGAATCAGGGGAACAAGGTAGTGAATTGATAATGAGAATGTTAGAGGAGATGCGATTAGGTAGGGAAGAATCAAACATGAAACTTGAACAAATGAGTGCCAAATCGAATAGAAAGTTTGAGCAAATTAGTCAGAAAATTGATAATTCGACGAAAGAATTTTCAGAATTCAAAACAGTTTAACTGTAAAAATGGGGGAAGTAGAAAACAGGGTAGATAAAAATGAGCGTGATATTAGAGGTTTGAGTCAGGAAATGGGACAATTACGGACGGAGATGAGGATCTTCTGTGAGGACGAAATTAATGCTAAAATGACTGAGGTAACGGACTCATGTAAAGATCAGTTAGGTAGGGTAGAGAGAGAAGTTATCGGGATTAAACAAAACGTATCAACTTTGATGGGGGATGGTCCCAGATTCGTAACAAGGAATATGTCGCTGGATCAACAAATGAAATTTTATGGGGATAGTAGAGTAAATCCTCAGATATTTATTAATAACATTAGAGATTTGGTTAGTAATTTGTATGATGAACAGGTGAAACTTAACATTGTTAAAGCGTTGCTGAAAGACCATGCTGAAACCTGGTATAACTTAATAGGACAGGAAACTGACACGTACAATGACTTTGAGGACCGATTTCTAAAACATTATTGGAGTGACCATCGACAAGACCAGGTACAAGACGACTTATTTACAGGAAAGTTCAAAGGGAAGTATGCTATAAGGAAGTATAGCATAGCGAGACAGTTAAATCCACCATTGACAGACAGACAGATAATCAAATATCTTTCACGACATTTCGAGGTTGAGGTTAGGCAACATATAGCGTTGCAAAACATTGTAGACAGGGAATGTTTTTGGAGTACCTGCAAAAGTATGATGATGTAAGCAGTGGACGACCTCGGGAACCCAGGGAACGACAACTTAACAGTGCGATTCGATAACAGAAGGGACAACTACACAAGACGGGGGACAAATTTTGGATATAATAGACAAAATTGGGAACCGAGACGAACGTTTTTCAGGAGTAACAGTGTAGGTAAGGGACCTGCACCTAGACAAGGGGTGACAAGACAAAACAGCTCACCTGACATAAGAGGCACACCGACAACACCTAACAGGGACAGTGAGAACACAAACAGAGTGGAGACATCGCGGACATATGCTGAGGTAGTAGCGAGACCTGGACCAAGTAGGGAGACCAGACCGGGACAGGATTTTTAGACAAGGACAAACCACTAGACATCACTGTGTACAAGTATGAACATCCGAAGGAATTTTTAAAGATAGAGGAAGAAGTTGAGCCAGAAGTAATAGAAAAATTTTGTTTGCCTATAATTGATATTAAAATTTTTGAAAACAATTTAGGAGAGTTATTAGATTCAGGAGCTGAAGCGAATTTAGTATCGGAGGAATTCGTCAATGAAATTAAGGATAAAGTGTGTGACAGGATAATGCCAATAAAAAAAGTCACCTGATTGCTCCGAATAAAAAGCGATTTGCTTTTGTGAATAGTGTAGTTATTTTAAAAGTAGAGTTAGGTTCAGTGACTAAATAAACGAAAATTCGTGGGATTTCTCAATTAAACATCATGGTATGTAAATTAATACGTGACAATTTAAGCGTTCATACAAGTATTTGAACTATACAATTGGTAAAATTTCCCAGAGTACACAAAAGATAAACGCAAAAGGTATCGCCCCAACACGTGAATAAACGAATAGAAAACAAGAGGTACGGCTTATAAATACGATAACAATTGAACGACGAGTTGAGTATACATTTTGAACTGGGCTACGACGATACTCAGAAGTGCTAAATTATTTATGTAACCAGTCATACGAAAAGTAAATGAAAATCATTTTGAAAAGTGTAAAAATTGTGCAAGTGTGAGCCGATCTATTATAGACATAAGTAAAAACAACTTAGTAAAAATATAATTTCTAACATAAATAAAACAGGGCTCTGGTGGATTCTCTGGTTATTACTCTGGTTAATTCTCTGAAGAATTCTTTGATTAATTCTCTGGTTAATCACCTCCTGTTAAATTACTTTGTTAGTTACGGAGATGGAAAGTCTTCTATTTACCGATATACAAATTGAATCTTAAATTGGATTAACTTATGGGATTTTGAATAACGATTTGGATAGTATTTTGGTTTGATGTCGACTTCCAAATTCGACTCTAAATATTCAGACTGGGCACGAAAACTCTTGGGAGATGCAGAGTAACTATGGAACCATTCCAGGTTAGCCAGATTGATATAATTTATTATTGAAAACTGTTTTAATTCAATATTTTGGTACATGTAAGAGTCAACAAAACATTAGTTTCTTTGATCAATTTATGAAAGGTAATAGGCATCTTGAAACGTTTCAAAAGGTCTCTAAATATAACAAAAGGCTCGTATTTCTCGCTTCAATTTCTTAAATCTAGTATATGTAAATATTCTGAAAAAGGGGAAGATTTTAAAAAGTTATAAATATTTAATCATTATATTGTGTATTGTAGAATTGCTTTTCAACAAACTTCGTTCGTTTATGAAATCGATTTGTCGTCCGTCTGTCCGTCCGTCCGAGGCCTTTCTAATGGTCGGACATCAATGTGTGATACATCAATCGATTCAGCTCGGTGTCCAGAGCTTAAGTTTTGATGTCAGTTAAAATCGGGCCACGGGGGCGCCGTGCCCCCGCGATATTCCGTCGGGAAAAAAAAATTTCAAATAGGTCCAAAATTAATGTGCGATACATATTTGGACTCCCCTAACATAGCTGAGTCGAAATATGGTACCCCCCACAAAATCTGACCACGGATACCCCGGAATTAATTTTTATCAAAATTTCAAATAGGTCCAAAATTAATGTCGATACATATTTGGACTCCCCTAACATAGCTGAGTCGAAATATGGTACCCCCACAAAATCTGACCACGGATACCCGACCCCCAGGGAATTAATTTTTATCAAAATTTCAAATAGGTCCAAAATTAATGTGCGATACATATTTGGACTCCCTAACATAGCTGAGTCGAAATATGGTACCCCCACAAAATCTGACCACGGATACCCGACCCCCGGGAATTAATTTTATCAAAAATTTCAAATAGGTCCAAAATTAATGTGCGATACATAAATTGTTTTAAAGTAAGTCTACATTTGGAAGTTCGTTGCGACAATGCCTTGCATTTTCAACTTGTTTTAATTGAATCAGCTAGTTGAGGCAAAGAAAATCCATAACTTAACACTTCACATCATAGGTGCTTGATTAATATAAAGGGAGCATTATATTACATTAAGGAATCGTGGGAAGGAAAGTAGCACAGCATTTTACGTACACCCAAGTCGTGGGGCTAAATATAATAAAATACCACAGCATTTTATGGCATGTCCAACCATGAGGACTAGATTTACTATCATTCTCTGTACCGTTCACACACACCATTCAATAAAACCACAAAATAATACAACAATCATACAATATTTATTTACCACTATTTACAAATAATAATTCAAGATTATGTACATTTCAGTGCTCAAGTTACACCTCAATAAATTTTATCTTTGTAAAGTCCTGGATTTTAAATTGAAATATCAAACACATTTAATGTAACAGGAGCTTGTTACAGTATACGTTGTACCTTAGTTAAATATAAATAACCTCGACACTATCCGCGTTCAAAGTATAAGGCCAACCATCTAACACTGTACTATTTAATTTATAAATTTTAATACTTACAAGCTCGTTAGTAGATTTTTGGTACGTCGTAAGCGATGCAAATTAAAGAAGTCAAAGAGACCCTCTATTAATTTTGTTAGAGTATTTATCATAAAGCTAGGCCCCCTTTTTGGACACACTTTACGCGAAATACTTAATTGTAAAATAGTATTTCTCCAAATTTTGTCTAACCGTTTTAAGCTTCTAGAAATATTCTCGCGTGCTCGTCTATTCTCAAACTAACTATTTCGACCAATCATACATTTCAGTGACGTCTTAAAACCCCGGCTGTGATATCTCTATTCCCGTCCTATGCATATTGGATGTCGCGTTCTAACCTTGCTTGAGTGGTAGAAAATCGATATTACTGCCCGCGTCCACGTGGATGAGTACGTGCTTTGCGACAGTCGGTTGAACAATATTCCTTGAAACTTGTCTTGCTATGCTCCAAAATACATAGAAGTCAACTTTTCAAAACATGCAGGTGTTCAATTAACGAACGTTTAAAATAACATTTCTAGGAGTTTCTTTTCATGGTATTCAATCCAACCGATATATTTGTTTGTTACCACGAAAGCTATTCGCCTTGGATTTATTGATTTTACATGCTCTTATGCATTCTCTGACGTTATAACCCCTTAAATTAAATTACATTAAATTAATTACTAATTTCTATTGGCTTATAAACCTGATTTTCTTTGCGAATCTATTACCTTCTAATCCCTAGTTATAAAATTATGTCAATACTTGCTAATTTAAATTAAATAAATGAAATTAATTTAGCACGTATATACATAGTTCCTTTCTCTATACAGGGTGTTTGAAATTGCATTGTTAACCACCAAATTTAACCCTTTAAAACCACTACAATACATATAAATATATATATATATATATATATATATATTGTTTCTAACCTTATTTGATATTCAAGCAATATATGACTAATATGAATATGTCAATTTTTACGGCTCCGATCGGAGTCATCGGCATCTGTAAACATTGTAACTAGAAAAATTGTTGGCTAATGCCGGTGACTTCGATCAGAGACTCTTGGAGTTTTTCTGTTAGGTCCTTTTTGAACACTGATAGTACAACAGATTGACGAAAAAAGTACCCTAATAGCACAAATTTGCAATTTTAGCGAAAAAGTAGAATTTGGCTCCTGAATAGTGTGCAACAATTAAAGGCAGCAGTGAAAGTGTTAACCTCAGAAAAAATAGAAGTTGCCAGTATAATGTTTGTTTACAAAATAAATTCATATAAATAATAAAATGTTTACAATCTTGAAACATCAAAAAATAATGTGAAACCGACCTAGGCTAATATTTGTAAAGTTGTAAATTATATCTGCTTCAAATTCTTATAATTTCGTAATGGATTGCAGTTTCTGAATTTGGGATTTTGTATGTATGTATGTCATTTCCATAAAAATTTTCACTCAAAATTCAGAAACGCCCTGTGTATACATCAAACTGGAGTTACTTTAATGTAATACGCAAACACAATTACACTATTATATCAAAGTTAGTCTGTCTACTACGTATTTTTGAAAAATATACAAACACTTTGGAGTTTTCAGGTTTTCTATAGCTTCGTCTGTTTTAATACCTTATGCATATGCTTTATTTTTGGCATTCCACTTTTTCCAAATAAGGTCTATTTGCGCAATTTACATATTCTATCGATTAAACTCTAATTCAGGACAAAATGACTGGTTAATAAAATGTGTTAAGTAATATCAGAAAAACCTAGGTATTTCAAAATCTCAAATTGAAACAGTGATACTGTAATTCCATATCTTTGGATATAAAATATCAGTACGACTAACAGAAAATACTTACAGTACGTATGTACTTCATTATTAGTTGATTTCACCTCAGCATCGCTATCTTTCACTACAGGTGCAACACTTTCAGCAGTACTTTCATTGGGATTTAATGTATTTCCTGAAGACAAATCAATCCAAGGTTTACTAGTTATGGAGGGTGTATCTGTAGAATTTGTTGTAGCACTAGGTAGAAAATTATAAATATTTATTTCAGTCTTGCCATTAATGTTCGAACTATTGTTATAATTTTCTTCTAAAGGTTCGGTTTCTTTTTCAGCTACCAGAATTGAAGATGGCTCAATACTTATAAATCCATCACGTGCAACAAACCCCAATATACTAGAATAATCTTCCTGACGTTCGTTTAGCAATTTCCTTTCCCGGGCATAACTTTGTTCTACAGTATATGAATCACCAACATCCTTTAGAATTTCAACTCGTAATATACCATGGCGAGACCAATTTTCTTTAATATGATTTAGACAGGTTACAGGAGCTTTTGAAAATACAATGTGTATGTAAACAAGAATACAAAACACCAGAATGGCTTTCATTAAAACAATAAACTCGATAAATCTGCGTAACGGTTTAGGAACTGTTCGAGCATATGCTAGGGCACCACGTACAAACAGTGTATGAAATAAGCGATCCCTTACATTAACCAAAGGATTTGTATTATTGTTATTACGAAAGCGATTTACTGCTATAAGTGGGCCACCATTTATATAATTATTTTCCACATTAACTCCTTCTGCAGCGGCAGTTCCGCCGTTATTATTAGCTGACATGGTTATTTATCCTTGTTCAAAGCTCATTATAAAATGCACTTCCTATTTGTTGTATAGTTGTAGACAATTTTATCTATATAATCATTATTTTGACAGCTGTGTACAAAATATTTACTTTTTATTAAAACTCATTTACAGACACTTAATTCGATGTCGTTTCTTCAAAAAAGAGTGGTTAATGTTGTGCACTAAGTAGATGTTCAGCAAGTAGTTATTACCAGGCACAATCTTTATATTACTATTTATATTCAAAACTTAAGCTCTATCCTATAACCTTCAAAATAACACCTTGACAGATCGATAACATGTGTCAGCTTAGAAAGCTTGATTTTCAACAATTGTTTTCCCAAAGATACCAGGCAACTGTCTACTATACCATTATGGCAAAATAATCTTCAATCAAATATCAACTTAATACTAGTAGCAGGGCAAGGTAACGACTCTGTCTAACCAGAGAAATAGTAATCCAAAACAACAACTACAATCAATATTTGTGAAAAAATTTTAAGGTGAATCACGAACAATTATGTTCTAAAACTTGAATTATGCTAATTAGTATAAACTTAATGGTTTGCCATTCCATAAATTAATCTGCATTGAAGTATAGCTTTAAAAACAGTTTTATCTATTGCTGAAATACTGTTAACCGTCCTGCCATAATAGAACGTAAACAAATCGGTAAAATTAATTATGCATGTTTACTTTGTTATGCTAAATTAGCCGGAGAGAATTTGGATACCAGCTAAAGTCTATAAAATAATAGAAAACCCAAAATCTTAGAATAAATGAAAGTTTCTACTGGAATGTTAAGATTAGTTTCTATTCTACAATTATATACAATAAAATTGTAACAATATGATTTTAACTAATGCAAAATTTGTAACGCGTGGGCGTTACAGTAAATAAAAACTGGATGCAAAAACAGAAAAATCAATTTCCTACGGATAACTTAATATTAATATATTTTGTGTATTCTGATTTCATATACAGTAGTGTTCAGTAAACAAGACATTTCAACACGTTGTTGTTCTATTAAAATCATTAACTTAAAACTACAAGACATCAATTTATTTATGGTAAAGAGCATATTAGGAAGGAACTCAGGTTCATAAATTATTTTAAACCATAAAAGAATAAACAAAATATTTATATCGATAAATTTTTATGGTGGCATCATATCATTTAAAGAAAACTTTTTAAATAAAAAAATAATCGTGAAATTATTAATAGGCGTGTTTCATATCACAATTACTCCAAATATAAAATCACTTTTAACAAACTTAGGTAAGAGAAATTAGAATTAATATCACATAGTTGCAATACAAAAAAAAACAACAGTCATACTTTAAACATGTTTGTACAATGTAAAGATCTTAATGCTGAGCAGGAGAAATTCGCGAATATCAGATTGCAAATAAGTTAATCATTTCCTACATTACAATTTGTTTATTTTATAATGTTGAAGACAGAAGGGAACATGAACGTTGACTAAATCACACGCTACCACTTGTACTTTAACGGAATTCATTCCATTAACTCAGAAATATTGGACCATGACAAAGCCCTCGAATGAACGTATGAAAGGGGGAAATTAAATAACAATAATTACATCCGACCAAAGAAAGGAATTAATTATTAGCAAACCGGTAGTAAGAACAAGTCAAAACGTGATCATTCGAGCGCTTAATACAGTGCTAAACCCTCGAGGTAGGGGATCGGTGTGGCTGGAAGTTAGGTATTAAAAAGTCAAAGAGAAGTTAACATAGGACGTAAAAATGTAGTAATACGAGTTGAAAGTTAACGACACAGTTTCAAGAAAAAAATTAATATTGTTGTTCCGCAGGGATAACAAACATAGCGTGCGACTAAATTTTGAAGTTACACTTACACGGGCAAGATACTTCCAATTAACATATTTGTGAAATTATTGTCGCTATAACTGGTTAAAGAGGTGATGACCTCGAGAGTTCGCGCCTTTATCAAGTTGGAATTTTGTGAAGTAGTATTGAGGGAGTTGTGTTAAAAAAAGCACTTTTAACTGAAAGGACCCAATATGTAAATTACTTATGGTTTTTGAAAATTCTTAACCATTTTTAAAATTGTAGAATTTAAAACAGTGAGTAATATTGAATGCTTTTATGTTTATACTTTGAATAATGTATATGGTAATTTTAAATGTAAATTGATTGGTGTTTATTTAGCTGGAAATGAAGCAAAAGCGTATTGGTTAAGAGCCAGCATAATATTATCGAACAAAGAATTTTAAACATTTTAAAATATTAAGAAATATAAACGTTTTAAATTTTAAAAATAGAAATTGTGCTTGGAGGAATGGACAATGAAATGATATATAAGGAAACAGCGTGTGTTTAACTGTGTTCTATGTTTTTTTATTAACATTTCCAGAAATTGGGATTTATAAATGTCATACAATTTAATATGGAAAAACGAAGCATTTGGAATGATAGTATTTTTGATAGATTAGATTTAAGGTCTTTATAGGATTTCTTTTAGCAATACCCGGCTAGAGTGAGGTTAAGGAATTTAGGTTTTCCTTTTAAGGAAGGTCCGAGTCGTGTAACTACATGAGTGCGATAATAATGTGTATCCCACATGTTCGTACAAAACTTTATTTGCAATCATTAAAACGTTATAAATTTCTATTAAAAATATTTACTAAAATTCTAAAATACACCAGCTCATATTCTAAATGATGCATTGCGGCGGTAACTATGGAACTAATTGGCGTTGTCCAACTAACAAATTATAAATTTTATTAGTAATAAACAGCTGAATATAATAAATTCAACTTGGTTTATATCAAATATTACTTTTAACACTTGCAATCAATGTGTACTTAATATTGTAGCGGGCTACTACTACCGCGTTTCACTGATTTAAAACAAGTAATAACAAGAGTCTTTATTACTCACTGTTCACAAGTCTAATTAACAGTATATGCCTTATTTATAGCTGTTTTCGGTCCGATTAACAATGAAGCACTATCACACTAATGAATTTACAAGCACTAATATCTTCTTAAACTAGTTCCTTAACTATAAGTCTTCTTAGCAACACTAAACACTACTATAATTTATTTATTACACTTCTGTCTATTTATGTATTCTACAAGCTGCATGTACATTAGACACGTTCACATAATATAACATTTATGTATACTCTTGGACTGTCAAAGGCTCTGCTATTTAACTTTACACGATATAATATATATTTGACATTCTGATATAGACTAACTCTGTACTTCCTCATCGATTTTATTTATACCCTGAATTAAAAAGGATAATTCATCCTCTAGTAATTGCTAGAAGATTCTCGGTCCATGGAGAATACACAGTGCTTACTGCGCTTGGTGTGTTTGACGGGTTGCCTAATAGTAGCTCGCAACACTACCCCCTCTTTAAAATCGTTACGTCTCGTAAGTGTAAATACATTTTGACGCCAATTCTATGACTGATGACGGGATCGGCAGTTATCTCCTCTGGTGCATCCACCGCGAGTTATAGGACCCCCCATCTATTATATATATAAAACTAATATCCGTATTAGGAAATATTAGGAAATATTAGGAAATGTTAGGACAATGCAACAATGTCGTTGCAACATTTTATTACATTATATTATGATGATTTCAGTTCCCACGAGTGGAAACGCTACAAAGTAGCACAAGGATAAGTGACACTGCAGAAGTCAGGTCACAGACGGTCGTCGGATGTCACGTACCGAGATTACGCAGAATAAGCCTGCAACATTGTAATTATGAATAGCTTTTAAGATAGCAACTAAGTATTGTAAAGTGTAAGCGGACATTACGTCCGCAGGTTCCCACAGAAATGTGAGGGGGAGAAAGTTATATAAGGACCAGGAGCTCCACTCCTAGTCAGTTCATCAGACGTTCAGCTTTTACCTTGCAGTTCACTGATAACTCACTGTACAAATTAATTAATGTATTTCGACTTAGACTAATTATTCTAGTTTGTTAAAATTCAATAATTAACTTCTGTATAAAACCAAATAAATTTGTTAAAGTTCAAAGAAGTCTTTTTAAAAAGGACCGCTCGAAGCCACGAACCTTAACTCGCGTCGTTGGAAATAACAGTCAACACCCTTTTCTTGGTTTTGGTAGGCAACCGGTTGATAACAACAAACAAGGACCTGGACGTTGGTTCCCTGGAAAACTACTTCTAGCATATTTCGGACTATCCTCCAATCTAAGCGATCCAGTTCACAGCCTAGCTTGGGCACCGCTAGTTTTGTTACTCCATTTTCCATCATATGACCCTTAAGATTTAGCAAAGCCTCCCATAGATGTCCATAACTAGGTCTCTGCCATGAAGAATTTTTGGTGAACAGATAGTAAACATAACGATTTTTATCCTGAAGAACCAAAGCTGTTCCTACAATTGGCTGCTGTTGTACTAATTCATTCACACATCCAAACTTTTTCTTGAAAACAACAGCTATTCCCCTTGACATTTCCAAATCTTGAGCTACGCATTGTGCAAGGGAATACTCTTTTGCTGCTTTAAACAGACCTTGCTGTTTTTCAACAACAACGCCAAATCTCGCCTTAGTGGAACCACTACACACCGCCATAAAACTCTCAAAATCTACATTTGGCTCATGATTAATAACTTGTCAAACACCATTCTCATTATTCGAACCTTCCCGGTTGTTGCCAGCGTAGGATGTTAAACGGTCAAAGTGTACCACTTTCGGTTTACCACGGGGAGATTTTCTGATCCGGTACACTACATCATTAATTCTTGTTAACACTTCGTACGGGCCTTCCCATTGTCTTTGTAATTTTGACGACAACCCACACTATCTTTGTGGATTATACAACCTCACTAAATCTCCAGGTTGATAACCACCCTCTTGAGCTCTCGTGTCATATTGTGATTTCATTCGATCGCTTGCTGCCTGGATATTCTTTCGGACGTTTTCATGAATGCTATTTGATCTTTCACGAAGCTTACAAACGTAATCTTCACATGCGATCTCTTCTCTAGGTTTAAATCCAAACTGAAGATTACATGGTAGCCGCAATTCACGACCTAACATCACGCAAGCGGGAGAGTGTCCTGTGCTATCATGTACTGAAGATCGGTACGCCAGTAGGAACAAATGTAAATATTGATCCCAGTCTCGTTGATGTTCAGAGACAACTTTGGCTAGGTACTTTCCTAACGCCCTGTTCATTCTTGCAACCATTTCATCCGATTGAATATGAAGTGGCGTGGTTCTAGTCTTCCTGAAGATGCTTGCAAACGTTTTGAAACAACGCTGATTTGAAGTTCCGACCTTGATCGGAGTGTAATTCCAACGAAACTCTAAAGCGACAAAACAACTCCCTCACTAGTACATCTGCTACCGTCTCGGGTTCTTGGTTAGGTATAGCATATGTCTCCGGCCATTTGGTAAAATAATCCAATTTCGTTAACGGTTTGGCAATGTTCGCAAACCTAAGTATAAAACGTCGGTAATATGTGCACAATTCTAGAAAATTGAGTAGTTGGTGTATATCTGCTGGTGTAGGCCACTCTTGTACCGTTTTTATTTTGTCAAAGACAGCTCTTATTCCTGTCTCCGAAACGACATGTCCTAGGTATTTCACCTCTTTTCCAAATAGGTGACACTTCTTGGGGCTCAATGTAAGGTTTGCCCCGCGTAATCTTTGGAATATTTCCTCTAGGTTCTTAGATGTTCTTCAAAAGACCAGCCTAACACTATCACGTCGTCTAGGTACACCAGACATGTTATCCAGGACAGCCCACGCAGTATCGATTCCATCAACGTTCAAAAGTAGCAGGGGCATTGCATAATCCAAATGGCATGACCTTGAACTACCATAATTCAATTCCAATTGTAAACGCATTTTTTTCTTTATTGTTTAGCTTCAAGTCTACTTGCCAGTATCCGCTTTTCAAGTCCAAAGTCGAAAACCATTTAAATCCGGATAGAGTATCCAAGGATTCATCAATTCTAGGCAAAGAATAGCTGTTTTTCTTTGTCACATTGTTAAGCCGCCGGTAGTCTACACAAAACCTTGTCGACCCGTCCTTCGTCTTGACAAGCACTACCGGGGGTGCCCATGGACTATTTGAGGGTTCAATCACTCCCTGTTCTTCCATATCGGCAATAATTTGCTTGGCTTCCTGACGTTTTGCCAAAGGAAGCCGCCTGGGGTGTTGTCTTATCGGTTGCGCATCTCCAGTATTGATCTTATGTTGCACAACATTCGTCCTTCCTTTCTCACTATCATCCAGTGCAAACACACCTGGATATCGTCCGACCAATTCTTTTACCTTGCCCAGTTGGTCGCCGTTTAATCCTTGACACGAAGGTATCAACATATCCAGCAATTTCTGTGAGAAACCGTTGGCTGGTTTATCTTTGGTGTTGTCCACACAATGTATAATATGGCATACTGGAATGCAACTTCCCACAATCATGTCTTTTTTCAGAGTCACCGTATGGGGATTAATGTTTAGCACCCTTACTGGTATCATACTTCGAAACTTTACCAGCGTTCTTCCAATCAGTAATCCTTCCTGACCTATTCCTGATTCAGTTGCTTCCATCATGCATACTTGTCCTTCCCGGAGTGTACCATCCGGGCGTCCCATCACTATCATTTCCGCCTTCTCCGGTATTTTCATATCATAAATCATTCAAACTTGCATCGTCTGGTTACTCGTCCCTTGAAATGGAATTTCATCATCATCTATCCGAAGCACATCTTCTTTCATGTTTACATGAAACCCATATTCTCCCATGAGATCCATTCCCAAAATCACTTCTTTTGTAATTTCAGCTACCAACCCCCGATGATTAATTAGTTTGTCTCCAATTCCCAACGTTACGGCAGTCTCTCCATGAGTAGAAATTTTTTCACCACTTGCCGTTCGAGGACATAACAATACAGGTAGCACTTTTTCACGACCAACCAAATTTGGTTTTACAATAGTTCTTGTCGCTCCTGTATCAACGAGGAATCAGACAACCCTACCATTAATTCTACTATCAATATAGATGCTGTCCCGACTTCCCATCGACGATGCAGCACGGATGATAATCTCCAGAGCACTACGTTGTGCTATGCGACGTTCATCTCCTTACATCGACTTGCTCTAGTTTTCCTGCTGCTCAACTGGTTGTTTTTTGGTTGAGTACAGCGTCTCTGTATATGACCAACTTCATCGCAGCTCCAGCGTTGCAGACCTCATCTCCGCGGTCGTTATCTTTCCAGCCTTTCCGCCTTTTGCTTTTCAAACACACGGTTGATTATTTCATTTATGCTGTTCTGGGATTGCTCAGGTTCTTCTAAGGCAGACCGAACTTTGTGACTCATCCTGTGTGATGTCTGCTTAGCTGCTACAAATTCAAGCGCATGGGCCAGTGCGTCATCTAACTTTTTTGGCCGTGATAATCTTAGCGCTTGCTGTATTTCGCCATCTTTAACGACATCCACAAATGTTTGAACAGCCAGTTGTTCGAGGAAAGTATCTGGTGCCGTTGGGTATGCCAATCTAACTAATCTGGCAATGTCAGCTTTGAATTCTTGCAGTATTTCATTTGTCTTTTGCGAGCGGTTCTTAACTTGTGTGGTAGACCTGTTGAAGGTGAGCGTCTCCATATTTCATCTCAAGCTTCGATGTTAAGAGGACGTAATCATTCTGCTGGTGCTCGGGAATCGTTTGTAAGATGTTAAGGGCTTCCTTCCGTAGGGCCACTATTAGAGAGATAGTTTCTCTTTGTTGCACCAACCGTTGGCTATTGCAGCAGCTTCAAATTGTTTCAAATATGTGGGCCAAGGTGTTTTACCATCGAATGTGGGTGGTTTCTTTTAAAATTTTGACGGTATTGACTCGCTTTCTACGATGCTTCTTATTTCTTGAATGTTCTGATTTATAACTTGGTTTGCTAATTCAAGTGGCCGCGCTGTTAGTGAAATCATTTGTTCTTGCAGGGTTCTTCTTCCATTTTACCAATTTATAGTCCAACTTTCGCTCAACTATTTTTACCTGTTCAGTGACATTCTTTTATAATGCAATGGAGCTTTCCATTAATATTTGTTCTAACGTGGCTGTCATTTTATTCAACTCTTCCATTTTGACAGGATTTTCACTAAACCTTTTATCCATTTTTTCAGCATTTTCACTACACTTTTTTTTAAGGGTCGATTCCAGTTCAACTGACCTCTCTTCCATGCCGGATTTAAAATCCTTAAGGAAATTCATCAAAGTTTCTGCGTCCATCTTACTTTGGCTTCTTATAATAAGCATATATAAACTACTTAAATGTCTTTAGACTTGTGTGTTTTTTTCTTTTAAACTAATCACTATATACCCCACACAGGCCTGACACCAGTGTAGCGGGCTACTACTACCGCGTTTCACTGATTTAAAACAAGTAATAACAAGAGTCCTTATTACTCACTGTTCACAAGTACATGCCTTATTTATAGCTGTTTTTAGTCCAATTAGCAATAAAGCACTATCTCACTAATGAATTTACAAGCACTAATATCTTCTTAAACTAGTTCCTTAACTATAAGTCTTCTTAGCAACACTAAACACTACTATAATTTATTAATTACACTTTTGTCTGTTTATGTATTCTACAAGCTGCATGTACATTAGACACGCTCACATCATATAACATCTATGTTTACTGTTAGACTTCCAAAAGCTCAACTATTTAACTTTACACGATATAATTTATATTCGACATTCCTATATAGACTAACTCTGTACTCCTGCAGTAGCTGGACGCGACGCTCTCAGCGTCGTTATTGTGCCTTATAACTCCTAAGAGTTTTTTGGCAAGTTGATGTTGTCTGTTGTTGTAGTGCAGTTTGGTGTTGACCTACTTGATAAATATAAATATGTTGGTCTGGACTCCACGAGACCTGCTCCCGGAATCCTCTTGTTTTGATGCAGTGAGCAGTTTCCCGGATCTTCCCCTAGGTTGCTCTTTAACTACACGATATCCGAATCCTGGGTCCGTTCATTTGCTTTTCCAATGCTCCACCAGTAGGTACTACATTGGCCAGGAGGTGAGTTCTTTGTTGCCTAGAAATTTAGAATTTTGCCAAACCCTTGCCGTTCCAGACAAGGTAGGGATCTTTAACGTGCGTGACAACACTCACACACGAGGCCTCCATTTAACCTCTCATCCGAACGAGGGCGTAATTTTTGTGAAAAATGCTCACCTGCCATTTTTCAAGCAGTCGACCGGGTCGGGATTTGAACCCGGGACCTTGGGATCCGTAGTCTTACGCTTACTACATTGATACACGGCGACGCCCGAATCCTGGGTCCACTGGCCTGTGGTTTTCGACCGACAAAATGGCTATTCGCCACAGGCCGCTCCATCGTCAGGTAGCTCGTCTAACAGGACTGACGGATGTAGATCGCCAACGACTTCACTTGTGTACCCATTCCTTGGCGCCCCACATAGCTGGAGAACTCCCTGGAGTCGTCACCGTTCCGCTGTTCACCTTTGATCGCCCGGAGGCGGTAGTAGATATATGTTGCTCCTTTGAAATCTAGGCAGCAACTGAGTCTCTGTACTTCCTCATCGGTCTTATTTATACCCTGAATTAAAAAAGGATGATTCATCCTCCAGTAATTGCTAGAAGAATCTCAGTCCATGGAGAATGTTCAGTGCTTACGACGCTTGGTGTGATTGACGGGTTGCCTAACAGTAGCTCGCAACAATATTTACAATAAATAAAATGTCTATCAAAACATGATTTTTTATAGTTCTATTAGGCTTGTATTCGTTGCCTTGTTTGAACGTTATATTGACTTGTGCGCGGTATTGCAACGTTATGAGATTTAGAGCACTGTATGCGGTAAAATCTGTTATTAAATAACTAAAATGACTCAGATAAGTTATTCCTATCCGGCGATAGTAGTAAAATGCAAATATATGTTTAACTCAAACAAATACTATAAGAAATTATGTTTCCATCGTGTTAATTTTTACAGTATCTCTACCTGTGCCATATAGTTTTGATTCAATTTTTAAAAAACCTCTTAAAGACTTTTTTTAGTGTTTATACCGTTCAAAGGTTTTGATTTTAATTAAAGATTAAGTTTTATATTATTTTAGATTAACAAAACTGTAATGATATGCCTCCCAGAAATTGTAAATAAATGATAAATGCTATAAAAGAATCACGTTGACAATTGGTTAAAAATACTTTACATTTATTTTTGTTGTCGCTCTCATTTAATCTAAGGTTACCAGCTTGCAAATTTTTATTTAAGGTTATGGATATTGTAAATATGGTTGCCGAAATTTTGAACTTTGCTCAAGTAATAAAACGTACAACGACATGTTTAACAGTACAGTGAACGAAAGTAGAAATGAACGCTTTAATTAGACTCAATAATCAAACTGTTGGGAGAGATAAACTTGCAAGATTGGTTCAGTATTCTTGCAAACTAATATGGTATAAATTACAACAACAGAATAAGGAAAGCGTACATGGATTTAAGAATCTAGAATACCAGCTAAGTACATTCCGTAAATGTATGTTACTTTCTGAAATACTTCACAGCATTCTTTTATTTTTTCCAGCGGTATATGTAAATTATATTAAATTTTTTAGATGAACTTTAATGTATTTATGTATTATGTGTATTAGAGCTTTGGTGTAATTTCACTGTCCGTAATTTTGTCACAGCTCCAAAACCGGAGCTGGAGCTGTCAGTTCCTTTAATTCAGAAAACACGGTGATAATTCGGAACTGTTGTTAAACAAAATGAAATCTAGTAATGGGAAATACAGTGATTTTCGAGTAACCGGTTAAACGGTTGTCGTTATTTATAAATCACTGTGATTTTAACCAATGATTTCAAACACCAGTGATTCGTTCATATGGCATTAACGAATATTTTTTCTTACACATATTGCACATTACCATAAAGTTTTATTTTCACATGGTGTGAAATAGTTTCAAAGTTCACTTGTTTTCTGTTTCTTTCTAAACATTTTTAAACCGCTACGTTCTACACCTTTTATTTTGATCTAGCGTATATGTCTGTATGTCACTAGGTAATCCAGATACCAATTAACTACCAATGTAGCATACCAGCTGTGAGCGTCCAAAAATTACGTTTACTAATATAATATACTTAATAATCAACATATGCGTTCATGATGCAATGACAACAATCACATCGCTAAACGTACTGTACTGACACTGACCTGAACTATACCTGTATACTAGTCTAAGTTTCTAGAACTACGAAAACGAAACGAAACCTCATCGGCGACGGGTGAACAAACAAACCCCATTCACTGCCTGGAATAATAATTGTAATTCACTGTAGATCTTTAGAGGTCAAGTTCAGTGATAAGTTGACCTTGTCAGTGCTGCTATAGACTGTGGGTAGCCAAAGGTAGCTACCTTACACAATGGTAATTGCTTGTAGGATAAGAAATTAAAGAAATACAGTTCCCATCCCGGTCACCCATCACCATATAATCACCACGCCAGTTCCTACATTCGTTTCTAATTATACGAAACCAATATCGATATTCGATAACGACGATAACCTATTATTTATCGTTTTATATGTTACTGTGACCGGATTCATTCATACAACAGATATCCAGCTGCGCGTCAATAGCACAAAATCTCAGCAACCGGTTAAAAGTAATTATGATAACTACCAGTTACAGTGATTTTAAAATCACTGCGGTTATTAACCGGTGATTGATATATCGTCCAACACTAATGAAATCGGAGCGAGTGGGAATCACTTATTGCTTGGAGTTTAATAAAAATCTTAAAATTCGAGTATTGGACAAATATAAGGAGTTAGGAGAGAATCGATTATTTGAAGTACCTTACTCCAATACAACTTAAATAAAACCTCTTAGCAATAGTTTTTAGAAACTGCAAGAAAAATAAGGTTTTAATTAATACGAATTGACAAAATAAACATTTCAAAAAGGCGATTATCAAAAAATTAAAACATTAATATTTGTGGTTTGAATGAATAAACATAATTTTTTGTATTTTGTTCGCATCCAGTCTGAATCTACGTACATTTATCAATTGCCCCGTTTTTGAGGAAATTCTCTCGCAACACACTGACGTTGCTACGGTATCTAATTGTCTAATAGCCACTTGTGGCAAATACGAATAGTTGTACTTGTGTTCACGCCACCAGGTAAGTGGATCTTCCTGTCTAGTAAATAGATTATCCTGCAAATACCTCTGAACCTCCACAATAGCTCTGGATGTAGATGTGCCACTAGGTTGAAAGTCTTTTGCTTTTTTATCAAAATGTGACCAAATTGACAATGGTTGATTCCTTTCAGGACTATTCCTTAACGGAGCTACATGTAGTCTATCCACGCTTTTGCTATTTGATGATATTAATCAAATTACATACTAAGTTTGTTACTAGTTTTTTAACACGTTCTGCCGTGCTTTCGTCCGATAAACCTAATTGTTTCAAGCGGGGATTTATTTTATTTATTTATAAATGTACATACATAGGTCACAATAGTGAATCGTATATTGTCATAAATATTTTGAGATAACAATTATAATTAAGAACCATTTAGAGCTTAATTAACATTTTTAAATTAAGAGAATTTATATTCATTTTTCAGGAATCTATGTAAGCCTCTATAGATTTAGTTCGATCCAGAAACTCCTTGATGCTATAAAAAGCATATTTTAAGAGCAAGTTTTTTATATATATTTTAAATTTTAATATTGGAAGGTTTCTTACATTCATACTCAAAGAGTTAAATAACATACTCCCAAAGTTATTTTGTTCCTGACCTACTTCTTTCAATCCGCTGATATGGCACCTTTAGATTAATTTTACTATGGGTATCAAATGAGTGGATATTATTGTGTCGATTATAGAGGGCTTCATTTTTCTTAACATACAGTAAAAATTCTAATATATAGATGCAAGGCACAGTTAAAATGTTGTACCTCATTAAATAAGTACAAAAATCCTCACAGTCAGCATTATTAGCTATGACACGAATAACTCTGCGTTGCAAGTCAAAAATTCGATTCATTGCCGGTGAATGACCCCATGCAATGATCGCATAAGCAACACTGGAATGAAAAAAGGCAAAGCAAACTGTTTTCAATACATCTAATGAGACTGCATTTTTTAAAGATTTAATAAAGAAAATAGTATGACAAAGTTTTTTGGCATGAAAATTACAATGCGTCTCCCAACTTAAGGTGTTATCAAAATGAACCCCAAGATATTTAACACTGTGCTTCTCCCATTCAATGGTATTTTTTAAAGAAAATAAAATCTTTTCAAATTTATCATTGTTTAAAGTTAATTTATTATGGATAAACCAGTTTTGGATGGTTCTTGAACAGACATTGCTCTTCTGCAGAAGCTGCTCCATGTCTTTATGTTGGTAATAGACAGTGGTGTCATCTGCATAAAGTATCACATTCTCCAAGCCACAAGTTGAAGGAAAATCGTTAATAAAGCATAGGAAAAGCAGGGGCTCCAACACAGAGCCTTGTGGGACCCCATCAGGAACATTCTGGAAACTTTGTTGTTATAGTAAACACATTGATAGCGTTCAGAAAGACACAACTGAATTTAATACCAGAATGGTCAAAATGCAACAGCCCTAACTTCTCAACCAAAATATTGTGATTTATGCAATCAAAAGCTTTTGTCAAATTATACAAGTTAACCAACATAAACTCACGTTTATCAAAAGTGCTTGTAATCTGGTCAAGCAAAGTTATTATTGCATCAGAGGTTGATGACTTATTTTTTCTAAAACCAAATTGCTGCGGACATAGTAAGTTATTATCATCAAGAAAATCAATTATTTGAGTCTTCATAATAGATTCAAAATTTTTTGAAAAAATAGGCACAAGAGAAATTGGCCGATAATTGTTCACATTATTGAGTGTGCCTCTTTTATGAATAGGAACGACTTTGGATACCTTTAGTACATTTGGGAAAATTGAATCTCTAATTGCGTAATTAATAAGCTTAGTTAGTGGTATTAAAATAACATCAGTAATACTTTTGATCAGCAGAATATTTAGCCCATAATAATCTTTAGAATTTTTGTTTTTCATAGCCATTATTATATCCCTCGTGTGTCCACAGGAGACCTCTATAAAAGCAAATTTATCATTCAGAAATGATGTATTTGTTGAATCATGAATTACGATAGGATTAATATCTTCTTGAGCTTTTCCCAATGTAAGATTGGTAACTGAATCAACAAAGAAATGATTGAAATCCTCGGCAGTTAAACTTGTATCAGTAGTGTTACTACTGACAGATCGCTTTTTTTCGTTAATGATTTGCCACTTACTCTTGTTCCTATTGAGTTTAAAATAAAACGATCATGTGCGTGAAGTTTAGCCTTTTTCAACACCTTTCTATAATCATATTTAAACTTGTTCATCAAGATTTTTAGGGTATCATTTGGTGATGCGTTATACAAATCTATATACATTAAATAAGTATCACGCATCCTTTTTAGATCCTCAGAAAACCAGGTAACAGTCTGATTCGATTCTACGAATGTTGATATAATTATTGTTTTACTAGCTTCCATATCACAGAAACGCTCTTTAATTGCATATTTGTTTTTTAGTCATTGCCTTGCCTTGAATAACTCAAACTTTAGTTTTACTGCTGAATCTTCTGATTCAATATCTCCAGCAATCATGTTGTTACAAGTTTCTTCTAAACCTCTCTTGTGAGTACTATTATTGAAGAAAGCATCACGTAATTTTGTCCGCTAATAATTTTTGTGAACTTCTCCAAAGGGTCAAGAATGATTATAATTTCACGTAGCAATTGCCACTCTTCTACAAATATAAATGGGAGGTACTTATCATTTACTAATGCCATTGATGCTCTAACAGCATCTTCTAACTCGAGTAATCGTTCTATCATATAGAAGGACGAATTCCAGCATGTCGGTACATCTTGTAATAACTTTTTTGGTATCGCACTGCCTTGCTGCTTCTGAACTTCTAATAATTTGGCTGTAGCAGTAATGCTGCGCTTAAAGTGAGAAATAGTTTTTTTAAATTTCTGAATCAAATCGTCGATGACAGGTAGAGAATCTTGTGCTAATAAATTTAATATGTGGACATAACAACCAAAATATCTCCACTTTAAAACATCTTTTATGGCCTTCCTAATATTGGCAGCATTATCTGAAATTGCTAGTACAATTTTGCTCTCTAATCCCCATACGGTCATTACTTTTTTCTGATTTTATGACTAAATTTTCAGTGTCGTGGGAAATGAATACAATCTAACAAAATAGATTTCATATCAAAATTTTCATCTATGTAGTTGACTGTAACGGCTAGGGCTTACAATACCGAACTAAAATCTGAATATTGGTATTTGATATTTGAAATTTAAAATATCGGGATACCGGTATTAATAACGGTATTATTAATAAAAAATTTACTAGTTATATTTTTACTTACCTCAGTTGTTATATTGACTTGTTAACAAATAATATATGAAATCCAATAAATATAGATATATAAATATAGATATTATTTATTTGATTACATAGAGAGTAGGAGTAGATAGATACAAAAAAACGTGCAAGTAAAAAAAAGTACATATTAAATTCTATGTTACATTTTACTTATAATAGGCTCGTATGGCATTATATAATTATAGAAGCAAAAAATATAATTAAATTGAAAGTATTTATGAAATAATATTAATAACTTGCATTTTGTTTATTAAAGTATGCTCTTAAAAAACATAAACAATCAATCGTTTCATCATCAAGCGAGGAGCGAATTTTCGTACAAATATAACCAGCCGCCGAAAAAGCTCTTTCTGATTCTACACTTGTCGGCACTATTGTCATTAAGAAATCATGCTCATTTTGTAAATACGTTCCTTTTGTTCCTGTTTTTTCAAAAAAAGTAATTTCATCTTTTATTTTTTGTTCCAGACCTGGAATTTTTTTAAACGCAGGGACGGGTGAAGTATTTAGTGTTTCATTTATTGCTGCCTGTAGTTTTTTCTTTAATGCGTTTACGTTTACCTTGTCAGATTCTAATACTGTTTCATTACTAATTTGGGAAGATATTGGAAGGGATGTTTCTTGCACAACTTCCATATCTTCTGTATCTTCTAGATTTTCATGTGTGAGCCGAGCCGTTTAGTTAAGCTTACAATTTTTTTAATGATTGTAAATTTGGATATGCGTTTAAATACTTCACCAACATCTTGTGAGCCCTTTTGCAGATACTGAAGTATTTGTGATAATTCAGTTCGTCGCAGTAAAATTCGAGATTTTAATGCTTCCAATAATTCTAATGCAATTGCAGTTTTTTGCTGGGAAAGATTATTCAACATAAATGTTAAAGAAGCGTCAGCCGTCAAAAGATTTGCATCTTTTCGGCATAATGCATCTACTGTTAATTTTACAGTAGTAAGAGCAGGAATAATTAAAGATAATAAATTAAATTCTTCGTCAGAAAAATGAATATCGGAACTAATTTCAATAGCGCTTTTTGAATACAAAATTTAATTTCTTCAAATTTTTCTAACATAAATAACATACTGTTCCATCTTGTTTGACAATCTAATTTTAGCGCTGTTTCTTTACCTAATTGTTCTTTCACGTACTTTGGTAAATATTTATTATTTTTAGAAGGTGAATTTTTAATTGTTTTCACTACTTTCCGAATTTTTGAAACTAGAGATGATATACCAGTATGTCTAATATTTATATTACTTGTAATACTAGCATCTAACTCTATAATAATTCCATTACCATCTTCTTCGTCGATATCGTCGTCATTGTCATCATCGTCATCGTCAACATCATTTGTTACGTGCCAAAATTTGACACTAGACATCTTTCTAGTTTAGTTTTGATGTGCGGGAGTTTTGCGTCTTAAATTTGAAAGACTTGGCGCGTGTATTTCTGTCACGTCAGAGGTGCGTTGGACGAACTTCGCGCCGACGCGTGTGTGGGAAGAAAAAGTGGGGAAGTTTCCGGAAGACGCTGAGGAAACGTGGCTTTTTGCCTTTGAACATCGAGAAGAGTGGTTGGGTCTGGTATCGTATCTTTATTTTTATTATGTAGATTCCCTCCTTGCTTATGTTTGATTGTCGACCCTATAAACCCGTTCCTTATCGTTCCGCTACATAGGTAAAAGAAGATAATATGTATACAACCTGGCAGCAGTCCACGACCCTAGAATGAACGAGTCCAGGGAGCCCTGAGTAGCTAGCCGGAGCAGTCATGATGGAGGTTGCAGCCACCATCTTTAAATAATTTGGGAAGGGGCCACGAGCAACCCTGGAGGAAGTGATTCCATAGGAGACTGTACTTATTCATGTGAGTACTTCGCTTTTATAAACTATTGTATGAAAATTGGCATATTACGTCATTTACGTGTAATAATTTGCATATTGTGTGACGTCATTGACAGATGGGCGCTGATCTCCACTTTATAGATTAGCGTTACCAACTGCCGCTGCGTCGCATATACCGTGTCGACGGTAAATATAAAGAGGACTTTTAAATGTAAGACATTAACATCGGCATCGTTATAATTTTGCTCCACAACATCAATATCCACACTCGGGTTCAAAGTTGACCTTATACAAAACATAAGTAATTGCTAAATTTATGCAGTGTGCCATACATTGTTGATGTTCAGTCTCTATAATTTTTCCTAATTTTACCGTAACCGACGCACTGTCAGTAGTTACTCCAACTATGTCTTTAGATATATCTAAATTAAAATCTTTCAATTTTTCTTCTACAAGGGATAAGCATTTTTCTGCTGGAACGGATCTGTAAGCGTGCACTAATCCGATATTCCACATTGTTCCTCCAACAGAATGTACATTAATGTTTATGTAGCGCCGATTACGAATAGATGTCCATTCGTCAAATGTGATATTGAAACGTTTACCTTCAGATTTCAGTCTAGAAATTTCATGCACTGTAGACTGTTTAATAATTTTACTATATTCAAGTACCATATTTTTAATAGTGACTGCAGATTTTGGTATGTCTTTGAATCCTCTTGCCTTTAAGCCTTCTCTTATGTCATACGATTTTATAAAAATATTAAAAGACAAACCATTGCGAGCTGTCATTCGGGCAAGCACTTCTGAAAGTTTTTCGTTTTTATTATTTTTAAAATAATTTGTTATGAACAATTTAGGCTGTTTAGAAACACTTGATTGGACATCATGGGGGATTCACATTTCTTTTTAAGATTTAGTCCATGTATCGTTTTTAAGTGAGTATAAAGGCCACTTGTGGATCGTCCTGTACACTTTATTTCTTTCGTGCACTTTTTACATTTAGCAACCTGTCCGTTTTTTTCAATCAAAAGATGATTTCAAACTGAAGTTTCGTCCTGTCCTTTTCGATGCTCCGTAAATGTATTCATCTTTCAGGGGGTATAGCAGTTTATGCCTATTAATTTTAATATTTATAAATTAATTACACTCTAACTTACATTAATACAAATATAAACTTACCGTATCATACAATTCATATGGATTAATCGGTATTTAAATACCGTTATATAAATTTTCAATTATTAGAAATAAAACCATAAAACAAGTGCACATAATCCACACACCACAAGACACAACGGAATGAAAAATAAAATTGAAAATATAAAATATAATTTTTACTTGTAAACACTACAGCTGATTTGCAAAATTAAACAATCTAATCTAAACTATTTAATAATTTTTGTGTTACACACTTTATGTATTTGTTTAAACGAGCACTATTCATTAGGTAGTAGACATAAAACATAAACAATCGCTTTATATTGCCGATACTGCTGCTTCTCGATGGTGCCATACTCGGCTCGGTATGTGTAATAAATGTGCCTGATATAGATTTTAATACAATGAAATTGTTTGTTTATCTTCAAAAAAAATTTCTTGTAATTAATTAATATTATTTTAAATTAGATTTATATTGTGCATAAATTCAATTTTTACCAACTAATGTAATACCAAAATACCGGTATTTTTACATAAATACCGGTTTTTAATAACGGTCAAAAATCGCCCGGGATCCTGGTATTCGGGATCCAGGAATCCTGGTATTGTAAGCTCTAGTAACGGCCATGTAGCTCTCCATATTCATAGAAATCCAACAATCTGTGTTCACTGTAACAGATTTAATTGTCTTTACTTCTTCTTGGACATCGCTAATGGTTTTATCATATAATGCTGGTAACAATGAATGTGTTATTGTTTTCTTATTGGGAAGTTCGTAAACTGGGTTTAAACACTTTATAAAATTTTGAAATCCTTTATCCTCTACTACACTACATGGTTGAAAATCTTTAATAAATAAATCTATTAGAGAATTATTAAGTTTAGTTCTCACTCGTAATGGTCTAGTTTTCCGCATATAAGTTATCGTTGTTTGTTTTACTGTTTTATTAGCGGTTTTACTTTTAGTTACTAATTGTTCTGGTATGGACTGTGAGAGAATATTACTGCTGGTTGAAGGTTCTAATAATTTAGTATTCTTTTTAGTTTACATAACATACAAGTTGCTTTTTGATCCGAAGTCACCTCGTAGAAATTCCGTAATATTGATTTTTTTATTTCTTGTGGACATAGTTTCCCAATACTACTTTGAAAAAATGCGTAGAAACTATGGAACGATCAATATAGTCAAAATAAACTACTAGGTACAACTACAACTAATACTGAAGTAATTCACAAACTGAGACAATACAAATGAAAATCTTATCCAACAATGAACGTGACTAACGAAACGACCCCTACTAATCTATGCTACAGACATAATACTTTACATGTGCATGTGATGCCTACGTGCACTGCAGATTCTACCGTGAATCCCATCATCATGCATGGCCTTTAGCAAATCCCTACAATACTGCTCATTCCAGAAATGACGGGACGTGATTATAGCAACGGTAAATGAGCGTTTCAAAGCGATAAATAAATTTCAGGTTATTCAAAGAGCTGCTCCAAAAATCACGCATATTTGTCACAGCTCCGAGTTCTGAGCTGTCACGGTCAGTCACAGCTCCTATAAAATCATGGAGTTTACAAACCTCAAATGTGTATAAAGTTAGCAACGATACCTCTTTCTACCACCTCTCGTGCCATTGCCAACCAGTGATTATCAAACTTTAATGTAAGTAGGAATTTCATTAATGTATGATAACAATAAAAGTTGGCCGTTAATTATCAGTCCTTCTTTGTAGGATACTAACCTAGGAGTTGTGGCTATGTGGGAGAAAGGCTTGCATTTTAATTGTACTGTTCATTGTTCCTACAATAAAACAGGTGGGCGTTTGCTACTCTACCATATACTCTACCAGACTATTACCTAAAGCTTTACAGGTGTAATAACATGATTCAACCTTCAGTGTTTTTGTAGCAGTCTTTAAAACAAATGGGTGTATTCCAAGTGTGACTTTCTCTTATCGCACGACCATCTATTAGGGTGTTATGTACAAGTTGCGTTTGAATTAGTTTTATAAGGCGAACATTTCTAAAGTGTTTTTATTTTCAATTATTGTATCATACCATATTTTCTAAACACTTGGTTAGTTTTAATGATTTACATTTGTAATTATTGTGATTATCTATAGGGATTTGTGACTCGACTGAATCTCTGAAAATTTGTGACATTCCCGTTATAGTTTTTGTCATGTTTTATAACAATTTTATCTATTTGAGAGACATTAATAACAGCCATGCTATTGGAACATAGACCAAATACTTTATTAGCGTACTTTTTACAACTTGTTAATAACGAATTAGAATATAACGAACATGTCTAGAATTGACATCTTTTAAAACATGATTGTCTCTATATTGTAAGTGACAACACTACGGTTCATGTTTACAATACACGACACGCCTTTTCGTAAGAAATTGCATTATTACACAATTAATAATATAAATCTAATTTAAGTGGCGCCCTCACAACACGACCACTTTTAGTAAGTCGTATGTGTAGTAGGATTTATTGTAGATCCGTGTTCCTGAAATGAATTGGATTTCCGAATTAAGGTATTGGTTTCACCAGCAGGAATTACTTTTTTGTTTTCTGAAATTGTTATTTCTACTGAGATCATTTTTTGGGTTACTTGAATAACGTGGTGTGGAAAATTGAAGAGGTCTTAGATGTTGACGATTTCTTTGATATTGTCCACGTTCGACTTCAACCAAGTAATCTTGCTCTACACATTGTTTTGTAATGATACTAGACTTCAATTTCCCTTTATTATTTTGCATTAAAACGTTTGCTGCTTCACGGGGTCAATATGACCCGTATGCTTCCTGCTACAGTGCGGCTGTATTAATTCTAGGTTATTATGGGATTCATATGTTTTAACTTTCTTAATTATTGAAATAAAATTGTCATGTTTGTAGAGACCTTTTATGTAACTACATATTACATTTTTCAATAATTAAACTGTACGGGACGGGACGTACTGACCCTGTGCCGCACTCAATCATCGTGCCATATGCAAGTGTAGTACGGGGTTGCCAGACAAGTTCTAGCCTGTAAAGTATATTGATGTTATATGCTCAGAATCACATTCTATTTCTTAGTTTAGCGCCAACCTTCTATTAGTATAGACTGTATTGTAATCTGTGTAGTGGAACAATAGCGGTTTCAGACCGCTCTAAAAAGATTGTAAATTTAGTATTATGTCACGATGTGGAAAGCAGTGATCCTAGTGCATCTGACGATTTGGATGATTCTGTACTTGATAAAGACTATTGTCCTTCATCAGAAGATGATCTAGATTAGGAAGATAGTGAAGATGATGCTACTAGTTAGGAAGAAAAGGATACAAATCAACAAGAGTTGCAAACTGAACAGAAAATTTTTGAGCCTCGTTGGATTTCGGTAAGAGTTTCAGATCCGTTATGTAATAAAAGTGACTCTTACAATGTTCTTCTTCAGGCATAAACGCCATTACACTTTTTTAAACTATTAGTAACTGATGAAATTATTGACGATATTGTTATGCACACAAATAGTTATGCTGAAGTTCTATTGCAAAATACTACTTCTAAAAATGCAAGAATTAAGCAACGGATGCCCACCAGTAGCAGGGAAATACTATTGTTTTTTGAAGTTCTCTTGTCAATGGGCCTTGTACAACTGCCAAAACTCTATTTGTATTGGTCAAAGGAGCCACTATATCATCACAATAGTTTTATATCTACGGTCATATTGCACGATAGATTTTTATTACTGCTAAAGTGTTGTCATTTTGTCAATAATTCGTTAGATGCAGGTACAGATCGTTTGTTTAAACTACATCCACTTATTAAACGATTAATTACAAATTTTAGAGCATATATGACTCCTGGAGAAGCATTGGTAATCGATGAGTCTATGACACCATGGAGAGGTCGATTAAAGTTTCAGCAATATATAAAAAACAAAAGCAATAAATACTGAATAAAATTGTATACACTCTGTACAACAAATGGCTACACACTTAATTTTAAAGTGTTTGCCGAGAAAGGAGACCACAATGAAGAAGAGTCATACGGAATCCATCGTTGACAATTTGTTAAGTAATTATTACGGACTAGGCCACACACTTTATTACGATAACTATTACACATGCTTCACACTGGCTGAGAAGTTGTTAACTGTAAACACCAGATTGTGTGTACAGTTAGAAAAAAAACAAATAATGTAGTAGGCCCGCCTAATTTTCCTAGTATTAGAATATTTAATTTTAAATGATTTGTTGATTTTCGTGGTCGTTCGAATATACGGTGGTGGGATGATGAACACTTTTAACAGGAAGCGGGACTTGACGTTTAGAAAGTGAATGATAAACATTAATAACAATGGTCGTTTAACCTATAGTGAAAGGTCATATTGTTTGTGGTGTTTAAATCTTCTTTTAGGAGATAGGAGGAAGTATAATCGACACCGTGTGTATCACGGCCCCTCTAAAGGCAGGCAGAAAATACGTAAACAACAGGGCGCTTAGTCATGCACGGCACCACGTGGTAATTCCAGCCGGCTATTACACAGTTACCGGCTACAAAGGTAACGAAACAAACTTCGTTCAGCATTTGAATGGACGCTTGTAACCTGCAAGTTCTTCTAACTATTCAAGTAAGTGTTAGTATTAAAATTATGTTGGTTTATGAACTATTGTTCCCTAATTAACCTTGACGTGTCACCGGGAAGTGTCTCTCGTAGAGAATTCATAGGATTTCAAGTACTTTTCACGCAGCGTGTTCGGAAACTGGGGTTCGGAATTACGCGGCACGGGAGTAGTTTAGTTATTAGCAATAAATTCTCTGATTATAGTTCAAATAACATAAGTAATGTGCGTTTATATTTAAGGTTTGTTGTTAGTTTTGCAAACGAGAAATAGAGTTAGTTTTAAATGTTCCGACCTGCGTCTTATTTGTCAATCCACCCCTGTGCTGAAATCAATAAAAAAATAAGAGTCTCACTGGCCTGACCATCATTGGCCGACTACAATATGTGTTCTGAAGTACTAAATGGTAAGTTGAGAAGGGGAAATTATAGGGGAAAAAAACGGAAATATTAAATTTTTAAAATGGGCTGATAAAAGACCTGTACATATGCTAACTACATGTGAATTCCACGATGACAGTTTGCACGAAACAGGAAAAATAAAAAACAACGTACCTGTAAGAAAACCGAATTCTGTTATAGATTACAATTTTGCAAAAAAAGGAGCAGACTACAGATATGATAACATTAATTATAACTAACACTTATTTACTTACGTTTTTACAGCGACCAGATGACTTCCTATCAAAGTCCCCTTCGGAAAGGTGTTAAATGGCATCGAAAGGTGGCTATAGATTTGTTACTTGGTACTACATTGTAAATTCATCGCTTTTGTATAACTCAGTTTCCTAATAAGCATATGCCAATTTTAAATTACAAACCTACTAGACCAAGAACTCCAAAACGAATTCATACATTAAGGGAAAGTAGATCTGAAGATAAGAAGAGAAGAAAATGCGTAGGATGCTACAAGATTTTAAGGCAGCAGTTTTCCAGTCGCCAAGCAGACAACAAGGTCAAAAAAGTTTACACTTATTGTGAAGAATGTAAAGACCAACCTGCGCATATTGTTTGAAATGTTTCAATGATTCTCATAATGTATAAGCACCTGTTTCATACCAATTTCATATACTTATTTGTTAGTATGTAACATTTCTCATTTTATAATGCTTTGCCAATAGATTGCATTCAAACTTTTACTAAAATGTGTATGCTGTACATCAAAATCTTTACTTTATTTGATCGAACATAGGGTATTTTGTGTTTAATTATTTCACATTGTGTGCTATATGGGTCAGCCGAACCCCGCGCTACGGTGTTTTTATATTTACCTCTAATAGACTGTCAGATAATCACGCGAACACTTTCAGTTAGATGGTTGTCTACAACAATATCATCATTATAGTACAGAAAATCTATGGAACATGTGTCACCCGTAACGCACTCTACTAGAATGCGATATGAGACGAATTTGCCCCGTGATGCACATTAATTGGAAGTTAAAATAATCTTCCGTGGCGAACGTGTTAATATATGCATTGTCCGGTTTAAGTTTATGAAGATACTTCACACCTCTGTTATAGTACATAGCTTGTTTATGTTGCCTTGCTAGTAATTTATTTTTGATGCCTTTTGTGCTGTACAGAGGCTTTAATTGCTGTTTTACTACAGGAATGGTAGTTCTAATCATACGCCCCATAGCCAGTACACACGGAGAAGGTAAGTCATCCTTAGGCGTAGCATTGTAGTGTGACACTGCTAAGAAGGGGTCTTCGTTGTTTTGATAGGCTTTGTTGAGAAGACCTTTGACTGTCTGAATAGTTCCTTCAATCGTCCTATTTGATCTAGGATATATAGGGCTTGAAGTTTTTAAGGTAATATCATATCTTTCTGCAAATTTTTCAAACTCAGGAATTGAATGGTGTACTGTTGTTTGAAAATAATTGTAGAGATATGCCATGAGTGTGAAATGCATGTTTAAGTGTGAATATTACTGTTTCTGCAATTTTATTGTGTATTTTGTTAACTACTGCTAGTTTGCTGTAGTAGTCAACCATAACTAGAAAATGATTTTGGCCAAGCGATTTGAAATCTATGCCTACCTTTGGCCAAGGCGATTCTGGAAGGCCATGTGGAATCAATGGTTCCTGAGGATGTGATGAAGAGCAACGACATGTTATACAGCTAAGAATAAGTTTCTCTATTGCTTGTGTGATGCCAGGCCAATAGATGGATATTTGAGCTAGTTTTTTTTACAAACTATGCCTTGATGTGCCCGATGTAACAAAGTAAGAAATTCACACTGAAGTGAAGCTGGTATTATCATTCTTTTTTAATAAAATAAAACTCCTTTGTGTAGATAAAAATAATTTCATACCATCCAAAAGTTTTACAGGAGCAACGGTTGTTGTATGATGAGGAAATCCATTCATGATGTAAAATTTTACTTCCTCTATTGCTTTCAGTAACCGTTTCTCATTATCCTGTGTTGTAGATATTATTGAATATACATGTAGATATGTGTCTAAATAATTAATATTGGCATATCTTTAATTTATCGGCCACTCTTAGAATTCAATTTCCTTTGGCTAAAATGTTGTTCCAGCCCCCACTAGTAAGGATCTTTTCGTTTTAGACCGCACTCGTGTCTGGATTCTGCCCGGCGGGCCGGCAAACCCGCCAAATAGACTATGCTTCAGTTACCGCTCACGCAACATTACGATGTTTACTGATAGTCAGATATGATCATTGCAATGTCCTGGGTTTGGTTTAAGCAAGCGTGACACTGCGGGTTAGACAATTTACGACGGGACGTCTGCAGTACACCAACCAACAAAACCACTTGTTCTGGGGCTGCATAGCAAAAGTTTTCTTTAATTATCGTACCGGCAAGTAACATCCTGAATGTAGATTCCGAACCGAGTTTCGAATTTGATTGGAGTTTCTTGGGCTGAGGTAAGCTTTATTATTTATATCTTTGTTAGGTACCTATTAGTGCCAGTGTTTATGTAATATTGTCATTTTCCTAGTTTCTAAATAGATTCCATTGGAGTTCTCGATTTGGACATCTCGTGATTGGCGTTGTCAGGAATCTGCTTAGGTTAAGTTAGGTTAGGTTAAAAAACACGAAATTTGGTATTGCATTGTTTAAGTAGTTTTTCAGTTGTAGTTTTGTTAATTAAAGTTAGGTTAGGTTTAAAAAGTGCGAAATTTGTTATTGACGTACAGTGTCATTTTCGAACAAAAATGTGTATATGAGATTTGGGTTTTGCGGCTGCCACGCGGGAAGCACTTTTTCGTTGTTTGGTGCCATTGTAATGTTTATTTCTGGTCAATGGTACAATGTCATTATGTTATTTGGGAGTTAAGCGCAGTATAAAGCAATTGGCGGGTCTGCAGCCGCCGGGCAGAATGGAGATGCAAGCGTGGTCTAAAATTAAATTGTCGTGACTAGTCACGTCGAAAACATTGTTTTTGATAAAAAAAACACAATTTTGGGGGTGGCCGGTAAAGTAAATTTGTTCCTTGGTATTTAATATGTCACGAGTTGGGTAACGATTTAACGTATGAGGAACCTACATAAGTTTTCCTGGGACATATGTTATTTCAAACTTGTATCTTAGTAGACGAAGCACTAACCGTTGTATTCTAAGGAAAGCTCGTGTAAAGGTTTTCTTGAAATGCCCAATAATGGACGATGATCAGTTTCAACCTTGAATTTACTACCGATCAGATAATAGTGAGAGTGTTCACAGCCAAAAACTATGGCAAGCAACACTTTTTCAATATGCTTGTATCGTTGTTGAGTTTCTGTTAATCATACAGACGCATATTCAACAGGGCATCCATCTTGATTGATCACTGCCCTCAATCCATAGGGACTCGCATCAACAGAAACCACTGTATCTTTTTCAGGATTATAAAATGACAATATGGCATTGTGGTTTTTTTCTTTTTTTTCTTCATTAGCAGATCATTCCCATGCATTGGTAGAACTTAGTAATTTTCTAAGAGGTGCAGTTTCTGTCGAGAGGTTTGGAATAAATTTAGTTAGGTAGGTAATCATTCCGAGAAACCTATGTGGTTCTTTTTTATTGCTAGGGGTTTCCACTTCTGAATTGCTTGTATTTTTTGCCCATAAGAAGCTATGCCTTGTTCGTTGATCACATGACCTAAAAATTTTACTTGAGTTAACCCAAACTTAGATTTTTCTAAATTTAATGTCAAGCCTGTTCTTGCAATTCTCTCAAGAACTAAGTTCAAACTTCGATTATGTTTATCAACAGTGTTTCCAAACGCAACAATATCATCAAAATAAGCTATCCTCCTTGTAATTCGTCTAGGATATCTTGGATAAATTTTTGGAATATCTCAGGAATCGATGAAATTCCAGAAGGAAGGCGAAGATATTTATATCTTCCAAACGGGGTTGCTATGGTACAAAGATTAGAACTGTCTGCATCAAGTGGAATTTGCAAGAACGGAAAAGACGCATCCAGTAAAGAGAAATATTGGCACAAGCCAATTGACTAAAAAACACGCCATGAGTGGGTATTAGAAAATTTTCACGTTTTATAAAAACGTTTGGTGCCCTAGGGTTCATACATACTCTAATGTCGCCACTTGGCTTTGCAACTACAACAATGGAATTCGCCCAATCTGTAGACTTGCATATTGGTACTATAATATTTTCGATGACCATTTCATCAAGCTTGTTTTTACCTTTGGTTTTAATGCCACAGGGATTTTTCTAGCAGCTGAAATGTGAGGTATGGCATTTTCAGCTAATGTAATTTTATAGCTCCTGTTCACACAACCAATACCCGAAAATACAGATGAATGTTTTTCCACAATTTCCTGGATGCCACTAGACATGTATTTTGAATTTTCCTCTATTATTTCAACAGCACCTGCAGGATATTTGCTAGACTTAACATTAGGATTATTAATTATTTTCAATTCCTTAACAGCACTCAGTCCTAACAATGAACAGGCAGATGTTGAATCCCCAACATAAAACAAAGAGACTCTTCTGTATTTGTATAAAGTTACATTGTAAATTATTTGTACCTAATATTACAATTTTATAACCTGTATAAGGTAAGATAAGAAATAATGTTATACCCTTTGAAGTCAAAGCTTGTTAACTGAATGATCTTTATAGGAACGAAATTTTAAATAACATTCTTAATTAAGATTGGTTATTTGTTAAATGTATTATACAAGGCGCGTCCATATTTAATTTGTTGTCCAAATTAAAAATTTTCTTTCTCATCTAATTTATAGCTAGTATAACGCAGTGCGTTTTGATTGAGCAATTTTTCCTAATGCTATTAACCACCAATAATCAGGAGTTTGCAATATTAAGCAAACAATAATATTTATTTAAATAATTGTAAAGGAATGCTGTGAAAAGAAACATATATTTATAAAACTTTTGTTTTAGTATTACGTTTTGGGAGATGTATTGATATTATCTACAGTACGTTGGCCATGCTGAAACATCCCGATTTAAAACTGCGATATACCATTACACTGAGCAAGATAAACAATGCCTTATTTTTACTGGCTGATCATATATTATGGCTAGGAAGAGCTGATTTATGCAACGTTGATACAGACAAATGGAATAAAATTTCAAACAAGTATTGGTTGTTTTCCATTACAATGAATATTGTAAGAGATTTTTATGAGATAGTTCTAATACTAAAAGCCGAACGTGCAAGATTTATACCAAAAACTGGTTGTCAAACATTAAATGATGTTTTTATAGCAAGTGGAAAAGCTTTACTGCTACTACAAGAAAGTCCCATCGTTATGATTGATACCATTAAGAACTCTTGTGATTTATTCATCCCACTTTCCGCCTTAGGACATTATAAGTTGTCACCAGGAACAATTGGTTTACTTGGAATGATATCATCGATTGCAGGAATGATTACAATCGTAAACCCAAGTCTGAAGATTTTTCCATCATAAGCTGTATTTCTTGTGTATTAGGTGTGGTTATGTATAGTTGTAGAATTTTACGTTGTTGCGTATGGGTTCAACACATTATTATCTATCGTATATGAATGTTTATTCCTTTGCTTCTTCTACACAACAGGTAATGCAGACAGATCATTTATTTTTCTAGACCTGTGCTAAGAAGGCGTATACATGTATGCATATTTTAAAATAATTGCATAGTTAGTAAAGATACAGAAAGCTCTACGTTTTGTGTTGGTAATATAACTATACTTAGAATAGTTTAGTCCATTAGTGCTCGTAATTATTTTCGTAAACAATTTTTTATGAAATTTTATATATCACATGTCTTTTTGTATGGAAACCATAGCTTTATTTGTAGTACAATATAAGTTGCTGCAGTAAATGCAACATACTGTTATTAAATTAAATAAGTACACAAAAAAACTTATAACTATTTTTTGAGTGAAATAAGACATTCAATGTAAAGTACAACTTGGCATTTAGAACACAGTATGAATGTGTGACATTGAATTTGTACCTGCACACCTCCTGCAACTTTTGGCATAAATAGGTGTAACGAAATGATTCTTGTGATCGAACCTGCTTTCATGTAAATATTGTAAAGATCTAATGTGCCTGCATGATGGACCATGGTAATAGAATAACGTGCCAAATACGATTCTGCTAATTCGTCTAAGTAGAAGTTATGATACTTTGTTATTTTGCTTTTACAAGTTCCACACATTTTGAATGGCAGCATCAATGATCCAAGAAAATATCGGTCACCGCTACTTTTTATTGCGAATTCCTATTCTGTAAGTGTTAATATTTTGGTTCATCAAATCCGTGCCTCCCATTCTCTGGTTGTATCCAAAAATTCATTTTAAACTCTATTGTGACAAATTTATTATTATAAAATCACCCCAAAATAAGCTGTGGCATCTGAATAAAAATATTTTTCTTTGGCTCTGGAGAGTGCCATTTTACAGAAACGCTTGGTTGTAAACCAAACTTAGTTGAATCAACGGTAACTACGCTGCTTATTTTTTTGAGTGAAATTCACGTTAAACGTGTAACGTGCATTTTTATAGCTTATTTATTGTTGTTAATTTGATGGTGTTCCTCATGTATATTTTGTGTAAATAATGTTTTGCTTCAAATTCTAGTCTAATTAATGTAATAATAAAATAATATTTAAATGTTGGAAAAATATTAGTGTAGATAAGTGAACCACAAGGTGTTAATGCCTTTTAGTATATAACAAACTTAGCACAGAATATGTGTATCAAATATTTGATATTTTGTAAGGTAAAAGTTAATTATGCTGAAGTTGAGTGAGTGGATTGCATCGTTCTTGTCTTGCCGTTCGTATAAATTTTGTTGCTTATGTGGATATACAAGTCTAGATAATAGACGATAAGAGGTTGTAATAGCACGAGTTGATATAAACAGATGAGCAGTTGTAGTTTGTACTTGGTTCCTATATATTAATTACGATGAAAATACTGTTTCTTTTTGCTTTGACAATAGTGAGAATTAATGCGGTATCAATTTTCAAATTGTTCATGAACATGAAGATGATGATGAAGCATATTAACAACCCTTGTAAAACAGCATTGGTATCTGACAAGTGTAAACCCGCCATAGGGTCGCCTCAGATCCATATACAACCTTCATAGAACAACATTGGTATCTGACAAGCGTAAACCCAACATAAGGTTACCTCAGAACAATGTTAAAATCTACCAAAGAGGTAGCCAAAATCATAATGATTTCCCCTTCAAAATAAATATAAAAAAACGACTACTTAAGCCTTTTAATAATGCAATTGCACACTTCTTTAATAACCATCCTCTAAATTGTATAAATAGAAACATGTTAAAAAATGTTTTCCAATTCCCAAGTTATTGAATTTTTACAATAAAAATTAATCAGCTGATTTCACGTTAAGCGTATTGGCTACCTAAAAAAGTCGGTCCCAGGCCGTAACACAAATTGAAGGCAATTATTCATTTAAATTTTAAAAATTTTTGCTTGGTGTACTCAAACCAAATATTTCAAACATCAATAAATCAGTCACCTTCAATTTGTGTCATAAATGTCAAACTTAAAGTTTTTATTATTTTGAAAACGATCCTAGGTTATGGATCGAAACGTTAATAAAGATAATTTTAAAAACTATGAGTGGTTTAATACCCAAAGAAGATTAAGAAGAATACTAAACAAACCACAACAAACATACACGTTATAAGTTGGTCTGCTTTCTACAACCCACCCTAATCTCCGATTGAGCCCGGTCATTTCTTTGATTTCCTTTGTGTTACGCACGGCTACGAGCCAACGTAGCATAAATTTGGCGCCCAACGTGGCTGCCCCGAATAACGTAACAATCGTATTGGCTACCTTAAAAAAGCCGCTCCCAGAGCACAACACAAATTATAAAGGTATTCATTCTTCTAAACTTTAAAATTTTCACCTAATGTATTCAAATCAAAGATTAATAAATCAAAGTCACCTTCAATTTGTGTCATAAATGTCAAACTTAAAATTTTTTATTATTTTGACAACGATCTTAGGTCATGAATCGAAACTTAAATAAAGACAATTTTAAAAACTCTGTGGTTTAATACCAAAGAAAAGTATAAAACAAACCACAACAAACATACAGGGAGTATTTACACTGTTGATGTTCATTGCATCCGGCTCGAAGATCAAATGATAATACTTTTAAGGTTGTTGCTAAATTCTGGCATTGAAATTAACATACCTTGTAGTATTCTAAAATGAAAAATAAGAGCTGGTTCGACAAACAAATGGACTGTAGTTTTATAATCGGTGTCATTATACCCCAATTGTAAAAACGCGTGTGAAGTCAACTTATTTATGCGTCACTGATATAATGCACGAATCATTGTTTATGTCCGATACACATAGTTTTCTTTACATGACAAGTTTCAATGACGAACTGCATTCACTTCAAGGGTGGCAATAAAGTACGAAAAACCAGTTTCTAGCGACACTGTATTAACATGCGCCAAGCTCATGTCCTTTGGAATGTAGTTTTTAGGAATGCTTATTCAGAAAATATACTTAGCAGAAAGGATACATTATAGTATTCAATGCCAATTTAATTATTAATAAAAATGACCGACCATACCGCCCACCAAAATAATATAAAGTAACTTATTTTACATGACTAAATTATCATCGTCATTAAGTCTTCAATCCTGGAACTGGTTAGACACGTTGTTACGTACATCGACGTAACCTAAAAAAAAGAACCAAAGAAAAGAATTCCGGGGCTCAGTTGGCGAGTAGGCGGGGTATTATAAATACAAAAAAATATATAATTATGAAGGACAGCCTGAAATAAAAATAAGAAGTTAACAAAACGTATTAATACATATAAGTAATCTAAATGAGCTTTTAAATGGGCATAGCATAGTTGTATAACGAGCAAACCAAAAAAACAAACAAAGCAATAAGCCCTCCCATTACATATATCAAGAAATCAAAAGTAATAAACCCTCCCCTAAAATGGCGAGCTGCAGTTTTTAGGACAACACCCCTCTGAAATAACAACAAACCAACCAAATCAACACTAAAAACCACAGCTCTAAATCCTTATAGTATACCTCAAATTACATATATATATAACGTCGGCGCTACAGTGTCTTAAGAGAGGTTTACAACCCCATAAAGAAAAAAAAGGGAAAAGCCAACAGTGCTGAATCACCATCGTGAGTATGCTATTAACTAGGTGGAATGGTCCTCGTACGTACAATATTAATGTTAACTAGCCCCTCTCGTAAAGATAATCATGCTCCCAGAAACGAAAAAAAACCACCAAGTTTAGACATCAAGTCGACCTCGATAAGCATATTGTTGTGACCATTTCACAAGGGTCACTGACGTGTCCAAGGTGCAGGCAGTCTGTGGGTGTCTCACCATAACAACAGGAGCGGCAATCCAACGAGGCTTTAGTAGGGCCACCGGAAGAAGCACGCTGTATTGCGTGCGCGAAATTCCAAAAAGAAAACGGAATCAAAAAAATATAACAATACCGACGAATGTTTTCGTCGTGTATATGGAAAGGAAAGTGAATCTTGATTCCTTTTAAAATAACAAAAATCCAATTCAATGCTAATGTTATCAAAACATACTAACAGGTAATTAGGAAACTCGAAACATGGTTTATCGGATAGTTCAATACGTTATTTCAATGAGTTTTCGATTGAAACAATAGAGAAAGTAATTACACGGTATCGCAATGTATAGCAAGTTAAAGGGATACTTTAAATAAGGTATCGACTATATAATTTGTGGAGTTAACTTTTCGTTTTAGAATGAATAGATTTGAAAGAAATGTTATGATTACGCGTACTATTGTAACAAGGTAGAAATATAGGATGAGCTTTTGAATAGAAACAGAAGTTAGGTGAATGAAAAACGAATTACCAGAAAAAAGGACGTATTTGAATCTATCGTCGAAAATAAACGTAACAGCGTATTCCATTGTTTTCTATTCTGAGCTTGTTACATGCCGAAAATCGGCTATGTAAACATTTCGGTTTTAGTTTATTTTGCGAGTGAATTCGCGCCAATATTTTAAAAGACTTGTGCGTGCATTTCCGTCACTTAGATAGTTGCGTCGGCGCCCGAGATTGCGCAGACGCGGAGTGCGGAAGCAAGTGGTGGTTTCTGTCACGTCATGGATTAGTCAATTAAACGTCGAACAGTGAGGTTGATTTGTGTGCCTTTTTTGTCTTCTCTTTCAGATATGCAGGTTTCCTGTCTCGTACCTGTTATCGTTCCTCCTACCTGATCCTTTACCGTACCGCTACACAAGAAGAGAGGAGAAATCCAATTTAATTTCAATGGGGGCGAAGGACGATCCACGCCCAAGAACGCCCAACTAACGCCACAATAGCTGCAATGTTGTGAAGAGCTCCACAGCTTACGTGAGTACATTTTGTCTTTTCCTATAATCGCAATAAACATTTCTTTGCATGTGATAATAATTTGAGGCGTAATAATGATTGTTATACTCTAGCTTTCTATATTCTAAGGTATACTGTTAAAGTCCCGGCGCGTAATTTATAAGAGCCACTACGACAGTTGGTAACATAATAAATACGTGCGTAATATTGCGCAATAAGGGGGTACGTCATTATTACGCCTTAAATTATTATCACATGCAAAGAATTGATTATTGCAATTATAGGAAAAGACAAAATGTACTCACGTAAACTGTGGAGCTCTTCACAACATTGCAGCTATTGTGGCGTTAGTTGGGCGTGGTTCGTCCTTCGCCCCCGTTGAAATCAAATTGGATTTGTCCTCTCTTCTTGTATAGCAGTACGGTAAAGGATCGGGTAGGAGGAACGATAACAGGTACGAGACAGGAAACCTACATTATAATGTATCTCTCTTTTACTGATAGGGTTAACTAGTTAGGGGTTATTTTTATATCCCCAAATTGACCAGTAACCTTTAAGGAAGGATTTCCTTAAAATGATGGAACGCAATTATCTTTCGACTATGCTAGGGGTCTATTCCTTGGGCAGAGCTTATGAGGATTGGTCGTGGTTCTTTTTACAAAGCATTTTATTACTAGGGCTAGATTCTCGACAAAACAGGGGTTTGAATAGGGCGCCACCAAGTCAGTAACTTTAAACACAGGGTTTCCCTAAGGGGACTTGGGCGTCCTTAGGGAGGAATACCGTATTAACTGCCAACGTAGGAGCTGTAAAGAAAATTTAATTAAATATACTAAAATGAGGACACAAGAGGTATTCTCTTGCTACCTCATATAAATAAACAACAAAGATTAATCAGGCAACCATAATATGAACACAGATTTTATGCTTCAAATACTGAAAAGGCTATTAAAGCTTCTTGTTAAATTGGGTTTACTACTTTATTCTATTTGATCTTATACTTTGTTACCTTATTTCCGAACGTATTGGTTCAGAATAAAACAATTAATTAAGAAAATTAAATGTTGTTTCTTTAATTAAAATTGGTCTTTCATAAAAATCGTAAATATAAAATTTATGTTTAAGAAAAGATAATACAAGTTTCATCTACTCATAAGGTAGGATTATATACTCAAAGAAAAATATCAAAACTTTAAATGTTACTTTAGTTACAAAGATTTAACTTGAATTTATACCAGAAATATCAGATCTGCTGTTTCTGTTTACATATTTATAAAACTTTAACTACTTTGTCTATTAATTCATTATTTAAAAATTGTGAGTGAAATCATACATATATAAAACATCAATAGGAACTCTTTAAGTTTGCTTAATTTCATAAAATTTAGTATTAATTATACTGGACTAGTATTGACAACAAAAATTTACTAAGGTCTTTCTTAATATGCGAAACGGGTTTATCAGAATAGATAGTTACAAAAATATTTTCTGAAGCTACCTTGTATCAAGGGTCACCAAATGTAGACGTGATGCAAGAATAATTCTAATCTCTTACCTTGGCTCTGCAGGTGTTCTTTACATGTTGTCGTCACAACATGTTCGGGCAGGTGTTAATACATACATTTTTGAGAAAACAAGTGACGTAAAATCCACATGTTCCACAGGACGCAAACAGCTGCTTGACCCTTGGACTGGACCACGCTAACTTCTATGCGTTTTTGTTATACGCACGATCTGGACCAACCAAATGCCAATACTAGACTTATACGTGCTAATGTGTGTAGATCTTGAACGAATGTTTCAACAGTACCATTCCAATCATCGTCGGACTCAATTTACAAACCATAAAAATTTCTACCTACTTTGTAGGACGTTTGCTTTACATTCGAACTTATTGCTTTTCCCATAACATTACACAAAATCCAACTATCCATCGTACGGTTGAAGGACGTTCGTATTGGATCAATCACTTATCGCAAAGTTGACATGAATGAACCATAATTTGATATTCACAGGTGCAAAAGTAGAATTTTATCTTCTTTTAAACACAGCCTACTCGCTGCTTTAGTTTTGTAAAACCAGATAATACAGAACGACTTCTTAAAGTTGATCATTATAATATAAAAATCTAATTGAGGACTTCTACGAAGCGTTGAAAACCATATTTTATCGTACTTTTACTAAACATTAAAGGAATATTTTCTGTGTTATTTACACAAATGTCCAAAGAACTATTAAATGAATTTATCTCAGGAATTATCGAAACGAAGTTATTTATTAGAAGTCATTTAAAAACGTCTTTTAAAAGGAACGTTATAACAAAAAAATTGAAGATTACTAAAAGCAAAATTACGAAGAGTGCAATTATGAGAAGGGAAATTTGCGAAAAGAAAATTTTCTAAAAGTTAAATTACGAAAAGAGCGCTACAACAAATTATTTAGTTGGTCTAATTAATTATTATTTTAATTCTTATCATCGTTAAAACATCAAGGGCCTAGTGTCCAGCGCACTAGGGATTAACTACCGCACATAAAGCCAGACGCAAGTTGCATGCTAAACCCTTATTGGTTCCATTATCGTTCTCGACGAGAGCTCTAGCTAATGTGAGCACAAATGTGCTATGCAGAAAACAGGAAAGCTGTTTGACCTTGATAATAATTGTATTAACATTCGGCGCCTGATGTTAGCAACCAAACTAGCATTTCTGTATGGCGGTTAGTACATACAACATCAATACTTGTATTTATTTATTTAAAAATGGTTCGCATGGTATTAATGACTATACTAGAGTTATTAGGGCTAAAAATTCCTTGATGTTCTACTGTGATAAAAAAAAACTGTTACAACATATCTGAAAGAGAAGCAAAAAAGGCACACAAATCAACCTCACTGTTCGATGTTTAGTTGACTAGTCCATGACCACTTGCTTCCACACTCCGCGTCTGCGCAATCTCGGGCGCCGACGCAACTATCTATAGTGACGGAAATGCACGGACAAGTTTTAAAATATTGGCGCAAATTCACTCGCAAAATAAACTAAAACAGAAATGTTTACATAGCCGATTTTCGTCATGTAACAATTGCTAACCTACATATTTCCCTGAAATTCCTGCAGTCTGAATATTTCAATATTCGCGTGCAATAGTCTGATCAAGGCTACCTCTACCTCTTTTTTTCCTATCCCTGCTTGTAATATATCCTGCACTATTCCCCAAAAGTGCCTTAGAACATATCCTGTCCTATTTCTCCTATTTTTTTTTGTTTCTGACAAATCTATATTCTCCTGCTATTTCTATAACGTCTCTGTTATTAACTTTACCTGCCCATGCTGAAGCATAACATTCCAAAAAGCTTCTTCCTTTTCCTGTCTGCTTCTCCTACTGTCCCTATTTCGTAGATGTACAGTGCTGTGCTCCACGCATATACTTCCAACAATTTTGTTCTTGTTTCTATGTTTGTTGTTTTCGAACATAGACTACATTATAGCTCACCAATATTTAATATTTACACCAACGACAAATGATACAATACTACTGCATGGGCAATAAACATAGCTTAACTAATGGTCGTTGGCTGGTCTTCATGGTTGCAACCCGAATAACCCTATCATTACCTGGATGCACTTCAACGACGCGACCTAAATGCCACTTTAACGGAGGAACCTGTGCTTCTCTGATAAGTACCAACGACCCGAGATCAATTTGATGTGATTTATTAACAAACCATTTATTTTTTTGCTTTAAAGTATGTAAATACTATACACTCCACTTCTATCAAAAAACTTTGCTGTATATGTTGTAACAACTGCCAAAGATCTAACCGCAAAGTTGTTGTGCCTGATACGTCAGGGTCTGATAACTGAAACTGGTTCCAATTTTTAAAAATGACCTGGTGTTAAAACCGAAAAATCATTTGACTCTGCACTCATCGCACATAATGGACGTGAGTTTAGCGCCACTTCAATTTATACCATTAGTCTGCACACTTCTTCATAGGTCAAATCTGATCACTTACTGCTTGATATTAATGACCTTTCACAAATTTAGTTTTAGACTCCTGGAGAACCCCAAGGTGTAGTAACTCAGGTGGATTAAAACTAAATTGAATTCCTTTCGATTCTACTGCAAACTTCAACATCCTATTTATTTATTTATTCACATCTTCTACAGGTATTAAACCCAATTATTGAAGTTAGGACAAGTAAAACAAACCAAGAAAATATAAATACACCACATTAATTCAAAGTCCTTTATCTACTCCAACAAAGTTTGTTCCACAATCACAATATATTTTTACACTGCGACCTCAACGAGAATCGAAGCACCTCAAAGTTGCTATATATGTTTCTGAAGACACGTTCGATGCCAATTCCAAAAGGATGGCATGTGTACTCAAGCACACAAATGACCACATATAAGCTTTAGTGGTCTTTCGGCCTCTAGTTCTATTCAACATAATATTAAAAGGCCTGCCATAATAAACACCTGAGTTAAGAAAGTCGACCTCTAGTTCGGTTCAACATAATATTCAAAGCCGCACCATAATAAACACCTGAGTTAAGAAAGGCTTTCTTTTGCGTGACTCGAGGAGAAGGTAAATTTCCCATAGAATGCGATAATAAGGGAGGATTAATCTTGAAGTACCAAACACAAGTTTTTAAACAAGCCTTTACCACTCCCTTTGCTGATAGAATCTAAAAAATTTAAGCAAGCAAAAATAATTTAGTGCGAACACCCGATTGTAAATGTTTGACATGGCAATCTTTTTTTTTTTAATTTCACTTTTATCTGCTTCCACCTTTACAGTTATTAGCGGAGGTTGGAAGTATTATTTATAATGTATGGTACAATATATGTTTATCTTTTATATATTTTATATACGATGTAGGATTTCTATGTCTTTAAGATAGTTCAGCAGTGGTTCAATATTGGGTGTGTCTCTCAGGATAGTTTGTACATCTTGTTGTATGTTGTATTTGAGTCTGTTTTGTTGATATTTTTCACAATTCGTTAGGATATGCTCTACTGTTAGGTTTGTTTTACATTGTTCACATACAGGTTAAGCTTCTTTTGTCATCAAGTAGTTGTGTGTATATGCAGTGTGTCCTATTCTTAATCTCGTGAATATTATTTGTTGTCTTCTTGATTTTGGTATGTGTGCATACGGTTCGGTTTTTGGTTTTATTTGTCTAAGCTTGTTATTTTGGGTGTTCTTCCAGGTTTCTTCCCATTTTTTGTCTATTTTGCTTGAGATAATTGCATAGATGTCTGTTATTGGAGTTTTGAGTTGGATGTTGGTATTAGTTATTCGTTGTTTAGCTAGTTTATCTACTGCTTCATTTCCTTGGATTCCAACGTGGGCTGGAGACCAAATCAGTATTATTTCAGTTCTGGTTTCTTCTGTTGTTTTGTGTAGAGCATCATGTATGTTGTTCGTTATTGGATCTGTTGTGTACCATTTTTCGAGTGATTTAATAGTGCTTAAAGAGTCTGTGCATATTGCATATTTGGTGTGTGTTGGGTTTGATGTTATGTCTTGGATGGCTGTTAAAATTGCTACTTTTTCGGCTGTATAGCTGCTGCTATATGGATGTAGTGTTATTTGGATTTGTTTATCTTGACTGAGTACAGCTGCAGTTACTTGTTGGTAGTTTTTCGACTCATCTGTGTAGATAAATTCATGTCTCTTGTATTGTTCCTTTAGTTGTTTAAATCATTGATGATACTGAGCTTTGCTTGTATGTTTTTTTGAATAATTTGATAGTGATACATTTGTCATTATATGTTGTCTAGTCCATGGTGGGAATATAGGTAAATATTGTGGAAGGATTTCAGGTAGGGATAGTTTTATTTGTTTCATTATGTTTTTTATGTGTACTGGTATCTAATCTTGTGTTACATGGTTTAATTTTGAAGATATCCTGGTTTGCTTCTATTTTCTGGTTTGATGCTAGTTTTGCAATATATTTTAGGTTCAATTTATTTCTTCTTATACATAAAGGTGGTATATTTGCTATGCATTGTAGACTATTGACTGGGCTTGTTCTGTAGGCACCTGTTGCTAATTTGAGAGCTGTGTTTTGAATTGTGTCTAATTGGTTTATATTAGAAGGTCTGACTGTGCTGTATGTGATACAACTGTAATCAAGTCTTGACCTGATGGTAGTTGTGAATATTTTTAATAGCTGTTTTGTGTGCACTCCCCAATCTGTATTCGAGAGCATTTTTAAGATATTGATCTTTTTGTTGCAGTCCTTTTTTAATTCTGTTATGTGCTTTCTCCATGTTAATTTTTTATCAAAGTAGATGCCTAAAAATTTGATGTTATCTGTATATTCTATTTGGGATTTGTTTATTAGAAGTTTTAGATCCATATGTTGTTTTCTTTTTCTGCAGAAATGTATTACTTTTGTTTTTGTGGATGAGAATGTGAAACCTATTTCTTTTGCCCATTTTTCTATTTCGGTTATGTTTTGTTGTAGATTTGTTTGTATTGTGTTGATGTTTTTGCCTTGTGGTATAATACTATGTCATCAGCAAAAAGCAGTATTTGTGTTGGTTTCTTCACAATTTTTGTTATTTAATTTATTATTAACAGAAATAGTGTGGGACTAAGTACTTCCCCTTGTGGAACTCCATTTTCTTGCTTTATTGGTTCTGATAGGCATCCATTGGTTTTGACTTGGAAAAAGCGGAAAGCGGTTTTCCAGGAAGTTTTTTATGTAGCGGAGTATTTTTCCTTGTATGTTATGTTCTATTAGTGTTTGTATTATCGCATATTTCCATGTGGTGTCATATGCATTATGTAAGTCTAAGAATATTGCTACTAGATGTTGTTTAAGTTCGAACGCTTTTTCTATTTCTATTTTTAGTTTGTGTTTGATCTGTTTGTTGTTCTGCCTATCCTAAAACCTAGTTGGGTATAGCTTAATATGTCATTATTTTCTATATACCACATTAGCCTTTTATTTACCATTTTTTGCATTATTTTTGATAAAACATTTGGCAGTGCTATAGGTCGATAGTTTGCTGGGTTTGTCTTATCTTTTGATGGTTTATATTGGTATTGTAATGACTTTGTTCCATTCTATAGGGTATACATTGTTGTTCCATATGAAGTTATATATGTCTAGTAGGTGTTTCTTATTTTCATCTGGTAGGTTTTTGATCATTTCTGGAATTATTTAGTCTGGCTCTGAACTTTTTTGTTGTGAAATACTGTTTTCTAGTTCGTCCATTGTAAAGGATTTGTTTAATGGGTTGTTTTGTTCTTCAATTTTGATAATTTGATCGTCTTCTGTATTTGTTTTTATTGTATTGAAGTCTTTATTATAATTTGAATTGCTAGATATTTTGGCAAATTCGTCTGCTATTTTTTCTGCTATTTCTTGGGGGTCTAAAATAATTTTAGTGGTTCCTATTAATATTACATCTGTTGCATGTGGGATGTTATTTATCCCCTTAATTGCTTTTATTTTGTTCCAAATTTGGTTATCAGGCGTATCAGTTTTCCCATGCTTTTTTCTTGCTCTGTTTTATTGTACGTCTGCTAATAGCTTTTGTTCTTTTAAGTTCTATTTGGTTTTCTATGTTTTGTTTTTCCGATATTTGTATAGCGCTCTTTTATTGTCTTTGCTTGCTTTTTGCATTCCTTATTCCACTATGGTACTGTTTTTTATTGTTTCTATTGGATAACTTGAATGTTTGTTTGGCTGTTTTTATTATGTCTTGGCTAAAAGATTCTATGATTTCGTTTATGTTTTGGTTTATACTGGAATATTGTTTGTTTTTGGTATTGTTGGTTAGCAGTTTGGAATTGGGGCCACTTATTCTCTTCTGTTCTCCATTTTGAGTATGATGTATGGGGTTTGAGGTTTGTATGACTTTCTTGTGAGCTAATAAGTATAGGAAAATGGTCACTACCATATAGATTTTGAATTATTTTCCATTCTAGATTTGGTGTAATTTTTGGGTCGCAAATCGTTAGGTCTATATTTGAAGATGTACCTGATTTTGAGAAAAAATGTATTGATGAGTTGTCATTTAGTTTGATGAGATTGTTTTCATTTATTATTTTCTCTATCATTCTTCCTCCATATGTTCAACAGTACAGTTCTAAGTGAATTCGTTGATATAAAATACGACCTCGGAAATAATAAATTAACAAGTGATAAAACCAAAACAGGTATTGTTTTCTAAACATTCCTCTTCCTTTTATTACAGCTACATTAAATAAACCTAACCCAAACCACTTACCAAAACTACCTGAAATGTATCCTTTACCAACAATAACACCCTCAACCATAAATCATTCAACCAGCCAAACAAAAAACCCACTCACCCATCAGACAATAAAAAAAGGGACATATTCGAATGCAGTAAGAAGCAATGCACCAAATAAACAAACATCTGCAAGCAGTTTCCCTTCAAAAGAAAATGCGATTATATTAAATTCATTGCCAAACACGAAGTTAGAAGATTATCTAAATGCAATCACGGAAATAATAGATCCTAAAAATATAACCTTTGCATCAAGAATAGCAAACAACCGATCTGTATTTATTTAACTACAAAAGAAGACCCTGACCAGTTTGTAAACAACCATCCTAATATAACAGTAAATAACACAGAAGTGGAAATAGGTAAATTACTAACGGACCATAAGGGTGGTTATTTCAAATGTTAGCCCATCCATACCACACAATGTAATAGAAGACGCACTTATTAAGCTAAATATAACTTTAACAGGCAAGATGTCATTTATAAAGCTGCATTATCAGAAATAAAATTTAAACACATACTTAGCTCAGAGACAAATCTATGTTAAACAAACTGCAAATTGAAACATCCCAGAATCAATAATAGTATTATTTAAAGAAACCTCCTACAGACTATTTTTATCTACAGAAACATACTGCTATACATGTAAACAAACCGGCCATTCAACCTCAAGCTGCGAGGAACACAATATACAGAGTGAAACAAAACAACCTGAACAAATAACAAACCTAAATGAAACAATAAGAAATAAAAGACCAAATCAGTCATCTGAAAGTACACCTACAGAAGAACTAAATGAAACTTACATTGAACATCAAATAAGAGAAGCAACACAAAAGAAAAAACAAGAAACCAACCAAGAATCAACCCTGTCGAATTTATCACAAACCAAACGGACCAACAAAAAAAAGGATCCTACAATTAAAAAGAAGAACTTGGAACAAACTGAATCCCCAAAACACAATACAATAAAGGAAATCATAGAAAGTGATCCAGCCAAATACATTATCTCATTCGACCAATTCAGGACTTTCTAGAATACACGATCGGAACACAAAAAATACTACAATTAAGTAAAAACTATACCAAAGATACAAACCAACTCATACAAATGATGCATGAAATCCAAAACAATACTGATGACAAAAAAATAAAAACAACAATAACAAGAATAACTAAAACAATGGAGGAACAACAAATTGAGTCAGAAATGTCTGATTCCTCAGTCGATAATCAATAACATGAACATCATCCAATGGAATTGTAATGGACTTCAATCCCATAAAGCTGAATTCCAAAAACTAATTGAAGAAACACAACCTCATTACATATGCTTACAAGAAACACACTTCAAAGAACATCAAAACATAAATACATACAATTTTATACAATATCGCAAGGACAGCTAAACACACATATAGCTAGCGGAGGGGTGACAATTCTAGTAAACAACAAAAAACATATAGAGGAAATACCCTAACAACAAACTTAGAAGCAATAGCTATAAGAATCTTGACACCTAATAAAACTAAAGTAACCTTATGTAATATATATCTACCACCACAACCAAACTGCAATCAAGAGTCCATTGAACATTTATTAAAACAGTTACCCCCTCCGATCATTATACTAGGTGACATAAACGGGCACAATATAATATGGGGTTCCCAACAAACCGACAAAAGAGGAAGAATGATAGAGAAAATAATAAATGACAATCTTTAATATTGAGTTCTGTCAACCTATGTGATTTGTGTAAAAATACAGGAAATTTGGAATTACGTTCCAAGTGAATTTTTCAACCTGCCACCTACCTTATGCAAACCCTGCTCATCAAGAAATGGGCTCAAAAAGCACAATTGCTTCGATACAGGTTTTTTATCCCGACAATTTGTAATATTTTTATCAAGCGTCATATTGAACATGTTGTACTAAACTATGCAACGAAGACTGCAATTTATGATTGTAAATGTTTTCCAACCACGTGCTGTGCCAGAGCAACTCTTAGGTTATAAATAAATCGTCTACAGAACAAAAGTATTCCTAGTACTTTCTCCAAAGGTGAAAATTTATCCAACAGACAATGAAAGCACTTTCTTGGATAGTTAACAAAAGGTTTTAGTAACTCCTTTAAGCAATGTATCTTCGGTTTCAAATGCCTGAAATGAAAGCCAATTATTTCCTGCAACAAATAACCAAGGAGAACCTGCCCACCATAAGGGATGCGAATAATTCACGAGAAGTGCAGGCCGCAGAATTATTTTTTGACTCCTCACAGTGCCGTTTTGAAGGTGCTATATACGACTGGATACGAGCCATCCGATTCGCCAGAAAGGATTCCCATTAGTTTAGTGGCGACAGAACAACTTCTTAATCCGACCAGGCAAAAATATCTGCAAATTCCAAAACATTTTTAAATGTTACGATGACAAAATTAATTCTGACAATAACACTGCCACACAAAGTTCTAACCAGGGCACTGTAATTTTGCGGAGAGGTGCTACTTTTGACTTAGCACATACTAAAGAAATGAAAATGTTATGATTTATATCAAAACAACAAGAGTAAATTACTGCGTAAATCACAAAAGCCATGTAATTCTATCCTTTGCAGGTTATCTCAAATAAACCTACGAAGAATTTCTATATTTGATATTTCCTGTAAAACTTGGACAAAGTTTTTCCATTTGTAAACGAAATTATCATTAGACTCTTGATCCCAATCTAAACCCAATAACCATAATTCTAGGATGAATCATTTAGCAAAAAACACTACTGGGGTTGAAAGACCGACAGGATCAAATATTCTTGCTATTTCCGACAAAATTTTACATTTAGTATATTGCTGTTCTTAAGTGTGAATGGTATAGGTAAGCTATCTGACGAAGGTTGCCACTGATGGCCCAAAATTTTTATGGAAGCGTTTGCATTATTTTAAAATGAAAATGCTTGCATGACTTACATCTTACCAGTTTAAAAGAACCTCTATTAAATTACTACACCACTTGCATAATTCGAACCCTTCAGAATTACAAAAGGCATTTAATTCAACAAGCTGTTGCTACTGCGATTGACTCACAACCTGTCTCTAAATCATTTACGTAGGTATCAGTCATAGACTTAGCAGCGAGAGAAAAATTTGAAGTTGTAGCTTTGCTAATGCTTGACTCGTACGTAATGCTAGAAATTGAGATGACGCCAAACCATACGTAATAGTGTTTATTTGAAAATCCTAAATTGATTCTGAAGGAGTAAATCTCCAAAGTATGTATCGATAACGACAATGACTACTAGAATTTGTCTGTACATTTGCTTTATATGAGCCGATAAGACAATGTGATGTACACAAAAGTTCAACAATAATACACTAATATTCTTCTGCAATGCAGGCCCAACCAATACATTCAATGAATTACCTAAATCATCTTTGTATGAGGTGTCGAAAACAACTCTCGTCGCTCTAGTTACTTTATACAGCGCATGGTGCAGAACGTAGTAAAAATTATCACAAGGTAAGCAATTTTCTGAAGGGCTCTTGATTTTAGTCATACAATTACTATCAATATAATCCCTCATTAATTCTGTGTAACTAGAATGCAACTCTAAATCTTTTAATAAAGTACGTTCTAAAGCCAAAAACGACGACCTGCAATTTCTCTAGAATTAAAGAACGAAGGTTCAGTAGTGATACCACAAATCTTCCGAATTCATCCTGAAAATAATTTTGACCAAAATCTTGTTCGCGTTTCTCTTCTTCGGGGGGAAAATGTGTGCTGTGATTGGAATGTTCTCTAACTCCCAAATTTTACAAATATCCACATCCAGTGGTTTTAGCGTGGCACAAAATGAAGTTAACAAATGTGTAGGCGATACAACCTATCCTATTACCCCAAAGTGGTATGAATAGTAACAGGTTCCAATGCGTTGTCCCACGTGACTCATTTAATATTATTTGAGCAAAAGTGCCAGCTCCCAATAGCAATTTGATTTGCTGAGGAATATCAAACTTTGGATCAGCTGTTTTTCTTGGTCTTCTTTGGGAATTAAACCACTCATAGTTGTTAAAATCGTCTTTATTTACAGTTCGATCCATAACCTAGGATTGTTTTCAAAATGTTTTATTTTACCCACAATTTGCAACTGTTTGCCGGTCGCTGCATTACCGATAAATAATTGGCCACATATTCAAGGATTACAATTAGCTGATCCAAAATATTCCCTATAGGTTGGTTAGGTTATGACATACCGTATTTTCTCGAATCTAATGCGCCATCGAATGTAATGCGCAGCTCGTTTTTGATGTGCAAGATTTTCAATTTTTATATTTTCCCGAATCTAATGCGCATCACCTACATCACAACAATAATTAGGTAATAGAAATCTAGGTACATGTACCTAAATAAAAATCTAGCCTAGTCCATATTTAAAGAATGTTTTCAAATTAACTTGCGTACATACCAATTTTCAATGTAACTTATCTTCTAAATCGGAAGAATCTGACGAAACGTTATCGGAATCGCTAGTACCTTCATGGTCTTCCTCATCTTCATTCCAAAGAACGTCATCTTCTGTGCCATCTAATGCATTTGAGATGGAGCAATTCTTAAAGAACTTTTCAATGAGATTATCCGGAATATTTTTCCAAGCTACTGAAATCCAATGCGAGACAGTATCGGGCGAGGCACGCTTGATTTTCCCGGTCGGGGTTAGTTCACAATTTGGATCACATAACTACTTATCGTACTGTTCTTGAACTTTATTCTTAAATGATTTATTTACACAAACATCCAGTGGTTGTAAAATGGACGTCATACCTCATGGAATGACAACGAGTGTTGTGTTCATATCAGACATTTTTCTTTTAACTTGGTCAGTCATATGGGCTCGGAAGGAGTCTAAGCAGAGCATCAATGGGGTATTGAAAAAAGCGCCAGGTCGCTGACACGACACATTCGTAAGCCATTCCAGCATTAGGTCCTGTCATCCAGCTTTTTTCCTGGAATCGCACAATTACATTACTGGGGTAGAGATGGCATGTTGTTTTATTTTTTGGTGACGTTTTTCTTTTAAAAATTAAAAATAGAGGAAGCTTGTTGCAATCTGCCGTGATGCCCAGCATTACGTTAATCCGCTGCTTTTCGCATCCACTCATCCTTATTCGTACCTCTTTTGCACCTTTCTCTTCAATTGTGTAATTGCTTGTCATATCAAACCAAATTGGTGTCTCGTCCGCATTACCGATCTGTGCTAGTCGATAACTGACCTTTTGTCGAAGCTTAATTACATTACGTTGAAAATTAAGTAATTTTTCTTCGAAATTGGAAGGGAGTTTCTGACATACAGTCGTTCGCCGCCTCAATGACAGTCCAGTTCTTCTCATGAAACGCTCAGCCCAACCACGACTACACTTAAATAAATCACGCGGTATTTTCAGGTCGGCAGCCACTTCAGAAGCTTTACGTTGTATTGTTTTACTAGTCACTGGTAGTCCATTTCTTCTACTCACAATAACAAATTCTAGCACTTTGGTGTCAACTTGGGGATGTCTTCTTCGCTGAGGCCCTGTTAATTTTTTTCTTGATGCCCGACAAGAAAAAATTTCTGTTTTATGCTGCCGCCATAACCTAATGTTGCTCTCTGCTATGCTAAACTCTCTTGCAGTTTGCCGGTTTCCATGTCGTTCAGCATGCAAAATAATCTTTCTCTTGAAACTGACTTCATACGACACTCTTCTCTGTTTCCGGTCCATATTGAATAAAAGCAATACCTAGTATAGGTCGTAAGTGCACTACAGCAGGCTACCGTCTACAATACGATAGACGAATACGAATTACGCGTCTCCTACAGTACGTCTACTATAAAGGTTAAGTTATCGAACTCGCAGTTGGGTACAAACTGATACTGAGGTAGCAGGTTGTCAGTTGTTCCCTCCTAAATTCCATGAACAGTATGACTCATCAGTAAGCTAGTGAATAGGTAGTTTCTCCAATCTACTACAAACAGGATATAAACATCCTGTTGGGTCAATTACTTATATTTGTTAATTTTTACTAATACCATGTATCAATACTCAGTATTTATAGTTAATGTCAACAAACAGCCAAGGTAGTTCGTTATATAAAATAAATAACAGTGTGTCTATCTGTCTGTCTGTTATCTATTAATTAATAAATTAATTAAAATTATAAATAAATAGTATCGTTTTACTAGGTATACTAACAGCTAGGTATGTTAATTATTCTAACGTACGCATTAAATATCGTTTTAATCAAATCTGCAGAAAATATGCGATTTTAGTGCGTCATCGATTCTAATGTGCACCCTGAATTTTGAAACTAAAAATGGGCAGAAAAGATTTTTATTTATTTAGTTACAAACTCAACAGGTCATTGGCCCAATTATAGAGTATGAAAAATAATAACAAAAAGAAAAATGTATACAGTAATATGTAACTCATTATCACTTGGCACAAATATGTCATTATATTAGAACAATATCTAGTCTTTCCTTCATCATTTTTGGTTTACTATTAAAAATGTCCAATTCACTTTGTATGCTGTTGTATAGTCTGCACATAACATTCAAGGGTGCATTTTTATAATTATTTGAATGCACCTGATCCACTCTGAAGGTAAGTGTGCTTCTTGTGCGCATTAGATTCGAGAAAATACGGTATTCTTTATTGAATTTCAATTTACAATCTCTACTCTTAATCTATTGGTGTTTATGAAATTTTTTAATTTAGAAAATTATTACATTTTTAGTCTAACTAATGAGAAAGAAATGAGGACATATTTCAAACCTACATCTACTGCAAAAGCGGGTTATCTTGCTGTCCTAATGACAGCTGACTTAAGATATTTCATTTACAAATTAAACCATGCTAATCTAAAAGTACTGTCTTCGGTCTTCTGTACTTCATCGGTGCACTCTCGTCGTAGTCCACTGCTTCCTAATGAGGGGGTTGTCATGAAGAGCCATTCCATCGAAGTTCTTCCTTGCAGCTGTCTTGATTAATTCCGCCATCCTTGGGAAGTTGACGTCTGAGTGGAGTTGGTCGATCCTCACGTACCATGGTGCGTTGAGTGCCATGCGAAGGTTCTTTGATTGGACGGTTTGCAGCCGATTGAGGTGTAACTTGGCTGCATAGCCACGCTACTAATGCATAGGTGAGGTTCGGTCTAATGATGGTCTTGCGGATCTTGATCTTGTTGCCTGTGGAGGTGCTACTGGCGATGTGGGTTCCCCATGTGAGTCTTCGGTCAATAGTTACTCCCAAGTACTTGGCCTGCATCTTACATGAGATTGGCCTCGTTGATGATCACGATTACCTTGTCTGGTTGGAGCTTCCTCTTTGTCAGGATTATTGTGCTGCTCTTGTCCAGGAACCATCTCTCCAAGGTGGTGGCGGCGTCTTGAAGTTGTTAACCTATTTTTGTTAACTACTTATTCTTCTTAAAGAATATAGTATGTCCGCTCTACCATATAGGCGGCAGAGCCTCGATAGATTATAAGGGGTTCCTGTTTGACGGTCAAGCCCAGGGTAAAAAGGATGTTGAATGGCTTTCAGACAAAAGGGTCCCTCTAAAGAGATCTTCCAGACAGCTAAGCTTCTTCAGCTTAGGGCAGAGCTATGAGCTAGGGTCGTAGGATGGTATACGATAAAACGAAAGAAATTTTATTGGATGCCACCGTATCTTAATGAATGTTATAATACGAAACTATCCGAAGATCAGATACGGAAATCTTCGGAAAAAGAAATAAAAAATGTACGACGAGCAACGTAAACAAAAATACTTACTTTAATCTCTGCAACCTGGAATGGGAACGACGATCTCGGCTATCTGAAAATTTAACCACACCTAAACATGTTCAAACTAGGACTTCGTTACAGCCTAGTCACTTTATCACAAAAAAATTATATGTAAATCCACTAGTAAAAATTATGCTTTCAAGAAAAACTTTTAACTTTAACACTAATAATACTTATCTTCAGTATTAAAGTTTCATATTTATAAACTGTTTACTTCTGTAGGATAATTACTGTTGACTTTAAAGAAAAAAAATTTTGAGACAACTTAATATTTTTTCTATTGATTTTTTTAAAAAAATATTTATATATACATTGTTTATACAAACTTATTTATACGGAGACTTCCGAAACAGTTCCGTTTTCACTATTTAATATTAATATCTAAGCATTCTTGGAATATTGTTTCATTAATTGCATAAATTACTTCAGTTCTCTTTAAGAAATATGACTTTTATTTTATGTTACAGTGACTTCCTGCTGCTAGAATAGGATCCTTTTCAGTGTACAAAAAAAATTACATATTAAAAAAAACAATTCTCTGGTTATTTTTAATTGCTATCTTTAATAAAATCAAAGGTCAAAGAAAAGTACTTATTGTCGACATTGAATTATACATCAGACGTATTATCACAATGTGTTATACACAATAATTCGGCAAACAATTCTTATCATATCACATGTTCAATAAAGCAAACCTTTTACTACAACTTTGTAACTTCAAACCCAATCTTACAGAAATACTTGGAAAATATTAAGGTCAAATATGCCTTACTCAAATACTAAATTTTCATACTAAACTTTATTTGAAGCAAATTAATTGAGCTATGAACTTTTGCAAAAATATTAAGAATTAATTTTAAATAAACTTGTGTATAGCTACTTCGAAAATTATTTGTGTTTTTTTTTTATGAAAGTTCCTTCAGAATAGTATAGGTATAAAAATTGAGGATGACTCACCGCTAGCTATCCGTTCGTCTGCCGGTTTTCTTTCTTTTAAAGATCTTTTTTTAAACAGCTGCGTCCCTACTCTTACCGTTGAATGTGTCTGACGCAGGGGTCCGAAGTTGACCTTCATTCAAACCAATCCCATGTGGGGATTTCCACTTTCCTGCCTAGCAACAATTAAAACGGCCTTCGAATTTTGTGCTTGCTTTAAGATTAACGATTGTTTTTTTTTATAATACAATATTTTCATTGTTTAATAATGTTACTTGAATTTAACATTTTAGAAGTTAAATTGTCTCCATATTCCATACTTAATTTTTAATCCTTAAAACTCTAAACTAATAAAAAGAATTTGCGCGTAAAAATATATCTACAACCATTTTTAGGTCAATGCTGTTATCAAAACTAAACTTATGGCACGCGTTGGCTCCACTTAACTAATTTTTGGGACGGCATGTTTAATTAAAAACGTGCAGGCCCTAGATAATACTGGTATACGGACTACATCTGATATCAAAATGGCCTTTTCCACGAGGCAATCTTGGCTATACAAGCATGCGCCGGGAAGGGAGATATCGAATCAAAATACAAACAACTAGAAGTTCACTTAAAGTGTACTTTTGCTATTCTAATGTAGATGGCGTACTATGTATGAATTTATAATAAAAGGTTTCAATAGAAATTTGATATTTATAGACAAGGTGTATTGAATAAAATTGTATATTTGAATAACAGAAAATCGTAATTGTTACAAAGTCTTCTTGTCACTAACCAAGGGGCTACTGACCTGGAGGTTATGGCGGTGTCATCGGCGTAGAAAGACAGTTGGGTGTTGCTAGTCTTCAACACGTCGCAAGTGAACAGGAAGTAGAGTAGTGATGAAAGGAGGCACCCGAGCTTCCATCTGTCGGGCTGAAGAACGGGAGTTGCCTATCTTCACTTGAAATCTTATTTGGTCCAGAACCGATGCGATGAGTCTTGCCCGTCTTTGGTGGATGTCCAACACTAGCAGCTTGTATACAACTCCCTGATGCCACACTCGGCGAATGCCTTGGAAACATCAAGGAAGATGACGCCGGTTGACTGCTTCCTGTTGAAACCATCGGTGACAAACTCCACGAGATGCAGGATCCGATGAACAGTGGAATAGTCGGATTGAAGGCTCGTTAGGGATGTATCCTCGCTACTTGATTTCGTCCCGTAGATATTGATGTATGACACCCTCTGCTAACTAGCCGAGAACCGGTAGGAGAATGATGGGGCGGTAGTTCTGCATGAAGCTTGCAGACTGCTCAGGCTTCTATAAAAAAATTACATCTGCGCACTTTCAGGGTACAGAGAAATGACGCAGACGTAATATGGCATTAAGTATGACCAATAACATGCTTTCGCTCTTACCGGAAGTATTTTGAACGGCTTTGGTTGGGATGCCGTCAGGATTTGGTGCCTTCCGAATCTTTGCTCTTCTGATAAACTTCTCCAACTCATGGAGAGTCACGTGCAGCAGCTCCATCGTCTTCTTCTAGGCAGTCTCTGACTGCTCTGTTGACTATCTCACCCAGTTGAGTTCAGCTTAGGCATAGTTCAGGTTAAACTGTCGTTCCAAATACCCTGCAAAAGCTTCGGCCTTGCCCTCTTTTGTGTAGGCCATTCTATTCTCTCCCTGTGTTGGCGGCATAGTTGCTGAATTCCTGTTCAACATCTGCCATTGAATCGTGGTCTTCTTCTAGGGACACAATCTTTCTTCTCTACCATTCATTCTGGTGTTCCTGCAAGGAGACGCTTACGTAGGTTGTAGTCTGCATTCCTGTTATCTGTGTCTCAGGAGCACTGGTAGTTCTTCCTGGCATGGTTCTTCTCTCTAATGAACTGCCTGGTGTCCTCTGGAATCTGCTGGTGCTATCTGCATACCATCGTTCTCTTGAACATCGTCTCCAGGGTTGACAGGATAGCTCTGGACAGTAGCACCACTGCTACATCCACTTCGTCCACTGTGTTGAAGAATGGGATCAGTGGGATGGTCTCCTGCAGGTGGTCTGTGAATGCTGCCCAGCAGGTGGGTTTCTTTGGCCGATCCTCCTCTTCAGTGAAGTCTTCGCCTACACTCAGTAGCACTGGGTAATAGTCTAACTCCAGTTCGTTGACTGCTAGGTCCTTGATGACTATGATGTCGGGCCTCTCTCCGTTGTGGCAGTAGTGGGCTGGCTAAGTGGTCCTTCAACTGCTGCTAGTCTTTTGTCCACGTAGTTACGCAGGTTTCTTCCGTTCTAGTTGGTCATTCTGCTGTTTCAAGTTGGCTGCTTTGCATTGAAGTCACCAGCCGGTATCGTTGGTGTCCTGGTAAGTAAAATGGTGTCCAGGACCACTTCTTGGATAGATCTGACTGGCGGATTGTAGCCTGAAAGAAAGCGTATTGTACCTGCAGACACTGTCCTAACCTATGGTGGTGGCCTTCAGGTGCAGTAGATCTCTAGTGCAGACGCTGTAGTGGTTGATTCCATTCTTGATGTAGATGGCGGTACCACCTCCTTTTCAGTCTTGTCTGTTGTTCCAGTAGCAAATGTAGTTTACTATTCTTGGATTGTCGGCTTCTCTGAAGTGGGTCTCGTTCACCATCCCAATGTCCAGGTTGTACCTCTCTTTGCTAACTCAAGGAACTGGAACTTCCTCACCAAGAGCCCGTTGACATTCCAGAACGCTACATGTAGGGACAAAGGTTTTCGTTTGTTAACCATAAACGTACCTACAATTTAAAAATGGCTACGATGTCTGGAAGCCAGCTGAACAGTGCTGTCAGGATTTCTCTCATTTTCTTGGCTCCGGCAAAGACAGCTGTGATCTTCCCCAGGTCTACGGAACACAGAAGGGCCATCAGCTGTCCAATTCCCATCTCTTCCTGGGCGGTGGTAGCTGCCGGTGTTGCCGGTGGAGACGAAGTGGCTGCTGGCTGGGCGGTAGCGACTGCAGAAGTACTAGGCTCCGGTTCCCCACGGGTCGTCTGAACAAAGGACACTGCAGTACTTGCGTTGGCTGCAGGTGGGCTTCTCGCTAGTGCTCTGGGCTGCCTAGCTGGAGCTGCCTCGGAAAGGCGGCGCATCCTCTGTAGCTGACTGGGTATGCCTCCTGGCAGTTTGCGCACTTCACTGCGACATACCTGTGCTTCCTGCAGAGAGTGTTGTGGTGCTCCTTACCGCACTTGATGCAATGAGGTGGAACATGGCAGGGCTCTGCATGTGGTGAAACCTCTGACAGCAGTGACTCGCTTGTCGTGGGCTTTCTTCGCACGAATTCGACATGGGCCTGCAGACAACAGACCAGTACAACGTCGGAGCTCCCCTTGCTCTTCTGGATGTGGTCCAGCTGAATCAGGAACAGCGGCATGGGGCGGCGCTCAGCCCCATAACCTTGTGAAATTCTGGACTGGAAGGCCTTACTGATGATCTCTTCTTCGGAAAGATCTATAGGAAGTCCTTGTAGTACTGCTTTCAGCAATTTTTCTTTCTGCCACCTGTACGAATAGTAAGGTAACTTACCTTCAGATAGCATTCTGGTGATGCCTCTGAAGTCATAGATGGTGGTCGCCTGGATACTGATGCCATCCTGGATATTCTTGGCCTTGGTGTAGCCATATCTCTTGTTGGTGATGGCCTAGCAGACCTGGGACCACTTTGTCTGTCCTTCAAGGCAATTGGAGGCAATAGATGGAGTTTCTTCGCTGCTGCTGTGCTGGTCGTTTTCACAATCTTCTTTCATTTCCTGTTGAGTATCTTTGATGGCGCCAAAGCAATTACTTGTCATAATCATTTCGGTTGATGGCCTGCAACAAGTTTTTTATTAACGTCTCTTACACTTCGATAGTGAGTGCGCTTCTTGGTGGTGGTGAAACTGTCTTCGGACTCGCTGGATCCGATGCTCTTGTGCTTCTTCAGATGCTTGCGATCTTTGTTACATTCATCTTCGCCCGATGAGCTCGAAAGTTCCATGTGTGACGGTGGGGTGGCTTCGGGTAATGGTGTTGCTTCAGCTGTCACTGATGCAAAGATGTACTACTGCTTGAGGTGTTCGGGTATGTTACAGTGGAAATCCATCATCTGACGGAGCATGTCGTTGGCCTCTTCATCGTCGGTGATCCTGGGGTCCATTCCTGAGACAGATTATTTATTTCGGCACTGTACATTAGTGGGCCTAGACTGCATGTGCCAAACACTGCATCTGATCCACCAATATTTATGCTACCTTCTCACTTATATCTGCTATAAATGCGACAGGCTGAAACAAATATTCAACAATTCAAGACGAATGTTTTGATAAACCCGAAAGCTGGATAAAGATTCACTGAAAATCCTTGAGCACGCATGTAAATACGTTTCCGTCTAGATGTGGTAACGTAAATACCACGCCTCTGTTGACTTTAGTAAAACAATTTGTTCGAACATTTCCGTATAAAATCGTAAAAGTTTGTATTTCTACAACAATCACGAGTTTATACAGAAATGCTGTAAACAACTATTCTTATTTGTACTAATAAGTGCAGTGAATAGCAATGGAAAGTTTTCAGCAGATGTTGTTTTGTAACGGTCGTCTGCGATGTAAATGAACGATGCGTGTTAAATTGAATGCAAACCTTGTTGTAACGATTTAAAGATGCATTGAGATTATGCAAAGCACTGAATTTTATAAAGGTTCTTTTAAGCTGAAAATGTATGCTCTCTGTTCTGGTTGTGGCGTGATTCCCACATGATGGTAATTGGGTGATATTTATACCACCATTCTCTGGATGGTATTTATACCACCCTCCTCAATTTACTCCGTAAAAAATGTTCTTTAGAGTGTACATTGTTTTATTGCAAAATAAAAAATACACTTGTCAAAAAAGAGTAGGACGTAATGGTTAAGGTGGCACAAACCTCGATTGTCACTTTTAAAACTAAAATGCAAGGAGTGAAGCAAAAAAATATTTTCCTGTTTAGAGTCTTCAAGTAAAATGTCAAGAAATAATACATGTAATGCCTACCAATATGACATCTTTTGATTTACCAGTTACTGCTTCACGACAACCCAGAGAAGCAACAACAAGTTTTAAAAAGTACCTCCCAGTTACCGCTACCTCCAAATTCCAACCTTTACCATGCATATTGATGATTTAAAATATTTACGAAAGTAAATAGGGATGGAGAGTGTGTCTGCCTTCAAAAGTAAATAGATTAATTTATTGCTTAGTGTGATTACAAAATTCTAAGTCTTAATACTGGTGATAAGTATAAAAGTATCAGAATCGCCAAAAATATATCCTAATATATACACTGCATTTATTGTATAAAAAATAAAAAGGTTGTTTGGGTAACACGTGTGAAATATCTGGGTGTCGTTGTTGATTCTAAGATGTCATGTAAAATAAAACGTAAAACCACTGTATTTAAGGGGAATAGAATGCTTGGGTTCATTATCAGATAGTCCAAACACTTCTCAGAAATAAGAATAATGTTATATGGAGCTTATGTTATAAGGTTTTGCCTTACCAAGGGGTAATTTATTTTACTCCTATGTGACCAGCTGAAAGGCACAAGGATAGATAACGAGGATTTCCTGAAGATGAAAAGAGCCCACGGTTAGTTTCGGCGGAAAATGGCTCGTAGATGAGGACACCTCCAAAGGTTAAGCGGCTAGTCGAGCGATTAGCTCTGGGTAGAACATGAGCTTTGGGTCGGGGTTGGACTGCGACCAAAATTGTAGAGAATATGCCGCCACCGAATTTTTGTATACTAAGAAGACCTTACTTGAGTCTTTTGTATAAGGCGAATGCAGAAATCTATACTCAAATACCGCTATACAAAATATTACAGGAACACAATACCTAAAGTTTTCTTACCTTATGGCTCGATATTGACCTTTAAAGATGCACTGCCACACCTGTAAACAGATAAAGACAAGTCTAGCACAGTTTGTGCACTCATTTCAAAAATTCTTAATTAATTAGAATCAACCCTCATTCATTCCAACTAATAATAATAGTCTTGACCAAAACGAAAATCTATTCCTTCAAATTGCAGTTAAAACATTGACAAAACATCTTTAAAAATTTGATTAAATAATAATAATGAGAAATATGTACTTGGTAATAATCAGCATCTCTCACAAATAGAATATAGTAGTTTTTACATTAGTAGTCTAGCAAAATTTATACTAGAAAATGATTAAATTTGAGTTTTTGAATAAATTAAATTTATATAACAACTTTATTTGGTCTTGGTAGTACTACATGGACCTTACATTCAATGGCAAAATATTCCAATTAATATTTAATGAAATGCAAAATGTAACAATTTAATTCTCTAAGATAAAATAATTTGTAATTCAAATAATCGCTTTAATTTTCGTTAAATCTGAAGGTTAATCTTTTCTATTTTTATATCGACATCTACCGTTTTTTGTTAGTACTAATGCAAAGATTAAAAATGAAACTTTCCTTTCACCAAAGTTTAAAAATAACTTGTTTGTCATTCACATAATGAACTAGAAAATTTCCACATGAACAAACAAAACTTATTTGTCTGCTATGCCAAATGCTACAGCTGATGTATAAAAAAACACAAGTTACATACCATATGTTAATCCATCAGAAAAATACTTGCAAGGTATAAGGACCATACCCGGAATAATAATTAATAAATTGTAATCTTCTTGTTTCAGCATTTACAAATTAGGAATTTCCATTATCACACAATCCAATTAGCTGGGTACTGAAAATCCAACAAAACATCACGTGCGTCCACATCAAACAATTGAACCACGCCAGATTGTTAATAAATTTTAAATTTCAAATAGTTGCCAATAAATTTTCATTGATTACCAAACAAATTTTATATATTTCTTAAATTAAAGAAAGCTTCTTAAATTATAGTAAGTTGCTTAAGTTATATAATTTACACAAATTTCACAAGTTGCCCAAGTTACACAAGTTGCACTACAAATATAAATTAGTAAGGCTTTAAACTCAGTAATACTTACTGTTATCCTAAAGCCATTTAAAACAATTTAACGTCCCGTCTTATGCGAACTAATACCTGCCAAGCGTGGACATATAATGCGCTTCGCCGAGACGATTTCATCTTGAAAACGACTTTAAACTTTTGGTGCTTCCAATACGTGGTCTGCAACAACGGCATGTTCTTTGATTTAAAGAACAATTGACTTTCTCTAACAACAGCTCAGCTGAAAGTGTTCTATTGACGTATGCTTACCGCTTGACAACAGTTATGATTTTACAATCATCAAAAGGAGGGAGCTCTTATAGTGACACTAACAAATGGCATTTTCTGTCACCGCTTATTTTAAAATTTTATACTCTCAATACGAAAGCTTATACTGTATCAACAATATGTAATATTTATCACGTAGATTGTGTAGCGATATTATATTTACATTGACTTTTATGAATTAATTAAATTAGGTATTTGTGAAAATATTACTAGAAAATAAACTCGTTCAATGTGAGATCTATTATGAATTAATTACTGCTGTGTAATTTGGAATCCAAATAACAACGATCTAATAAAAAGACTTAAATGTATTCAAAAGAAGTTCGTTAAATTTGTGTGCTAAATTGAAATTCTATATACAATGACATCATGATTATTTAACTAATTTAGGACGACAGAAAGAAATTTTTTGATCTATGCTTTCTTTTAAAATTAATTAACAGCCATGTTGATTGTTCGATAGTTCTCTGCAGGTTTTGTTGCAAATCCTTATCATGTCCGTAATCCTCTACTTTTTAAATCTCCTCTCTACTGAACATTTTATGGAATGCACTTTTGTATTCTATCGAGGATTACATGAATTGCTAACTATCCTGAGCTACATTTCTTCAGTCTCACTCGTAAATTTTAAGAATTAAATTAAATGAATCTTTTAGCAAAATATATAAATATCAGTTATTTATTTCTTGTCATTCTAAAGAATTTTGTGTACTTATTTTAGTTTGTTTTCTGGTTTGTAACATAATGCTTGTACATATACTTTTTTATTAAATGGGTACATCCGTTAATAAACAAATAAAAAATAAATAATAGTATTTACCGCAGTGCTATTTGGCATCACTGGGCACTAATCGGTTAAGAGGTATACAAAACGTAGATTTTATTTTTAGAATTCTTGTAAAATGGTATACTACATACAATGGGTTTTTAATAAAACATATTAAGAAACAACTTGCATATTGTTAACCTTTCTAATTAAATTCCAAAATTCAGTGACCGTGACTTAATCTTCCACCACACCACCAATTTGATCGAGTTCCTCCAGATGGGTAATTAGGTTAAGTATCCTTCAAGTGCCATACATCTTAAAAACTGGTAAGTTGTTGCAGGTAAAATGATTATTACGAATGGAGTGGGTATGAGCCTGTGAATAAAAAAAATTAAAGAGGTTAATCCTGTGTTACGGTATTCCATGCAGACAAGAAAGTAATCAAAGAAAATTGCCCGCACCGAACACCGCAACAAAACACAGAGAGAATTCAAAGAATTAATGCAGTACTAGCTGAAAACGTCATAGAGTGGGGTGGGTCCCACAGAAAGAAAAATTGGAAACCTCGGTTAGTAGGTTTATTATAAACCGTTAGTTAACAAACATATTATCAAAAGGAGTATTTACAAGTGTTACTTGCCAAAAATTGACATTGTAAGTTTTTAATTTGCGAGTGAATTCGCGCCAATATTTTAAGACTTGTGCGTGCATTTCTGTCACTTTAGACAGTTGCGTCGGCGCCTGAGAATGCGCAGACGCGGAGTGCGGAAGGAAGTGGGCAGTTTCCATCACGTCATGGACTATTCAACGAAACGTCAAACCGTGTGGTCATCTGTGGTGTGCCTTTGTCTTCTTTTTCAGATATGTAGGTGCTGTGTATTTATGGTAGTAGTAATATTAATTACGAAATGACTAGACACGTAGATTTATTGACAGAGTAGATAACATAATCAATTGAGACACGTCTATTGCTTACCAAGGCTGACATCGTACTAGTGGGGGAAATATACAACTATCAACTAGCGCATAGTTACTACATATTCTTAAGCAGCCAATGGCGTGCCATACATAACATTTCCCTTCTTACATAATTTTTTAAAGAAAAGAGAACAATCCTTATAAGGCTACTAAGCTATAAGTCCATACGCTTTGGTGCTGTATGCACTCGCGAACTACGACGCAATTCACATTCTACTTCAGCCGGAACTTCATCACTAACGGGCTTATTATCTAACTTATTCGATATTGACTTTGTAGGGGAAATCACCTCATTATCAAGGATCACCTTAGAAGGTGACGTTGCCTCTGGACTAATATCATTTACAGGTATGTTTTTACTAACAGAACAATCTCCTTTAGGTGAACTTATCTCTATGGTATTTTTAACAATTGGTTCACAATAGGATTCAAACTTAGATTTTTCTAAATCTATATCAACAGCGTTGTTTAGTTTTCTTAGGCTGTTCACATGCTTGTACAAAATTTTGTCGCCTATCTTTACAAGGTATGTTACTGCACTAACAAATTTTACAATACTACCTTCCTTCCATTTTTCTTTAACATAAGGCCCTAAATTACCTACTAACACTTTTTCTCCTGCAGTAAAAAGTTCTGGTTTTACATAATCAAAATCTGAACTAAATAATACCTTAGCCCCTTTTTTGGCCTTAACATGTCTAACCTGGTCCTTGGCTTAATTTCAAAAATAATTTCATTCGGAGTTACACCTGTACTTACACATGGAATATTTCTGTAACTAAATAGAAAGTTCACCAGTTTCTGTTCAATAGATAGTTTAAACTTATCTGATTCTAACATATACTTTTCAATAGCTTTTTTTACAGTTTGTACTTGCTTTTCAATTTGTCCATTTGATTGTGCATGGTATGGAGGACTTTTTAAAACATTTATACCATTTACTTGACAAAATTGTACAAAACTATGAGAATTAAATTGGGGTCCATTGTCTGATACCAGAGTGTCTGGAAGACCCCAAAAAGCAAATGTACTTTTAAGTTTCTCTATTGTTTGCACTACACCAGTACCGTTTTTCATAACATGAGCATCAACCCATCGAGATTTACTGTCTACTATTAGTAATATAGTACAATCATCAATGTGATGGAAGTCTCTTGAATCCTTTCAAAAACATTATTGGTCTTAGGCCACGATATTAAACATTCTTCCTGATTATTTTGAGTTAATTTACACACGTTACAAGTGTTAATCAAGGTTTCTATGTCTTGTTGCATGCCTGGCCACCACATAACTGATCTTGCCATCATTTTAGATCTTTAGATCTTCATGCAATAACTTAACTTCTTTTTGTAATAAGACAAAAATTACTACTTTAGTATCCATTATTAAACAATTTTCTTCTACAGATAAATCGTTTCTTTTTACAAAATAGGGTTTGAGACTAGGATCGGCTATTTTAATAGGCCACCCTGTTTTAACAAAATCTATTATTTTAATTAAGATACAATCTTTAGACGATACTTTGGCAATATCTTCATATGACAGCGGTAACTCACTACTTAAATTGAACGAGTTAATTGTGCTATCTATACCTGTTAGGTCTGGCAAAGGTAATCGCGATAACATATCTGCTTCATACATGTGTTTACCTTTCCTATATTCAATGGTATAATTATACACAGATAGAATTACATTCCATCGAATAATTCTAGATGCTGACATTACCGAAATTTGTCTGTTTGGATTAAAAATAACCTTTAATGGTTCGTGGTCGGATACCAAAATAAAAGATGTTCCATAAATATATTTATGAAACCTTTTTATGCTAAAAATAATCGCTAACGCTTCTCTTTCTAGTTGCGAGTAATTTTTCTCGGTTTTTGACAGTGTACTAGACACAAAATATATTGAACGTTCTGTGCCATCATGGTATCTATGGCTTAGAACACCACCTATTCCATAATTACTTGCATCACAAGAAACTACTAACGTTATCTTTGGATTATAGGGTACTAACACATTATGTGTGTTAATTAATTGTTTACTAAGCTGAAAAGCTTTTCGTGCTTCTGCATTCAATTTAAATTCTACACCTTTCTCTAAAAGAGAATACAAGGAATATAATTGTGTCGATAACATTAGAATAAATTTACAGTATAATTTAATAAACCCAAGTATGACCTAAGTTGAGTTATATTTAGAGGCTCAGGTGCCTCATTAATTGCCCTCAATTTCTCGTCTGTTGGGTGCATACCCTCACTATCTTATCTATGTCCAAGATATTCGACTTGATTTTCAAAAAATTTACATTTTTCTAGGTTTACCTTAACATTGTAAGTATTTAACCTACTTAACACTATAACTGTTTCTTGGCCTGGACAAAATCTTTACTGGCTATTAGAATATCATCTAAATAACAGTGGACTCCCACAATGCCACTTAAAATTTGGTCCATAACTGATTGAAATAGGGCTGGAGCACATGAGAGCCCATATGTCAAACGAGTGTATTGAAACATACCAATATGTGCATTTATGGTTAAATATTTCTGATAATCAGGGTGCACACGTACTTGCTGATACGCCCCTGTCAGATCAAGCAAACAAAAAATAGTACCTCCTGACATACTTGCAAAAATATCATAGGGGTTGGCAAAGGATATTGATCCACATTTAAAACTTTGTTTACGGTGACTTTAAAATCTGCACAAATACGTACATCATCTGTCCCTTTTTTAGATACAACTACTATAGGTGAGGCCCACTCACTGAAAGTAACAGGTTTTAGAATACCTACTTGAATCATTTGATCAATTTTCTTTTCCACCTTAGCTTTTAATGAATAAGGCATACTATATGGTTTTTAATTACAGGAACACTATTCTCTTTCACATTAAATTTCAATTCGAATTTATTTATAGTGTTACATAGGTTCCCATCAAAAACGACTTTATTTTTGAGCTTAAAATCATTAATTACTTCCTCATAACCTGATTCCTTAACGTTTCCGAAATAAAACTTCTGTTGCCATCTTGGTAACAAAACATCTAACCAATTTCGTCCAAGTAATGGTACAAAATCTTTGTTCGATTCTATTATGGTTAAAGGCAAATTAAAATACTTGTTATTACCATGCACTTCAACCAGACATTTGCCTACAGCTTTAATATTTTGTCCACAAACCGAATTTAACTTGTATGTTACAGGACTAAGATTTATATTTAATAACTCTTTAAACCTTACTTCTGACATAACAGTCCTACACGCACCTGTATCTACCTCAAACATTATACTTACATTGTTCACTGATAGCTTGACCTTATACGTGTTACCTGTGTCTCCTACAATATTAAATAGAAATAGATCCTCGTTAACGTCCTCGCTAGTAACGTTTACATCATCTAAATTTTCCTCAACGGCTGCTACTGTACCTCTACTTGTAGTAGGACACATTGATTTAACATGACCCAATTTCTGGCATTTGTAACATTTCCATTTTACCGCTGGGCATTGCGACTTGGAATGTCTACGTCTACATTTATTACATGCATTACCAGTCATCTGCCTAACCTGTTTAGAACATTGACCTACATTTACCAGTGGGGCAGCTACATAATTCCTATTCGCAAATTTACTTTAAACGACATGAATACTACTACTATTTTCAATTAATGATTTCACTTGTCGTTGAGCTAATTCCGCAGCTTGAGCTATTTGACATGCACTAGAAAATGTTAACCCAACTTCCGCTAAAAGCTTTTTTTGAATATTTTCTGCTTTAATACCACAGACGAAACGATCTCTAAGCGCCTCTTCTAAGAATGCTCCAAAATTGCAACTACTTGCTAGTTTAAGCAATTTCACTATATACTCAGCAATAGATTGATCGGATTTCTGGTTACATTGGTTAAAAACAAACCTTTCATAAATTTCGGACACTGGGGGAGAGTAGTGCTTCAACAATTTTCCTTTGATTTCACTGTAGGAGAAATCCTTAGGTTTTTGTGGAGCCACTAGATTCTTTACTACTTGATAAATTTCTGTACCTGCTAGTGTTATAAATAAGGAAACCTTTTTTTTCCTCTTGCACCACATTTACTAAAAACAGGTGTTCTAGTCTTTCCAAGTAAGATTCAATTTCTTCCCCTTGATTTCCTCTAAAAGGCTCTATATTCCCAATTAATGCCATTATAATAATTTATTACTCAAAAAAATTACTATAACCTTATTTTACAGCTGTTTGTTTACACCACAACAATATGCTTACTCGATGTGCCAGATGCACACGAACTGATCCGATTACCGTTATCTACAAATTTGCAACTTAATAATGCAGGTGCATGTGCTAACAAATTTTTTTGTTTAATCTTGCACAACTTATATGCACATAACTTTAAAAATCAAATTTACTCGTCGCCATTATGCTGTGTATTTATGGTAGTAGTAATATCAATTACGAAATGACTAGACACGTAGATTCACAGTTGATTTATTGACAGAGTAGATAACATAATAAATTGAGACACGTCTATTGCTTACCAAGGCTGACATCGTACCAGTGGGGGAATATACTACTATCAACTAGCGCATAGTTACTACATATTCTTAAGCAGCCAATGGCGTGCCATACATAACAGTAGGTTACCTGTCTCGTACCATATTATCGTACCTCTACCTGTATCCTTTATCGTACCGCTACACAATAACTTTCAAATAGAAAAATATAAGTTGGTAACATTGCAAGTTGCCATGACAACTATCTTAAGTGAAATGACATGAAAACAGCCAATATGGCAATCCGATATAGACAGCCATATTTGATTACTGGTTATAGCTTACATAAATGTGTTGCTAACTCAATTAATTCACATCTTACCTTATAAAAATAGTGTGTTTGTATTCTGGGTTCTTTTAAATAATGACCTAATCTAATTTAGCATGAAGCTGGAACATATACCTTTTAAAAGTGTATACCAAATTACACAACCTAACTTTAGCAGCTGCTTTTTGGATTACATAAGTTTTTCTGTAAGTATTCTAGTTATAGATAAATAGCTTCATTTACCTTTCTTTATGAGTAAAAAACCTTCTTAAAAATACACTAAATAAGGTTTATTAAATAACTACTATAAACCTCAGATTTCTTTAGTTTTTTAGGTCAACTTTTTAAAGGTTGTCGTTTAGATAACTCATATAATATCTTACTTCTCTATGATTCTGTGTCCCTTTATAATCTAAATAATCAACTATAAGTTACGATTACCTCCATAAAGAAAATTTCTTCCCTAAATATAGCTTTTGCAATTAACTGAGTTCTTAGTATATCTTTTACCTTTTAAAACGCTATAGTAACTTGATTTCGTTATATGTTTCCTTAAACACTACTACAATGAATTCCGTTCATCTCAAATCATTTGAATTGATTTACGAGATTCAATCCCGAAACATTCAAGCAGCATCTTGCCAAAATGACAGACGATTGCAACTGAAAGCTATATTAGCTCAAGAAGCTAAAAGCTTACCTATTGAGCGTGTTGTGGTCTCTGATTTACCTCAAAATATCTTTGAAATTAAACAATGCCTGGATGATATCACTAATATAGTACATAAGATTGATCCTGAACCTAGTGAAATCGAACTTAAGCGCCTTGTGTCTCGAATAGTGCACGTTAAGCAGCAAATAGACTTGTTGTGTTTATTTAACAATGAGCAGGCTGACCAAACTAAACAGACTTTTCTATCTGACATTCTCTTACTCGAAGGAACAGTCCTTGACAAACTTAACTTAGATTTAGACGTAAATGTACCTATAGCCTTATCGAACCTTACAACCTCACAACCTTCATCATTGGGGAAATCAATACCTGTGTATAAATGGGGTTTAACTTTTCAGGGCTTTGACTACCAAATCTCGTTAATGTCATTCTTCGATAGAGTAAACGATTTTAGAATCTCACGCAATTGTACAGACCAGGATTTATTTGTTTCAGCGGGTGAATTATTTTCCACGGACCTGACGAAAATGTAATCTCGTTTATTACTTCAATGGAAGCTTTGTATAGAAGATTAGATAAAAAACCATTAGAATTTGAAATTATTGATCAACTTCGTAGGAATTTGAATCCATATTTTTCTGAACGTTTAGCTTTACAACACATTTCTTCTTTACCTCAGTTTAAAGACGTATGTCGCTCGCTTCAAGAAGTAAAATTGCGTGTCGATAAATACCGTCCTCCCCAGAAAAACAATCTGGCTTATTAGAACCTGATCTAGCATGTCAAACTGAACCTTCTCGTAAAGTATCTACTATTGATCTCCCTGCTACCCCTTTAAATAACTCACCTGTTGGAACTGTAAAAAAAGTGGACATAGCTACAGCATCTGCACATACCCCAAAAATATTTTTTGTTATGGTTGCGGTCGCAACAATACCTATAAATATACGTGTACAAATTGTAACTCTACCTTATCGGGAAACTTTCGCAGAGATATTCCTACCCGGGACGTGAATATCTCAAGGAACCAAAATCGTCAACACCAACCATTCAACACACCCAGACGTCAATAAATTTAAAGCATAAAACTACCTCTGACGTTAAATCCTTACATAATATATCTAATAAGAATAATATCGCTACCTTAAATTTACAGAATAACTTACCTCCCTTATCAGAAATGTCATACTACCCCGTCGGAATGGTCGAGTTGGCTGCAAACAGTTAATTCCTTTTATCATAAAAAGTCTACTGCCTTACAACTTGTTAAAAAAACCCTTGATATCCGTCCTCATTTATCTATCTCAATTGGTTCCTTAAATTTAATAGCTTTACTGGACACAGGTTCCTCATGCTCCCTTATAAATAACGAAGGCTTACAGCAATTATCTAAACAAAACATTAAAATTCAAGTTGTTCCAGAAAAAACCTCTATAAATTTAGCTGACGATAATCAAATACATGTAACGGGTTCCCTTAAACTAAAAATTCGAGTAGAATCACTTGAACGTGACGTTCCATTTTTGATCGTACCTACACTAGCTTACCCATTTTTACTTGGTGTAGATTTCTATAAACTTTTTAATTTATCGCTCTATTTTCAAGATTTTTCTTGGCAAACTTCCCTCAAAGCAAATTCCTGTGCATCTACAGGAATATCTAACAAAATTTCTCTTACTGATTCCCAAAATGCAATTCTTAACTCTACAATCGACAAATTTCGTAAATTAAACACCTCTGAACTTGGTTGCGTTACTAGTGCAACACATATTATCTGTACAGGTGATGTCCTCCCTTTTAAGCAACGTCAATATCCGCTATCGCCTGCATTACAAAAGCATTTGCATTCCGAAATAGATAAAATGCTAGAATCTGGTGTTATCTCTCCCTCAAATTCGCCATGGATGTCTCCCGTGTTATTAATCCGTAAGAAAAATAATGAATGGCGTGTTTGTTTTGACGGCAGAGAGCTTAATTCTGTAACTGTGTCGGACGCCTACCCTTTACCTCGTACTGATTCGATCTTAAGTCGGCTTCGAAATGCTAAATTTATCTCACCTATCGATCTTAGACAAGCTTTTTATCAGATACCTCATGACTTATCTTCCCGTCCAAAAACTGCTTTTTGTGTTCCAGGTCGAGGTCTTTTCGAATATAATTTTTTGCCATTTGGTCTCTGTAACGCACCACAAACTTTACAACGTACTATGGATCAAACGTTAGGTCCTATCTTACACCAGGAATGTGCCTTTGTATTTTTAGATGACATATTAGTTATTTCAAGTTCCTTCCAAGAGCATATCGCCACACTCAATTAACTTGCTGAACGCCTAAATGCAGCAGGTTTTAAAATAAATTGGGAGAAATGTCAATTTTGCTACTCTTCTCTTACATTTCTTGGTTTTATTATCGATGGGACTGGTTTACGAGCAGATCCTGCTAAAGTCGACGCGATTACTAAATTTAAAACACCCAAAACTGTCACAGAAATCAAACGTTTAATAGAAATGATTAGTTATTATTGCATTTTTCTCTACCCAACCTCTAACTATATCTACACCCATTACCACTCTAATTAAAAATAAAAAGAAATCCCAATCTGTCAAATGGAATTTAGAAGCTCGGCAGGCTTTTGAACAAATCAAAACGTTAATCACTTCTGCACCTATCTTAATCTCCCCCAATTTCGATGAAAGATTTTATATACAAACTGATGCCTCACTTACTGGTTTAGGTGCAATGTTGTTTCAGGTGAGCAATGGTTTAGAACACCCTATCGCTTATGCAAGTCGTGCCTTAACTTCTGCCGAACAAAAATATTCAGCTACCGAACGTGAACTATTAGGGGTTATCTTTGGTATTGAAAAATTTAGAGGATATGTTGAAGGTACACATTTCACAGTAATTACTGATTGTGCAGCCCTCACATGGTTAAATAACTTAAAACAATCCGCAGGTCGTTTGGCAAGATGGAACTTGCGTATCTCTCAATTTACCTTTGACGTTAGGCATAGACCTGGCAAATTAAATATCGTATCTGATGCCCTATCTCGTGATGTCGTTTCTCTTAATCTTCCAGATTTAATTCCTGACGCCTGGTATCTCAATATTTATTTATTTATTTAATTTTAATTCTCAACAGCTACAGTGTGCCCTTAAATCATTTGAGCATACATTATCTAAGTGATGTCTTATGGTTGTTATGTTGCTATTATACATATCTATATCCCTGCAATAAAAGTTAAATAGTTTAGCAATTCTAACTAACACAGCATGCGTGGTGTAGTTTGTCCTTGGGCATTTATAGTAAAAAGTTTTCGTATTTCTTGTTGAATGTTGTGTAGGTACATGGAATGTAATGGCAGATAATAAATCTGGACAATCAATACGATTCCTACATACATTGTAGACAAAAATTATGTCGCCAATAAGGCGCCTTTTAGTAAGGTTGTTCACATTATAGTGCTCCAATAGCAAAGGGTAAGGTAAACCATGTGGGTAATATCCTTCTTTAAACCACACAAGTTTAAGAAAGCGTTTTTGTATATTTTCAAAAATATCAATACTGATTTTGTAACATGGGGACCAAAGAGGTGAGCCATATTCAAGTTTGGATCTTATGTAAGTATTGTAAAGCTTAATCAGTACCACAGGATCCCTAAATTCGTTACAGTTAGAATGTAACCACTCATTTTATATGCATCCTTAGCAACATGATGATAGTGTGCTTTGTAGCCGAGTCTAGAATCCAGCAGGACACCAAGATCCCTTACCATTGTGGAGGATTGGAGCGGTTTATCTGCTATCTTATAGATAAATGTAGTATTAACTACGTTACGTGAAAATTTAACAAAACAACATTTGTCATGATTAATAGAGAGTTTATTATTCTGACACCAGGTGTCAAAATAATTAATACTTTTGATTTGCCTAAATATTTTTATATCTTCTGCATAGAGTAGGGATTCCGAAGAAATGTATTCTACTATATCATTAATAAATGCTAGGAACAGCAACGGCACTAGGTTACTGCCTTGCGGCACCCCTGATGCTGGATTGAAAGTTACTGATTTAACATTATTATGCACTACATACAGCGTACGCAATCTCAGGTATTGAAGCCTTTTTTCTAACAATTTAGTTTAACGAGAAATTCCGATAATTAGAAATGGAGCCCACGGCAAATTAAGATGGAAGGTGGCTCTAAGTTGAGGAAATCTCAAAGGCAAAGCGGCTAGTCGAACTATATGCTCTGGGTAGAGAATGAGCTGTGGGTCGGGGTGTAATTGCAACCACTAACAATAAAAATAAGGCGCCACCGTATTTTTTTATACTGAGAAGACCTAATACAAGTCCCTTGTACAAGGCTAATGCGGAAACCTTTCTCCTATAACCGCTATATAATTTTTAAAGACCTCCTAATCTTTAAAGTATCTTACCTTATGGCTCGACCTTGACCTTAGCAATCCTCCATTGCACCTGTGAACAAATTAAACAAAGAAAAGCACTGTTTGTGCATTCAAACTCAAAAATAATTAAATACAATCAGAATCGATTTTCATTCCTCTTAAATAAAAGATAGTCTTTAGTCCGAAAATAAGAATCTATTCTTTTTGGTATCCAATAAAGTAATTTTTTACAAAAAATATGTCTTCCTTTATAGGTTAATTTAAATTAGGAAGAGTTAATTACAATGGTACTGAATATATCCGTACCAATTACTATTTAATGAAGTTTATATAACAGATTGACAAAGCATAAAATTGCTTATTTATAGAAAGAGTTAATTATGGTAAATTTACCTTAATTTCACAGTAAATAATTACAGATAATTGTTCATAAAATATCAAATGTAGAAATTTAATTTCTAAAGGTTCAAAATTATGAGAATTTACTTTATCTAATTAGTAGTGACATCTTCTGATGTTTCATTGATTTAATAAAAGAATTTGTAGGAACAAATTACAGATTCATATCGTATGACTACGAAAAATATAATTGAGGTCTGTCCTTGACCTGTTCAAAGTCAACACACGTCGGTTAAAGTAAAATTTATCTCGTTACTACGTCGACAGTTCAAACAACATACGAACATAATTTTTTGTACATACCAGAACTCCAAATTGCACCTAAATACTTGCTTGAAAGCTGACGTATGTATTAACAACGGAAAATTCCATTCCAAACAAACAGCTGCGCTGCATACTGAAAAACACGTCACTTGGCTTCCATTATCTGCGTTTCAATTTACAGATGTTCCAGGCGTAATTCACACCACAAGAAAGCAAATGTTGTTTGTAATTAACTTGAATAAATTATAAATGTGATTCCATATTATACAAGAATAGAATTGTTTTCATTTAATTTTCGCATGAATACCATTCAGAAAAATTGCTTATTTATAATTTACGTTGCAATATATTTTAAATTAAATTATTCCCAAAGTTACACTGAAAATTTCAATCAATATTGTTATAGAAACAAATTCACTTACTGTTCCTAATGGTCTTTTAACAAAAACTTCATCGTTCTTCACGACTGGTTTCAACAAAAACATGGACCATCCAAAACAATTTCTGAAGATGGCTTACACGTGCAATCTTCCATCGTGCACGCTTCCAACACCAAAAATCAATGGAGGACATCGCTCCTAAGAACAACTATCGACCTGCTTGAACCCCAGCTGTGTTAGAAGTGCCGGCCGAGCTTGTTGCCGCCTGGTAACAGCGATACCTTGCGGTTCCTGAGTAGAGGGGGCTTTAAGAAGGATACCAAACAAAAGCTTTTATATTGTCTCCATAGAATTTAACTTTTAACATGAACTAAATACTAGTTCTTTATTGGACAATAGATGTTATTAAATTAAGTGGATTGGATAACATTATAATGTATTATATTATTTAATATTTAATAAAAGGATTGATTATACAGATATATATATTAGGTGGAAAATAAAATTGCTACACTGCCTCTTTCTAAGAGAAAAATTCTGGAATAAATACGAAGAATTTTTTGAATTTATTGTTACATATTCACAACTTATTATTATTAATTTTACAAAATAAAACAAAATTACCACTTAAGATACAACATATTTGAAAATGAGTGACGAGTAACTACGCGTACTATACGCCACAAGGGGACAAATTCAGGGAAGTCTTAATCGGTAGGGTGTCATTATCGTTTAATCTTATTCGGGGTTATTATATCACTCATTTATACTCGAAACTTAAACAACAAAACATATAATACTGCCGTATTATGATTCCTTAATGAAAATATCAAATTATCATGACAAACATATTTTTACTATATTAACCGTAATTTACATATTTACAAAAGAAGAAAAGGACTCTCACTACTTTTGAGATCCACGACAAACATAACTTCAAAACGGCAAACCTGTCTTGAAATCACTAACGTTCAACAATCTACCGCATGTATATGCAACCAAAATGTAGAAATATCTCTTTCCCAGAAGAGACAAGTAAAACGTCACCACGTCTTACTTCTCACAAATCTCACTCACGCATGAATGAACAAAATAGAACATTGCTATCTCACGCAATATTCATAATTAAACATAGAACATTGCTATCTCACGCAATATTCATAATTAAACATAGAACATTGTCAGCTTACACAATATTCAAACTAAACATAACTATCATAGTTACTAACAATATTGACCTCCAACCAATATTTAATATGGACTCAAACTACTTGATTCCCAATATAATTATCAAATACTTTAATCTTAAATCCGAAAGAAAATAATAACCAACTATATACAACTTTATTTATCAAACACTTTAATCATAAAAATACCTAAACATTCCTTTATAACCTTGAACTAGAGAATTATACGACAAACGAAATCATTTGACAAACGGAAACATGTAACTTTTTATCTTGACTCAAATGAATAACTTGCAACTAACAATATCAGCACAGTCTAGTATCAACCTTACTGCACTACAAAAATTCTTTTTATACTTCTTATCCAACATCTAAAATTTTAGACTACCAAACAGTATTCCAATACAATATTTAAATCCTTTACTAAAAGATAAGACAGAAATAATTCCTACTATCAACCATTAAATATATCAACAACACTAATTAATGTTCAGAAACGTTCTCTTTTTCAATATCACCACTGAACTCTGAATAAGGTTTTAAGTCCTTAACATGCCATCTGCCTGCCCTTGAACCATTTTCATTAATCAATTCATAAATTAAATTCGAAACCTTCTTTTAACAATACTCAAAACATATTTTGGAGCTAGCTTAGCTGTAAATTTATCACTTGCTTTCGAAAGAACTTTATTTGACCTCCAAACCTTGTCACCTACTTCGAAAGAAATGTTACGTCTCCTTAAATTATATGAATTACTAGACTGCATGTAAGCTAAATGTAACCTTTTCTGTCGTCTATAAAAATATCAAATAGTCCTTGATGATCTGACACATACGAAGGTCTATCACTAGAAATAAAATCAATATCAACTGAGGGTTCCACATCAAGACCATAAAATTTTCCAGACACAGGAACATGTCTACCAAAAACTAAGAAATTTGGCGAATAACCAGTGGCATGATGTTTTGCAGAATTAATCGCATACTGAATTTGGGGTAACTCTATGTCCCAAGTATCATGTTCTTTAATATACGAACGTATAGCTGTTCCGACTGTTCTATTTATCCTCTCTACAAAATTACATTGGGAGAGTAAACTGCATTAAACCAAATTTTTGAAGCGTCATATTTTTACATACTGCTTTGAAATTTCTACCACTAAATTGTGAGCCATTGTCACAAATAATATATTTGGGAACACCATAAACTAAAAAACTTTTTCCTCCAATACACGTTCTATTATATGCGCTTTTGCACTACGTAACGGAAACAATAACGTAAATTTCGAGAACCAATCACCAATAACTAATAACCATTTGTGTCCAACCTTGGACCGTGGAAACGGGCCCATGAGGTCTATAGCGATAATCTGAAAGGGAACTTCACTTCTTTTCCTTTCCCATTAAACCAAGGGTCCTCTATTCGATGCCTTCTGTGCACCACACGTTAAACAATTTTTACAAAATTTCAACACATCAATACGCATTTTTGGCCAATAAAAACTCTCTTGTATGCGTGCCAATGTTTTGAAAAACGAAAATGACCGGCCACTGAAGGGTCATGATTTATCCGAATAACCTCTTCCTTCTGTGATCTAGGGACTAAATATTTCCATTCCCTTACATTCGACGAGAGTGGTAAATTTGATGAAAGAAATTTAAATACATAATTATCTTCTACCTTCCATTGTGGGTAATCATCAGGTGAAGCTAAAAAATTTTCTCGAAGAGACACATACCAGGGATCCACATTATCTAACTGGATCTCAACTAAACTATCAACATGACTTCAAACATTAAACCAATGAACTTCAAACTTTAAGAACACCTTCTCTTTTAAATTCGCAGACAATGACAATTTTAAACATAATAAATTTATAATTTAGATTACTCTCAACCTTCCATCTAGGATAACAATAAATCAATGTTCTAGTACACTCTTACACTACTCATAATCAAACTGTCAAGATAGACAAAAGTACTTCACAACGCATAAACTTGCTAGGGTGACAAACTCCTCTGTGAGTCTCACCTAGACTTATAAACAAAAATTATAACCTCATCACCAATCTCAAAATAGTGATGCCAAAATTGCTAGAGTGACAACTTACCTCGAGTCTCGTTTAGACTAATGTAATGCTGAGCGACCGACTTTTCCTAAGTCTCGTCTAGACTGACATACTGCTAATCCGACCAACCACGACGACAAGTTTCACTTAGACCTACAAGCAATTAACATACTGCGTTGCAATGCGGATATAAATAAATCAAAAATTGCTATCAAAATAAATTATATTAAAACAAAACGTGCCTATGCACAAGAGCAATCTTGAAACGGTTTACCGACAGTAAAAACCAGTGTACCAAATTATAAACATCTATCATCTCTACTATAAAAATTTATCAAACAACTATTGTAGCTAATACAAATGGAAGAAAAACCTAAATACAAATCACTATTATCAACTACACTGTGAATTATTATTCACTGAAATACTACAAGCTGCGACTAAAAGAACAATAATATTCCTATCGAACAATTTTACCATATAAGAAAGCTTCTTCTAATTTCTTACACAACTTTATTAATGTTGACATACTATTAATTTCCGTTAGAGCTAATTGACAAATAAAATCAGGTAATGTTGTTTCTTTGGCTAATAATCGGCCTAACATTTTCCTCTTATCCTGCATCGGTCTGCTGCTAACAACTCCACGGATTCTCAATTCATAATCCATCTCATCTTTATGCAAATAAACTACTTGATACGTCTCAGCCATCATGGGATAGACTAACTAACTAATTACAAATTAAACTCAATTAAACAACAACATCAATAGACTAAACCAACCTGAAGGTAAATGAATTACAAACCACAAGTGCAAACAACCAAAGTCAATCGAAGCCTATACTTTATGTGCTTATACAATTGGTACAGCAATCGAGGCCTACACGCTGGGCGCTATTTGAAGCCTTTTTTCTAACAATTTAGTTTAACGAGAAATTCCGATAATTAGAAATGGAGCCCACGGCAAATTAAGATGGAAGGTGGCTCTAAGTTGAGGAAATCTCAAAGGCAAAGCGGCTAGTCGAACTATATGCTCTGGGTAGAGAATGAGCTGTGGGTCGGGGTGTAATTGCAACCACTAACAATAAAAATAAGGCGCCACCGTATTTTTTTATACTGAGAAGACCTAATACAAGTCCCTTGTACAAGGCTAATGCGGAAACCTTTCTCCTATAACCGCTATATAATTTTTAAAGACCTCCTAATCTTTAAAGTATCTTACCTTATGGCTCGACCTTGACCTTAGCAATCCTCCATTGCACCTGTGAACAAATTAAACAAAGAAAAGCACTGTTTGTGCATTCAAACTCAAAAATAATTAAATACAATCAGAATCGATTTTCATTCCTCTTAAATAAAAGATAGTCTTTAGTCCGAAAATAAGAATCTATTCTTTTGGTATCCAATAAAGTAATTTTTACAAAAATATGTCTTCCTTTATAGGTTAATTTAAATTAGGAAGAGTTAATTACAATGGTACTGAATATATCCGTACCAATTACTATTTAATGAAGTTTATATAACAGATTGACAAAGCATAAAATTGCTTATTTATAGAAAGAGTTAATTATGGTAAATTTACCTTAATTTCACAGTAAATAATTACAGATAATTGTTCATAAAATATCAAATGTAGAAATTTAATTTCTAAAGGTTCAAAATTATGAGAATTTACTTTATCTAATTAGTAGTGACATCTTCTGATGTTTCATTGATTTAATAAAAGAATTTGTAGGAACAAATTACAGATTCATATCGTATGACTACGAAAAATATAATTGAGGTCTGTCCTTGACCTGTTCAAAGTCAACACACGTCGGTTAAAGTAAAATTTATCTCGTTACTACGTCGACAGTTCAAACAACATACGAACATAATTTTTTGTACATACCAGAACTCCAAATTGCACCTAAATACTTGCTTGAAAGCTGACGTATGTATTAACAACGGAAAATTCCATTCCAAACAAACAGCTGCGCTGCATACTGAAAACACGTCACTTGGCTTCCATTATCTGCGTTTCAATTTACAGATGTTCCAGGCGTAATTCACACCACAAGAAAGCAAATGTTGTTTGTAATTAACTTGAATAAATTATAAATGTGATTCCATATTATACAAGAATAGAATTGTTTTCATTTAATTTTCGCATGAATACCATTCAGAAAAATTGCTTATTTATAATTTGCGTTGCAATATATTTTAAATTAAATTATTCCCAAAGTTACACTGAAAATTTCAATCAATATTGTTATAGAAACAAATTCACTTACTGTTCCTAATGGTCTTTTAACAAAAACTTCATCCTTCTTCACGACTGGTTTCAACAAAAACATGGACCATCCAAAACAATTTCTGAAGATGGCTTACACGTGCAATCTTCCATCGTGCACGCTTCCAACACCAAAAATCAATGGAGGACATCGCTCCTAAGAACAACTATCGACCTGCTTTAACCCCAGCTGTGTTAGAAGTGCCGGCCGAGCTTGTTGCCGCCTGGTAACAGCGATACCTTGCGGTTCCTGAGTAGAGGGGGCTTTAAGAAGGATACCAAACAAAAGCTTTTATATTGTCTCCGTAGAATTTAACTTTTAACATGAACTAAATACTAGTTCTTTATTGGACAATAGATGTTATTAAATTAAGTGGATTGGATAACATTATAATGTATTATATTATTTAATATTTAATAAAAGGATTGATTATACAGATATATATATATTAGGTGGAAAATAAAATTGCTACAGTATGCATCCATTAGATTTAAAAGATCTTGAGAAAAACTAAATGTGTTTTTGAGTTCATCAAGAAGTAAGTCATAGGATACCTTGTCAAAGGCTTTAGTAAAGTCTATATATATACTGTGTCCACTTCACAGTAAAGTTCAAAACTCTTTTGTAAATAGCTTGTAAATAGTATCAGATTAGTTGTTGTTGATCTGTTTTTAACAAAACCATGTTGCTTATCAGATAGTAATGGTTTAATGGAGCTATAAATGTGACTATATAGAATTGATTCATATACTTTAGAGAAGCAGGATAAAATCACAATGGGTCGGTAGTTCTCTACATTAAGTTTGTCTCCTTTCTTAAAAATTGGACAAACCTTACCAATTTTCCATTTACTTGGAAAGATATGCTGTTTGATAGATTTATTAATTATAATTTTTAGTGGCTTGATAAAAGATTCTCTACAGCCTTTAAGGATGTAAGATGGAAATTTGTCATCACCGATAGAACTCTTCGCATTGAGTTTATCAATTGCTTCTTTGATATTCTTATCACTCACACATTTTAAGTCCACAAAATATTGCGTTGCATTGACAGGGTGTAAACTTGAGCAGTGGGAATCTTGATTATCCTGATTATATACACCCGAGAAGTATTGAGCAAATGAATTTACAATATCCTGGTTATTAGAGTACCTATTTTCTTGGTATTTAACATGTGGAGGAATTCTAGAGAGATTCCTTTTGTTGTTTACAAAGGTAAATAGTTTAGTGGGGTCCTGCTTTATATCAGCCTGGATCTCGGCTATATATTTTCTATAATGAAATTTAGTTTTATTACGGTTAACTAAATGTCACCAGGACATAACTCACAATTAGTTAGAGGTCTGGCATGTTGGTAGCGTTTCGTTGCTTAAGCCTTACCATAACATATAATTTAATAAACGTCACCATGATATAGCTCACAATTAGGTAGCGGTCTGGCATGTTGGTAGCGATTTGTTGCTTAAGCCTTACCATAACATATAATTTAACACTTTTCCTTTTTGAAGCGGATAACCAGGTTATATTTCATTTCCCTATAAATGGTAATCATGTAAACATGTTAGAGTTCTTTAACAACCATCAGGTTGCTAATATCTATGTAGAGCCAGCTGGATAGGAAAAAGATAGAAGGATATAGGAAGACCTAGACCAAACTATATTAGTCAAATTATTAGAAATTTAGGTTGTGAAGGGTATGTAGAGCTTTTTAGATTAGCACAGAATAGAAAAGAAGTTAGAGCTGCGTCAAACCGACCTTAAGTAAGGTCGAAAACAAAACAACAAGCTCTTAATATTTTATATTGAGTTTCACTATTATAGTCTTTATTAAGTTTATATTTACGTCTGTATCTATCTTTTAGTTTTAGATCACAGATGATGTCTGATGTATACCACGGAGGGTATTTTTTATATGTTGTTCTAGTTTTCGGTACATGTAATGAGAAGATATCGAATATAATATTATAAAACTTTTCAACACAGGCATCAATGTCTTCATAGGTTTCAAGAACATTCCAATCAGTTCTAGCAAAGGATCGATAGATCAGATTAAAGTTGGCTTTCCTAAAACAATATTCATAACCTTGTTTAGGCTTCTCAATTTTCGTATGATCAAAATATACTGTAATCTCCAGTGATGGATGATGTCTATCTTCCCGTACTAGTGAAATATCACTTTTGGCAGATATACATTTGGTATTGGATATTATAAGGTCTAGTATACGTTCATTATTATTCTGCACGGTATTGACCTGTTTGGCATTCAGCAGTTTAATAAAATTTTGAAGCCTAATACTAGTTGATCACATAAAAAGTTGTTGCACTGCTTAATTAGATAAATCCAATGTGGTATATTAAAATCTCCCAAAAGGAGAAATTTGTCGCAGCTGACTAAACATGGTAGTAGATAATCATACAATTGCTCATACTTATCTGGAGAAGTATTTGGTGGTATGTATATGACTGGCGTCGCCGTGGATCATTGTAGTAAGCGTATGACTACGGATCCCAAGGTCCCGGGTTCAAATCCCGACACGGCCGACTGCTTGAAAAATAGCAGGTGAGCATTTTTCACAAAAATTACGCCCTCGTTCGGATGAGAGGTTAAATGGAGGTCCCGTGTATGAGTGTTGTCACGCACGTTAAAGATCCCTACCTTGCCTGGAACGGCAAGGGTTCGGCAAAATTCTAAATTTCCAGGCAACAAAAAACTCGCCTCCTGGCCAATGTAGTACCTACAGGTGGAGCATTGGAAATGTAAATGAACGGTATGTATATGACCACGATGTGCCATTTCTGAAGGCCAACTTGAACTTTTACGACGACACCGTCACAAATCACTTTTGGTATATTGAGTTCAACACTTTCTGAGTAGTATTTCGCTGATACAGCTAGGAGTACACCTCCACCTTTAGTTTTACCTGTAGCAACTTTATCTCGATCACATCTATAAACAATGTATTCATTAGGAAATAGTTCATTATTTGAAATATCATAGGTGAGCCAAGTTTCAACACACGCAATACAGTCAAAGTCTAGTTGTTCGGTGAGAACAGCATTATAAAACTGAGATATTTTAGTGTTTAAACCTCTAACATTCTGAAAATACATTTTTAAAAGACTTTGATAACTATTACCATTACTATTAGATTTAGCCAATTCTTCACTATGTATGTTGCTAAATAGGTTTATTTGTGCTACGTTGTTGATCGTCCTACCTTGCGCGGGTGAAAAAACCGAGCCACATATGTACCAGGAGCCCATATTTCAGGTCGCATAACCTTGTCAACATTATGCAAATTGATTGTAATCTTAAAAGATGCGTAATGTTGAGGATATTTCGAATTAAGCGGATCACACTGTGCCTCAGGTGTGATAGTTTTAATATAACTTTCTAAAGTTTTTAGGTTTGTTGATGGATCCAGTCTACTAACAAATAAATATGCCTTCCTTGGAGCAGCCTTTATGTTAACCTCACCAGACACACTACTACCTATAATTGCGGTACTATTTGGTTCTAACAATTTGTGACCAAGTGTTAACTTCCTGGGTCCCACTATTATGCACACAAGTGTTATTGATTAAATCCTCATCTACTTTCTTATTATCCCGGTTCTCATCCCGTAAGTTGTTTCTAGGATCAGAATCCAGTGTATTTGTACATATTGAGCTGTTTGAGCTAATGTGATTTATTAAACCCTTATTCTTTTTTCCATTAGCAGGTACACTGTTGATTTTTGCATGTTTATTACTATTTCCTACAACAAAATTATGTAATGATTTCCTAGTGGTATTGTTATTTATTTGCTTTTCTAGACTTTCTAAAGTTTTTAGGTCTACACTAATTTCAGGAAGTGCAGGTACATTAATATTGTTCATCTTAGTTAGTAATCGCACTAAGTCTATGTTACTACTCCTTAAGATGTCAATTTCAGACTTCAATGCTTTAATTTCATCATATAGACAAGTAAGTTCAGCCTTAAATGATGTTTGAAGAATTCCATTAAATTCCTGACTTTTTAAGAATTCAATTATTATCTCATTACAGATATTTGGTGATTTATCATGATTATTATTGTTATTATTAATAACTCCAGTTACCATATGTGTTTTGTTGTTTTCTAAATCAATATGGTTTCCATTATCACATACTTTACAAATAAATACATTTATATCACTTGATGCTTGTTTGAATGATCCATTTCTATTGGCACATGATGGGTGCAGTTTAATGTTACATTTGAGGCAATCTACTGCCTTACTAACAACTTTTTTATTACAATATGAACAAGAAATTTGCTGAGCAACTTCACTGAGTTGTTGATTGTCGTCCATTTTGAAAGTGTTAATGATCAAGAAAGTTTCTGAAAATCTCGATAAATTTCCCACCTTCCGTGTAACAAATAATAGATTATATAAATTTGTACCTTCCTCATCCCGTAAAATATCTAACATCCCTTAATGGAAACTTGTTGTTCCTACCGCTAACCACAGTGAGGTTTTTAAATTGTGTCATGATGACGCTATAGCTGCTCGCCTCGGTATTACGAAAACCCTAGCTAAAATATCTGAATTATATTATTGGCCCACATTAAAACAATCTGTTTGTCGTTATATTAGGAACTGTAAAATTTGTGGTTCTCAGAAGAGCTCTCAAGAGGCTCGTTCTGGTTTAATGGGTAACTTTAAACGCGTATCTTAACCCATTCGATTAATATCACTTGACTTATTAGGACCTCTCCCCCGATCAAAAAAAGGTAACCAATATCTTTTAGTTGTCACCGATTGGTTTTCTAAATTTGTTATGGTGCAACCCTTACGTAAAGCTACATCTGCTGCTATAATTAAATTCCTAGAACAAAATGTATTTCTTATCTTTGGTGTCCCTCAGATTATTCTTTGTGCCAATGGGGCACAATTTATCTCAAAATATTATTAATATTTCGTTAAGAGCTATAAAGTACAGAAAATTTGGTTTAATGCAAAATACCATCCCCAGGTAAACCCTACCGAAAGAGTAAATAGAGTCTTAATTACTGCTATCTCTTCCTATATCGATTCAGACCATACATGGGATGAAAATATTTTTAAAATTTCTCAAGCTTTGCGTACATCTAAACATGAAGCAACGTAATTTACTCCGTCATTTCTTGTTTTTGGAAGATATACCCCAATCGATGGTAGCTATTATGGTTCAGTTCCTGACGATACTAACGTAATTGAATTTGACGAAAAAGTACGCTGGGACAAAGACCAATAACCATTACCTTCTATCTTTAACGTTAGAAAAAAATTACTAAAAGCTTATGAAAAAAGTAAGGAGCACTATAATCTGCGTAAACAAAATATTTCCTTCGCTTTAGGTGAACAGGTTTGGAAAAAGAATTATGTCTTATCGGATGCAACTAAAAAATTTTCTTCAAAATTAGCCCCTAAATTTATTCTATGTAAGGTCACTCGTGTTGTTAGTCCACTTATCTACGAACTTCAAGATGCTGAAGGTAAACGTCAAGGAAGGTGGCATATTAAAGACCTTAAACCATTCGCTGCTGACCCAAATGTAAATTAAATTTTTCACGAACTATCTTTGTGCTACTTGTTGACTTTCCCTCGAATTTATTGTTAGTCATATATCTGTTTATTGTTTAGGTTCTCCAGTATAACTCTGTCGCTTCATTTAATTAATCTTGGCACCTTTTCTACACCATATTATTTTGTTTTCAGTATTTATCTTACATCGTTTAATTTTGTGGTGATTATCGTAACTTTGGTTGCAACTCATTGAATTTTTATGATTGGTTTTAGCTGATGTTTTGAGTGGATGCTTTTTTCTTTGGGTTCACATAGGAGACGCGGCCTATGCCTATGTAAGAAATAGTCCATATTCGCAGTTGCCAGAAACTAGGACTTTCTATTCCATGCGTTTTTCCTCTGAATTATTACAGTCGCCCACATTATCCTATATCATTACTTGTTTCTCTTTCTACTAAATTACCATAACATATAAACATTTTTTTGTTGTTTTTTATTGAACTTCGTGGTGAGGTGCTATCACTTTTTATTGATATCTTATCGAATTCTCGGTTGTCTTAGCATATTGGGACAGCGTGTTTGTATTTAACTACTTATCGTTAGGCATTTTTGTGTGTTTTTGGCGTTACCGTTTTTAAAAAATTACCTTGCAACAGTTGGTTTTTTGTGTGAATGTATCTGTAGTGATACTTTTAAGTTGTTGGTTCAACTCTTGTCTGATTTTCTTATCGTAGTGGATGCACTCGTTAGGAAAAGGATTCTACTAGTTCTCATTAAAAGTCTAGTAATTTTTTAACTTATGATGTACCTTAACTTGTCTGATTAATATAGCAGGTGGTTCTTCAGACCGACCAGTGTTTAATAGGGACAACTCTCTACCTTCTCTCGGACGCTTGTCCAAAAACTCTACTTCTTTCTTATCCTGCTGTCTCCGTTTCTGCCTTATCTTTCATTTGGTAGACCTGTTCTTGTCCCGGAACACCCGTCTACCACATAAGAGTGATTTTTCCCTCACTTCAGGCTACTGACCACATTGGCTGGTTGAGTAGTGCTTTTCTATCCACCTTTTCTGTCTCTTTTGCTCAATGCGAGCCCTTTCTCTATTCTCTTCTACCTGGAAGTGCCTCTTATGCATTCCAAAATGCCTACCTCCCTCTTCCTACCTTTCCTATATCTCTATTGTCTTTTCATTTCCGTTAGTCGCCGTGTGGTTGTGCGGGGGGTTTTCACAGACACCCGGACCACATCTCTGGAAATCTTTCATGAGGTCATGCGGTGCCGCTGTCAGCGCACATGGCCGCTAACAGTGCATGTATGTATGAGTGTGTATGTGTGAGTGTATGCACAAACGTATGGATATCGTACCGATATCGATTAACGCCCGGTGCAGGAATGCACCCAAGTGCCTTTTCCGGTCCCTCGTACCGTTTATATAAACGGGCCTGCTTCACAGGTCGCTCTTTTTAGGGGGTACAAGTACTTTTCCCTATGTAACGGCTCCTAGGAGCCACTCTATCTTGTATCTTTGGGATGGATGACGAGACGGCTTGGTGAGCTGGGGAATTCTACACTATATCTTTAATGTATGTAGTCGTAGTGTGCTGGGATGTTTCGGATCCATCTATTGTTATCTAGTTTTATCTTAATATCGTTATGTTACCTATTAGCTTTGATAATAACTTTATCTTAATATCGTTATTTTACCTATTATCTTTGATAATAACTTGAGATTTTGCTTATCTTTTTTATCTTCCTAACGTTTGGTATTTACGATCAGACGTAGGATTTATTTTTTGAATATTGAGTGAAGAAGCTAACCTGATGATAGGAACGAAATTTGTTAGGTTAGTAATATAAGAAATTAGTAAGATGGTACTGTTGGTAAATTTGTTGATTCACCACCATGTCATGAACAAGTTTGATGTGTATTGTTTATTAAGACAGAGTACCAGTACATAAAAATTTTCTAAAGTGCATAGTAACTTGCTCTTTTGAACATTTTGAAATTTAGGCATTTTCTTGCCAAAGAAGAAACAGTCTAGATGCAATAGTTATGTGCGTCTGCACTTAGAATACTGTAACGTTAGCTTTAGTTATAGTATTTAGGTTAGACGACTTGTCGCATTTATTCTAGTTTAAGTAGTGTTTCATGCTCCCCGACAAATTTGTGCTGTCGATTATAACTGCGCCACATTAAAGACTCGTGTGTGCACTTTAAATATAGTTCAAAAACAATGGGGCTACACATTCCGTTTCCTGGTAAATCGTAAGACGTGTTATCGGTAGAAAAAACCAGATGGCGTCTATAATAAACATTTTGTAGAATTTAAGTTAGGATATATGTAGGTTAGTTAGAATTTAGATTTTAAGCTTTTACCGTGCTAACAGTCATTTACTTTTTTTAAGATTTTGTTTCTTTTATGGCTTTGTCGCGATTGTTACATGCTAACAATTGGCATTGTAAGTTTTTAATTTGCGAGTGAATTCGCGCCAATATTTTAAAAGACTTGTGCGTGCATTTCCGTCACTTTAGACAGTTGCATCGGCGCCCGAGAATGCGCAGACGCAGAGTGCGGAAGGAAGTGTGCAGTTTCCGTCACGTCATGGACTGGTCAACGAAACGTCGAACCGTGTGGTTATCTGTGGTGTGCCTTTGTCTTCTTTTTCAGATATGTAGGTTACCTGTCTCGTACCATATTATCGTACCTCTACCTGTATCCTTTATCGAACCGCTACACAAGAAGAGAGAAGACAAGCCAATCTGGTTTCGACGAGGGGGCGTAGCCCTAACCACGCCCAACAACGAGATCCTGCCGCCAAAATAGCTGCCATGTTGTGAAGAGCTCCACAGTTTACGTGAGTACACTTTATCTTTTACTATAATTTTAATAAACATTTTTTGCATGTGATACAATAATTTGAAACAAATCTGACGTAATATTTTGTGTCGCAATATTATGTACATGTTTATTATATGTATTGCCAACTGTCGTAGTGGCTCTTATCAATTACGCCGGGACTTTGAGTATACCTTAGACTAGAACAGTCGAGAGTATATCACAAAAACCAAAACGAACATTTACGTAACGTCCCGTAAAACATGATATAAACAAAAACGTCGACTTTTAACAAATATCAATTAGGGATTATTTCCCAATCGCATCACTTATTAAAATATAAATAACAAGTACCAGTATACTTACATAACGTTTCCAGCCCTAAATAAATACAAAATGCACATTAGACATAATATCTACAGTAATAAAAATCTGTTTACCTGCTCCTTACCAAAGTGCACTTTCTAAAAGTAATAGTGTAACCCTAAACTGAAGGTAACCTTGTTAAACTTAATCTAGATTATACTTAGTAAACAATTTGTTGACGTTAGCATTTCCTAAATCTTAAAGTAAAATTGCTTCAACACGAGCTTTTGTTTACCTTCATTTTGACTTGAAAAGCAATCGCTTAATCACTTTGTGAATTAACACGAGAAAGTAAATTTTAGAACCGCAGTTTGTAATATATTGTGCCATAACTACAAGTAAGGAAAAACTAAAGCCGTGGTGTGGTTATTGACCAAAAAAAAGAATCAGCTAGATTTCAGAGAAAGCATCAAAAAGAAGAGCAGAGTATTCATACCTTAAGTCCGGTGGTGTGTCAAAGAGGAATAGCTCCCTTCCGATGAGACTATTCGCTCAGTATGTACCCTATCGTAATCACCAGCCTGCCTCTGGTACCATCGTAGCGGCATCGCCGTGGATCAATGTAGTAAGCGTAAGACTATGGATACCAAGGTCCTGGGTTCAAATCCCGACACGGCCAACTGCTTGAAAAATGACAGGTAAGCATTTTCCACAAAAATTACACCCTCGTTCGGATGAGAGGTTAAATGGAGGTGCCGTGTGTGAGTGTTGTCACGCACGTTAAAGATCCCTACCTTACCTGGAACAGCAAGGGTTCGGCAAAATTCTAAATTTCCAGGCAACAAAAAACTCCTCCTGGCCAATGTAGTACCTTCTGATGGAGCATTGGAAATATAAATGCACGATACCATCGTAGCAGATCTGAAAGTGTGTACTTATAATTGTCGACGAGCCGGATATTTCTATAAAACAATTCCACTAGTTACAGAACTTGACTAAGTTTGACTTTATAGACACTGAAGGCAATACCTCTTAAAAGAAAACATCTTTAGTAACACTGCGATTTTTCAGGGTCTCTTCACGAGAAAAGACACTGCATAGAATAGAATGTCTTCCTACCAGGTGGTAACGTGTTTTCCTTTCAAAAACGTTTCCCATCGACAAAATACCACTGCAAGTGTTTCCAAGACAACAACCGTAAAGTATTCTCAGAACACCACTTGCATACAAGCGCAATTAAGACATCAAATGGCCTCAATACAACATGATGACTTCCACAAAAGTATGTCCATGTGAAAACATCTGTTCCATCTATTAGGTGAACACCTGTGTGATAACAGAAAGCGTTCCTGAACCATAAGGTGTTTACACGGGCTTTTGATAGATTAAATTGTTATTTCTGACTTTACAAAATGGGTATCATAACAGCTAGATTGTATTCTGCAAAATTGTGGATACTAAATGTTGAACTTAGCTTTGTGATTTAATCAAATTAGAAAATAACAACGAGCTTGTTGTTTTCCATATTGGATCAACGACTTATTAAAAATTGAAGAACGACAATACTGTAAATAAGCAGTCCAGATGGATTTTTTCAATTTTTTCTTTCGCTTCTTCCTGTAGATTTCTAATTTGTTTCAACCAGCAATTTTTTCCTTACAATAAAGATTGTTACAACAAATCAATTGCAAAACTATATTAATATTACTACTCGAGCACGTTTGACAATCTATCGTTATCACTATGTTATCCGAAAACGTCCACTCAAAGGTAGTAATTAATACATGTCAACTCAATTTAATGTATTTTTATGTTGAAATTCGAATACCTACCAGTCACATAAAAAAGCAAGTTTTCACCATAAACCCAATTGGGTTTATAATATTTATGACAAAAGAACCCAGGCAAACCAACACTCGAAATATAGTAACTAGTTCAAAAAATGTATTCTAAAATTGTTTCCTAATAGTTTTCAGGGCAAACCCATTATAGAATAGAAATAATTTTGAGCATATTTGTAACACTCAAATGGGCTTCATCTAATTACAATTAACTTAGGTGATCTAACTAACAATAAATATAGAATACGAACATATTATAGGCGGCTCGTATAACAGCAATTTTCCAAACATAAAAGCAAACTATTATTAAAACTGAGTAGAGTGCAAAATGCGGAAAATATACGAACTACGAAATGGAAGATAACATACTCAACTAGATAGTTACATGCTACAACACAATTTGATCGGTATCTGAGAACGGATATCACTACAAATAATGTAACTGTAATGTTTGAAGCTCTATTGATATCTTCTTCTTTTGCAAAAATTAATTTTAAAAGAAACCTTACATTCAGTAACAACAAATTAATATTATACACATGTAATTATTTCTAACTTCAGTCTTATAATTAACTAATATAAAAAACAAAAGAATGCAAAAATTAATATACTCTTTTCATTTAAAATTACTGATTATATTGGCAACACTATTATCGACAAACTTTTTATCAGACAAACTATATAATAATTCCAAATCTGACTTCACTCTTTTTACAAGTTCTTTTACCTCTTCACTATCTGAATTGGTCCTTTTTCCTGTTCGTGCTAACTCGGGGCACTTATGCTGAAATTTATAAAGCTTCTGCTTAGCAAAATACTCACTTCCTGAAAGAGGACGTGTTCCTCTCTCAGTAATAATAGTTTGTTGGATGAAGTTACTAACTTCATTAAATAGTCCTTGATTTCGTTTAAACACATTTTGGAAAATTCGGTCGTCCGGTGCGTTAATAAAAAAATAAACACAAGTTTCTAGAAACAGCTGCTTGACAAATGGATTGGGTTCGGTATATATTGTAGTAAAAATCGATAATAATAGTGCCGCAATTTGATTCTTTTCAGGAAATTGATCTAATGACATGTGTGACAACTGCTTTAACATCTGTAGAATTTCGATTTGGAATGAAGGGTAACTCAGTTCCCTCACCTTTAATATTACCTGAAACGTTATAGACATAAAATAAATGTACTCTTAGTGATGCAATTCTGTAAATATGTAAGTAGTAGTCAGTTTTTTACAAAGAAATAAATCTTATAAGAAGTTAAAAATACCATTAGCACATATACAAAATATTTAAGACATTGTTTATGGGACGTTATAGAAAAACTAGAAACTTTTATGAAGTGTTATTTAAATCGATTTAGATTATACAAATATTATTCAAACGCTTTATTTACTATAGTGTCCTTGTAAATGGATGGGTTTAATAAGGATATAAAAAAGCAGACTACTTTATTATTATTTTTATTTTATTGCTTATTTTCTTTTCTTGTCGTGATGTAGCCCCTTACAAAAGAGGGTGAAACGTCAAACTTAGTTTATAAAATGACACGATCCCAACCCGGAACCATAAATATTTATAATGACTCCGGCCGTGAAAGCCTCCGACAATATCATAAACTAAACATTTGACTCCAAAAACTCAATAACTACTACATAGGTTATGAAATACAACTACGGGACAAATTAAACCCATAATATTAGAAAACTGGCATGTTCTTTTTTAACAATAAAAGCAAAACAAGTGATAATTCAAAATTATAAAATGGTAGGAGTGAACTAGCAATTACCAGAATTATATTGTGCATTTAATAAACCAATAGATTGGAAATATAGAAAGTTAACCGAACATTCTGCCCACCGTAAAATACCAAATTTTACCCCAAATAAATATGTAAAATATCAATATTCCAACAAAATATATACAAGAAACGAAAATAAAAAATAAATATTATTATTGATTAGGAAGAGGGCATAGTTTTGTAGCGGGCCTCTTTACCGTCAGGCTTAGGATGGAAAGATACAACACGCTCCTGTTTCCATTGCAAAGGAGGCAACAATTCATTGCATTCAGAACTAGCGTGCCTTCTTTGATAGGACTGCCCCCAATCAAAACTTTTTGAATGCTGTTGCAGCAGAATGTTCAAGTATTTATTCCGCCAGCATTTCCAAAAGAGTTGATGCAACGCTTGTATCTTCTGCCACCAAGATAAATGTAACATATTGATGTCTTATCGAACAAAGTACCTAAAGGTTCGACCGCTAAAAAATGATGTACTGTAATCTCTTGCAAATCGTTGGGATCACAGCTATTAGCACATAATGGTCGCTAATTGAGCACAGCTTCAATCTGTAAAAAAAGAGTACATATCTCTTTAAAGGTGAGTATGTGCTGTCCTATCACTTTCACTAAATGGCATTTAACCGTTTTTTGGCTGCTTCTCACAAGCAACCAATGTGTGGTGCTGTAGGCAGGTTGAAATGTCATACCAAATGTTCGGCTTCAATCACTGAACAGAAATATTGCAAAATCATTTTATAAGCTGCTACAAAATTAGTGCCACAACCGCTAAAAATTTGAATGTACAACTCTCAGCGTGCGATAAAATGACAGAACTGCTAAAAATGCTTCTGGAGAGATCAGAAGCACACTTCAGATGGACCGCTTTTGTTGAAAAACAAACAAGTAAAGATGTTTTCAAAACTTTTGCTGACAGTAACTGAAACAGGTATGCTAAAATATACGTCCACAGACTTGAACGCTTTTACCTCAAAAACCCTGCTTTCTGGCAAATCAGCCATGATAGGAGGAGTGAAAGGAATAGGGCTAGCACGAAAACATGTGTAGTAAGATGACACTACTGAATGGGTAGGGTACCTTTTGTGGGGATAAAATCCAAAATTGTTGCCTCAGTAGAGCTAACAAAGTATTATTATTATCCTGAATGTAAATAAATTCTATGAAAATAACCAATAATTAAACGAGTTAGATTGCCTTCTCGAGGCAACAGAATAGGGTGTCTGGAATCAAAACTAAATGAAGCATTTCTAAGACAACTTCCTGCATGGATTATACTATTAAGGACCACGAATGGATTCCACTTTCAAATAGTTTTACAACAAACCTTTCCTTTTCTCAATTAATCTATTTTACAGTTAAAATTCCATTTGTTCTACAAGTTTTATTAAAATCAACAAAGAATTCTGAAGTTCTTTGGTAATAAAAGCGCCTGCAAAATGTTTAATTTTACAACTATAACAAATAAATCTAAGACAGTAATGAATGATTTTGTCGCAACCTCGCTAAAGATGAACTTTTATCGATGATAGTTAGTTTCCTCCACGGAATCTACTTAACAAACATTCTGGTTTACTTCTTCGATAGTCTTAGTAAATTTGGTTGAACTGGCTAACTACTTCTAGGTCCCTTAAGTCATTTGGGGTCTGTCCACCATAAGAGATGGGACTTCAACTGAGAGGGTAATAAGCCTCTTCAAGCACAGTCAGACTGATTCTCTAGTGACAGAACATAAAACCAATGATCTCCCAGCAACTGTTCTTGCATTAGGGAAACACAATTCGCCACAAATGTCTTCCAAGTTGTTACGTTCCATCCAGGTACCTAAATAATTTGGCATGTATATAATTTAAAATCTCGTATTTCGTATGGTCTGTTACACTTTATTTTAAGGTTATTAGGAATCCTACAAAAAAGAGGATGTCATATTTGGCAGTAATGAAAGTTGTGTAATTATGGAAAGGAATCTGCAAAAGTAATCACCTTTCAGATCCTGCAGTATGTATACTATCAGCTCCAGTCAGCTCTACATCAACCGAGAGATCGTTTAGTACCTTTAGTTGGATACACAACAAGAACCAGAATCGTCTAACAAATATGAGCCGGCAAAATTACATACCTCTCCCATAATCGGAAGCTTCTGCAAGAAAATAAGTGTCAAAGTCGCCAAAAAAATAAGACGGTGTTGGTATTTAAGTAGGCGAATTCACAGAAGCATCAGAACCAGAAGCGATACCTGGAACTTCAACTTCACAATCAATAAAAAAATCAATGTTTCTTACTTTAAATCTAGTCGGAAATAAAAAAGCGAGACTAGATGAGGACGTGATTGACAATGACACTAAAGATGTAAAGCCTCCTGTTGTTACTTTAATATTCTATTGGTTAAAATGTTCTTAAGTCTATTTGTTAAAACATTCTGTAGTATTGGTCTGTTCTGGTTTGGTAGCCTACGATTTTTTGTGTAAACTGTCATTTTTTGTCATAAAAAGTGCTTGCAAATATTTTGTTACTAGCACTGCCTGATTCCAATTTGTTTCCTTTATGAAAACAAAGTGGTATTATTTGTGTCAATATGTTATCACAGGGTCATTTGATAAAGATCACAGCGTATGGCTCTCTTGAATTTTTACCTTGGTACAGACAGCATACATCGAGGGATTTAACGAAAGAAATAGTCGTTATATTGGCGAATTTTAGTTTACCCCCCTCGTTTGAAATTAATTATCTTGCTGTTGAAGTGCAAAAAATGTAATTATTACGCCTTTGGCGGATTCAACGTCGTCACCGTTTCCAAGCCAGTTAAGCTTCGTTTTATTAAGCTTTAGATACATTACCAACAGTGGTGGTAAGTAGTGAGTTCCCGACAGTTCTCATCCTATTTGGATTATTTTTAGGGTCTTGGTTCCAGAACCAGTTAGTAGTATATATGGTGGGGTTATAGTTGTTATACAAGCTAAAAATGGTGTCCTAAAACTGTGTATTTTAGAGGGAAATTTTTTAATTAAATCGTAGTTTTTCATATCAAAACTTCACACTAAAAGTACAATCAGAAAGGTAGCTTTGTTGCAGTAGCTAATATAATTAAAAATACCAAAGTGAAACGGTAAATTACTAACATCTGGCTATTTGGATTTATTATCATTGAAATTTGCTTTGGAGAAGAAACATATTGGCCAAATGGTGTTGAAATAGATAAGACAATACTTGTTACAATAAATTCTGTGTGGTGTTTTACACAAGATAATTCTTTGTTGATATACAATAAAGTTTGTAAACAAACTTGAATCTATAAACAATAATTAAAATTGGTGCATCTCTTTTAACTATGAAGTATCTAAAGTGTAATTTGCCAATGATGATAAAAACATCCTGTTCTGAATTATCTACCACGGAAATCCGATGTCTAGAACTCAAAGGCAAACGCACCATAAAATATTACTCTATAGAATGTGACCAAGGTTTTCAAAAATTCCACACTTAAACTAATAGAATCATTACAAAATGAAGTTCAGAGCTTAAAAGACAAACTCATTTGGGAAACAATAATCAGACATTGAAAGCATTTGGGATGAAGTTGCTGACCACCAGCAGCGCAGTAGAAATGTAGTACTCTTTAATATACAAGAGGCCAATTCTAATGAAATAAATAAACGCATTGAAGAGGATACTAAAGAAGTCTCATCAGTTTTTAAGCAAACGGGTCAAAGTGAAGTTAAAAATTAGAAAAGTAATTAAAATTGGAAAGATGAGCAAAAACACGTCCTTTAAAGGTGATACTTGGCAGCAGAGAAAAATCCAGGGAAATTCGGTATAACAGAAAAAACCACCACTTAACGTGAGAATATCAGATGATAAAACGGTTATGCAGCAGAAGATATATAAAGATGTTAAAAAGGAACTCGAAGATCGAAAAGCAAAGGGTAAATTGATATATTTATAAAATACATAAAAGGCAGTCCCAAAATTATTAAATCAGCCATAAAAAAAACTATAAACGAAGATAGCAATGCATCAAAACTGCTTATTTATTGCCAAAACGTTGGAAGAATAAAAACAAAAGTTATGGAACTGCAACAATCTTATATGTTATGTGAATATGATATTTCAGTGTTTACAGAATCGTGTCTTACCAGTGATATAGCAGATATAGAGTTGGGTTTATTGAATTATGCTACTTTTAGAACTGATAGAACTATCTTAACTAGTAATAAGGTTAAAGGCAGTGGCGTAATTATAGCAGTACGCAAAATTCTAAATTGTGAGTAGGTAAAGACATTTATAGATTCTGTAGAAGAAACATATATTTTAATAAAAATTAATACTGCATCAGTAATAATCGGGGCTGTTTATTTACCTAGTGGTTGTGATACAGAAAAGTACAGTTGTTCGGTCTTTTTTATTATTTTATTAAGTTTAATTTGAAGACGACTCGCTCCTGTATCCTATTAATGTAGACATTGGAAATATGCATCCTGAATACCTCACCCCTTTTATCACGAAGGTTACGCGTGATCAGTTTCGAACAAGTAGAAACTTGTTTTGACCTGCTTGCACCCCAAAATAGAGTGTAATAACGCGAGTCGTAGTTAATCGTTTGAAACGTGAAGACGTTATTAACGCAACATACAATTCGGTATGTTTTCGAAGCTCGTTTCATGGTTCGTTATGTAAAACATTAATTATCGTGTAGTGTTCGGAATAAAGGGTTGTAATTACACAAGTGCTATTTATGGCCATAATAGTGCGAACTTTGTAAGTGAGAATAAACTGGTCGTTTAATGGATATTTCGTCTCGCTTGCAGAGGAAGCACTACAACATCATAAACATACAGTCCATTAATTCGTCGATTATTAATCGTTGGACCAGCAAATTTCGTCCTTCAATAATATCTCCAGGTATGTAACTTGATATATTCTAGCTACAACCTCATAGGTATGTCCATTGGTCGCTTCGTCGCCGTATATCGTTAACGGTGTAGTTAATGAACTTTGTACCCTCAGGGTATAGTGCAGCTGTCGTTGGTGTCGGTTGTATTCGTTTCACGTGATTGGTGCGTGAATAATTCGTCGTTTGGTGCAGGTTGTAAACACTTGTGTTTGTTTACTTCAATAAAATCTTGTTATTCCTTACCTACAAACTTGGAGTCGCTTTCAAATAGTAATATAATTAGAAATTTCGTCGTTTTTTATAACATAGATAATTTATATTTGTTATTTAATATTCAAAATGAGTAATAAATTGGAAACTATTATTTTAGAAGCTAAAACAGCGTGGAGTAGATTAAATAGTATTCTTGATAATATGAGAGAAATTGGTAGAGCGGAAAATAATTGTTGTGTGATAGACGTTTGGCTGGATTCTGCGAAAGAAGTCGAATCAGATTTTAAACTTTTGTGTCAGACGGTCGTTGTGGAAGAGTCGGTGGAATTAGAGGAGTATCGTGCTTTGAGGATAGAGATAGGTAATCTAGTTACGGAAATTAAAATTTTCGCTGCTAAATTTAAAGTGGAATTCGCGAAAGATGTTAAACCGGTTATTGGTATGTCAGCTACAGGACCGCATGATGTTGTTCCCGTTAGTGGTAACCTCCCCCTCCCTTTGTTAAAAATAATTCGCTTTTCCGGTAAGATTGTCGATTGGGAAAGTTTTCGATCAGTTTTGAAAAATTGGTTCATGAGAATGATAGATTGTTGCCAATTCAGAAATTCATGTATTTGTTAGATAATATTGATTCGAGTACACATGCTTTGATTAAACATATTCCAATTGGGAATGATTCGTATCAAAAGGCATATGACATTTTAGTAAATCGTTTTCAATCCAAAAAGTTATTAGCATCCACTTATTGGAACTCGCTTGAGAGATGTTCGAAAATTAATACGGTAAATTCGCATAAACAATTAAGAAGTTTGATTAATTGCATCGATGAAAATTTGTTTGCATTGGAAAAATTAGAAATCGACTTGTGGGATTTCGCACTTTTTAATTTGTTATCCAAAAAATTAGACAGTGAAACTCTAAAAAGGTTTGAGTTGGAGAATGTTTTAGATGTTCCTACATTTAAGGATTTAAGAGCATTTGTAGAAAGGCAATGTAAGGTGTTGGAAGTTAGTGAGATTGTTTCATTAGATACTTCTTCGAAAACTCGGGAAAGCATAAAATTCGGGACTTCAGATACTAGAAAATTCGCTAGCGCATCGTCGGCGCCTAGAAATTCGTTTGTCGCTACTTCTACTGATAGAAAGTGCATTTTGTGTCAAGCTTCGCATCCATTGTATAAATGCAAGCAATTGTTGGATAAATCCCCTCAAGAACGCTATGAGGTGGTAAAAAGGCACAAGTTGTGTATTCGTTGCTTAGGTGATGCACATTCGGTGAAAGATTGTCGTTGCCAGTGGAATTGTAGAGAATGTGCCAAAAATCATAATACCTTATTACATTTTGGAAATCGTCGGGCACCAGTTTCTCCGCAGAGAACCACATCAATTAATAGTTCGTCATCTTCAACTGAAGAAAGTTCGGTGGTTAACCAACCGGTTATTCAACAACAAACCACTACTAATTCGTTATTATCAACGTCGTTAGACCATACCACCACGTTGTTAGCTACAGCGGTGGTTTCAGTACAAGATTATTCGGTCAATTACATTCTGTTCGAACTTTAATCGATAATGGAAGTATGGAAAGCTTTATTACAGAAAAATGTCGGCAGAAGTTAGGGTTAAGGAAAGCTAAAACTGAAGTCACGGTTCAGGGATTAGGTTTGAAGTCATCTTCAGTGTCTGGCAAGGCACTGTGTTTTGTTAGTCCACTTGGTTTATCGTCACCTCTATATAAGACTGAATGTTTTATCTTGCCTACGATTTGTGATCGATTGCCGTCTACTAAACTACCAATAAATAATTGGCCACATATTCAAGATTTACAGTTGGCTGATGCAAAATTTGATGTTCCGCAGCCAATCGAAATGCTTTTGGGAGCAGACGTGTTTGCTCAAATAATATTAAACGAATCACGTTGGGGCAATGCATTTGAACCCGTTGCCATTCATACTACTTTGGGGTGGGTACTAACAGGTAAAGTGGTATCTCCTACTCGTTCGCTTACTTCATTCTGTGCAGTGGTAGAACCACTTGATGTGGACATTCGTAAATTTTGGGAATTGGAGAATATTCCTTCCACAGTGCATCGTTCGCCTGAGGAAGAGAAAAGTGAACAAGATTTTTGTGAAAATTATTCGAGGGATGAAACTGGAAGATTTGTGGTTTCATTGCCATTGAAAAATTCGGAACCTTTGTTTTGTAATTCTAGAGAAATTGCAGTTCGTAGATTTTTGAGTTTGGAACGTCGTTTATTAAAGGATTTGGATTTGTATTCGAGCTACAAAGAATTTATGAGAGACTATCTTGACAGTGGTCATATGACTAAGGTTAAGGTCCCTTCAGTAGATTCTCTAAAATGTAGTAATTTGTATTATATACCGCATCATGCAGTACATAAAGTAGACAGTACTACCACTAAATTGAGAGTAGTATTCGACGCCTCGTGCAAGGATGCTGCAGGTAATTCTTTGAATGATAATTTGTTAGTTGGTCCTGCTTTGCAAAAGGATATAATTGTATTATTGTTGAATTTTCGTGTACATCGTGTAGTCATATCTGCAGATATAAAGCAGATGTATAGACAAATTCTCGTGACAGAAAGTCAGCGTAACTATCAACGCATTGTTTGGAGAGATACGCCCTCGGAATCTATTTGTGACTTTCAGTTAAATACTGTCACATATGGGTTGGCATCATCGCCATTTTTAGCATTACGTACCATCCAAGAACTAGCAAAGCTACAAGCATCTAATTTCCCTCTTGCTGCAAAGGCCATGGTCGAAGATACGTATGTAGATGACGTAGTAACAGGTTGTGATTCGATTGCAACAGCAAAACAACTTGTCATTGAATTGAATGCCCTTTGTAAATCTGGAGGATTCGAACTGCACAAGTGGTGCAGTAATTCGGTAGAAGTTCTCGCAAGCTTCTCAAATTTAGGTCAAATGGAAACATTGTCATTTCAAGATAATGTAAACAGTTCTTTGAAAATTTTAGGTCTTCAGTGGCGACCTTCGTCAGATGTTTTTGCATACACTATTCATGTGCAACAAAGACAATGCACTAAACGTAATATTTTGTCGGAAATAGCTAGAATTTTTGATCCGCTTGGTCTTTTAGCGCCAGTGGTGTTCTTCGCTAAACGGTTTATCCAAGAATTATGGTTATTGGGGTTAGATTGGGATCAAGAACCTCATAATAAGTTCGTGCAAAAATGGAGAAAGTTTATATCAGATTTACAGGAAGTTTCGAATATAGAAATTCCTCGTAGATTCGTTGGAGATAACTTACAAAAAATAGAGTTACATGGTTTTTGTGATGCCTCTGAGGCAGGACATGCTGCGGTAATTTATTTTCGTTGTGTGGATATGGATCATAACATTGTCGTTTCTTTGGTATGTGCTAAGTCAAAAGTAGCACCACTCAGCAAGATAACATTGCCAAGATTGGAACTCTGTGCTGCAGTATTATTATCGGAATTAATTCATTTTGTCATGGTGACATTTAAGGATATTTTGGAGTTCGCAGATATTTTTGCTTGGTCGGATTCAAAGGTGGTATTAGCGTGGATTCAATCAACGCCGAACAAATGGAAAACCTTCGTTGCAAATCGGATAGCTCGTATCCAGTCATACGTAGCTCCTTCAAAATGGTATCATGTGGAGTCAGTACAATCCGCAGATTGTGCTTCTCGTGGTTTATTCGCTCGAGCTGGTCAACCATCCCTTATGGTGGGCGGGTCCTCCTTGGTTATTGGTTGCAAAAGGAATTGGCCTTCCAGTAAGGTATTAGAAATAGAGGATACGTTGCCTCACGGAAGAGAGAGTTACGAAAACATTTTTGGTAATTTCTCAGGAAAATTTCTTTGATTGTTTGTTGTACAAATTCTCAACATTACAGAGACTATTAAGAGTACTTTCGTTTTGTAGACGTTTTGCATGTAACTTGAGAGTTGCTCGTTCAGAACGATTGGTGGGAAACATTTTAAGTCAGGAATTGCAATCTTCATTGCATATTCTGGTGAAGAATGTACAGTCGGAAGTATTTCAAAAGGAACTGGACAATTGTATTCATAAAAAACCTATATCAAAGCAGTTTCGCCCTTTGAGCCCATTTATTGATGATCGGGGTTTGCTTAGGGTGGGCGGCAGATTGAAAAATTCGCAGTTAGGATTTGATGCAAAATATCCGTTACTTTTACCAAAGTCGCATAAATTGACGGAACTTATTATTATGGATTGTCATGTCAAATATTTACATTCGGGTGTGCGCACTACATTATTTTTGCTTGCTCAAAATTTTTGGATTATTTCAGCAAAGGGAGCAGTAAAAGCTTGCTTGAAAACTTGTGTTCGTTGTTTTAGGACTAATCCTCCCTTATTATCGCCTTCGATGGGAAATTTACCCTCTCCCCGAGTCACTCCAGGAAAGGCTTTTCTCAATTCCGGAGTTGATTATGGTGGACCTTTTAATATTACATTCAATAGGACTAGAGGCCCACGGATTACTAAAGCTTATATTTGTTTGTTTGTGTGTTTAAGCACAAAAGCCATTCATTTAGAATTGGCATCGAGTCTATCTTCGAAGCATCTATTGCAGCTTTATGGCGATTCATCGCGGCGAGGTCGTTGTTTAAAGATATATTCGGATTGTGGAACTAATTTTGTGGGTGCCTCTAGAGCCTTGAAAGAAATGATGAAAATTTCAGTGGAGTCGGAAAGTATTGAATTCGTTTTTAATCCGCCTGGTTCTCCTCACTTCGGAGGTCTCTGGGAATCTGGGATTAAATCTGTGAAAGGTCACTTATATCGTGTAGTAGGTGATCAGATTTTAACGTATGAGGAATTGTGCACAGTATTGGCGCAGATTGAAGCGGTGCTGAACTCACGCCCATTATGTGCGTTGAGTACAGACCCTAATGACTTTTCGTATTTAACACCAGGTCATTTTTTAACTCTCGGTCCAGTCTCGGCTCTACCGGATCCAGACTTATTGAATACCAAAGTGTCTCGGTTAGATCGGTGGCAATTGCTACAACAAATACACCAAACCTTTTGGAAAAGATGGAGTTTAGAGTATTTGCACACTCTACAACAGAAAAATAAATGGTTCATTAATCAATCGAATCAGGTAAATATCGGTTCGTTAGTGCTTCTTAGGGAAATGAACACTCCTCCGTTAAAATGGCGTTTAGGACGCATCGTTGAAGTGCATCCGGGTAATGATGGAGTTATTCGGGTTGCTACTGTAAAAACTAGCCAAGGGTTAATCAAACGACCACTGGTTAAGTTATGCTTACTGCCTGTACAGTAATATAGTTTTTTTTGTGTTGTTGTATATACTCACGTATAAACCTATTGTATTATCGTTCTATCTTTAGCTTAAAAATAAGTTAGTTTCTAATTATTTTTGGTGAGCGGTATGTTCGGTCTTTTTTATTATTTTATTAAGTTTAATTTGAAGACGACTCGCTCCTGTATCCTATTAATGTAGACATTGGAAATATGCATCCTGAATACCTCACCCCTTTTATCACGAAGGTTACGCGTGATCAGTTTCGAACAAGTAGAAACTTGTTTTGACCTGCTTGCACCCCAAAATAGAGTGTAATAACGCGAGTCGTAGTTAATCGTTTGAAACGTGAAGACGTTATTAACGCAACATACAATTCGGTATGTTTTCGAAGCTCGTTTCATGGTTCGTTATGTAAAACATTAATTATCGTGTAGTGTTCGGAATAAAGGGTTGTAATTACACAAGTGCTATTTATGGCCATAATAGTGCGAACTTTGTAAGTGAGAATAAACTGGTCGTTTAATGGATATTTCGTCTCGGCTTGCAGAGGAAGCACTACAACATCATAAACATACAGTCCATTAATTCGTCGATTATTAATCGTTGGACCAGCAAATTTCGTCCTTCAATAATATCTCCAGGTATGTAACTTGATATATTCTAGCTACAACCTCATAGGTATGTCCAACAGTAAACATTGCAATTCAGTTGAAATGCTTAAGGAGAAATATTCTAATAGTGCATTTTATCTCTTTGGTGATTATAATCTGCCTAGTGTGTTACAATGACAAAATGATGATCTTGGGACAAAAGCTATTGTTTGTAAACAAGGTGGATAAAGTGTCAATAGTAGAAAAAATTTTTGCTGTCTTAGGATTTGTCCAATTAAATAATATCCCACATTCCAGAGGATTTTTCTTAGACTTATTATTCTCCAATGATCAAGGTATTACTGTGGCTGAAACATATAATAAAATATTTCTGGAGGCGATCCATCACATTCCTTTTGAAGCCACTATTTTATTAAAAGGGGTTCAAATGTTACCACTAGAAAATAAGGAGCACTATTCTTATAATTCATTATCATTTTGTTTTCGACCTAACTTAAGGTCGATTCAACACATCTCTAACTTCTTTTCTATTCTATGCTAATCTAAAAAGTTCTACATACCCTTCACAAACCTAAATTTCTAATAATTTGACTAAAATAGCTTGGCCTAGGTCTTTCTACACTCTTCTATATTTTTCTTATCTACCTGGCTTTACAAAGATATTAGCAACCTGATGGTTGTTAAAGAACTCCAACATATTTACATGATTCCCATTTATAAGGGAATGAAATATTACCTGGTTATCCCCTCCAAACAAGGAAAAGTGTTAAATTATATGTTATGGTAAGGCTTAAGCAACGAATCGCTGCCAACATGCCAGACCGCTAACTAATTGTGAGTTATGTCATGGTGACATTTATTTAGTTATATGTTATGGTAAGGCTTAAGCAGCGAATTGCTGCCAACATGCCAGACCGCTAACTAATTGTGAGTTATGTCATGGTGACATTTATTTAGTTATATGTTATGGTAAGGCTTAAGCAGCGAATTGCTGCCAACATGCCAGACTGCTAACTAATTGTGAGTTATGTCATGGTGACATTTAGTTAACTGGTTTTTATTTATTAATTTTTTTTTTAATTGTTTTCGAACTTACTTAAGGTCGGTTTGACACAGCTCTAAATTATTTTCTATTCTGAGTTAGTCTAAAAAGATCTACATATCCTTCACAACCCAAATCTCTAATAATTTGACTAATATAGCTTTGTCTAGGTCTTCCTACTCTATTTTTATTTGGTAGTCTATAATCTGAGACCTTATTAAATAGTCCCTCATGTCTTAACTGGTGCCCTATCATTCTATCTCTCCTGACCTTTAATTGTTTCCATGTACAGGGTTTCTCACCTATCCTTCTATAAATTTCCTCATTTGTTACTCTATTTGTCCAACTAATCTTTAACATTCTCCTATAACACCAAGTTTCAAAAGCTTCTATCTTTTTCTTATCTACTTCTTTAATTGTCCAAGTCTCACAACCGTATAATAGAATGCTCCATACGTACGACTTTAACAAACTTTTTCTATTATCTAAACTAATACTATTAACTATTAGTAAATCTTTCTTTTTTAAAAACATTTTTCTAGCTTGAGCTATTTTAGCTACTATATCCCTTCTGCTACGTCCGTCCTTTGTAATTATACTACCTAAATAGCAAAATTCATCTACCTCCTCTAACTCGGTATTACCTATTTTTAATTTTGGTTTAGAACTAGGCTGTAACTCACTTGACATTACCTTTGTCTTTCCTGAGTTAATTCTCATACTATAGTTACTCTGTAGTATCTCATCCAAAATATTTAAAAACTCTCCAAACTCTTTTCTAGACTCTGCCATAATGGCTATATCATTTGCAAAACGTAACATGTCTATTTTCTGTCCCACGTACACTAATACTCATCTCTTTTCTCTCTCTAGTTAAGTTTAAAGCTTCCTCAATATAAACATTAAAAATCAAGGGAGATAGTATACAGCCCTGTCTAACACCATTTCTAATCTTTTGTCGATAATTACTCTAATCACTAGTATCCGTTCTCTAGTCCCTCTGTCTTTACGAAAACCATATTGGTTTTCGCCTAAATAATTCTCAGTCAAAGTTTCTACTCTATATTTAATTATTATTGTTAGTATTTTGGAAGTGTGGGGAGTTAAACTAACCGTTCTGAAATTCTCACACCTATCAACTCACTTTTTTGGGATTGCGATAATATTTTTTTCGAAATCTATTGGGACCTCACCTGTGTCATATGTTACTTTTACTAGTTCATATAATCTGTCTAAAATTTTCTGACTTGCATATTTTATTAATTTTATTAATTTGGGTATATCGTCTATCCTCAGCGCTTTATTTAGTTTAAGATCCCTAACAGTTCTATCAAATTCCTCTCTTAATATTGAGAACCCTATTTCTACATCCTCTTCTTGGTCGTTCTCTAACTCATCCATATCGTCTCCCTTATATAAATCTTCTAAATATCTTTTCCATCTATCTGCTACATCAACTTTATTTATTGGAAGCTCATTATTCTCATCTTTTTAAGTGCCCTGTAAGCCCTGTCTGTCTTACCTACTCATAAATCATCTTGTATTCTCTTACAATTCTCCTCCATCCATTTATTTCTAGCTTTTCTACACTCATGTACTATCTTATTTCTAACTCTATTATATTTTTGCTTTCTTTCACTATCCAATTCTCTGAAAGGTATACGCTTTCTTCTATTCTCTATTAAATCTAATATCTCCTTTGTTACCCAGGGTTTTCTCGCTTCTATTTTTTTCTTACCTATAGTCTGTGTTGCTGTATCATGTACAGCTTTTTTTATTTCTTTCCATCTATTTGCTACGTTCCCTCCTATAGTTATCTCTTTGATCATTTCATCTAACACTTGTTTATAATCGTCTTTTACCTCACCATCATTAACCTTACCTGTGGATCCCATCCCTCTCTTTTAGTCTTTCTCAATTTTTTTAATTTTAGATTACACTTCATTTAAACTAAGTTGTGATCGCTATCTATGTCAGCCCCTGGATAACTATGACAGTTTTTAACTTGATTTCTAAATCTTTGTTTAACTAAAATATAATCTATTTGGTATGTAGCCCTATCACCTGGTGCTTTCCAGGTACATCTTCTTCCAACATGTTGTTCCTCGCAAAACTCAACTAATCTTTCTCCTCTATCATTTCGTCTACCATACCCAAATTTTCCTACCATTTTTCCCTCACTACCTTCTCCTACTGACGCATTAAAATCGCCCACAACTATTAAATTCTCATCTCAGGTTGTATTTCTTAGTTAAGTTGTAGTGCGTGTATGGTTGGATGAAGTTATGTACAATTGAACCAGAAAGTTAAAAATTATTGCAGTAGTGTGTTAGTTGTACTGTTATTATAGTAGTTATTGTAGCAACATTTTGGTTGCTTCTTATAGTTAACAATTATTTCAGTAGTGTGCTAGTTGAGTGTCGCTCTTAATGTAACTATTGTGGCAACATACTGGTTGCTTTTTATAAATTATTTAAGTGTTATTCTAATATCACACCCTATCAAAATTAAGTGTATCGTGTAAATCTATTAAGCTTATTTACATAATTTTTATCCAGCACTACACCATTTGTGTCTATAAAACCTGCACCCCAATAACTACTATTATTTTAGGTTATTACTGATATTGCATTAGTGGCTCTTAGCCTGTCTCATGCATAGATGTTTAGTGTTTTAATATGTGTTGCTCATAATTAACTAATAGGAATTTGATTAGTTTACCGTTCACTTTAACATTTCAATTAGTATTTAAGGTTTATGAATCAATTGGTTGCCAAATTGAAAATATTAGCTGTATAATAAATTAGTTCGGGGGTATAGAGCATAGTGAATTACCTAGGGGTATGCCCGAGAACCGTGGAACATTTCTCGCAGTATCTGCTAGCTCCTCGTTCCTGGTGTACTTATATACGGTTAAGCTTTTACTTCACTCCTGTATTGTGTCTCTACCAGTCAGGCGATTTCCTACGACCCAAAGAGCCCCACTTGAGCTATCCCGGACCACTTTGGTCATCGTCCCTTCTAGGGAAATCATTACATCGATAAATGATTGAATTTTACCATGACAAAGACTATAACTGATGGAACTGTTGAAACTGAAAGCAATATAGATATTCCATATATGGATGACACTGACGATAGCAACACTGATGAAAGTGACTCCTGTCCTGATTCCCGAATGACCAGTGTAATTAACACTAATTAGATTACTAATTATCTTATTAAAGTAGTTTGCATATTTTGTATTTAGGTTTACATGTTAACTTGTTTACATAGAGGCAAATAAAAGTAAACAAAAATCTTTTATAAAAAAACCTTTTCATATAAACAATTTAGGAAAATACCTGTGTAAAAACCCTAGGTATTTACCTGAAATATATTTACCAGGTATTTGCCTATCACAGATTTGCGACCACATTTAAGGCGCAATAAATTACACCCAGGGTTAACGTTATACTTGACACCCAGCTGATAACTTAATGAATGAAAGAGAAATTCAGATGAAAGTAAATGACAGTATATACACAAGTGTTTTCAATAACTAAAAAAATATCAATGACATTAGTTACATATCTCCCAATTAATATGTATACGAATTTAAATATAATTATTAAGTTTTAAGAAATAGAATGTTATATTGTATAATTGAAGGACACATTATAAAAGGTTAATGAAAGTTCATAATAAGACATGAGAACGGAAGCAACTACTTTGTATTCCAGATGCAACATGATACTGCAGGTGTAGGTCACAATGAACTATAAGAAAGCAATTGTAATAATTAAGATTACTAAGAAGTAATACATTAATATTATCAAAAAGTAGCAGACATGAGATCTGCACTTCCCACAAGATGATACAAGAGCAGGGATTACAGAAATACCTTGAGGAGCCCCTGATGAGCAGTCCGTCTCGAACTTCATAACTTTAACATTGTTGGTAGTTCAGCTACTCATTGGTAATTATTAAAACATAACTTTGATTAATTGTTAATTAAAATTAAGACATTACTGAAAATAACGTACAAGTTGTCAAACCATTTATGTAATTACTGTATAAAAATAAATTTGATAGAAGTGTTTTTGGAAAGAATACTTTTTAAAAAGAAGCTCCCAAAGGCCAAAAACTTATCTCACTCTGTATATGAAAAACCACACGAACTTTTTTGGTTACCTAATACAATTACGAGCTCATCACAGTAGCGGTCATCTTGAAATTTCTAAAGATGCAAATTTCTTTCCTATTAGGCACTCAAATTAAAAACAGTTTTAATAAAAGTTACTTATTAAATAATTGTCTATGTGGGAAAGTCATTTAGGTTTTTTTTAAACTGAAAAAAATTTTTTTGGCTGATGATAGAGCGATTCAAACAAAACCAGTAACTTTCCCAAATGTGTGAATAATTTTTATGAATTTTCATCAAAATTGCACACTACAATTCACTTTATTTATCGAATAAATAAAATATTAGTATTTTTTAGAAAAACGTACCTGCAATGTGCTGCTGTGGAAAAATTCAGAACTTCCATAGCACACACTATTGTAAAACAGAAATGGTTTTACATGCTATACAAAACAAAACACAACAAACATACAAGAAACGCTATACTACTGACATCAAACTATCATTAGGAGTTTTCGACTATAGTCGTAATTGCTCGCAAATCTATTTATAACTTTCATTATGGATATTATTTAGGCCTCAGCATTTATTGAAATGACTTGTTCTTCATAACCTTGGATTTATATAAATTTTTGTTGGGCTTCCTATTTAGTGAGTAAGTAATTGGTATTCCCCAAGTTTTGAGGTAAATAATAAAAGACTGCATTGCAATAACGTTTTCCATTTTTTAAAAAATTTTTGAAATAATATACTATATAGTTGATAAAAAACTGGCTTGTAATATGGTGAAAGAATGGATGTAGTGTAATGTAAAAAAGAATAAACACAGAATTGTTTAATTTTTATGTCGAAGATCATTATGGTACAAATTCACCATTCACAAACTCCCATACGCAATTGTGATGGAACAAAATATGACAAGCTGCTTGCAGAACATAAATAAATAAAAGCAAACCAAACTTGGACTATTTAAAAATAGCAAGACATGCATTTTTATTCTACTAGAGGAATGTTTACTGTGTCCGATTCAGTACACTTTGTTTATTATTTCGTCGTTAGAAAATGATAAAGGAAACGAAGGTGTGATAAGAAAAGAAACTAAACCAATATTTGTAGCTTTTCACAAACTGCAATCAAAACCTACTTGACACTTTACCTAATCATTTTTTATTAGAGATACGTTTAAACCATTCTTCTGTTTTTTCCATTTATTGGCCAATTAATTAATATAACAGCTTTGTCAATTACATATTAGAAATTGTAAAATAACTGCGATGCAAATGTAGGAATGTTAAATCTTGTAATTTCTTGTTCCCTAATAATGTTTTTTACAATAGATATCGGAATTTCAAATGTTTTCACTGGTTATAAATGTTAGAGAATATGTATAATTAAAATATCTGTGATATTTATAACTGGACTAATAAGTTCCACAACACTGCCATCTATATGTGCTCCCTGGCACTTCATAAACCAAGTAGGCGGAGTATTAAACTGCATATCCTTTTCTAATGAAAATCTGCATCTCGACATTTCGTCCCGCCCTATGTTACCTCACCCCAACCCGTGCTTTTATAGCATATGATAGGTAACCTGCTGCGATGAGCTCTTAATACAATAGCACTCCTTGCTGATGTAATCAGAATAAATTAGTGATTACAATATTACACCTGTTACATACATTCACACTCAATAACTTTTTGCTAAGTACTAATGGTGATTGTAAACCATAAAATTTAAAGTACACAATTGACTGTTTAAAGTATCCCTTCGTGAATGCTATTGTAAATCAATTTCATAGTGAGCTGAATATCCATCAGTGAAGTTTATTCTCGTTCTCTACTTCATCCCCTTTTGGTCAATGTCATAACATTGGAAAACTGATCGCAACCCCTTGAGCGCATCATGTACTACCTAGGCCATTTTGCTTACAGCAGTACACAATTAGAAATATACCCTCTATAGTGCTCCCTATCTTTTATGATTTACGGGATGTCAATGTTGAGTGTTAAAACATTATCGGCACATATAGGTTAAGAATACTGAACTGGTTTTATTATGTGAGAAGTTTTCATTAGTTACTCATTTTCTAGTAACAGTTAATACACAAGTTACACATAAACATTAATAAAGTTAAAAATTCCAGTTATAGGCAGAATTGTGGACTTACCTAAAAGAAACGAAGGTTACACAGTTTTACCAACACACAGAATTGCACCATAAATTATTAAAAACTTACAGTAAGTATTTGCTGGCCAGTTAAATTTGAAATCAGATGGTTTGTCACATTGAACATCTTCTTTATAAAATAATTCACTAAATTATTGTTTTGTATAGGACATAAGGCCACGTCAAAATCCCATAGTTTAAGAATTGATATGATCAAGTATTTCTTATCAATCTGGGGCCAGCTTGATGAATTAGCAATAGCATCAAAACAGTTACACTGCAAAAATATTATATAAAAAAAATATTTATATAAAGAGAAAAATACTTGCCAGAAAATAAAGATTAGTTGAGTTACATTTACCATTCTGAAAATCTTCAATTTTTTCTATTGTGCTAATAAGAAGTGATTCAATAAGAGCAATGCATGTGACTGGAAATTCGTTAAAGGTAAAAATGCGCCATAGATGAAGATGAGTTGCAATCGAATATTTATCTATTAATTGAATACGATATGCTTCCGGTAATGACGTATATAATTCATGCAGTAGATGTTCAATAAACACTTTCTCAGGTCTTTCAGCAAAAATGTTTTGTAATACTGGGTTCGTTATTGTAACAATGTTTACTAATGTCGAGTACGTTAGTTCAGATCCTTTGAACCTGGAAACATTTTTAATACAATGTACTAAATTGAATATTAAACCCAGAATGTATTACATATAAAGTTGTATGTCATTCTAAGATATCAAATTCATATCTCAATAAAACCTTAGAAAGTTTTAGCATACAAGTACCTAAAAGAAATAAACATTCAAGATTTTAGGTGTTATGAGAGATTGTGCCATTCTAAACGGACCTGCGCCTTGAAGAAATTCTAGAATACTAGAATGGTTTCAGTGAGCTAAAGAGCTGAACTAAAGATTTAACCAAATTAGTGGAGTCTTTAGTGAGGGACTAGACAGGTCCCCGAAAGAGAGCAGTTTTGGTACTTAGGGTGGTAGAGGCCATAGGGGTCAGTATGGCATGCTAAGACACACTGCGCAATGTGGAAGGCAAAGGAAAACCACCACATTGCCTTCCAAGTACACAACTTTACCAAAACCGCTTTTTAAAATGATGGCATCCTCTGCGGTAAAAGGTTTCAGTAGTTAAAACAGTCTCTTATTCGGATCTACAGGAGGGAACTGCTTCGGTGGATATGATCGGCAAATTTAAAAGAAGAACCGGGAGCATTTTGCGAGTTAGATTGGGACTGTTAGAAGTATGAAGCAAGTACGTAAGCTAAAGAATTTGAAAATTGAAATAGGTTAGCATTAGACACAGTGGGGATTAGCGAAATTCAGTGGCCAGAAGCAGGAGTTTTTTGGAGTGGAGATCTTAGAGTAATTCATACAGGATTCGAGATAGAAAATACGGGCATGGGGATAATTTATGACATTCCTTTGAAAAGTTTATAATCATAGCCCATTTTAATAGTTTCTGTATAGTAAATCCCACCAATAGAGTTAAGCACTTTCCTCTAAGAAATATAATCTAAGGTAGATTTATTTTCATATCTTAAATTGTTCATATTTAAAGGTTGTCAAATTCATTATTGTGGATTTAAAAGGGTGGAAATGAGAGCCGGGGCTACTTTGTATAAAATTATTACAGTTTCACAATTCATTTATTTTGATTAATAATGTATCACGCTGGTGTGCCTATGGTCTCATTGTCTGATTTGTGCTGATATAGGATATAAAAAGTTCCAGTTTCTGAATTTAGTTAATCTTCCATAAGTTATTTTTTATATAATTAAATCGAGAAAAAACGATGCAAGGTGTTTTCAGTTTGCAGTCTTAATTTAACTGTTTGAAGTTTGCCGCAGATCTCTTGAATTAAGGTAAGATCCATTTCCTAAAGAGCACTTCATATTTACCATCCAAACAATCAACATGTAACTTGAGTAGGTTAGCTACGTTGAGGAATAGGTTATCGAATAGACTGAAAGTAGTCAATAATATTCAGATAATAAACTACCAAGTTGATTGCTTTTAATTTTAGGGGCACATTAGTTGGACATAAACATGTCGAGAACAACTACTTTTGAAAGTGAAAGTAGATAGCGGCATTTAGTGGTGTTCGCATTAGCTGCAGGCAACAATCACTCATCAGGTATTTATGAAACCTCTAAAACTATACCCGAGAAAATAAATAACATTTTAAATTCATTGCATGGACGGATAAAACATACCTGTAGTACATCTGCGTGATTAGGTTAAGAATTTAGTTAACTAAATTTTGATATATTTGGTTTTTAATATTTGTTTAAGAATGTTTATATTTGTTTTTTTAAATTAATGTGAAGGTATAGTTTGAACAGTTTCCCTTTGCAGCACGTTACTGTGTAGTTGCACGTAATTAATAGATATGCGATTCCACACAGAAGATCGTGGATTCTTGGATGCTTAATGTTGAAGCTTGTAAAGAAAACTAAAACAAATCGAATTGCATTGTTATTTGACGTATTTAATAGAATAATAAATTTATAAAAAAAATACATCCACCAATATAAACCTAAAACTTAAGGCTACAACTTAGCTTTGCGACAGTGGTTCAATATTCATAGGTACTCCAAATGCCAGCAACAACAAGTCTACGTCTTGCACAACAATAATAATTGTCTCATACATGGCACACACAAACCACTTGACCAAAAAATTTCACAACCCTCTACGACCACCCAGATTACTTCCACTAGTGGCAATAACACTTTTAAAAATAAGCTACAATATACAGATACATATTTGGTACAGTCAACCAAACCAATCATTGAGTAATCAAAAAGGATAGTCCTATTACATCACATTATATACCATAAAGCGAATATAATACAAAAATAAAACAGGCATACCCTATCGCATTTAACTTATAGAATAAAATGAATATAATAAAAATTAAGCAAATATCATACAAGAAGGCAAACTCTAGTATGCTCTTGGGGAAGGTGCCTGCACAGTTTGACATTGACTATATTCTGAATATTCAGTGGAGCACCGTCGCCATCATTCCCCCACCTCATATGTGACAGCCTGATTTTGTGCATCATGCTGCCACTATGGGTTCTATTAAGTTAAATCTTATTCAGTTTATTGGGAATACTTTAAACCAATTTTAATTGTAGAGATTATTTTATTTTGGATTTTGTAAATACCTTAAGGTCTCTGAATTATAAGTAATGATATTCTAGTAGATATTATTTGTTGGCTCAGGAAATTTCAACTTTTATATTACACACATGTTTATACTATTTCTGTATGCAAATGCCAAGACCTAGAAAGTGTCATGTAGTACAGACGGGAATAACTGCTGAGGGAAGTATTTTCTAATAATTAATTTACGACTAATTGTAGTCAATAATTTCACTAATGGTTTGGTTGTATATTATCTTACTTAAATATTCTGTTTATATTCACGCAATTTGTGAGGTTATGTTACTTGTCACTTTTAAATTTCCTTTCTAAAGGTCATAATTGCTTGTCCTAATTGACATGCTTGTTCTTCAAGGTTTCTTTCAGTGGCGTTACCATTTTCGATTAAGTTCACAGTTACTTCTAAATCATCAAAATAATTTAAGGCATAGGCACATTTATATGTTTCTATTGATAAAGGTAATTCATTATGGGCACAAGGTTGGTTATTTATTTTATACTAAGTCCGGTACAATTACGGCTTATCAACCTTTTCAAAAAGTAGTACGCCTACAGCATGCATGGAATTGGAGGTCAAACGTTTTATTACCTTTGGTAAAATGTTAATTTAAATCATCCATCTTTGATTTTGAGATCCCGAGAGGCAGTTGACCGCATGGTGGTTCCTGAACATTCAATGGAATTTATCAGGTTTCTTTTATATTTGTCGAACCGATCCGTTAATTTTAGTAAACGGGATTTAACCACTGAATGTTCCAGCTTTTTAAGATAAATATATTTTTATCGGAAAACAGATTTTTCTGGATTTGTAACCACTGCGAAGATCAAAGCAACTTTTACATTAGCACATGGGACTAATTCTCGGCGTTCACCTGGTTTTCTACTAACGTGTTGGATAGTAAATGATTAATTGTCTGGGTGGATTTCCTCTGCCATTTGGAAGCACTACGTGGGGAAATTTTCTTCACGAAGCCAGCAAGTCCAGACTGGACGGGACAGTAAGCAGATCAAAAGGTTAAGCACGTTCAATCAGTCGACAGTTAATTACGGAAAGGTATTTCTGATATTAATACTTGTATATTGGTATTTCATGTTGCATCTGATCAATAAGTCATTATAGTTCATTATTTAAAGTTATATATTTGATAATGTTAGGTATTAATATTTCATGATAATTGTAACAGATTTCAAGGTGTTCTGTAAACTGATTGCATGCAATTGGCCCGCATAAGGTTTTGGACTCAATAAATTTAGTAAATCATACCAATAAATTTAATTATTTTCACATTAGTACTTTTCCCAAGTAAATTGAAATTTTTCCCCATATAATTAGTAATGTTATCAAAATTGTATTTATGCAAATAATCAAGTACTTATTCCAGTAAAAAATTTGTTTTTTAATCTGAATTATCCAAAATCTGCTAAAATAGCTCAATTTAGGCTGCTTGTGTTAATATAGCCGCTTTATTTACCGTCACACTGTCATACAAACTGTCTGCTGTCAACATTTGCTGTCATTCTGTCTGCACTGCTGTCATTCATATTTTCTTCATTCTCCTCTTTTGTGTTTTTACCATCATTATCACCTACAGCATGGATTTATCTCATTTGGCAACTGTTCCATCCCAACCTGTAACATACAATGATGACGAAGACATCGAAAATAGATCTCCAGAGAAGCTACCGAAGAAAAGGAGGGCAAAAAACTTTTCGTACAAGTTTATCAAGTCTTTTGAAAATTATGATAGTGCAGTTGAGTTTGTCAAGACTTTTGGTGGAATTGGCTACCATGGCAGCAACAGTCATAAACGTGCCAAGATGACTCGTGGCGAGAAGTATTACTTCTTATGTAATACTGACAAACAATGCAATTTTCGTGCCTACATCTCCTGTCCTGATGATGATGATGTTTGCTTGGTGTTCAAAACTGATCTACCTCATAGCCATAAAGCGAAAGATCCACGTGGCATACCTGAAGAGGTAAAAGAGGTAATTCACACTCTGCACAATATGGGTGTCGACAAACCACAACAAATAATCGACGCTTTAATTGACAAAGTATTTATTATCAATAAGAATATTCGTGCTAGTGATAATTTTTTAATCATTTTAGAATATTAATCCACCCGACTATTTCCAACTTACTAATCATCTGAAACTTTATCGGACAAGCAAATCACTACACTTGATTAGCTTCAAGCCTACATTCAGCCAATGTTACTTATCCCAGAGGATGATGACGAACCGTATGTGGTGGCTTATAACATTGACTACTCTACTCGGAAGGTGGGCATCTTGTGGTCTACCAAACGACTGCTTTCGTTAATGCAATTTACCGACCTGGTAGCCATCGACGCTACATACAAGTTGAACTTGGAAGAGTGGCCTGCAATTGTGGTTGGAAGTGTTGATAAGCAAAAGATTTTCCACCCATTTGGGATGGCCTTAGTTACCAATGAGGCCTCAGCAGACTACGAATTTGCTTTTTCTACTTTAAAGAAAGCAAACCCTCAATTTAATCCAACCGTTCTACTTGGCGACTGTGCCCCTGCAATCACAAATGGTTTTGCTGCTGTGTTTGGACATGATTTCAAACGTATTATGTGCTTTTTTCACGTTATGAAAAATGTAAAAGAACACTCAAAATCTCTTACCTATACCAAGACAAAGGAGGTGATAAAGGATATTCAAGATTTGCAACGGTGCCGATCAGAAAAAGAATTTTCATTTGGTTCAAAATTGTTTGTTGATAAATGGAAAAATGAAACCGAAAATCAAGAAATCCATCAATTTTTGGACTACTTTTACGCAAACTATGTGGAGGAGCGGAATACCTGGTATGAAGGTTATGCTGTCGGCTACCCAAAGACAAATAACCACTTAGAAGCGACAAACCAACACTTGAAGGGGCCTAGAGGCACGAACCGACGCAAGCTTCCTCTTGCCAAGTTTGTTGGTATGGTTGGCAAATTGCTCAAAAGTTGGTCCAACCAAAGGAATTTGGTTTACGGTCATTCGGTGGCCTTTGCAGAGGTTCCTCCAATCAATATATAGCTATCAACAAACGCATGGCAATATTCACAACTTTACATGAAACATGTTCAGCAAAAACAACATCAGCAAACTATTTACTACTTTTTTCCATCTAACCTCTCTACTATCACCAATCGAAAAGCCATTACAGATACCGAACTGAATAAGTTTCTTGCAAACACCAAGCAGCTGCGCTATCGTTCCTTTGACACATTCGTCAAAGGTCACCTTGACTGCATATGGATTGTCACATATAACAGTGGTGAAGAATGGCTCAAAGAATTGCACTGTAGTTGCCCTGAGTTTTACAAGTCCTACATGTGCAAACATTTAGTTTGCATTGCTATAATCAACTCTGATTACTCACCTCCAATGTAGGCTAAGGCTATCTCACTAAACGTGAAAAGAGGTCCCGGAAGGCCTGCAAAAGTAGGCAATGCCCTGTTTTTACAGTGAATCTTGGGATGTTTGCTTGATTTTTGTTGTTGTGATTATTCTTTTGTGATTTTTTCTTAACCTATGACTTCAATTTTGTAGTAAATTAACACAATTGAACCATTTTTATCAATTACCAATTATATTGGAGCTATTACTATATTTATTGGCAAAAAAACAACTTTTTTTGGGATATGTACTAATGGTGGAAATAATTAAATTAATTGGTAGCATTTACTAAATTTATTGGTCGATTAATTGTATGCCCAATTGGCCCTATGAACGATATGTTTATTACCCTTGGGATCAACTACCAAACTTTGTAACCGTAAGTAAATAGATATCCTGAGCCATAATTAACTGTTGTTTTCTCTTGCTAATTACATAGTTTCTTAGGGCTAAAGGATCCGCCTGTGAATCAAAGTACAGAGCAGCATTACTTCCTGATCCTAGCTGGACGACAACAGTTTCCCGAGGTAAGGGTGATTGAAACACCTTAGATCAAAGTTATAAGGATTCTGGTAAGAAATACTTTGGTTTTGAAGTTCACCTGCTATATAACGAGTGGGGAACTCTTATCATATAGGGTGTAGTGAATCTTTCGTCATACATATGAATTAAAACCGTATCTCATTTCTAATTTAGCCAGCCCTGAATAAAATAAGAAAAACTTCATTATTGCTTTATCCTCGCTGGAAGACTGTGAGTTCGGACCAGCACATCGTAGCCAATGTGATCATTTCATCTGCACTAACTTCTGAGCTAGGGCCAGCAGGGAACCCGATAAACATTACTAAAGGGGTTTTTATCTATAGTCCAAAATGCAGCTCACTTGGGCTGTACCGGGTACTGTCGTGCACGATCCTATTCACTCAGCCCGATACCCCATCCACCCATTCGCCCATTTACTATGCACTGCGCGACACAGAGGTCTCAGAAGATGGCTACTTCCCGATTGATAGTTCCGTAATATTCCCTTGTTGGTAATATATGGATGTGTGCACTGTTTTATACCCCATAACTCCAATGAATCACCCTTCTTGCATAAAAATTTACTGCCATTATCAGCGAGGATCACTCCGGTTTGTCAACATCCAAAAAATTGCTTATTTTCAAAACAATTTAGTATATCAGGTGTATTAGCACGCTTCAGTGGGTATAATGCCACCGATTTACTAAAAGCATCCACCAACACCAACAAAAAAAGTTGATCCTTAATGCGACTTTAGTAGTGGACCCATGAGGTCTAAACATACAATTTTAATAGGCGCATCGGCCAAAACGCTATAGTAATCATTGTTTTTTTGACATCAATCGCAGGAGGCAACTATTTTTCGAACTGTGTTTTATCGTGGGAAAGAAATAATACTTCCTCAATATTTTTAAACATTTTTCTACACCAAAGTGACAGTTCTCTTGTGTTCTTGCAACACCAGCGAGGAGGGATTACACAAACTGAAATCCTGCATATCTTCGCTCTCACGCCTAAATAGAACTCCTTTATGAATCAAAAACCATTCCGAATACCGAAACGGCATCTTGGCCCTTAAATACTTCCGAATACCGAAACGGCATCTTGGTCCTTAAATACTTTAGTCATAATCTTATAACAAAATTCATCTTTCAGTTAGACGATCCACAATATTTGTCATATCACATGCCTCTGATTTAATTAGTTCAGGCTCCTTCAGCGCACATACCTCTGCAGAAACGTCGGTCGTGATTTCCGGCTCTCTCTATCTTTCTACTGGATACTGAGACAATGCATCGACCGGCACATTGTGCACCCAAACCCCCCTCCGGATAGTATCCAATGTCGAACAAAACAAATATTCCTAGAAACATACGACCCGCCGAGTTAATTGTGAGTTAAGTAGTCTACACTACATTAAAAACGCTAATGATTTGTGATCCGTGATCGTTGTCAATACCCTCCCCAACACAAATTTTTGCCACTGTCTCAAACAATGCAGCACCTAGTGACACAACACCTAATCTCTGGACCTCGTAAAGTTCAGCTAGTGAACGCAATAACTTCACTCTCAGCAGTTATAGGACTCTTTCAAAACAGGCAGTCCCCTACACCATAACAACTTGCGTCCATCTGGATATAAAAGTGGTGATCAAACCAAGAATGTTTCAATATAACCGCAGAGAAAAAAGTCGAATTAATTTTTTCAAATGCATCTTGCTGCATGATCCCATTGCCAGACCGCACCTTTTTTAGAATCTTAACAGAGGAATTTCAACAGCAAAGCCAAATCACAGCAGAGACTATGTCGTAATTTATGCCTAAAAATCCTTTTAGGTGTTTAATGTTTCATGGTAACGGAAATGAATGTATTACCTCCATGTGAGAGGGCTCGCCTGCTACCCCCTCTCTTAATATCAAATGTCTGGAACGCTACTATTCTCTTAGCTAAATGTGATTTCTTTAGTTTCACAGTAAGATCCACGTCCTTAAATTTCTGAAATATAGTTCGGAAATCGACCTCCTGCGAGTATATACGGAGGTCATCGATGTATGGAATTACGTACAAATCGACCTCTTGACCCTACAATTTATTTAAATCTCTTATAAAATATTCCACTAAAGTACTAAGCCCAAATAGCAGAACTTTAAAGGCATACATATTTTCCTCGTATAAGAACCTCGTATTACTTCTGGTGCTCTGGTTTAAGAATAATGTTTATTCAGCAACCAATACAGAGTAGAACTCCAATTTCATTAATATTAAAAATTACAGTTTGATTGAACTGATTAAATAGTAAATATTGAAAAGTATACAAACTAAGTTGGTTGTTGAAACTAAATTAAATGTTCGATTGAAATGATGCACAATACAATATGGTGTTGCAATGATAACAAGGTTTGGCTATTTCGTTTGCAGTGGTAGCAAAGATATCAAATTTAGGATTTGTAACGTGATCCTTTTAACTGCCTGCCAATGATTGGTTTTGTTGAACACACTCCTAACCTTCTAATAGAAGTATGGGATATGTCGCGTTGAGGAATGGCCTTTGACTAGAAGTGGTGCTACAGGTAACTTAAGCACAATGACTCAATAAACAGTGTTTATTGAGGAACAAACAATTCATCGCTTTTTAGATAAAATTGGTTCGTTCTCGGGTAATAACGGTGATACTACCACCGTTATATCTGAAAATAATCCTGGTAATTTTTCACAATGTACGGCAAGATTCGATGGTTCTGATTCATCGGAGGTGGATGCTTTTCTAGATGCAGCTTTAACCTATAAAGATTGCTTAAATGTTTCGACTGAAAACATGTACCGATGATTACCTATGTTATTGGCTGAAATAGTGCCATTAGCTCGTTAATAAAAGAAGTATTTTCTAGCCGATTACCAGCTCATTTAACTTTTAGAAAAATTTTCAGTCGCAAACAAAGCGTTAATGAAACTACAGAAATACTTGTTTGTAATGGAAGAGCTTCGCTCTCACAGTTACCATACGATGTGGATGAAACTATGGCTATTGACATGGTACATGGTTTATAACGCGATATTAGAGAAAACTTCCTTGGCCGAAATGTTCAATTTTCAAGGATTTATTAACTTAACCTCGTGGCATTGAGCAGTCCTTGCAAGAAGTTTCTGTTGTAGTCTGTCGTAACCATAATCCTGTTAAAAACGATAGTCAAGAAGTAGTTTTGCAATGCATTTTGTGTTCTCGTTGTTCATATTGTATAACGTATGGTCATGGCCTTAAACTGAAATAAAAGGAATCTAAAATACACTCTTCAACTACCACTACATCTTCAAGTATTAAATGTTTTGGATGAGGTGCGCCAGGCATATTTCGCACTAAGTGTACTGATTGCAATGACAAAAACTCGACAGTATTAGAATCAAAGTTTATTCAATTCTGTTCAGTCACTACTGACGTACCTGTTTTGAATAAACCTATTTTGGGCATTAGTATAAACGGTCGATATGGCACTTGTACTTTGGACTCCGGTTCTACTGTTAGTTTAGCGAGTTATGGTCTTTACCAAATTCTTTTGAACGATGGCCAGAATTTTTCAAAGTGTTATGTTAAAATTTGCTTTGCAGATGGCATAGTTCGTGGTGAAGAAGTAAGTACGGAAGTACAAGTTACTCTTGAACACAAAGCTGTCACTGTTACCGTCAACGTACTGCCGCATGCTCCAACTAAAATTACGTTACGTTACATGATAATTGCATAAGATCAAGTTGAGGGTATTTTTGCTAATCCTATTTGTATTTTTCTTAATCTTTTTTGGGAATTAAACCACTCATAGTTGCTAGAATCGTATTTAATTTATGTTTTGATCCATGACCTAGCATCGTTGTCAAAATAATAAAAATTTCAAGTTTGACATTTATTACATAAAGTGAAGGCGACTTTGATTTATTAATGTTTCATATATTTATTTGGCTTGAATACATTAGGCGAAAATTGTAAAATTTAGAAGAATGAGTGCCTTCAATTTGTGTTGCACTCTGGGAGCGACATTAGGGTAGCCAATACGCTTAATTTGAAATCAGCTGATTAATTTTTATATAGCTAAATTTCATTATAAATTCAATAACTTGAGGATTGGTAAACACTTTAACATGTTTCTATTTATACGATTGAGAGGATGGTTATTACGGTAATTTCTTAGATAAAGTCAAACAAGACCGCATCGTTTGTGGGGTAGGAAGTGAATCTTTCCAGCGTTGTTTACTTGCTGAAACAAATCTGACATTAAAAGTTGCTTACGAAGTTGCAATTGCTATCAAAACTACCTCGAAGAATATAGTTGAAATAAAGGCCGATTACAGTAGTACTACAGATTCGTGTTTTTCTAATAAAAAATAGGAATAAGGATGATGCAGAACATCAGTGTTACAGCTGCGGTGGTAATTCCGTATATGCCGGCCGTTTCTAATGTGCCGTTAACGGATGATCAGGACGACATCAGAAGCAATGATACCCAGATTCATTATGCTGAGAGCTAAATACCTGGGAATGGCCTTAGATGCTAGACGCCATGAAAGAGTTCATGTCAAAAAGAAACACAAAGAGCTTGGCTTCAAATTGAAAAGAATGTGCCGAAACCGAGACATACATTGGGACCTTCAGATGGATACTGTTGACCAAATCATCGCCAAATTTGCCAGTAGCCACAAACAAAGGCTGCTCAACTACGTGAATGTGAAGACCAACCAGCTCCTAGACAACACACTCATAAGAAGACTCAAGAGGGCGAAGCCTTTTGAGTTAGTGAATGTGTGATAGTGCAAAGCAGAGCATTGTGAGAGTTGTGCTACATGTTAAGTTTAGTGTAGTTAAGTTACTAGAACACAAAGCAAGCTAGCGAGTAAAGACTGTAATTAAAAATTTTCAAACACAATAACTTAAATTAGAACAAAATTGCTAATTGATCTACACAAAAGATCAGATGATAATGTTACTAAAGGATCTTGAAACGGGTATCTTTTAGTAAAGTAAAAATATATATTGTAACAAAGATGAATGTCAGGAGAGTTGATTCTGGAATATGTATACTTATTCAGGAAGATAGTTTAGATTGGTTTTGTAATGTTACTGTAAACTCACCTCAGTATTGATAGCCAAATTTCTAAAGCTGCTAATGCACTCCATATATTCGGTTGAAGAACATTTTTCATCAATATAAATTCAATATTTGAAAATTGTTCATCCTCGAGAAGTAAAATCACTTTTGCAACATTGTAGCAGCTTTCATCAAATAATGAATGTCTTTTAGATAATTTTGGTGCAGCATGGACACTCCAAAATAACTCACTATAGCCTAAAAATAAACAAAAAGTTAGCCAAGAGTGAGTCAAGCTCGCACTATTAGGGTTCTGTACCAATACTACAGTGAGCAATCAATAAATCAAATTAAGCTGTTTTTATTTTTTATGTATATTTAAATCTTATCCAAATTTGATTGTGATAACTGAAAAATGAATATATTGTCCCACATTGTACTGGTACATTATTAGTAAATACGTTGTCTACTACTGTGTTTAAAAAATTTTTCCCAGCAACTATTACACTGTCAAAAAAAACCTGCAGTTTTCCGATAATCTATGACTCAATAGCTAAATCCCTATTAAAATCAAAATGTTAGCTTTGAAAATGTAGAAGAACGGGGGGGGGGCATTTTGGTACATTTTGAACTATATCATGAACACTACCGGACCGAAAATTATAAAAAAAATATTTTTAGAAGCTCTTTCAAATGATACCTCACACGATATATTTATTAAAACTTTTTTCTTTTGACCAAATTAACCTCTGCCATTTTAATCTAAAAATTTTTTTTCTATTTTCTGACCGTCGATATATGTGCACGCGATAAAGACCTAGCATTGTGCCAAATTTCAAATTCATATGTTACATAGTTTTCGAGAAAAACCTCTGTGACAGACGGACGGACACGAGAGTGATCTTATAAAGGTTCCGTTATACCTTATAAGGTACAGAACCCTAAAAATTGATAACTATAGATAAAGTGTAATTTAATAAAATAGTTTGAAAGTATTGACCGCATCCCAATAATTTATAACAACTATGATATATATGCTTACACGAACCTCACATATTCATTGTAAAACATACTGGAATTATGTTCCACTTAATGAAAAACCATAGTACCAATTGTGCTTTCCTCGTTTTCCAATGATTTTATAAATATACTATACACAATTAATGCCAGACAATGTAAAATGTTGTTCTGTTTAATTTTCTCTATAAATTTACTTTATTAATTCAAGATGGTCTGTACGTATACAACAAAACAATGTAACATCTTCAGGTTACTTTAGATAAGAGCTGGATAGAAAAGGAAACAATTTATTTTAAACGGACAGAATAAAAACGGATGTACCGTGTATATTATGATTTCACAAATAGCAGTGTTCATTATGTATGATAGTTCAATAATTTTTGTGCATCCGTGGATTCCTTGATAGACCGCGTTTGCTATTTCTCTTTTTGTGCTGGTGTAAAATTAGCTTGTAAATAAACACTAACACAACACAACACAACCTTCAATAGGACCATATATTAATTCAATACAAAACAGAGTTACATATAATGATACACGTTTAACTTAAACCTTTTTGCTACAAACATTAATCTTATAATTATAACATCATTAATGCCTCGTGCATGTGAACAAGTTAATCGATACCAAACACCCTGTCATTAAGCAAGCAACAAGTGTTGGTTCTCAACTAGACTGAAACCAAAACTCCCCAGTACAGACAGCAGGGGACCTCAGGTAACTCTAATCTTTATGAAAAGAGATAAAAATTTACGAGTGCGATGATATCGCATAATGCTTTAACATTCACTGGAATAAATAGACTTGAAATATAATTACATTGTTGTTGCAAAGTCTACAATTTTAATAAACTTAAGCCACAAAACAATAGCTATAAGTTTTTGTTCAATGCATAGTTGAATGTAACTGGGGTCAATTTCAAAATCGCAAAAAGAAAAACAGATTTCAATATTACATATTACGAATCCTAGTACAAAGATGCAGTATGAGTAATTACCCTAGTTAGTTTGTGTAAACAGACCAATTGAAATAGTAATTTTTTTAACGTAATCATGTTACTTTAAGGAGCTTTTAGAATAATCGATAAGTAAAAGAACAGCAAAACTGTCAATATTCATGTTTCATACAATAATTACTTCATAAATAAGACAGCTTTTTACACATTCAGTAGAAATGGGTAAAATTAAAAGTTACCAAACATAGTTAATCCCAAACAAAATGAAAGTAATATTATTACAATGTAGTTTAATCATCTAGATAGATCCACTGACTTAGTTCAATGCACAGACATCATGTTACAAATAATCCCACCTGATATAATATGACACAATACAATGTTAAAAGTTACATTGTATCCATTTGCAGGATTGATAAATATATACGATAATGATAATCACGTATAGGACCATAAGAATCACGTATTTTTTACGTTATACAAGTAAGCTCATATGAGAACTGTGATACAATGACATATCACTCGAAAGGCATATAAAGTGGGGAAAAGGACATGCGTTAGATAGCGGATGAAAACAATGAATTAATTACTTGTTAACTGGTCAAGAGAAAGCACGTGAGGGAAGGGTAATTCGTTACTAGGGGTTGTAGAAGGAAACAGATTTGGCTAATAGTTAGTTAAATGATTCCAGCATGGTAATGTCCATGCACTTCAAGTGCTGGCATTTGTGAATTGATATAGTTAAGATAGCGATAAAAGTATAAAACATCTACCATTATGGTAGATTATAGTATCTAATTTATTAGATATAACACACTGGACATTAAAATTTACTTTAAAAAGGTTGAGGACTGGAATAAATTACTATAGTAGGTTATTTTAAAGTGATGATATATCCAAAATTGAGTGTATTTATTTAATTTAAAAAATTTACGTACATCCGTTTACATAGAAAAGATTACGATCGAGCTCAATTGAATTTATTTACATAATTTAAGATTTTTTTGTGTCTTTTATATACCCTTTTACAGGGATAATGATGTGACTATTGTGGTAAAATAGAACTAGGTGACGTAATGAGACCAAGGTGTTTGTTTTCTTTGTTTGGTTGTAGATTGGCCGTGTTCTAGACCAGATGAGTTGGTGACTGTACCAAAGGCCAGGGTTAAGTATTTACATCTACTGATAATTTTAACTTCCCCATTATTTTTTGCTATTTACCACTTTGTTTATATAGCGACCCACTACCACACCACTGTAGTTAGACTATGCACCCTTATTTTGCTACAGGATTCCTGTCCCTTCTGTGCAATTGAAATTTAACAGCCTAACATTTCTATAACCCATAACAACAATTAACAATTCTTGAAACATGTTGTATATGAAAAATACTGTCTGTTTCAGGTTGTTACACTTTTGAACATTTTATCTACTATAATGTTGAACGCTATCAGGTACATAACCCTATCTTTGATGTCTTAAGACAAACTAGTTGAAAGACCAGGCTAAAACAAAGACTGCAAAATTAATAGATAAAAAGGTTTTTGTGTACTTATATGTTTCAGTAGCTGTGGTCCGAACTAGGTCTGCATCTATATGGTAAGTAAGTATTTAGTATACGTTTGCTGTGCCAATTTAGATTATTATTAATTACATAAATCCTCTTAGTTTGTTGTCCTTAATTATGTGGCAATATTTAAAGGAGTGTATATCTGCCTAATTCTTTTGTTTCCAAAACGCCCTGTGATTTGATTGTTGCTAGATATAAATAGTAGTTAGTGTAGGATACAGATGTTTGAGTCCTTACCATTTAATTTTATTTTACTATCCAAATTCTTAAAAATTAATTGTTAGAGTTATATTTTATGTGCGTTTTGTGTTTACTTATTCTTGCAGGTTATTGTGTTTTTTAGACTCCCTCCTCGCACCCAATCTATAACTGTGTTTAGTGCGGCATTCGTTTTCTTGCTCGTTCTCCCCCCTTCCTTTCTAACCCTTTCATGCAGGCAATCATTTTGTTCTGATTTCATTCTTTTCTTACTGGTGCACTCGTATTGTGGATAACAGTTTAATATTTTCAGAATTCTCTTTATTTCCCTTGTTGCTACCTTTATTTTCATGCTATATCTCCACTATCATTTTTTCTTTTTCTCCATTAATATTTTCACTAGTTGATTCCAGTTCACATACTGTCATCATATCATTAGGTCTTCCGTCCTGGAACTGGTTAGACACGTACCCTCATTGTTTCTTATTCAAAGCTAACCTACACATTTCCCTGAAATTCCTATAGCTTACATCTTTCGCTATTTGGGTACAATAGTCTGATCTGGGTCTACCTCTACCTCTTTCTTTTTCCTATCTTTGCTTGTAATATATCCCGTACTACTCCCCAAAAATGCATTAGAACGTATCCTGCCCTTCTATTTCTCCTATTTGATTTTTGTTTTCCACAGATATTTTTATTACTACTATTTCTATAACCTATTCGTTTTTCACTTTGTCTGTAATTCAAAGTTAAAACTAATACTAACTATGTACATATAAGACTATGGCATTTGTAAAATAAACACCTGAAAAGTTTATTTAGAAAATAATGTCCCTATTGAGAATAATTTACTAGTACTAATGTAAAGTTGAACCAAGAAGATAACCGCAGACTTGGCAAGTATCACTAGAATGAACGGTATAAACTTTGCTCAAATACAGAAACCTCACACTAAAATTTGTGGAGCAATCCTAGATAGGTTACTTGTTTCGTGGCGTCGTGCGATAAGACGATTCCATTGGAGTAGGTTTAAGTATATTTATCCTTTAATTTATGAGGTAGCAAGATAAATAAATTTTCCCTGCAGTAACTACAAATAAGCAGAAGCCTGTTGCATAGACTACAAGGTTAAAATAGTAGCGGTAATATGGATAGGATTCATCAGATGGACTTATAAGGTGACTTCGCTGCACCCATCGATAGGACGGACAGTGTTATGCATTTTATAGCATTTTTGGTGACATACGATTACTTCATATTATTCTGGTTTGATAGTTACATTATCAAAGTTCCCTTCCTGCTACCGCCTATCCTATAACAAATATATACAACTTTGGATATTGGAAGGTGTGCGCGCAAGTGCCTTTGTGTGTTCGTGTAACAGTCGAAGACGAGCATCGGACAGAGCATTATTAACTTGGCAACGGGAGTGACCGTAACAATCAGTTCGGTGTGCTTGACCATGGCACTTTCAATAGTGAAAACGCTTCAAGAATAGTGAACTTTGGTTTATGCAGTTTACGGCGGTTATGCAGATACAGATTACAGTCCGCTACATTTTTTCATACCAGTGCAATTGGCGACCATTACAGGTTAGTGTATTTTTAATTGATTAACTGTTTTAAAATGCCGTTGGTCGATAAATACAGACCTTTTTTTTTATCCTTCTTGCCATATAACACATTTTTTTCCTGCACGTTCCTTAATCTTAGCACTCCTTACCGCATATCACATCTCGTTTACTGCATAAATATTTCATTACAAAACAAAACGCATTGCTATTCTTTGGATTTCAGGTATTTAAATTATTATAATTTCAATTTAAATCGCATTAATTTAGTTATTCAATGGTATTTGTGTTGAAAATAATCAATGTGGTTCAGTTTTTACAAGTGTGATATCGTTTTAAGAACACCTGTGCATTCATTTCAAATAATAACTTTCGTGGTCAGAACGCCGCAGTTTGAACTTGTTGTTTCTGATAACGAACGTAGTTCTAGCGACATAATTCAAGTTGCTCGCGCATTCAAAACAACTTTGCAAACATTGTTTATTTTGGTGTCAATTTAATTCGTAGGAGTTGTTGATAATTGTTACAATCTAGCACCAATACTCATTAAAATGGTAAACATGTTAAATAACTTAATTTATTTAATTTGTTAAAGATAAATTTCTGTCTTTGGTTTTGTAAGACTTTTTGAATTTCGCGCCATTCTTAAGATGGCGACATCGTTGTGAAGTTCGTGCTAGAGTCGAGTTGATTCTTTTATGCTTATGTGTACAGGTGCTTATGATTTTAGAAGAATAAAAATTAGTTTATTATTTTGCAATCGGAGTATTTTTTTAAATAATTTATGAGCCAACCTTACAACCTCAGGTGTGGGGTTATGCTATAAAAATTAATGTGAATTGTATTTCGAATTATGATGTGAGGTTATGTGCCACGGCTACATATTTTAATTTGGATAACCACGTTTTTTTTTATCTTGAAAATGGAGGATAGTGTTAACGAAAATAATCCTGTATTAACAAGTAATGAAAATTTCGAACAATTTACGCGTCAATATTCACAAGCCACTTCGGCGGAAAATAAATTTGGCGTGTTAAGGAATGTTAATCAGGATGGTCAACGACCTTTGCAAGTTTCAAGTAGTAGTAACGAAAAAGTCAGCAGCGACTCCGCCGCATTTATGAGTACAATTACTGCATTATTACAACAAAATACGCAAATGCTAGAGATGCTAAAAATTAGTCAACAACAAACACCTCGACAGCATCCTGAAACCACTACCATAAACATGATACCTGATGTTATGAAAACAATGTGTTTGATGGACAAAAGGGGCCTGATTCAGCACGAATTTGGTTGCAGCAATTAGAGTCAGCGGCTATTATTCATAATTGGCCGGATTCTGTTATGTATCAAATGGCAGTTTCAAATATTACCGGGGCCGCCAAACATTGGTTTTACGCTCGTATAGAAGTAGTAAATAGTTTGGCTCAATTTAAAGCGGCTTTCACAAAAACATTTTTACATGAATCTAGTAAAAGTGATTTATGGCAAAAAATGCAAATGAGAATACAACAACCTCGCGAAAATGTTACAGCTTATTTTTATGAAAAAGTTCATTTATGCAAAGAATTGGGTCTGTCTTTTGCAGAAACAAAAGAACAAATTGTTATTGGACTGTGGTCAAGAGAATTAAGTAATTTCTTAATATCAAAGAATCATTTTGAAGAAGATCAATTGTAAAAAGGTTATAATTACTTTTGAAAAAGTTGATGATGCCAGACGTCACCGATTTAAAGAAAAACAGGTGAGCGAATCTAAACCAACATATATGAAAAAACAAGGTGAAGAAAAGTTTGAAAGGAAACCTGCAAACTGCACAAATTATCAAAATCAACTAAAATGTTACAATTGCAATCAACCTGGTCATTATGCAAAGGATTGTATAAAACCTGTTCGTCTAAGAGGTTCGTGTTATAGCTGTGGATCTACCACTCACTTGCAAGGTAATTGTCCAGATCGTACTTTCAGAGCGATTAAAAAGGAACCTCGACCTGCGTCAACCTTGCTGTTGCAGCGTAAGCCAGTCAAACCGTTTCTGTTACCTATCGAGATAGAAGTTCAAGGGCACAAATTTCAATTAGAAAGTGTTTTCGATCCAGGTAGTGCCATAACTGTGGTAAAAAAGTCTATTGTTAATGTTTTTAATATGCAAGATTATGTTGTAATCAATAAATACCAAGGTATTAATCATTCAGATTTAGATATTTTAGGAGTGATCGATGCTAGAGTTAGTATTTCTGGTATTGCACTTGATTCTGTTCTTTATGTTGTGCATGATTATGCAATACCATGTGAGTGTCTGTTAGGGCATGATTTACTATGTAATGATAAAATAAGTTTTACGATTAAAAATGAAAAATTGGAAGTTAAGCCTGTTTCAAGTAATAATATGTCTGATGAAGGTATGTCAATTTTGAATATTAGTTATACAGATAAGAATGAAATACATCTAAATATTAACCCTTGTGTGAATTCTCGAGCCAGGCAGAAAACTGTTGAAATTTTTATTGATCATTATAAAAATCCCGAGCGGCCTCAGCAACCGGAAACCAAATATGAAATAAAATTTTAGTGGGCCCAAGTCACACGCCATTTTATTTTAGGCCTAGACGTTTGTCATATGTAGAAAATCAGGCATTTCAAAAACTTTTGCAAACTTTAGAAAATGTGTTCGATAGACTTGTCTGGAATAAACTTAGTTTAAGAGTAGATAAATGTAGTTTTTTAAACACTAAAATAATATATCTTGGGTATATTATTGATGGTGGTAGTGTGCAACCTAGTGAAGACCATATTAAATCAATTAAATATTTTCCAGTGCCCCATACAGTTAGAGAATTGCATAGCTTTATTGGGTTAGCCTCGTATTTCCGTAAATTTGTTAGAAATTTTGCACTATTAGCAGGTCCTTTATACGAATTGCTCAGAAAAAATGCAATCTTTAAGTTTGACGAGAAACAGTATGAACGTTTTAACGCTATTAAGAATGCTCTTATTACTCAACCAGTTTTGGCATTGTACTCACCTTTTTCTGAAACTCAACTCCACTGTGATGCTAGTTCGCAGGGATATAGTGGGATTCTTATGCAAAAGCAAGATGATAAATTGTTTCATCCTATATTTTATTACAGTAGGCGTACTACTGAAGGAGAGTCAAAACTTCATAGTTTTGAGTTAGAATTATTGGCAATAATTAGTAGCCTCAATAGATTTAGGGTTTATCTTCAAGGTTTAACATTTAAAATTATAACAGATTGTAATAGCTTAAACTTGGCTCTTAAGAAAAAGGAAATTAATCTTAAAATAATGCGATGGTCCTTGGTGTTACAGAATTTTGATTATATTTTGGAGCATAAGGACAGCGCTAAGATGAGGCACGCAGATGCCCTCAGTCGACATTTTTCTCACATATTAGTGTTAGAGGAAAATAGCTTTGAAATGCATTTAAGTATAGAGCAAACACAAGACAAAGCAATTATGAAAATTAGAAAAGAATTAGAAGTAGCTGAGAGTAAAATTTATGAGTTACGAAATGGTGTTGTTTTTAGGAAGAAGCAGGGAAAGCTTTTGTTCTATGTACCAAAAGCTATAGAGAGTAATGTGATTAGGGCGGGTCGTGATGATGTAGGTCATGTAGGCGTAGATAAATGCATTGAGGTGATTAGGCAAACTTATTGGTTTCCCTTAATGCGAGAAAAAGTAAAACTTTATTTTGCAAATTGCCTTAAATGCACTGTTTTTAATTTTAGTAATAAAAAATCGGAAGGGTTTCTTCACAGCATTCCAAAAGGGACAGTATCTTTTCAAACAATTCATATTGACCATTGTGGTCCGTTAGAGACATCATCCAAACGAAACAAGTATATATTTGCCGTTATTGATGGTTTTACCAAATTCATTAAACTTTATCCATGTAAATCGACAGGTTCTGATGAAGTGGTTAAACATTTAGAGAACTATTTTAATACGTTTAGTAGACCATTACGCATAGTTTCTGATAAAGGCACTGCATTCAGCTCACATTTATTTACCGATTTTTTAAAGAGCAATAATGTTGAGCATGTCCAAATTGCAACAGGAGTGCCTCGTGCAAATGGGCAAATTGAGCGTTTTAATCGTACAATCGTTCCAATGATTTCAAAATTAGTTGATGCACCCAAGAAATGGGATCAAGTTTTATCCGTTGTAGAATTTGCTATAAATAATACAAGCAACAAATCGACGGGACAATCCCCTTCTATGTTGTTGTTTGGTGTCAGACAATTAGGAAAAATTTCAGATCCTTTAAAAGAATTTTTAGAATCCTTAAATGATGAAGATCCAGAAAGGAATTTAGAAGAGATTAGGCAAAAAGCTAGTGATAATATTGTTCAATCGCAAAAATATAATGAGTCTCACTACAATAAGAATCATAAAGAAGCGACGGAATATCAAGTAGGTGATTATGTTATGATTCCAAACATTGAGGTCACACCTAACGTTAATAAAAAATTATTACCAAAATTTAAGGGTCCATATGTTGTTAAAAAAGTATTGCCTAATGATAGGTACGTTATATCAGATATTGAAGGTTTCCAGATTACGCAAAGACCTTATGAAGGCATTTTTGCAAGCTCTAGGATGAAACCATGGGTTAAAAGTCAAATTAGGAATCCGATTGTTAGTTAGATTTAAGGAAATTTATTATTTAGTCATACTTGCCAATGATTATTAATACCTACCTGATTGTATTGTTTAAGTTAAAAATATATTTAGGAAAAATTATGCTAAAGGACAATTTAAGATGATAAATATATTAGGAATCTTTACAGGTCATGTTTGTATATTATGTTTCATGATATCTTAGGTCTCAAGCTATGAAATATGTTTATGCTTATGTACTTTATGAATTTTAAGTTTATGTACTGCTCTTGTGCTAATTGTTATTATGGTATGTCTTAGTTATATTTTATGTGTACTTGCCATAATAGGTTGATTGAGGTCAATCAATTATGTCAGGTTAGGCCGAGTTGTAAGACTTTTTAAATTTCGCGCCATTCTTAAGATGGCGACATCGTTGTGAAGTTCGTGCTAGAGTCAAGTTGATTCTTTTATGCTTACGTGTACAGGTGCTTATGATTTTAGAAGAATAAAAATTAGTTTATTATTTTGCAATCGGAGTATTTTTTTAAATAATTTATGAGCCAACCTTACAGTTTATTCGCATTCATTTCAAACAATACCTCATACAAGGTGTTTAAATATCTATAATTGCTGTAGATATTTTAATGGTGAACATTGAGTTCTTGGTTAAAAATTATTTATGTAATTTTTAAATTTTAAAGGCAAATTTTTATCTTTGATTTTTTGTCATTTATTTCAATACAATTCCTTAGAACTTATAGGGCATTTCAGTAGCTACAACGGCTACCAAGAAAATTTCTACTGAACGGCTTATTCTGGATTTAAAATTGGCTATTGAAGAGTTTTGTTCGCGTTTTGATCAAACGTCTAATTTGAACTCAACAGAGCAAAATTTAGTTTTGGCTCAAATTCTAACGCAAACGGCTATCGATCTCAAACATGAGATGGATAGTGCGTACAAAATGAGCACTCTAGATGCAGAAAATCTGAAGGAAATTAAAGGTTTGAAATCCAGCATGAATGGATTAGTCATTTCAATAAAAAATAGTGGAGCACAAATGGAGCTTGATTTATCCAATATCAAGAAAGAAAATATTCTTGCCAACACACAAGAATTTTCTCAATTAACAAGCGTGTCTAACATAAGACTTCCTCGGATATCTGTCCCAAAATTTTCTGGCAAGATTTTAGAGTTTATGCATTTTAATCAGTTTTTTAAAAATCTTGTTGTTGATAACAAGAATTTATGAAGCGTAGAGAAATTTTATTTCTTGCTGGATGCATTAGATTCAGATTCTAAAGGTTTAATTAAACATTTACCTATTACAGGGGATAATTTTAAGTTGGCATACGATACCGTGGTTGAAAGGTATGAAAGCAAGCGACTTTTGGTAAACTCACATTTTGCAGCTTTGAAAAATGCTCCAAAGGCCAACCATAATTCTCACCAAGAGTTTAGAGCTCTCATAAATTGCTTTAATGAAAATTTGGCATGCTTAGAGCAAGCTAAAGTAGATGTTTTGGACATGTTTCAGTTTCGTACATTATCTAAAAAATTGGATAACGAATTTTTAAAATTATTTGATTTGGAAACCAATGTTGTGGGTTTAAATTTGATTCTCACATATAAGCAGTTAAAAACATTTGTTGAAAGGTACTCTAAAGCCTTGGAAGTAAGTAGTCTATGTATGAGCAAACAGTCTAAAACAAATAGTAAATCTACACATTTTGATAAACCTAACGGAATTTATACAAAATCTCAATATCACACTTCATTGGTGACAATATCAGATAACAAAGGTTGCATTCATTGTAAAGGCAAACATGCTTTATATCAGTGTCAGAGTTTTTTGGACAAGACGCCTCACGAGCGTTACGAGTTTGTTAAGCAGAAAAACTTCTGCATTAATTGTGTATCGGGGCTCCATCGAGCCACGAAATGTTCTACAAAATCTGTTTGTAGAAAGTGTGCTAAACGTCACAACACATTGCTACATTTTACAAACCAAAAATCATTGACTGATCAATTCGTTGATAACACGCCCGCACTACAGTCAAATCAGCCATGTGCAAGTACATCAAGTACTGGCAGTTTATTTTACACGCATTCTTCGAAAACCATCACATTGTTGGCAACTGCAACTATTGCAGTTCGAGACCTAGGGATAAAATACATCCCCAATTTGATGTAGATGTTTATATTCTACAAAATATTTGTGGTAAATTACCTGCAGTGCAATTAAACACCATCCATTGGCCGCATACAGCGGACTTGCCGTTGGCTGATCGTGATTTTAATAAGCCAGGCACAATTGAGTTACTTTTGGGTGCAGATGTTTTTGCACACTCATTGTTAAATGAGACTTGTATGGGAACCGCAGACGAACCAGTCGCGATTCATTCTTGGGTGGGTTCTTACAGGGAAAATCATTTCTCCTGCAGCAGATAGTACCTCATTGTGTGTACTAATAGAACCCCTGGATACTCTAATTCGTCGGTTTTGGGAGCTGGAAAGCATTCCAGATGTCCACAAGGTTTCTTCTGCAGAAGAAGCCTGTGAGCAGCATTTTTTGGCAACACATGCTAGAAACGAGCAGGGTCGTTTTATAGTGTCACTTCCGTTTAATGGTCCGGAACCCGTTTTTTTGGGATTCTCAGAAAGTCGCACTTTATAGGTTTTTGGCATTGGAAAGTCGTCTACAAAAAAAACCCTCCACTGTATACAATGTACAGGGAGTTTATGCAAGATTATTTACAAAATGGCCATATGTCACTCATTCCTTCTAGCATGAAGGAATCATCGTATCATTTGACAGAATATTACATTCCGCATCATGCGGTTATTAAACCAGAAAGTAACACAACAAAATTAAGGGTAGTCTTTGACGCTTCGGCAACTGAATGTAAACCACAACACCAAAGATAAGGACTGTCCATGCTATGTGAGACTTCTAAAACTTCAGCAAGCCAGAATTAATTATGGAGATATATAGCAATCAAGGAGCTCAAAAAATGATAAGCCCCTTCAAATAGGACATATCAACATCAGATCGCTAAACAAATGCTTCGATCAGTGTATAAATATCTTCGCAGAACACAACTTAGATATAATAGCTATATCTGAGACTTGGTTAAGTCCTGATTTCCCTTCAAATCTGATCATGCTAATGGGGTATAATCTTGTCAGAGCAGATAGAGACACTAGGGGTGGAGGGCTGTGTCTCTACTTAAGAAATACTATAAAGTATATAGTATCTACACACAATACACTGAATTCTCAACTTGAACAATTATGGTTAAAAATTAAAGTTAACAAACTGAATGCAGCAATAGGTGCTATTTATCGACCTCCCTCCACTAGCATAGAATGTTTAGTAGAGCTTGAAACTGCATTATCCTCTGAATATCTTGACTCACATGGAATAATTCTAGTTGGCGATCTTAATTTAGATTTTCTGAATCCTAATTTTGGAACTAATCGTTTGCAAGCCATATTCGATATTTATAAAATCACACAACATGTTAAAGAACCTACTCGAGTAACTGGGTCTACATTAACGACAATAGATATACTTTGTTGCACCAAAAACATAGGATTAGTTACTTGCAGCACTGTTGATTTTAATAACCTTACTGATCACAGAATGGTAAAAAGTAGCTTTAACATTTTGATTCCAAAACCTAAGTCTAAAATTATTACATTCCGAAACTATAAACACTTGGAAATGGATCAGTTTAATGAAGATGCCAAAAATACTCCATGGAACACTATTGAGGATGTATTGTAACACCCAAGAACCTTTTTAAATTAATTTAAATTTCAAATAATATTTTCAGCCAATAACAAATAGTTCTATCTAAAATATAACCTATCAATAACCATGAATCAATACAGTTATTCAATCCTAGTTCGACTTTGGGGCGACAATTGACACTTTAAATTAACATAACCTATCAACTGAACTCTAACATCCCGTGAAATGTAGGAGATTTTAAATTAGGCGCCAAAGGGAAATACTCATTTGTTCTAGAAAATTCCAAAACCGGAAACACGAAATAAAATGTTATTTTTCGTGATATCTATAAAAATATTAACAGGAAATAGTTCAGAATATTGCAGAATAACTTAAATTTAATTATAGGACAGGTTCAATTAGCAATTGCAATAATAAAAATGGATTTAACCATTAACCTAAAAACACGTGTAGGAATGATACACAATTGTGCAATATGTAAGGTTTGTAATTGGCCAGAACAATCACGTGATAAAAGGTATATAAATAGTGGAATGAAAAAATTAAGACACACCTAATATATTCAACCCACAAAGGCAACAGATATATTAAATAAAATAAAAGTAATACGCCCATAGTTAGGGCCAGTTACACGGCAATGGCGCGTAACTATTGTGGTTATGTAACCGCCTAGAAATTAAAGTGAAGTATAAATAAAAATATATATATAAGAAGTAAATACGGGTATTACGGGACGATTAGTGGAGTTAAACAATGAATACAGAACAATATACTTAGACGACGACAGGTTTAAGTTGTAGAGCGGGTAATGGTTAGAGACGCCGGCTTGTTAACGGCATGGAATATGATAACTCAACATACTTTTATGGTTCAATTTTGATTATTGGATGGACGTTTGTATTTTGGATGTTCGACTCCCAAACTGGGGGTTGGTACAGAAGTAGCGAGATATCCAGAGTCTCAAGCACTAAAGTTTCCAATAACCGTATTAACAGTTCCAAACCTGGTGAGAATAAATTACCTTAGAGGCCATTGGTTTAGGATGAAGGAATAGTGGGTATTATATACCCAACACAGGTATTGAGTGAATTTTTGCATACATGATTCGAGAGAACGGACGTGTATTTGCATGCATACACGGGGTTTGCAAGTATGAATTAATATATAATTGTATATATATATATATATATATATATATATATATATGTGCTTTTAAATGAATATGTCAAGTGCTAGAGTAAGATTGGAATTCTTGGACTTTATTAATGTTATTACTTTTGTTATGAGTTTATAGGGAATATTAAGAGTTATTGGCTATGTTTCAATTGGAAACCTTTAAATGTCAAATCTGCAATGTTTAGTAGAATGTAATTACCCGATTTTAGGGGGCTTTAGTTAAATAAGAAATACGAATTTTATCGCATTCAAGTATGTCAATATAGTAAATGTATAATATAGTTCTATCACCACATTAAAGGTTATTAAATTCCTTATTTGATAATTTTGAGATCTATAATTTAAAAAGGTTTGTTGAAATACATTTAAGGTACAGATACTTTGTAAACTTTTGGGTAAGTTAACTCACCAGTATCGGTTTCAGAATTCTAGGCCTACCCACCGGGACACGTCCATGTCCTCTCCGCTGTAGAGTAGCCGAGGCGTTTGAAGAAAGTAAGAGTAAATACTATTGAAATAGGTAAGTGGACCCTTATATTGCAGTTTAGAACCATAAAAAAGTGATATAGAATTGGCATTTGATTATATATGTATTAGGTAACTCGGTCCTTGTTTCTTTAACTGATACCGATAGGTCAGGAAGAAGGGGTGAACTGTTACAGTATCTGACATAGATGAGAAAATCAATCTTCTGAATATATATATATATATATATATATATATATATATATATATTCTTCATCTCTTTAATACCCATGCACCTCTCACATCTATCACAATTAAAAATAATAGACCTCCTTACATTACTTATACCATAAAAATTATGATGAACTTGAGAGATCGAGCTTATAAAAAATTCTGGCATCCGAGAATAAATCAGGATTATCAATATTATAAAACACTAAGGAATTATGTAACTCAATCGATCAAACGTGAGAAAATAGCATATTTTAGTTACTTATGTCAACTATATAAACATGACAGCAATAAGCTTTGGAATGTATTTGAAAAAAACAACATACACTCTAAACCTAGAAATGAAATTGCTATTGAATTGCAAGACCCATCGATAATAAACAACTACTTCCTAAATTCGATCAACTCTCCTAAAGTTAGCAAAACTAAAATTGAAGAATACGTTAATACACGAAAACCTGGAACTCCTGTTTTTAACTTGAGTACTATTAGCTCTGATTAAATAAGTAAAATTATCTCTTCTGTAGTGGTTCTAAAGTTATATACAATATTTAAAAGTGAATAATGTGATGTGTAACCGGATATTCTATAGCTGGGGTTGTTGTGGTATGACGGAAAACGCCGATCGCACGAGGGAGGTGCTCGTAATAAGAGAAAATGCACAGACCACGGGGACGGCGAGAGAGAGTCGGTTCTCGCTGGGTACAACGAGAAGTACAATAATTATTATTATAACTATGTGGAGCATCACATGGTTGAATTCAAGTACGATCATCACCTAATCAATCGGCAATCATACTACAGTTGTATGGATTCAACAATGCACAACAAAGAAAAAGGTTTTATTTTATAGGGTGGCGTCACCAATTATTCCGTTTAGAGTCTAAGTAGATTAAGATTTAAGATGAAATATATCATCCAATTAGTGGTAAGTTTTGTTAGGTAAGTGACTAATTTGTATGTTTCTAATAAAATTATTTATGACACAGTATACTTGATTTATCTTCGAATTTTATGTAGAAACCCCCCCAAAAGTTAATAAAAACACTACATTAAATGGCGACCTCCGTTTGGCATGAAATTCGAAGGAAAATCATTGTATTAATAATTTTGGTATTAATTAAAATATAGACGAATTAATGTACATTTAAAAAAAAAAAGTCAAGGATGTTCAGATGGTATGTATAATATGTTACTGCAATGTTATGCATCAAAGGTAGTGGAAAATTTTTATGTACAGTTCAGGATATTTTACCTGTTTCTTTCTAGCTGAGAGATGCGTTGAAGTCTAATAATTTAGTGGTTTGAATAAGCAAGGCAAAAACAAGTTTATTCAAGGGCGGGTGCACTAAAGTTCTGATAAATTCCTGGGAAGAAAGTAATTTTGAGGATATAGGAATAAGGCCATTAGCAGAAGTAAATAGGTTTGATATTCGATCTCGAGGTAGTGGTTACATTTTATTTCTATAATGGAGGATGAAAACACAGTATTAAATAATGATGTATTTTTAAATTCTACTTTGAATGTGAGTGGGGTTGAAAATTTTGGTAGTAGTGGGAATGCAGAGTTACAAAATGATTATTATAATCAAGTAATGAATGGGAAAACTGAAACAGTGGGAGAGCAAGGAAATAACTTAGATAAAATTCTTTTGATGTTAGCACAAAATATAAGTGAAATTAGGAAAGAACAATCAAACAATTTTAAGTTTATTCAGCAGCAGGTTCAATTGCAAATCCAACAAATCGAATTACAATCAAAACAACAAAGTCAAATGCAAAATGTTTTATTGAAAATGTTTGATAAATCAGATACTGAAAGAGATATTAATGTAAGAAAACTAGAACATGAATTTTGTAAAGAAGATGGGTCGTTAAAGCAGGTACAATCATCAGCTACTCAAAGTACAACTTCTGAAACTAATACAAATTTTCAGTATTTTACTAGTTGGCAGAATTCTTTGGGACCTACAATTAAATTTAATCCTGCTGGAAATTTGCATCCAGTGGCATTTATCAGAAAAATAAAAAAATATTTAGGAGAGGCTGAAGTACCAGTAAATAAATGGGTTAGTTTTGCTGTGAGGGCTTTGTTAGGTAGAGCTTCAAATTGGGCAGAGTTAAATGAAGATAAAATTAGGGATTTTGAAAACTTCTCAATTATTTTTAATAAATATTGGAATAGTGATATTGAGAGGAAGCATTTAGGGAATTTAAATTAGGGCAATATCGATCTGGTTCTAAGGCAGAGTATTTCCAGAAATTAATAAGTGAGGCTTCATATTTTCACCACCTTTAAGTGATGTTCAAATACTTCAAATGGTTTGGAACATTTCCACCGGAAATCAAAATGGGTTTAGCGATTTGTAGGTCATGTGACGAGGCTGTTGAATATTTAAACAAAGTTAATAGTTATGCGGAATAAACAATACAAGATTGCCTTATAGATATAATTCTAATAATACAGGCGAAGGTAGGTACAGTCACCAAAATGGTAATACGAGAAGTAATGATATGTCGCCTGGGTACAATTACAACCGAAATCAAGAACATCGATATGTACAGTCAAATATTAATAATAATGATAATAACCCTTATCGTCGTAGTCAATATAATCGAAATCTTAATCAAAATGAGAATCATGAGGCAAATGCTAGTGGGCAATAGATCACATGAAAATCAAATACGGAGCAATCTTCATATCAATTGCAATCAGATGGGCCATCAGCCAATTGTATTGAGTTTAATAATAACGGTGTTAATTCAGGGGAAGAAGAACAAGTAATATTGCCTGGAAATGAAATTGTTAAAGTTATTTGTAAAAAGGATGAAAATTATTTGCCTGAGTGTAACCTAAGAAAGGAAGACGAGAGTAGCGATTGTGGCAAAGAACAAGGCAGGTGTTATATTGTAATTAAAATAAAATTTTTGCAAATTTATCCTGGTGACTATCAGCTATATACTAAAGCTCTCTATTTTAATCTGATATCACTAGGTCGAGTATTTCTTCTTTAAACTCCAAGCCCAGGGTAATGTCGGATGGAAAACGGCTATAGACAAAGAAAACTCTTAAGGGTTAAACGGCTAGTAGAGTGTTAGCTCTGGGTAGATCATGAGCATGGGTCATGGGTGGATAACTGACCAAAAATAGTTTTAATAGGCGCCACCGTATTTTTAATACAAGTGCCAACAAAAATTTAACTGTGTTTGTATAAGGAAATGCGGAAACCTTATGTTAACACCACTATCTTAGCCATAAAATTTGAATTTCACTCTTTATCACACACTTACCAAAACATCAACCACCAGTTGTTAAACAGTTGTCTCAGCTGTACCTGTGAACAAACAAAAACACCACATGGACACCATTTGTGTCCTTAAAAGCATATGCCCAAAAATATAATAAGAGAATTTAAACATCTATGAAATACTAAAGGCATTTATTTTCTTCTCTCTATCTGTTTTTCTTAAGGAGGATTTGCTCTAGTTTACTTTTTCATATTTTAAATATTGAATAATAAAAACGACTTTATGAAAAACAAAAGGAATTCTATTCATATGGAAATCTGACTATATACATGCGACTGCAATACATATGTTTACTATCTTGTCATTAATTTTTATAAAAAAAGAATTTTGTATAATTTAACCTTCAGAATAAATACGTATAAATTAATCGTTTCTATAAAATTTAGTTTAAGCAAATATGTCATAATTTATTAGTTCCTAACACAGGATTTTATTTTTACTATAATCATAGAAGCGCTTCCTTGACCATTCACAAAAAAATTCGATCGTCAGGACAATAACGACCTTAAAATGTAACTACTCAATTTTAACGGTAATCTACTAAAAGAATATACGTGAATTTCAGTATCAATAAAGAGACTTTTACATGACGTGCATGTTTTTCAATTAAACAAAATATAAAATTAAACCAAGACTGCGTCTGGCGTTTAGATTCTGAATATCTCAACACATTGTGTGCTTGTACAAGTGACTGACAACCTAGATATTTATACGTTGTTTTACAAACTTTAAGAAAGTACTTTATATTTTCTGTTACTCTAATAATTAACGTAGAAAATTTCATAATAATTTACTATAGCTTCAAACACTCACGTGTAGACAAAAGAACTGCAGGTGGAAAATCACGACCTCAGCTGTTGTATTTATTTCATTGTATTAGTCATCAGTTAGATTGAAGTGTCAAGGTTCTTTGTAACATCAACCATTTCCATACTGCGTAGTTAGATAAAAAGGACGAAACCATAGCTGTTTACCATTAATTACTGTGACGGAAAATTATAATTTACATTGAAAACCGTTGCTGTAAACCTGTCCATATGATATTGCATGTATTAAAATGATGTCTATTATCAATCCATTTTCTCAGCTCAAGTTTTCTTCTTCACTCGATTAGATGCCTCGTGCTTCTGACGGGTCATCATCTTGACTTTATCTCTCGTCTACAAAAAGCGGCTTCACTCTAGGACGTTGGAGACCAAAGTGCCGGTTATCAACTTGACAGCGCTTGGTAACAAGCTTTAGAATATATATCTTCTAGAATCCATGTGTTATTATGAACATTATACTTTAATTTTTATTGGCTGAATATTTACGAATTAAATACTTTAAAATTTATTTGTTTTATTATTAATTTATTAGGCTAGGTGTAACTAGAAAAAAAATACGTTACAATATGCCTATTATAAAAGGAAGAATCGAGGATGTTTATTCTGATATATTAATTGATAGTGGGAGTACTGTTAGTTGTGTGTCACAAAGGTTTTCCAAGAACTTAAAAATCTGATAAACTGATGCCGGTAGTTCCGTCAACAATATTTCGTTGTCAGGGCATTTCAATCAAATGCTTGTAAGGTCAACTTACAGGTTGGTTTAAAAATATTATTACAAAATACTATTTTTGAATTTGTGTGTTTAGTTGTTCCTACGCTTTGTCGTAATATTATACTGGGGTGCGATTGGTTGGAAGAATATAAAATAAATATCGATTTTGAAAGGAGAATTATTACGGGGAAAATACAAAATGATAATGGGCAAGTTTTCAGATTAAATTTTAATTCAAACGGAAGTAGCGAGGAAATAAATGAAATATTTACTAATAATGGGCACCCTAACATAGTTTTTGAAAATGATTATGAAGCTAGTTATATCGATAGAAACAATCGGAAGATAACCAGAAAAGCAATGGTTGCGTAACAATGAGTCAGAATGGGAACAGGGATGACAATTGTGATTTTAATTTCTACAAGAATGTAACGGATTTTATTAAACCGGGGGAGCTTGATAAAACAAACGGGAGTAATAGCAATAATGGGAAAAGTGCCGACACAGATATTGATCAAATATGTGTAGAGAGTGAAATATTGAATGATAGCCAACGAATTATGTTGAATAATTTATTGAATAAATATAAAGATATTTTTCAGAATTGCCCGGTAAGATTAATTGCTATAAACACCCAATTAATGTTAAGGATGATACTCCTTTTTATATAAAGCCTTACCCGATCCCATTTATTTATTTTGATGAAGTAAACAGGCAAATCAATGAAATGATTCAATTAGGAATTATAGAAAATGTCAGACCGAATATGTGTCGCCTTGGTCGTGGTAAAGAAAAAGATGGTTCTCCCAGAATTTGTATTGACTGCAGGTATTTAAATAAAAGGATCGAGAAGGATCACGTGATTCCAATAAATCCAACGGAAATATTTTACCGATTTAAACCAGGTCAGGTTTCATCTACGTTAGACATGGTTCAGGCCTATTGGCAGGTCGAGGTAGTAAAGCAACATCAAAGTATTTGGGGTTTTCCTTTAACAATCAAACCTATATTTTTAAAAGAGTACCGTTTGGATTAGTCACTAGTGTAGCGGGTTTCTCCGTGCACTACATATTGCTTTGGGCGAAGATTGTATGAGTTTTGTAATGCCATACGTAGACGATATTTTAATAACATCTCCGATGTTGACACTCATTTGAAACATTTAAAGATAGTTTTCGAAAAATTTAGGCAGTCCAATATTACTATCAAACTGAGAAAATGCGTTTTGTGAACCAAAATTACCATTTGTGGGTCATTATATAACGCCATATAAATTTGAAATGGATCCAGCCAAAATAAAGATAATTCAAGAGTTTAAATCCCCTATTAATATCAAGACTTTAAGGGCCTTTTGTAGTTTAGTGCAATATGATAGCAGATTTATTAAAGATTTTTCTCAGTACATGATTCCGTTGAATAGATTATTAAGTAAAACGTTAAATGGCAGTGGGGAGCTGAAGAGCAATATGCTTTTGAATTAGTAAAGAAAAATTTGTAAGTGTTAATTCATTAAATCACCCGGATGTGTCCGAGATTTTTAATTAATACCGATGCAAGCGGATATGCCATTGGGGCATGTTTATTCCAGATAAATGAAAATAAGGAGATTGTAGTCATTTCTTACTATAGCAGAGTGTTGCGCAATGCAGAAATTCGGTATTCGGTATGCGAAAAGAATTTTTAGCAGTCATTTCTGCTTTGAATCATTGGCAGATATTGATTTTGGGTCAAGAATTATCTTGAAATCAGATCAAAGGCGTTGAGTTTCTTGGATAGATGTCGTTTTGTCAATAATCGCATGAGAAGATGGATGCTGTCGATCCAAGAGTTTGATTTTAAATTTGAGTATTGTCCTGGGAGAGATAATAAGATTGCTGATATTTTGTCGCGATTTCCTAACGGTGAGGAGTTTCTTGCAGCCAAACGGTCTGATGAGAAATTAGAAGTAAATGCGATAAAATTAACCATGTTTAAAAATAAAATTTTGTTTGTCAAACACAAGACGGTGATGAATTTTGTTCTAAAATTAAAACTCTACTGCAGAATACAGATAAGAGTTCGAAAAATAAAGTGGTTTGTGTTACACGAAGGTTTGTTATTTAAAAAAGGTTCTGATACTGAGCCTGGTTATAAATTAGTTGTGCCTAGAAATCAAATTAAAGAATTAATAGAATTCATTCATAATGAAAATGGGCATTTTGGTGCAAATAAATGCTACCTCACGTTCTGCAAAGATTTTTACTATCCTAAAGTTAAAGCATTATTTCGGAAAATCACTTCACACTGTGAATTGTGCCAGAAATCAAAAGTCAGTAAACGTAATCATGGAGAGATGCAAAGTGTTCTAGTAAGTCAGCCTAATCAAACTCTCAGTATTGACTTTATTGGGCCATTACCTGTTTCACGAGGGGGTACGTCCCAATTATTCGTTATAATTGATGTCTTTAGCAAATATGTTGAACTTTTCCCTTTAAAAAGAGCAAAGTCTAGTAGCCTTTTGCGTTGTTTAAATAGGTGGTTTAATTGTTTTGGTACACCTCGTGCTATTTTGAGCGATAACGGTAGCCAGTTTTGGAGTAAGGTGTACATAAATACTTTAAAAGAGAAAAATATAAAAATTTTACATACTTCAACTTATTTTCCAGCAGGAAACATGGTAGAAAGAATGAACAAGGCGGTAGGGCGTTTACTAAGGACATTTTGCTATGACAAGCACCAGAGCTGGTCTTTAAAGTTAAAAACTATACAAGATTGAAATTCAAAAGGGTCCCATGGCCAATCTATTGTTATGTAAGTTAAACATTCCTCCAAATGTAATAAATAAGGAGAGAATTATTGTATTAGCAGAAGAGAAACTTAAGTCGAAAGCAGAGAAAAGAAAAGTGAGACATAATAAGAAACATAAAGTTGTTAAATTAGCCGTAGGTGATAAGGTATTGGTCAAAACCCATGAACAGTCTTCACACGAGGATCATGTAATACGAAAATTCTTTCTTTTATATAAAGGACCAGCCACAGTTGTTAAGATCATCTCACCCAATTCTTATGAAGTGGTTGATGATGTCTCAGGCGGGTCATGTATTCAAAATATTGTTAATATTAAATTGTATAACAATCCTAAAGATTTTGTTTGTAATATTACTATATAAATATTTCTGAATATTACCAATTGCATAATTAGTTAGTAAGAATTAAAGGATAGTGTTTTTTTTTCTCATTGTGCGAGAAAAGTTTCAACTGTTAGCTAACAGGTATCTTCAAGTGTGAAACTTTTGGGGAGCTATGTAGTGGTTCTAAAGTTATATACAATATTTAAAAGTGAATAATGTGATGTGTAACCGGATATTCTATAGCTGGGGTTGTTGTGGTATGACGGAAAACGCCGATCGCACGAGGGAGGTGCTCGTAATAAGAGAAAATGCACAGACCACGGGGACGGCGAGAGAGAGTCGGTTCTCGCTGGGTACAACGAGAAGTACAATAATTATTATTATAACTATGTGGAGCATCACATGGTTGAATTCAAGTACGATCATCACCTAATCAATCGGCAATCATACTACAGTTGTATGGATTCAACAATGCACAACAAAGAAAAAGGTTTTATTTTATAGGGTGGCGTCACCAATTATTCCGTTTAGAGTCTAAGTAGATTAAGATTTAAGATGAAATATATCATCCAATTAGTGGTAAGTTTTGTTAGGTAAGTGACTAATTTGTATGTTTCTAATAAAATTATTTATGACACAGTATACTTGATTTATCTTCGAATTTTATGTAGAAACCCCCCCAAAAGTTAATAAAAACACTACACTTCAATGAAGACAAATGCATTTGGCATTGACTGTATAAATTTACATATGCTAAAATTAATTTTACCCTATTCGTTAGATGTTATCACTCACATAGTGAACTACTCAATAAGCCATGGTGTTTTTCCTGAACTTTGGAAACAAGCTATTGTTGTTCCAATTTCTAAGGTACCTGTTGCCAAAAGTTAGTGACCTACGTCTTATTAGTTTACTACCAACCATGTCCAAAATCGTGGAAGCCATTGTTCATAAGCAACTCTTGGACCATGTAGTAAACAACAACATATTACCTGCACAACAGTCAGGGTTCCGCCCTAAATATAGTACTGCTACATGTTTATCTAAAGTTATTACTGATCTTGCGAGAAATATTGATAACTCAGAAGTAACCTTCTTATGTTTATTGGACTTCAGCAAAGCATTCGATGTCATTAATCATGATCTTCTTATTGCTAAATTAGCTTATTACAGATGTGACAACATTGTTTTGCAGTGGTTTAATAATTACCTTACTAATAGAAAACAGTTAGTCAAGATTGATAACAAGCAATCAGAACTTCTTACAATTAATCATGGAGTCCCGCAGGGAAGTATTCTTGGTCCGTTGCTATTTACGATTTTTACTGCTGATTTACCGCAGATATTAACCATTGACTGCAACATACACATGTATGCAGACGATACGCAGCTTTACATATCATGTCTTCCGTCATTATCAAACTACACCATCTTAAAAATGAACATTAATCTTAACCATATCTACAACTGGTGTATAAGTAACGGTCTAATTCTCAACCCTAAAAAGAGTACTGCCATGTGCATTGGTACACGAACTGACTGCATCAATGCAAAATCTAATGCCACTATAGACATAGTAGTTAAAAACACCGTGATAAAAATAGTAGATACTGCAACAAACTTAGGTATTATTTTTGATTCTCAGCTGACATTCGAACATCACATCAATAAAAAAATCAGCCTCTGTTACTTCAAAATGAAGTCGTTATATAAATTTAAAATGGATCTAAGTTCGGCCGTTAAGTGGAAGCTTGTGAACAGCTTAATTTTAAGTCAACTGGATTACTGCTCCACGGTTTACTACAACTTCTTAACAGTAAGACTAAGAAACAGGGTCCAAATTATGCAGAACGTATGTCTCAGATTTGCATTTAACATATGTAAATATGAGCACGTAACTCCACACTATGTCAATCAGAAGATCCTTAAATTCAGCTACAAATCTGAACTTCTTTATGCGACATTCATTTTTAAGATTGTGCATCATGAACTACCCACCTACTTGTTCAGCCAGCTACACAGGCGTTCTACTATCCACTCGTTGCTTATATGATCAAAATCACTTTATCATTCCAAAACATTATTCTGCTAAGTTTGAAGGATGCTTTGCATACACCGTCGTCAAGGTACTAAATAAATATTCAACAATCTACATCAGAACAAAATCTAAACTCGTCTTCAGTAAAAAGCATTCTACTCGCGTTTCAAAAAACTGAGTTATAGTCTATAGACTAAATCTATAGACTACTATTCCGGTCATATTTTCTGATGATTATAATTGTGGTGTTACCATGTTAGGGTATAAGTAATAGCATCTACGGATGAATTATGCCCTTTTGAATAACTTTTGTCTTTCAATTTGCTTACTAATTGTATTACTTACTAAATATTTGAATATTTGAAATTTATAATATGTACTATGACTAACTGTAGTTATTCAATAAACTTATTTATTTATTTATTTGCCAACACACAAAAATTTTCTCAATTAACAAGCGTGTCTAACATAAGACTTCCTCGGATATTTGTCCCAAAATTTTCTGGCAAGATTTTAGAGTTTATGCATTTTAACGAGTTTTTAAAAATGTTGTTGTTGATAACAAGAATTTATTAAGCGTAGAGAAATTTTATTTCTTGCTGGACGCATTAGATTCAGATTCTAAAGGTTTAATTAAACATTTACCTATTACAGGGGATAATTTTAAGTTGGCATACGATACCGTGGTTGAAAGGTACGAAAGCAAGCAACTTTTGGTAAACTCACATTTTTGCGGCTTTGAAAAATGCTCCAAAGGTCAACCATAATTCCTACCAAGAGTTTAGAGCTCTCATAAATTGCTTTAATGAAAATTTGGCATGCTTAGAGCAAGCTAAAGTAGATGTTTTGGACATGTTTCAGTTTCGTACATTATCTAAAAAATTGGATAACGAATTTTTAAAATTATTTGAATTGGAAACCAATATTGTGGGTTTAAATTTGATTTTCACATATAAGCAGTTAAAAGCATTTGTTGAAAGGCACTCTAAAGCCTTGGAAGTAAGTAGTCTATGTATGAGCAAACAGTCTAAAACAAATAGTAAATCTACACATTTTCATAAACCTACTGGAATTAATACAAAATCTCAATATCACACTTCATTGGTGACAATATCAGATAACAAAGGTTGCATTCATTGTAAAGGCAAACATGTTTTATATCAGTGTCAGAGTTTTTGGACAAGACGCCTCACGAGCGTTATTTAGTTTGTTAAGCAGAAAATTTCTGCATTAATTATTTATCGAATTCATCGAGCCACGAAATGTTCTTCAAAATCTGTTTGTAGAAAGTGCGCTAAACCTCACAACACATTGCTACATTTTACAAACCAAAAATCATTGACTGATCAATTTGTTGATAATGCGCCCGCACTGCAGTCAAATCAACCATGTGCAAGTACATCAAGTACTAGCAGTTTATTTTCAATGCATTCTTCGAAAACCGTCACATTCTTGGTAACTGCAACTATTGCAGTTCAAGATGGGAATGGAAAGATTCAAAAGGTAAGAGCATTGTTGGACAACGGCAGTAGGGAAAGTTTTATGACGGAAACTTGTCGTCAGCGACTTGGCTTACAAAAATCCAACGTTGCCATTAAAGTGGAAGGTCTAGGTTTAGGTTCCTCACACATTTCGGGAGTTTTATCTTGCAAAATTAGACCTAGGGATAAAATACATCCCCAATTTGATGTAGATGTTTATATTCTACAAAATATTTGTGGTAAATTACCTGCAGTGCAATTAAACACCATCCATTGGCCGCATACAGCGGACTTGCCGTTAACTGATCGTGATTTTAATAAGCCAGGCACAATTGAGTTACTTTTGGGTGCAGATGTTTTGCACACTCATTGTTAAATGAGACTCGTATGGGAACCGCAGACGAACCAGTCGCGATTCATACTTGGGTGGGTTCTTACAGGGAAAATCATTTCTCCTGCAGCAGATAGTACCTCATTGTGTGTACTAATAGAACCCCTGGATACTCTAATTCGTCGGTTTTGGGAGCTGGAAAGCATTCCAGATGTCCACAAGGTTTCTTCTGCAGAAAAAGCCTGTGAGCAGCATTTTTTGGCAACACACGCTAGAAACGAGCAGGGTCGTTTTATAGTGTCACTTCCGTTGAATGGTCCGGAACCCGTTTTTTTGGGATTCTCAGAAAGTCGCACTTTATAGGTTTTTGGCATTGGAAAGTCGTCTACAAAAAAACCCTCCACTGTATACAATGTACAGGGAGTTTATGCAAGATTATTTACAAAATGGCCACATGTCACTCATTCCTTCTAGCATGAAGGAATCATCGCATCATTTGACAGAATATTACATTCCGCATCATGCGGTTATTAAACCAGAAAGTAACACAACAAAATTAAGGGTAGTCTTTGATGCTTCGGCAACTACTCTCATTGGTGGGTCTCTTAATGACCATTTGCTTGCCAGTCCTTCCTTACAAAAGGATATCTTGGCTTTACTTTTGTATTTTCGCTTACATCCGATTGTCATCACCGCAGACATCAAACAAATGTATCGACAAATTCTGATTTGTCCGTAACACCAGAAAATTCGAAAAATTGTTTGGAGGTCTAATCCTACAGAACCTATTTCAGATTTTGTACTAAATACAGTAACTTATGGTGTCAAATCAGCACCATATTTGGCATTGCGTGTGATCCAAGAATTGGCGCGTCTTGAATCATCAAAATTTCCTTTGGCTGCTAAGGCTTTGGAATTCGATACATATGTTGACGATGTCCTGACCGGGTCACAATCAGTCAAAGAAGCTCAACAATTGATTCTGGAATTAGACAAACTGTGCTTGTTGGGTGGATTTACGTTGCGTAAATGTAACAGTAACGTATATGAGGTAATTAAAGTAGTACCTGAATCGGCTAGGTATCAACAGACATTTTCATTCGAAGATTCAACTAATCTCTGGCAACAAATTTTGGGCCTTCAGTGGCATCCGTCATTGAACGCATTTTTTTATGTAGTATGTAACACCCAAGAACCTTTTTAAATTAATCCAAATTTCAAATAATATTTTCGGCCAATCACAAATAATTCTATCTAAAATATAACCTATCAATAATCATGAATTAATACAGTTATCCAATCCTAGTTCGACTTTGGAGTGACAATTGACACTTTAAATTAACATAACCTATCAACTGAAATCTAACATCCCGTGAAATGTAGATTTTAAATTAGGCGCCAAAGGGAAATACTAATTTGTTCTAGAAAATTCCAAAACCGGAAATACGTAATATTATTTTTCGTGATATCTATAAAAATATTAACAGGAAATAGTTCAGAATATTACAGAATAACTTAAATTTAATTGTAGGGCAGTTTCAATTAGCAATTGCAATAATAAAAATGGATTTAACCATTAACCTAAAAACACGTGTAGGAATGATACACAATTGTGCAATATGTAAGGTTTGTAATTGGCCAGAACAATCACGTGATAAAAGGTATATAAATAGTGGAATGAAAAAATTAAGACACACCTAATATATTCAACCCACAAAGGCAACAGATATATTAAATAAAATAAAAGTAATACGCCCATAGTTAGGGCCAGTTACACGGCAATGGCGCGTAACTATTGTGGTTATGTAACCGCCTAGAAATTAAAGTGAAGTATAAATAAAAAATATATATATATAAGAAGTAAATACGGGTATTACGGGACGATTAGTGGAGTTAAACAATGAATACAGAACAATATAATTAGACGACGACAGGTTTAAGTTGTAGAGCGGGTAATGGTTAGAGACGCCGGCTTGTTAACGGCATGGAATATGATAACTCAACATACTTTTATGGTTCAATTTTGATTATTGGATGGACGTTTGTATTTTGGATGTTCGACTCCCAAACTGGGGGTTGGTACAGAAGTAGCGAGATATCCAGAGTCTCAAGCACTAAAGTTTCCAATAACCGTATTAACAGTTCCAAACCTGGTGAGAATAAATTACCTTAGAGGCCATTGGTTTAGGATGAAGGAATAGTGGGTATTATATACCCAACACAGGTATTGAGTGAATTTTTGCATACATGATTCGAGAGAACGGACGTGTATTTGCATGCATACACGGGGTTTGCAAGTATGAATTAATATATAATTGTATATATATATATATATATATATATATATATGTGTGTTTTTAAATGAATATGTCAAGTGCTAGAGTAAGATTGGAATTCTTGGACTTTATTAATGTTATTACTTTTGTTATGAGTTTATAGGGAATATTAAGAGTTATTGGCTATGTTTCAATTGGAAACCTTTAAATGTCAAATCTGCAATGTTTAGTAGAATGTAATTACCCGATTTTAGGGGGCTTTAGTTAAATAAGAAATACGAATTTTATCGCATTCAAGTATGTCAATATAGTAAATGTATAATATAGTTCTATCACCACATTAAAGGTTATTAAATTCCTTATTTGATAATTTTGAGATCTATAATTTAAAAAGGTTTGTTGAAATACATTTAAGGTACAGATACTTTGTAAACTTTTGGGTAAGTTAACTCACCAGTATCGGTTTCAGAATTCTAGGCCTACCCACCCGGGACACGTCCATGTCCTCTCCGCTGTAGAGTAGCCGAGGCGTTTGAAGAAAGTAAGAGTAAATACTATTGAAATAGGTAAGTGGACCCTTATATTGCAGTTTAGAACCATAAAAAGTGATATAGAATTGGCATTTGATTATATATGTATTAGGTAACTCGGTCCTTGTTTCTTTAACTGATACCGATAGGTCAGGAAGAAGGGGTGAACTGTTACAGTATCTGACATAGATGAGAAAATCAATCTTCTGAATATATATATATATATATATATATATATATATATATATATATATTCTTCATCTCTTTAATACCCATGCACCTCTCACATCTATCACAATTAAAAATAATAGACCTCCTTACATTACTTATACCATAAAAATTATGATGAACTTGAGAGATCGAGCTTATAAAAAATTCCGGCATCCGAGAATAAATCAGGATTATCAATATTATAAAACACTAAGGAATTATGTAACTCAATCGATCAAACGTGAGAAAATAGCATATTTTAGTTACTTATGTCAACTATATAAACATGACAGCAATAAGCTTTGGAATGTATTTGAAAAAAACAACATACACTCTAAACCTAGAAATGAAATTGCTATTGAATTGCAAGACCCATCGATAATAAACAACTACTTCCTAAATTCGATCAACTCTCCTAAAGTTAGCAAAACTAAAATTGAAGAATACGTTAATACACGAAAACCTGGAACTCCTGTTTTTAACTTGAGTACTATTAGCTCTGATTAAATAAGTAAAATTATCTCTTCAATGAAGACAAATGCATTTGGCATTGACTGTATAAATTTACATATGCTAAAATTAATTTTACCCTATTCGTTAGATGTTATCACTCACATAGTGAACTACTCAATAAGCCATGGTGTTTTTCCTGAACTTTGGAAACAAGCTATTGTTGTTCCAATTTCTAAGGTACCTGTTGCCAAAAGTTAGTGACCTACGTCTTATTAGTTTACTACCAACCATGTCCAAAATCGTGGAAGCCATTGTTCATAAGCAACTCTTGGACCATGTAGTAAACAACAACATATTACCTGCACAACAGTCAGGGTTCCGCCCCTAAATATAGTACTGCTACATGTTTATCTAAAGTTATTACTGATCTTGCGAGAAATATTGATAACTCAGAAGTAACCTTCTTATGTTTATTGGACTTCAGCAAAGCATTCGATGTCATTAATCATGATCTTCTTATTGCTAAATTAGCTTATTACAGATGTGACAACATTGTTTTGCAGTGGTTTAATAATTACCTTACTAATAGAAAACAGTTAGTCAAGATTGATAACAAGCAATCAGAACTTCTTACAATTAATCATGGAGTCCCGCAGGGAAGTATTCTTGGTCCGTTGCTATTTACGATTTTTACTGCTGATTTACCGCAGATATTAACCACTGACTGCAACATACACATGTATGCAGATGATATGCAGCTTTACATATCATGTCTTACGTCATTATCAAACTACACCATCTTAAAAATGAACATTAATCTTAACCATATCTACAACTGGTGTATAAGTAACGGTCTAATTCTCAACCCTAAAAAGAGTACTGCCATGTGCATTGGTACACGAACTGACTGCATCAATGCAAAATCTAATGCCACTATAGACATAGTAGTTAAAAACACCGTGATAAAAATAGTAGATACTGCAACAAATTTAAGTATTATTTTTGATTCTCAGCTGACATTCGAACATCACATCAATAAAAAAATCAGCCTCTGTTACTTCAAAATGAAGTCGTTATATAAATTTAAAATGGATCTAAGTTCGGCCGTTAAGTGGAAGCTTGTGAACAGCTTAATTTTAAGTCAACTGGATTACTGCTCCACGGTTTACTACAACTTCTTAACAGTAAGACTAAGAAACAGGGTCCAAATTATGCAGAACGTATGTCTCAGATTTGCATTTAACATATGTAAATATGAGCACGTAACTCCACACTATGTCAATCAGAAGATCCTTAAATTCAGCTACAGATCTGAACTTCTTTATGCGACATTCATTTTTAAGATTGTGCATCATGAACTACCCACCTACTTGTTCAGCCAGCTACACAGGCGTTCTACTATCCACTCTCGTTGCTTATATGATCAAAATCACTTTATCATTCCAAAACATTATTCTGCTAAGTTTGAAGGATGCTTTGCATACACCGTCGTCAAGGTACTAAATAAATATTCAACAATCTACATCAGAACAAAATCTAAACTCGTCTTCAGTAAAAAGCATTCTACTCGCGTTTCAAAAAACTGAGTTATAGTCTATAGACTAAATCTATAGACTACTATTCCGGTCATATTTTCTGATGATTATAATTGTGGTGTTACCATGTTAGGGTATAAGTAATAGCATCTACGGATGAATTATGCCCTTTTGAATAACTTTTGTCTTTCAATTTGCTTACTAATTGTATTACTTACTAAATATTTGAATATTTGAAATTTATAATATGTACTATGACTAACTGTAGTTATTCAATAAACTTATTTATTTATTTATTTGCCAACACACAAAATTTTCTCAATTAACAAGCGTGTCTAACATAAGACTTCCTCGGATATTTGTCCCAAAATTTTCTGGCAAGATTTTAGAGTTTATGCATTTTAACGAGTTTTTAAAAATGTTGTTGTTGATAACAAGAATTTATTAAGCGTAGAGAAATTTTATTTCTTGCTGGACGCATTAGATTCAGATTCTAAAGGTTTAATTAAACATTTACCTATTACAGGGGATAATTTTAAGTTGGCATACGATACCGTGGTTGAAAGGTACGAAAGCAAGCAACTTTTGGTAAACTCACATTTTGCGGCTTTGAAAAATGCTCCAAAGGTCAACCATAATTCCTACCAAGAGTTTAGAGCTCTCATAAATTGCTTTAATGAAAATTTGGCATGCTTAGAGCAAGCTAAAGTAGATGTTTTGGACATGTTTCAGTTTCGTACATTATCTAAAAAATTGGATAACGAATTTTTAAAATTATTTGAATTGGAAACCAATATTGTGGGTTTAAATTTGATTTTCACATATAAGCAGTTAAAAGCATTTGTTGAAAGGCACTCTAAAGCCTTGGAAGTAAGTAGTCTATGTATGAGCAAACAGTCTAAAACAAATAGTAAATCTACACATTTTCATAAACCTACTGGAATTAATACAAAATCTCAATATCACACTTCATTGGTGACAATATCAGATAACAAAGGTTGCATTCATTGTAAAGGCAAACATGTTTTATATCAGTGTCAGAGTTTTTTGGACAAGACGCCTCACGAGCGTTACGAGTTTGTTAAGCAGAAAAATTTCTGCATTAATTATTTATCGGGACTTCATCGAGCCACGAAATGTTCTTCAAAATCTGTTTGTAGAAAGTGCGCTAAACCTCACAACACATTGCTACATTTTACAAACCAAAAATCATTGACTGATCAATTTGTTGATAATGCGCCCGCACTGCAGTCAAATCAACCATGTGCAAGTACATCAAGTACTAGCAGTTTATTTTCAATGCATTCTTCGAAAACGGTCACATTCTTGGTAACTGCAACTATTGCAGTTCAAGATGGGAATGGAAAGATTCAAAAGGTAAGAGCATTGTTGGACAACGGCAGTAGGGAAAGTTTTATGACGGAAACTTGTCGTCAGCGACTTGGCTTACAAAAATCCAACGTTGCCATTAAAGTGGAAGGTCTAGGTTTAGGTTCCTCACACATTTCGGGAGTTTTATCTTGCAAAATTAGACCTAGGGATAAAATACATCCCCAATTTGATGTAGATGTTTATATTCTACAAAATATTTGTGGTAAATTACCTGCAGTGCAATTAAACACCATCCATTGGCCGCATACAGCAGACTTGCCGTTGGCTGATCGTGATTTTAATAAGCCAGGCACAATTGAGTTACTTTTGGGTGCAGATGTTTTTGCACACTCATTGTTAAATGAGACTTGTATGGGAACCGCAGACGAACCAGTCGCGATTCATACTTGGGTGGGTTCTTACAGGGAAAATCATTTCTCCTGCAGCAGATAGTACCTCATTGTGTGTACTAATAGAACCCCTGGATACTCTAATTCGTCGGTTTTGGGAGCTGGAAAGCATTCCAGATGTCCACAAGGTTTCTTCTGCAGAAAAAGCCTGTGAGCAGCATTTTTTGGCAACACACGCTAGAAACGAGCAGGGTCGTTTTATAGTGTCACTTCCGTTGAATGGTCCGGAACCCGTTTTTTTGGGATTCTCAGAAAGTCGCACTTTATAGGTTTTTGGCATTGGAAAGTCGTCTAGAAAAAAACCCTCCACTGTATACAATGTACAGGGAGTTTATGCAAGATTATTTACAAAATGGCCACATGTCACTCATTCCTTCTAGCATGAAGGAATCATCGCATCATTTGACAGAATATTACATTCCGCATCATGCGGTTATTAAACCAGAAAGTAACACAACAAAATTAAGGGTAGTCTTTGATGCTTCGGCAACTACTCTCATTGGTGGGTCTCTTAATGACCATTTGCTTGCCAGTCCTTCCTTACAAAAGGATATCTTGGCTTTACTTTTGCATTTTCGCTTACATCCGATTGTCATCACCGCAGACATCAAACAAATGTATCGACAAATTCTGATTTGTCCGTAACACCAGAAAATTCGAAAAATTGTTTGGAGGTCTAATCCTACAGAACCTATTTCAGATTTTGTACTAAATACAGTAACTTATGGTGTCAAATCAGCACCATATTTGGCATTGCGTGTGATCCAAGAATTGGCGCGTCTTGAATCATCAAAATTTCCTTTGGCTGCTAAGGCTTTGGAATTCGATACATATGTTGACGATGTCCTGACCGGGTCACAATCGGTCGAAGAAGCTCAACAATTGATTCTGGAATTAGACAAACTGTGCTTGTTGGGTGGATTTACGTTGCGTAAATGAAACAGTAACGTATATGAGGTAATTAAAGTAGTACCTGAATCGGCTAGGTATCAACAGACATTTTCATTCGAAGATTCAACCAATCTCTGGCAACAAATTTTGGGCCTTCAGTGGCATCCGTCATTGGACGCATTTTTTTATGTAGTATGTAACACCCAAGAACCTTTTTAAATTAATCCAAATTTCAAATAATATTTTCGGCCAATCACAAATAATTCTATCTAAAATATAACCTATCAATAATCATGAATTAATACAGTTATCCAATCCTAGTTCGACTTCGGAGTGACAATTGACACTTTAAATTAACATAACCTATCAACTGAAATCTAACATCCCGTGAAATGTAGATTTTAAATTAGGCGCCAAAGGGAAATACTAATTTGTTCTAGAAAATTCCAAAACCGGAAATACGTAATAAAATGTTATTTTTCGTGATATCTATAAAAATATTAACAGGAAATAGTTCAGAATATTGCAGAATAACTTAAATTTAATTGTAGGGCAGTTTCAATTAGCAATTGCAATAATAAAAATGGATTTAACCATTAACCTAAAAACACGTGTAGGAATGATACACAATTGTGCAATATGTAAGGTTTGTAATTGGCTAGGACAATCACGTGATAAAAGGTACATAAATATAAATTTTTAAGAGAAAGATTTTAAAAATTGTGACATTTATGTGACAAAAATGGCGGAGTTTAACAAACATCAGCAGGAGGATGCTGATGATTTTAAGACGCTAATGCAACAACAAATGGACACAATGTTACAAATGATACATACCTTAGAACAAAATCGTGTACATACAGAGAAGTTATTTTGCACAGCGTTACAGCAAAATCAACAAATAACAAAGAACCATTAGCAGCGAATGGTAAATTGCATTATCAGATCACGCCTGATTTAGATAAGTAAATTTTAAATTTTTCTGGCAATAGCTGAAGTATGGCAACGGAGCAGCTAGACCGCGGAAACAACTGCGCTTTATTGCATCGCTGGCCAGAACAGGTAAAATTAGAAATGGCGCATATTCATTTAATAAGTGCAGCAAAGAACTGGTATGATGTGCGTAAAAATCGTATCAAATCTTGGAATAATTCTGAAACAGAATTCAAGGCAACATTTGACTTAAAACAAAACTTAACATAATTATGGATTAGAATGACTAAGCGAGTGCAATACGAACGTAAACAAGTTAAATTTAAATTATGTAGTGTATTAGAGATACCTTTTGGGGATTGTCACAGACTTAAATAATAAACAAATAATGTCGAGTTAATTAATCAAAGAACATTTTAATGATAGTATGCAATTATACCGAATTGCATGAACACTAGACAATCGAATGCATTCAGTTACAAGAGTAGAAAATGTGTTAACATTTCCAAAAAGTAAGCCAATAAAAATTATTAAAGAGCAAGGGAACCAAATAAAGTGCTACAAGTATGCAGAAAGAGAACACATTTCAAAGGAATGCCCAAAAACAAGTTTGTTAAACGCTTGCTTTAAATGTAAGGAAAGTGGTTACTTTTCGAAGAACTGTACAAAACGTATATTAAATACTAACGATTTGGAAAAGGCAAAGTCTATCAGTTTAGTAAGTACAGAGAAGGAAGGAACCATAAATTCGGTAAACAAGTTTTTAAGAGTGGTGATGGTAAATGAACATAAGTTAGATAGTATGATAGATATGAGAAGCGCTATATGTACAATACGGAAAAATGTAATTAAATATTTTCCTACAGTACACCAAACGAAAGAAGATTTATATGCGTTCGGAACAAAGCAACCGGTATTAAAAGTTACAACGTATGTCCAAGTCGATTTAGAAATTGATAATGTAAAAGTGAAAAATATTTAATTTTAAACAGTACAAGTACATGCTCAAACGACGGATGTTTTAGTGGGAAGGTCATTCACAGAACATCCAAGTGTTGCTTATCTACGTTCAGGCGACAAGTTGATATTTGGCTACAATCACGAAGAGCCATTTAAAAATATGCAGATTGAAGAAATTTCCCGCCGAACAAAAATAAAAAGTGCCGAAAATAGTGTTTGTTATCCTAGCAAAACAAATTAATTATGTTAAAGCGCACTATAGCGATGAAGTGATATGTGTACCAGTAGTAAACAATAGCGATGCAAATGTTCACATTCGAGAGGAAGAAATCATTGGCAAGGGATATACACATTCAAAAGAAAATGTTGACACTGAATATGATGATAAAATTCAGATTGTTGTAGAAATGTTAAACGTGGACCCAAACACGAATCAGTTGGTTAAAGATAGATTATTAAAATTATGCACTCAATATCGCAACTGTTTTGCATTTAATCTGAAAGAATTAGGATGTACAGACGCAGTAACGATGGACATTCACGATACAAATGTGCCTGTTCGAAAGAAACCGCACCGTGCCAATTTGCAAGACCGACAAATTATCAAAAATATAGTGCAAGATTGGAAAAAATGTGGGAATTGTTATCAAAACAACGTTCTCTTTTGCGAGTCGTGTGGTATTAATCAGAAAGAAGACAGGAGAACCGAGATTAATAATTGATTGCCGAGCATTAAATGCACTAACGGTAAAAACAAATTTCCCAATTCCGTTGGTGGACGATCACCTCGAGAATTAGACCTGGTGCAGGGTTACCTACAGATTCCCCACAGTGAAGCGGCAAAAGCAAGAACTGCGTTTATATCTCCGGATACAACCGGGCAGTTCGTGAGATTGATATTTGGGTTTACCATGGCCCATACGAGTTTAGTCGTTTGGTGTCAATTGTGCTGGAACCACTGTAAAATAAAATAGCCATGTCCTACTTGGATGATCTAATAGTATCTGCAAAAGACTGGACAGAAATTGGCCAAGATTTTTGAAGCATTTCGTCAAGCGAAACTAACATTTAAATTGAGAAAATGCGAATTTGGTTTGTGACGATTAGAATTTCCCGGATTTATGATATCTGGGGATGGAATCTCATCCAGCGACGAGAAAACGAATGCAGTCAAACAACCTCAAAATGTACATAATGTGCAATGCTTTTTGGGACCCACATAATACTTTAGAAGATGTATACATCAATATGCAACAAGAGCACGTAGCTTGAGTAATTTAAGGCGAAACAATAGTATGTTTACATGGTCCAAGGAACAATAAAGTGCATTTCAGGATTTACGAGATGTGCTAATGTCAGACCCAGTATTAAAATTATATAACCATGACCCGTGTGCAAAAGGATGGAATATTACATTTATTTAATTTAATGCATCCAACAGAGCGGCGCTCCAATACAGGACAGTTAAATACACAAGTCACATAAAACTTAAAGATGAACGAACATATTTTAAAATACTATCTAACTAAATGTAATTGTGTCTCTACTGCATACGCAATTAGTCATAATTATGAGATAAAACTACTTAAGATAATATAAAAATAATTCATGATAACTATCACACGCAGCAAAACTATAATATGCTTAAGTGTGTATGCATAACAGTCGTATAGCCTAATTTCTAATAAGCTATCAGCAAATATATCGAATTTGTCAGAAAACTTGTTCACTATACTAGGTGCCTTATAAATAGTTGACTTTAAGTGAAATTCGTACAAGCCTTTGCGCAATAAAACTCTTGCCCTTCCCGAGATGTAAGTCTGGGAACTAAAAAATTTAGCGCTGCAGCATATCCGGAACATTGATCAAATTATGCACAACTTATATATGAAAGTACACAGGATTATAATACGCCTCAACTCGAGTGACGTAGTATCAAATATGATAAGTAACGTATGGTAGTCGTCCTTATGATCCGGATATACACCATCCATCCTAAAAGCAAGGAATTGTAAAAACTTTTGTTGAACGCGTACTAATAACGCACACTGATTATTGTAGTAGGGGGCCCATATTACAGAACAGTTGAACGTACCAAGACAAAGTAAAACAACTTTTATAGCTGCAATATTAGAAAAAAAATTGCAGTTTCTTATAACAAATCCTAACATTTTAACTGCAGAATTGGATATGTTCGCAATATGTTCAGTGAAAGATAACTTACAATCAAAAATTACCCCTAGGTCTGTAACCGAAGTGACGTGTAACAAATGGGAAGAGTATATACTATAAGTGTATTTTCTACTAATTATTTTACGAGTAAAACTTACAACCTTGCATTTAGCAATGTTCAGTTTTAAACCATTAACTGAACACCATTGTACTACTTTACTAAGGTCATCTTGCAAGTTTATATGATCCTGCTGAGTATGAATAACCGAAAAAAATTTTAAATCATCTGCATACATTAGATTTTGACAATTTAATACTGCACTTAAATCATTAATATTAGTAGAAACAAAAGTGGTCCCAAAACAGACCCCTGAGGAACCCCTGATCTAGCAGTAAATATGTCTGAGTAGCTACCAAGATATACAACATACTGCTTTCTCTCTTGCAGATAAGACTGAAATAGTTGAACAAGCCCATTAGAAAAACCAAAAACACTGAGTTTATCTAACAAAATTTTGTGAACCAGTTGATCAAAAGCTTTTGATATATCCAAATAAATGGCATCGACTTGACTACCAGCATCCAATGCTTCAGAGACATATTGAGTGAAAGATGCAAAATTGGTCTCGCACGAACGATTTTGTACAAAACCATGTTGCGCTATGGAAATAAAATTTTTGACTTTAGGGTAAATACGATTGCATACTATGCTTTCAAATATTTTTGGAAAATTGGAAATGATACTAATAGGCCTATAGTTAGTAATGTCTGGTAGATTAACATCTTTTGGGATTGGACATATCTTAGAATTTTTTTATGTTTCCGGAAAGGTTTTGGTTTTTAATATTAAATTAAACAACATCTTTAGTAGAGTCACTAAAATTCTCGCACAATCTTAAATGAAGAACGTTGGTGTTTATCGAAACCAATTGAATTTCGATTTGGCAACTTCTCTATTGCACTGGAATTTCGTCCTCACTTATTTCAGAGGTATCTATTACGGATGCATACAGATCCTGTTTGGTACCAACAACTGAAAAGGTCGAAATAAATTGGTAAACACTACTAAAATAGTTTTTAGAGCATTCACTACTGCTGCTGCTGTATCACAGCTTTTGTTATTATATTTCAGAACTTTAGGTAAATTAGTATTCCTCTTTGTATTAATGAAGGACCAAAAACTTATTGCATTTTTTTCGGCGAGATTTCCGTTTCTCGTAAATAGTTTTTATAATCAGCTGCAATTAAAACTTTTACTAAAGTCCTCATCTGAGTATATTTACTTTTATAGTATTGAGACCGAAATTTTGTATACTTTCTAAATAAATTTGTTTTTGAACGAACCAACTTCATTATATATGAACTATACTCATTTAGGAGCGAGTATAGTGTGTTATAAAACATATTGCAGGCTTGATTGATATTGAGTTATTTTTCCAAGAAAGACCAGTTGATTGTGAAGATTGACCTATACAGGCCTATGTAGTCAGCTCTTTTGAAATTATAATAATATCACAATTAGTTTTTAAATAGTTCGAGGAAGGCTAGTGAGAGGTTTTTCTAGGTATATACTAATTAATAATGTTGGATGGTGTATATCTTCTTCAACTGCTGGAAAATAGTTTCTCATGACGATGCATTCTACTGCAGTATTCGTAAATACTAAATCGAGAATACGATCATTAAAATTCAAAATATTATTATACTGTTGTAATTGTGTTATACCCATAAAATCGTTCAAGCCAGAGCGTTGGTATATGTTTCATTGCTAAAAAGCCAGATGTTAAAATCTCCCACAATTATGCAATTTCAGTTATCTAAGACATGCAATTCCAGGATATCCAGAAGTAACTGGAAGCCTGACAACAAGATATCAGGCGGGAAATATACTACATACAAACAAAATTTTACCAAACAAACATTTGCAACCAACAATATCTACTTCAGGTACCCTTTTCTTGAAATGCTCATTGTTAATAATTGTGAACTTTATTGAGTTTCTAATGGTCACCAGCACTCCACCTCTGGTTTTCCCTAACTGAGCAAACGAGCGGTCAGATCTAAGAACATCATAATTTTCTGGTAAGATTTCAGTCCAAAAGTCCTTGGCTAAGCCACGTTTCAGCGACACAAATAAAGTCATATTCCCTTTTAGAGAATGAAAAGAAAAATTGCAAAGTTTTAGAGTTCAACCCACGAACATTCTGATAATAAAGATTTAATTTCTGCTTACTTTCGATAACAAAAGTGTGTTGTATAAATACGTTCTTGCAAGCTACAGCACTATACTCGCGCCTCCGTTTACTTAAAAAAAACAACTACAGTCAGAACTCTGATTTCTCAACTTATCACCCATAGCATTGCTGCGAGTACCACCCTCGAAATTTTGTAGCAGTTCCAAAATGCTGTCACATACATATTGTTTCCCAAGTTTGTTTAGATGCAGGCCATGAATTGTATGAAACCTTCTGCCAAGATTGCTTAGATCTATATAATTTACATTATTTAACTGACAGCACATTTGGAATATTTCATTATTCACTAGCTGTACCTCCTTATTAACACAAAACCAATATGGTAGATCATGGTATTGAGAGTATTGCTACATTTGTGTTTGTTAGTTTCAGAAGTAGAGTTTTAAGATACCTAATTAAGTTCTTCGAGTCACCCCTAGCTACATCAATTGTTCCCGCGAGAAACACAATGAGATCTTCTCGACCTAGTGCACCCTAGTGCACCCCAAGCTCTCTTGAGTTACATCTTTGAGGCAGATTTTATTAGTCACATACCTACCATTACTGTCAGAAAAAAAATGTATTTTATAATTGGGAAGTACAGAATGTGAATTTGTTTATTGGTGCATTGAACTTTTCTATGCTCCTCTTTGTTATAGTTGTAGACAGCATGTTGGTTAACATATATTTTATATCCACGATTGAGTTCTAATTCCGTATTGTTCTACAATGGTGGGTTAGGATATCTGCAGTTACGGACGTTTTCATAAGAGTTCTAGGATTTATTATATTATCAAAAAACGAGTGATGTTGAGCATAACTATCATTCGTCCAACTTAGAATTTATGGTAATTGTGTATTGTGTAGAAAAACTGCGTATATTCTTAATTGGTTCGAGTTTACAGTGTTTACAGACTGCCAAGCACTAGTATTTCTAAATACGCAGAAAACGCAGAGCCCTCAGATTGCACGTTGGTATGGTTTATTAGTGGATTATAATATGACCATTAAATACCGACCAGGTATAAAGATGGGCCATGCAGATGCGTTATCACGAGTTCCGATGGATTCGTCTGAGGCGGATGTCAATAAATGATTTTACAGAAAAAATTAATGTACTACAATTAATGAGCGAAGAAGATTATGTATTAACAATCCAACGTAGCAACAAGAAGTTGTGTAAATTAATTCAAGTGTTAAATAAAGACCCCAACAAACGCTCACGTAATGAAAAGGAGAGTGTAAATAATTATGTTTTATAAAATGGAAAGTTATTTCGTGAAATTGTACAAAATGGTAAAACAAAATTATTGTATGTTATACCAAACAGTACACGAAAAGCGATAGTAGTTGAACATCATGATTTGATGGGTCATTTTGCAGTCAATTGTACAGTGGCAAAAATTCACCAATTGTATTGGTGCGCATCTTATAAATTATGTGCAAATGAATATTAGTGTTTGCCAAGGATGTATTTTAGTGAAAATACCAGCAGGTAAGCAACCAGGGTTTCTTAATCCGTTACCAATGCCAAATAGACAGTTTGCAAGAATACACATCGATCACTTAGGTCCCTTTATTAGAAGTGTACGAGGGCACGCCTATATCTTTATTGTTATCGATTCATTAAGAAATATGTCAAATTGTATCAAACAGCAAGTACAGATGCAAAAACGGCAGTATCATGTTTAGAAAATTTTATGGTGCGGTATGGTATTCCAGACAGAATAATATCGAACCGTACAACTTGTTTTACGTCCGATCTGTTTAAAAAGTTTATTGAAAAACACGAGATTAAGCATACATTAAATTCCACTCAATGGGCACATGCAAATGGGCAGGGCGAACGGGTTAATAAAACTCTACTTCTGGTAATAATAACTAGTATGTGAGATGAAACGTGTTGGGATGAAAATATCTTAAATATTGAGAAAAATTTAAATATTGGTGTAAATAAAGCAGAAAACCAACGTTTGAAGTGCTGTTTGGCTTTATGCCGCGTTTTTCGGATGGTAAATTATCAAAAGTAGTTCAGGGGAATAATGATCCAGAGTGGACGCCGCCACTGACCATTCAATATGAGATTCATGAAATATTACGTGAAAAACAACAACTTAGTAAACAACGTCATGATTTACAAAAATGGGCAGGAATTTCGTACGACGCTGGTGATATTGTGTTTATGTGTGAAATTCCTATTTCAACAGGCGAAAGTACAAAAACTCAAAAACGTTACTGTGGACCATATATTATTACTGAAGTACTACCAGCAAATACATATCGCGCATTGCGAGTATTGAGGGAATACAAGGACTGTTATACTACTACAGCACATGTAAGTCAATTGAAAATTTACAAGATTCCTGAAGATGATGTAACTGATGAGGAAAACGAAGATTTACCGGAAACAGAAGACAGTGATTGTGAAGAATCAGAAGAAATTAAAACTACAAATGTGAAAAAATACAGATAGTTGATAGTGAAATTATTGCAAGTACGGAAGTGAATAATGCAAGTGGTGCTAAGAGTAAACTTGCCATAAAGAAACCAAAGTATTACAAGAGTATGATTTGTTTTAATATTTTGCATGTTCAGAAATTAATTGTAATGGTTACTATGTTTTTATTGTTATGCTGGAAATATTGTTGTCATCATGGGTGTATTACAGTCCCATAAACGAGGTACGCGCGCCACTAATGACAGTTGGTAGCGATATTACATAATGTGAAAATTGACGCACACATTTAGATGACATCACACAATATGCAATATAAGGCACGTAATTACACAAATGTTAGAAGAAATAAATAAAAATAAATAAAAATAAAAATAAATAAAAACCCCCAAAGGGAGGCACTCGCGTAAACATGCAGAGCCTCCTTCAGGATCACTCCATGATAGCGGCGGCCTCCTTCAGAATTACTCCATGAAGGTCGCCCGTGGCTTCGCTGGTCTTCCGGGCGTCGGTTACTTCACTAATCTATCGGGCGTGGGATTTCTTGAGCCAGGTTGCATCCAAATTTGATTATCTTCTTTCTGTATGCAGAGGTACGATAAGGGACTAGGTTAGGGAACGATAATCAAAGATAAGGGCAAAAGGAATCTACATAACACAAAGATACGATAAGACACAAAAAACCACCTTGTTCACATCTAGGAGGCTAGTTCCAATGCGTCTCTCGGAAATTCCCCACTTCTTTCTTCCCCCACACGCGTTGGCGCGAATCTCGCGCAACGCACTATCTGAAGTGACGGAAATACGCACACGTCCTTTTAAATTTATGGCGGGAAATTTTCACATATTAAAACTTAATTAAGAATGTCTAGTGCCGAAATTTTCGGCCCGTAACAATCGCGACAAAGCCATAAAAGAAAAAACTTAAAAAAAGAAAACGACTGTTAGCACAGTAACATCTTAAAATCTAAATCCTAACTACCCTACATAAATCCTAACTTAAATCCTACAAAATGTTTATTTGAGGCGCCACCAGGGTTTTTCAACCGATAACACGTCTTCCGGATTACCAGGAAACGGAAAAGTGCACACACGAGTCTTTGGTGTGGCGCAGTTATAATCGACAGCATAAATTTGTCGGGGAGCATAAAACACTACTTAAACTAAAACAAATGCGACAAGTCGCCTACCTATATACTAACCTAAAGCTAACATTAGAGTTTCCTAAGTGCAGACGCACATGAGTGTTGCATCTAAACTGTTACTTCGTTGGCAAAAAAAAGTGCCCAAATTTAAAATGTTCCAAAGAGTGAGTTACTCTACACTCTAGCAAATTTTTAGTTACTGGTACTCTGGTTTAATAAACAATACACATCAAAACTTGTCCATGACATGGTTGTGAATCAACAAATTTACCAAAAGTACCACCTTACTAAATCCTTACATTGCTAACCTAACAAATTACATTTCTACCATCAGGTTAGCTTTTTCACTTAATATTCAAGAAAAATAATTCCCACGTCTGGTCATAAATACCAAAGGTTAGGAAGATAAAAAGATAAAACAAGATCTCAAGTTATTATCGAAGATAATAGATAAGATAACGATATTGAGCTTAAGTTATTATCAAAGGTAATAGGTAAGATAACGATATTAAGCTTTAGTTATTATTAGAGATACTAGGTAAGATAACGCGAAATTAAACTAAAGTTATTATTAACGGTAGTCGGTAAGATAACGATATTAAACTAAGGTTATTATCCAAGATAATAAATAAGATAAAGATATTAACCCAAGTTATTATCAAAGATAATAGATAAGATAACGATAGAGTGGCTCCTTGGAGCCATTAAATGGGAATTTCTAGTGCCCCTTAAAAAGAGCGACCTGTGAAGCAGGCCCGTTTGCACTAAACAGCACGAGGGACTGGCAAAGGCATTTGGGTGCATCCCTGCACCCGGCGTTAATTGATATCGGTGAGGTAATCACACGACATCCACACGATATATAGCGACATATATATTCATTCACTCACACATTCACACACTCATACATACATTCACTGTTAGCGACCATGTGCGCTGACAGCAGCACCGCATGACCTCACGAAAGATTCGCAGAGACGTGGTCCAGATGTCTGTGAAAACCCCCCGCGCAACCACACGGTGACTGACGGAAATTAAAAGGCGGTAGAAATAGGAACGGTAGAAAGAGGGAGGTAAATATTTGGAATGCATAAGAGCACTTCCGGGTAGAAAAAAAATAGAGGAAGGGCTCGCATTAAGCTAAAAAGACAAAAAAGGTGGATAGCAAAGCACTACTCATCCAGCCAATGTAGTCAGTAGCCCGGAGTGAGGGAAAATCACTTATGTGGTAGACGGGTGTTCCGGAACGAGAACAGGTCTACCGAAGGAAAGATGAGGCAGAAACGGAGACAGCAGGGTATGAAAAAGTAGAGTTTTTGGACAAGCGTCCGAGAGAAGGTAAAGAGTTGTCCCTGTTAAAACACAGATCGGTCTGAAGGACCACCTGCTATATTAATCCGACGAGTTAGGGTATATCATAAGTTAAAAAATTCACTAGACTCTTAAGAGAACTAGTACGATCACTTTCCTAACGAGTGCATCCACTACAATAAGAAAATCAGACAAAAGTTGACACAACAACTTAAAAGTATCACTACAGATACATTCACACAAAAACCCACTATTGCGAGGTAATTTTTTAAAACGGTAACGCCCTAAACACACAAAGATGCTTAATTATAAGCAGTTAAATACAGACACACTGTCCCAATATGCTGAAACAACCGAGAATTTAATAAGATATCAATAAGAAGCGATAGCACCTCACCACGAAGTTCAATAAAAAACAATGAAAAAAAATGTTTATAAGTTATGGTGATTTAGTAGAAGGAGAAACAAGTAATGATATAGGATAATGTAGGCGACTGTAATAATTCAGAGGAAAAACGCATGGAATAGAAAGTCCTAGTTTTTGCAACTGCGAATATGAACTATTTCTTACAATGGCATAGGCCGCGTCTCCTATGTGAGCCCAAAGAAGAAAGCATCCACTCTAACATCAGCTCAAACCAATCATAAAAATTCAATGAGTTATTTCAACCAAAGTTACAACAATTACCACACAATTAAACGATGTAAGATAAATACTAAAAACCAAATAATATGTTGTAGGAAAAGTTCGAGGATTAATTAAATGAAGCGACAGAGTTATACTGGGAGATCTAGACAATAAAGCGATATATAACTAACGATAAGTTTAGGGAAAAGTCAACCAGAGGCAAAAAATTTAAGGTAAATAAGTTAAACGTATAAAAGGTAGGTGTATAAGAGAAGGAATAAATAATTAAAGATACTAATTGATGGTGAGAACCAAAAAATATTAGGTAAATCGTTAGGGGAATGGAACGTGAAAAACTTAACTAGCATTTGGGTCAGCGGAGAATGGCTTAAGGTCTTTAATATGCCACCTTCCTTGGCGTTTTCCTTCAGCATCTTGAAGTTCGTAGATAAGTGGACTAACGACATGGGTGACCTTACAAAGAATGAATTTAGGGGCTAATTTTGAAGAAAATTTGTTAGATGCATCCGGTAAGACATAATTCTTTTTCCAAACTTGTTCGCCCAAGGCGAAGGAAATATTTCGTTTATGTAAGTTATAGAGGTCATTACTCTTTTCATAAGCTTTTAACAAATTTTTCCTAACATCGTTAAAGATAGAAGGTAATGATTGTTGGTCTTTGTCCCAGCGTACTTTATCGTCAAATTCAATTACGTTAGTATCGTCAGGAACTAAACCATAATAACTCCCATCAATTGGGGTATATCTTCCAAAAACAAGAAATGACGGAGTGAATTGGGTTGCTTCGTGTTTAGATGTACGCAAAGCTTGAGCAATTTTAAAAATATTTTCATCCCATGTAGTGTGGTCTGAATCAATATAGGAAGAGATAGCGGTAATTAAAACTCTATTTACTCTTTTGGTGGGGTTTACTTGGGGATGGTATTTTGCGTTAAACCAAATTTTTTGTACCTTGTAACTCTTAACGAAATTTTGAAAATCTTTAGAGATAAATTGTGCCCCATTGTCACAAAGGATAATCTGAGGAATACCGAAGATAAGAAATACATTTTGTTCTAGGAATTTATTTATAGCGGCAGATGTAGCTTTACGTAAGGGTTGCACCATGACAAATTTAGAAAACCAATCGGTGACAACTAAAATATATTGGTAACCTTTTTTTGATCGGGGCAGAGGTCCTAATAAATCAAGTGATATTATTGAAAGGGATAAGATACACGTTTAAAGTTACCCATTAGGCCAGAACAAGCCTCTTGTGAGCTCTTATGGGTACCACAAATTTTACAGTTTCTAATATAGCAACAGACAGATTGTTTTAGCGTGGGCCAATAATATAATTCAGATATTCTAGTGAGAATTTTTTAACACCAAGATGGGCAGCTATGGGATCATCATGACATAATTTAAGTACTTCACTGCGGTTAGCGGTAGGGACGACAAGTTTCCATTCAGGAATGTTAGATATTTTGTGAGGTGAAGAAGATACAAATTTATATAATCTATTGTTGGTTACACGAAAGGTAGGAAATTTATCGGGATTTTCAGAAACTTTTTTAATCGTATTAAGATACCAAGTATCAGGAATTATATCTGGAAGGTTAAGAGAGACAACATCACGAGATAAGGCATCAGGTACGATATTTAATTTGCCAGGCCTATGCCTAACGTCAAAGGTAAATTGAGAGATACGCAAGTTCCATCTTGCCAAACGACCTGCGGGTTGTTTTAAGTTATTTAACCACGTGAGAGCTGCACAATCAGTAATTACAGTAAAATGTGTACCTTCAACATATTCTCTAAATTTTTCGATGCCGAAGATAACTCCCAATAATTCTCGTTCGATAGCTGAGTATTTTTGTTCGGCATAAGTTAAGGTACGACTTGCATAAGCAATCGGATGTTCTAGACCATTGCTCACCTGGAACAACATTGCACCTAAACCAGTAAGTGAGGCATCGGTTGGTATATAAAATTTTTCATCAAAATTGGGCGAGATTAAGATAGGTGCTGAAGTGATTAACATTTTAATTTGTTCGAAAGCTTTTAAATTCCACTCGATAGTTTGGGACTTCTTTTTATTTTTAATTAAAGCGGTAATTGGTGTAGATATAGTTGAAAGGTTGGGTAGAAAGATGCGATAATAACTAATCATTCCAATTAAACGTTTGATTTCGGTAACAGTTTTAGGTGTTTTGAATTTAGTAATAGCGTCGACTTTAGCAGGATCTGCTCGTAGACCAGTTCCATCGAATTTTTAATTTAAGGGAACCCGTTACATATATCTGATTATCGTCGGCTAAATTTATGGAGGTTTTTTCAGGAGCAATTTGAATTTTAATATTCTGTTTAGATAATTGTTGTAGACCTTCGTTGTTTATAAGGGAGCATGAGGAACCTGTGTCCAGTAAAGCTATTACATTTAAAGAACCAATCGAGATGGGCAAATGTGGGCAATTATAGAAGGGTTTTATAACAAGTTGTAAGGCAGCCGACTTTTTATGGTAAAAGGAATTAACGGTTTGTAGCCAACTCGACCATTCTGACGGGGTAGTATAACATAATTCTGTTAATGAAGGCAAGGCATTTTGTAAATTCAAGGTAGCGATATTATTGTTAGATATATTTAATAAAGGTACAGCGTTAGAGGTAGTTTTATGCTTTAAATTTATTGACGTCTGGGTCCGTTGAATGGTTGGTGTAGAGGACGATTTTGATTCCTTGAGATATTCACGTCCCGGATAGGAATATCTCGACGGGAGTTTCCCGATACGTTAGAATTACAATTCGTACAGTTAGATTTATAGATATTAGCACGACCACAGCCACAGCAAAAAAATATTTTTGGGGTATGTGCAAACGTTGTAGTTATGTCCACTTTTTTTACAATTCCAACAGGTAAGTGAGTTGTTTGTTGAGGTAGAAGGAATATTAAGGGTAGATACTTTACGAGAAGATTGAACTTGACAAGCTAAATCGGGTTCTAATAGGCCAGATTGTTTTTCTGGAGGAGGACGGTATTTGTCCACCCGTAATTTTCCTTCTTGGAGCGAACGACATAAATCTTTAAATTGAGGTAAAGAAGAAATGTGTTGTAACGCTAACCGTTCGGAAAAATATGGATTTAAATTTCTGATGGTTTATTATCAAGTCTACTATATAGAGCTTCAATTGAGGTAATAAAGGAAATTACATTTTCGTCAAGTCCCTGGGTTCGATTTTGTATTTCATTCTAAAGATAGGTAATATAACCGTGCGGTAAGAAATCCCGTTTTAAACACGTAACTAATTCCTCCCAGGTAGAAATCTGACCTCTAATGTTGCGATAACAGATTAAGGCGAAACCGTAGAATAATTCACCCGCTGAAACAAATAAATCTTGATCTGTACAGATGCGTGAAATTCTGAAATCGTTGATTCTATCAAGAAAAGACATTAAAGAAATTTGGGAGTCAAAGCCCTGGAAAGTTAAACCCCATTTATAGACAGGTATGGATTTCCCCAATGATGGAGCTTGAGAAATTGCGAGATTTGATAAAGGTACAAGTATATATGTGTCTGCATTTGGGTTAAGTCTATCAAGAACTATTCCTTCAAGTAACAAAATGTCCAATAAGGTTTGTTTAGCTTGGTTCGCTTGTTCATTGTCAAATAAACACAACAACTCTATTCGTTGCTTAAGGTGAACTATGCGAGAAACAACACGCTTCAATTCAGTTTCGCTTGGGTCGGGATCAATCTTGTCTATTATATTAGCTATATCTTCAAGGGATTGTTTAATTTCAGACATATTTTGAGGTAAATCAGAAACGATTACTTTCGAAATAGGTAGCCCTTTAGCTTATTGCGCTAGTATAGCTTTAAGTTGCAGTCGTCTGTCATTTTGATCAGACGCGGGTTTGATATTTCTACATTGAATTTCGTAGATTAGTTCGGACGACTTAAGATGAATAATATTCATTTTAAGGTAGTATTTAAGACAAAAAAATATAAGAAATTTAAGATACTATAATACTTCGGAAACCCAATTGGTTACGTTAGCTGTATTTGAAGGCAAAATTATCTTTAAAAAGGCATTTGCAGGTTACAACTATTTAAATTACTAAGGAAACACTTTTAGAACGATATCAGGGCAAGATAGTGTTTAATGAAAAAAATACATCAAGATTAGGTTAATATAACGCTTTCAAAGACATACTAAAAACTCAATTGATTGCGGTAACTGTTTTAAAATGCAAAGTTTTCCTTAAAAGGAATTTGTAAGTCATAGCTAAATATTTAAATTACTAAAAAACACTTTCAAAACGATATCAAAACAAGATAGTGTTTATACATGATTTAAAAACCCCCCCAAAAAACAGGCATAAAATTATATTTAGTATATTATTAAACAAACAATTTCCATAAGGGACACGGTATAAGGCAATGAATTATTTATATTTAAATGTACTTACAAGCGAAATTGTTTCCCCTCCAAATACGAAAGTTGGGTTATATTATATAATAACCACTCCTAAAAAAACACTTATAATTCCATTCCAAACAAACTGGGTACTTATTTAAGACAATTCAAGTTAGAAAGCACACTATTTTTAAAGTTACAAGAGAATTAATTGGACTAACAACACATTACTAAAAAATATACCAGAAAATCAATAGTCAATATGACTGCTTCTGTTAAATTAACATAACAGCTGTCATGTCATTTCAGGTAATTCTACAGTAACTTACAGAGCTACCACCCTAAATTTTCATAGTTATCAGGTATTAAAATTTACATAATTATTTATTTTTTTTTAAATGAAAAAGCTATAAATATCGTTAATTAATACATTATAAGGCATAAAAACAAAGGAAAAGATTTTTATTTCACAACCTAACACGTTGAATGCGCCATTATTACAGTCCCGTAAACGAGGTACGCGTGCCACTAATGACAGTTGGTAGCGATATTACATAATGTAAAAATTGACGCGCAAATTTAGATGACGTCACACAATATGCAATTTATGGCACGTAATTACACAAATTTTAAAGGAAATAAATTTTAAAGAAAACCCCCAAAGGGGGGCACTCACGTGAACATGCAAAGCCTCCTTCAGGATCACTCCATGATAGCGGCGGCTTCCTTCAGAATTACTCCATGATGGTCGCCCGTGGCTTCGCTGGTCTTCCGGGCGTCGGTTACTTCACTAATCTATCGGGCGTGGGATTCTTGAGCCAGGTTGCATCCAAATTTGATTGTCTTCTTTCTGTATGTAGAGGTACGATAAGGAACTGGGTTAGGGAACGATAATCAAAGATAAGGGCAAAAGGAATCTACATAACACAAAGATGCGATAAGACAAAAAAAACCACCTTGTTCACATCTAGGAGGCTAGTTCCAACGCGTCTCTCGGAAATTCCGCACTTTTTTCTTTCCCCACATGCGTTGGCGCGAATCTCGCGCAACGCACTATCTGAAGTGACGGAAATACGCACACGTCCTTTTAAATTTATGGCGCGAAATTCTCACATATTAAAACTTAATTAAGAATGTCTAGTGCCAAAATTTTCGGCACGTAACAGGTGATGCCTCATTAGGATGGCTGAGGGTAAGCGTCAATAGATGGCGTAACAGTGAAACTGCTTGCAGGCAGCGCCACCAGTCAGTTAGTTCCCACGCGGCCTTCGAGTGTAACATTGTCTGTGTTAAGATCCATATTGTATTGTAACCTATACTAATAAATTGCTGCAAAACATTCACAAGTGTTATTCCTTAGGCAAAAGAGCTTACATAATATTATTGATAATCTTAAGTTTTGTAGCTAAATGTAGATTTGGCGAAAATAGGGTTCTTTTCTTTTTGGTTGTTATTTACAGTTTTGATGTTTGTTTTACAATATAGGTTAGATGTAAATGAACTGAAGTTTTTTCCTTTGTTTATTTTAAATTAGCGGGAGGCAATAAAGGCGTAATCAAGACTCCATCACCCTCTAACTGCAGTGAAAGTTGTTAATATATCTCTCGGGACACCCACTGTCCAGGTAGGATTTATTTGGGGTTTTATTCAGGGGGGTTGGTGATCAAACGTATTATTAAAGAGTTTAAACACATTTCAAGGTAAGCATAAAAGTAATTAGTAGAAGTGTTAGAATTTGTTTCCCCCAAAAAGTAGTATAATTGCTTTTATAGAACCTACCCCGCACAACTGAAACTAGTCGATGTCCTATTTCCTGTTACGTCACTCTGTCCCTGTAGAGTAAAATTAATTCAGAAGCTTAACCTCAATTCAGCACGTAACACAGTATATAATTTAATTAGGCGTATAGAAGTAGTGAAAACAAAATATTTACCACCCACATGTCCTTACAATATGAAAATTTCGATTATTATTTAAACTCAAAAAGCATTTATGTAATTGCAATTTTATATCAAAAAAAGAAATCTATGACACAGTAAAAAATATTTTACTTTAAATTAAACATATGCCTTCATATGAAAAAATCATCTTTAAAAAAGCATCCATGCTGAAGATGACTGAACAATCATAAACAAGTCTCTCCCTAGTATAATTCAGATCAGCCCTCGTATGTTAAATCTCAAATGCCAAAAGAAGCTTTTCATAGTATCTGTTGGAGTTTCGTAAATTATTTCTTATTCATAAAATCCTCTTTATTCTCTATAACATTAATTACGTTCAAAAATGCACTAATAATCTATTAATACCACAAAATATTTAAATTACTAGATACGTATTTCGACCACTATGTGGTCATCATCAGTAGAAAACCTGTAATTAAACAAAAAAAAAATTATTGTATTAGCTGTTGTTCTGGAACACTTCAGAGGATATTCTCCTCACCACTTAGGCTGAAGTGAACCTTCCCAACCTATAATTTACTATATTGTTGCTTTAAACACTATCGAGAATATTCTCCTCACCCGCAGGCTGGTGTTCTCAACAACAAACAAGTGAATTGTCCACTTGTTTGTTGTTGAGAACACCAGCCTGCGGGTGAGGAGAATATCCTCGATAGTGTTTAAAGCAACAATATAGTAAATTATAGGTTGGGAAGGTTCACTCAGCCTAAGTGGTGAGGAGAATATCCTCTGAAGTGTTCCAGAACAACAGCTAATACAATAATTACAGGTTTTCTGATGATGACCACATAGTGGTCGAAATACGTATCTAGTAATTTAAATATTTTTTGTGGTTAAGGGTTTTTATTTAATTTTATACAAAAATGCACTATCTTTATTTCATTAGTTTTCACCAATATTAAATTCCATTTAATTTCCTGTCCAACAGACAGAAAGATAACATTTGTGGCACGTGCAGCGCAGTTTATCGCTCACCTGCTTTTGTTCTAATAAACAAAAGAGAGAGTCTGCTTCTAGCTTTTCTAATTTACAGACTGTATTCGTGCGGGTTGCAATTACCTTTATGCTAAAACGCTGCTCTATAAATTATCTCTAGTGTGCAAAATTAGTAATGCATTCGTTTCTATCGTAAAAGTTACAGATTAACTTAAAAACAAGGCAATCATTATTCGTAGTAATTTCTATTCTTTCAACACAGGTGCGTGTTTTTCCGGATGTATGTAAATTTCTTACAAATCGTCCAAACATTATTGATCCTTCCGGTTATAATCGTAATTAATAACAATTTTCTTAATCTGGTCTCAGAACAAGTTATATCGTGCTTGTGTGGTATTAATGCAATGACACTTTCCATTGGCGTATCATAAAATAATTACGTTGGTGAACTTGATGCAACTGCATATGTACTTAAATTTATAATAGTGTGATTAAGGAGTGCGTTTATACAAAGTCGGATAATTCAAAAATTGAATATATTGCAAATTGTGCTTTTCCCTGTATTTCTAATTCTTATTGACGTTATAAAATATGATCCTCTTACTACACGGTGTACGATCAATTGGTTAATTTATCCACTCAATAAAGTTCACCATATTGTCGTTGTGATTTGTTATGTTGTCAATAGTGTTCATTTCCTACTAATCGGTCCTTCGTATTTCTTGCAATGGTGTCTCCCCCTAAACGATTAAAGAAATAGCATCTTTGAGTAAAAATGAATTTCCACTTCTTCGGAAGCAATTTTTTCACTATTTTATATGGATGACGGTTTGTGCGGCGCCCAAATTTAGACATTCTTTTCAAACTTCACACTGAGTTAAACTCGGTTCTGAACAAGCATGGGTTTGAACTTCACAAATATTGTTCCAATTCCAAAACTTTTCTAAAAAATATCGCTAAAAAACCTGATTCCTTGGACTACGACATTAATTTGCAAGATGCTCCAAATAAAGTTTTAGGGCTAAAATGTAACCCTAATTCTGATTCTCTTTACATTTCTACAACAGCAAATCTTCCCACTTACCAAAAGAAAAATTCTGTCAGCAATAGCCCAGTGCTATGACCCTCTTGGGTTAATAAATCCTGTTATAGTAAAGGGTAAAATATTAATACAAAAGTTGTGGATTCTTAAACTGGACTGGGACACAATTATCTCAGATTCAAAAATGCTTGACGAATTTAACAATTTCTATAAAAATCTTTCATTGCTGAAAGAACAAAACATTCCAATTTTCTATTTCTTAAATAAAACCATTTCAAAAACTGAACTTCATGGCTTTGCTGATGCAAGCTAAGTCGCATACAGTGGCTGTGTGTATTTACGTGGTATATATGCAGACGGCACCATTTCCTCTAAGTTAATTTCTTCCAAGTCAAGGGTAGCTCCTGTTAAAACAATTACACTTCTAGACTCGAGCTTTGTGCTATGCTCCTTCTTTCAAAACTCGTAAGATTACTATTAAAAATTTTCAAAAATAAAATAAATTTTGACTCAGTAAATTTGTGGACTGACTCATTAATAGCCTTAGCCTGGTGTAAAAGTCACGCCAGCAGATGGTCTATTTTTGTTTCACACCGTGTTTCTCAAATACAAGGAGCAACTTCTGATTTTAAGTGGCGATACGTAAAGTCGTCCGAAAATGCAGCCGATCCTTTATCACGAGGCTTATCTGTCCGCGAGATTCTTAGTAATGATTCGTGGTGGTAAGGTCCTAACTTTTTGTTAAATCCTTGTCTAGATCTAACAGTAGATCAATCTCTAATTACCTTAGAATTGCCGGAGGAAAGAAAATCGCATCCTGTGACTCACAATGATTCACAACTCCTAACTTACATTGAAGAAATTTTCTTGCGTTTTTCTAATTTCTCTCGTTTGCTACGCACCTTTGCGTACGTATTTCGTTTTATTGATATTGCCAAAGGCAATCGAATCTCTGGTACCCTAACACCTCAAGAGCTAGAGGTATCATTACAGTTTATTATTAAGCAAACACAAAATAAATATTTCTCAAAAGAGCTGTCAGAACTCTCAAAAAATAAGCAACTGTCAAATAAACAGTTGCATTGTTTGTCTTCCTTTTTAGATCCCACTGGACTTCTGCGAGTTGGCGGTCGTCTAGGAAACGCTAGCATTTCTTATCAACAAAAACATCCATTACTGATGCCTTCCAAAAATCAAATAACTAAATTGATTCTTATGTATGAGCATACTCGTTTTGGGCAGGTGCCCAAACAACCCTATCAAACGTTCGGCTGAGATTTTGGCCACTTAACGGTTTACGAGAAACCAAAAGGTTGTAACAATTTTATTTTTTGGTTATTAAATCCGTTCATAAAAGTGCAAGAATTATAAAACACTTTTTATTAAAATAATAAGTAAAATACATTTAAAAACTTTGGTATTACGCTAAAGCGGCATCTTTATGTAGCATTCTATGTATAGTCAAATATCTGTGTCTTCGATAGCAATTTGCAAGCGCGTTTTGGTTGACAGCCCCCTCCTGGGACACTCCGTTCGTCCGAGCGAGATTGATAACCGGTCGGCCATGCGAGATAGTAGAGTCAAGATGTACGAAAAAACGCAGGCCGCCAATTTGCGTATAAATTTTGAGCAGTCGAGACACATCTTTAAATAGCGCGCAAAAACAACACTAAAAATTGCAACTTTGAAAACAACAAATCCAATCACTGATGTTAAAACCACTTTGTATTACAACCTGTAAAAAGCAACTTAGAAGATGGAAAATTTGACTAATTTATAGAAGACCATTTTATTACACAACGTAAAGATGTTATTTGGTAAGGCAGCGTGATTCAACATATTGCCGCAGCTGACGGATGTATTGTGACTGCATTTAATTCGACACCTGGAGCAATTCCATGTGCTAGGAGCTGTTGAGGATGAGCTGGGTTCACACAACATACAGTAAATTCCGCTTGATATAACAAGTACCTCTTCCAGGCCACAAAAAGCAGTTTTGGTTCGTAGTTAGTTTTAAGAATCTTTTTTTGATGGTTTATACATTAGAAACACTTTAATTTGTTTGATTGTGTAAAAGTACGAATGTTATAAAAATTTCAATTATTTGTTGTGCTGGAATTTTCCAGTGTTAAAATTATAATTCACTATTTTGATAGTTTTAGAAACCACACACGTGGTTCATTATGTACCGTTAGTAACAGCAACAGGTGTTACTGACGTCACTTGTTTGTCTGCAGTATACTGCTGACAGATGTGTTCCAGAAAACAAATGCTTCGAACAGCGTTTGCCCAAGTTGAGTAAACAAGAATATTTTTGTGATCTGCTTTTATTCAGTAGAAATTAAAACTAATACAAGTAATTTAGAAAAGCAAAAACTTGAGTAACAACGTTTTTAAAATGTAATCCTCCTGAACAGATCTGCACGGGTCGGACCTTTTTAGTGTAACAAGTTTACACTAAGCTGTAAAATGTTTGATTATCAACAATTTTGATAAACCTTAATTTAAAATTCACGAACTCATTTAATTATTTATGAAATTTTGTTACATTGCATTTTGTTTTAAAAGAGAATCTTTTGAGTAAATTATTGGTTCAAGATTAAAGTTTTTTATTTTAATCAAATATGGTCAAACCTAACAACAGGAAACTAATATCCTTAAGAGTAGAATTTTGATGCCAATTTTATATAAAAAATATCTTTTTAATATTTCTTTAGGTATGTTTGCGGGACACAAATAGTGTTCCACCTTTCTATTAATCTAATTATTACAATTTCTTACAGGAGCAGCGTCTTATTTCGTTAAGACAGGTTTTTGTCATCGAAGGCGATTTTTTTCTTTGGGTTCTTACATGCCACGCCGGTGGTTATATTTACAAAGTTTGATAAATACAACACCGGTAACGTGGTGTAATAGACACTATCAACAGTTGGCAGCACTAATTCTTATACAGATTGGGGGCGCGGTCAACTACTAATGATGTCATCAATATTACGCAATGCTACGTAAATTTCCGTAATTCAAACACAAAGAATAAGGCATGCAAATTAAGTAACGGATTACTTACATCAGAAATCCTGCTTTCGCCGAAATTGCGTTCGGGTAGGCCTCTAGCCAAGTCCAGTCGGGGCTCCTCCCGGAGGAATTAGAGATGATACCTCTTACGCTACACCGGTGGTTATATTTACAAAGTTTGATAAATACAACACCGGTAGCGTGGTATGATAGACACTATTAACAGTTGGCTGCACTAATTCTTATACAGATTTTGGGCGCAGTCAACTACTATGATGTCATCAATACATAAATTTAAGACGTAATTATCGGAAACAATAGATACATTTAAGATAACACATAATACAGCAAACAAAGTAGAAAATAAGTAAAGGATTACTTACATAAGGAATCCGGTATCCGGCGAGATTGCGTTACAGTTCGCTTCTCTGAAGTCCATCGGGGGCTCCTCCCGGAGGAATTAGAGATGATACGTCAACGCTATCAAATGCATACGGAACGGCTCCGGCTAGCTAGGTAAACATGAGGTCATCCTCAGGCGTGAAGATCGGTAGTCCTCGGTGGCAGCAAATTCTTACCTATGTAGGGTTTGGCGGAAAAGAGGTAGAGGTAGACAAACAAACAATAATTAGGAAGGGATTTCTACATAGGTAAACCCTAACGATACGTTACCAGAGACAATCATGTGCACTTCACTTCACGATACCCGGTAAAAAGCCACGTTGTCGCGAGAGAAGCGGAGAACTCTCCCACCCCATTGTCTAGTATTGCTCTAACCCTCTAGGGATAAGCACACTACGCAAACTCACTACTATGACGTACGGAAGTACCGCCTAGTCCATTTAAAAGTTCCCGCGTACCGCGTATTTGAAAATTATGGCGGGAAACTTCCGTATATCAAAAAACTTAACATAAAAACATGTTGAAGTGCAATGGCACGTAACAATCGCGACAAAGCCACAAAAGAAAAACTTAAAAAAAGAAAAAGTCTGTTAGCACAGTAACAGCTTAAAATCTAAGTCCTAACTACCCTACATAAACCCTAACTTAAACCTACAAAATGTTTATATAAGGCGCCACCTGGTTTTTTCGACCGATAACACGTCTACCGAAGTACCAGGAAACGGAATAGGTAGCCCGATAGTCTGTGACTACACTAATTACCGACAGCACAAATTTGTGAGCATGAAACACTACTTAACTAACACGGGTACGACAAGTCGCCTAAACTATCTAAACCTATCTAACTAAAGCTAACATAAAAGTTGTTATGCGCAAACACACATGAGTGTTGCATCAAAACTATTCTTCTTTTTGGCAAGAAGTGCCCAAATTTAAAAAATGTTCATAGAGTGAGTCACTCTGCACTCTAGCAAATTTTGTTACTGGTACTTTGGTTTTCTAACGATGCACATTTAAAACTTGTCCATGACATAGTTGTGAATCAACAAATTTACCAAAAGTACCACCTACTAAATCCTTATATGCTAACCTGACAAATTACATTTCTAAATCGGGTTAGCTTTTTCACTTAAATTTCAGAAAAATAAAATAATTCCCACGTCTGGTCATATATACCACACGTTAGGACGATAAAAAGATAAGATAAGATCTCAAATTGTTGTTAAAGATAGTAGATAAGATAATGATATTAAGCTTAAGTTGTTATCCTCAAAGGTAATGAATAAGATAACGGTATTAAGCTTTAGTTATTATTTGAGATACTCGATAAGATAAAACGATATTAAGTTAAAGTGATTATAAGAGATAGTAGGTAAAGTAACACAAATTTAAACAAAAGTTATTACTCAAGATAACCGGTAAGATAACGCAAAATAACTCGAAGTTATTCCTAACGGTAGTCGGTAAGATAACGAGAAATTAAACCAAAATTATTACTAACGGTAATCGGTAAGATAACGAGACTAACTAAGGTTATTACTAAAGGTAATCAGTAAGATAACGATATTAAAACTAAGGGTATTATCAAGGATAATAAAGAAGACAAAGATATTGGCCTGGTTATTACCCAAGACAATGAATAACAACAAAAGAGTGGCTCCAGTAGAGCCGTTTAAATGGGATTGACCCGTGCCCTCTAAAAAGAGAAACCCGTGAAGCAGGTCCGTTTACACGAAACAGCACGAGAGACCGGCAAAGACATTTGGGTGCATTCCTGCACCCGGCGTTGATCGATATCGGTGAAACTATCACCCGATATCCACACGGTATATAAGATATACACATTCACTCACACATTCACACACTCATGCATACCTTCACTGCCAGAGCCCATGCACTGACAGCGGCACCGCATGACCCCACGAAAGATTCGCAGAGACATGGTCCAGGTGTCTGTGGAAACCTCCCGCGCAACCACACGGTGACTAACAGAAATGAAAAGGCAGTAGAAATAGGAAAGGTAAAAGAAGGAGGTTGGTTTTTTGGAGTGCATAAGAGGCACCTCCAGGTAGAAGAAAGTAGAGGAAGGGCTCGCATTGAGCAAAAGCGACAGAGGGAAAGGTGGATAGCAAAGCGCTACTCAACCAACCAGTGTGGTCAGTAGCTCGGAATGAGGGAACATCATTCTTATGTGGCAGACGGGTGTTCCGGGACAAGAACAGGTCCACCGAAAGAAGAATAAGGCATAGCGGAGATAGCGGGTTAAGAAAAAACTACAGTTTTTGGACAAGCGTCCAAGAGAAGGTAGAGAATTGTCCCTATTAAACACAGCGCAGTCTGAAGGACTACCTGCGATATTGATCCGACAAGATAAGATATATCATATGTTGACATTCACTAGACTCTCAAGAGAGTCAGTGCGATCATTTTCCTAACGAGTACATTGACTACGATAAGAAAATCAGACAAAAGTTGACACGACAACTTAAAAGTATCATTACAGATACAGACACACAAAAACAAACTGTTTTAAGGTAGTTTTTCAAATCGGTAGCACCCTAAACACACAAAAATGCCCAATTATAAGCAGTTAAATACAGATACACTGTCCCAATACACTAAAACAACCGAGAATTTAATAAGATAACAATAAGAAACAATAGCACCTCACCACAAAGTTCAACAAAAAACAACGAAAAAAAATGTTTATAAGTTATGTAGATTTAATAGAAAAAAGAAAGAAATAATGATATAGTATAATGTAGGCGACTGCAATGATTCAGAAGAAAAACACATGGAATAGATAATCCTAATTTTTTGCAACTGCGAATATGAACTATTTCTTTCAATGGCATAGGTCGCGAACACTATGTGAGTCCAAGGAAGAAAGCATTCACTCAACATCAGCTAATACCAAACATAAAAATTCAATGAGTTATTACAACCAAAGTTACGACAATTACCACACAAAATTAAATGACGTAAGAACAATACTAAAAACCAAATAATATGTAGTAGGAAAAGTTCGAGGGTTGATTAAATGAAACGACAGAGTTATATTGGGAGGTGTAGAGAATGAAGTGATATATAAGTAACGATATGGTCAAGGAAAAGTCAACCAGAAGCAAAGGGTTTAAGGTAAATGAGTTAAATGTATAAAACGTAGGTGTATAAGAGAAGGACTAAGTAATTAAAGATACTAATTGATGGTGAAAACAAAAAAATATTATGTAAATGGTGAGGAGCATGGAACGTGAAAAATTTAATTAGCATTTGGGTCGGCAGAGAATGGCTTAAGGTCTTTAATATGCCACCTGCCTTGGCGTTTTCCTTCAGCATCCTGAAGTTCGTAGATAAGGGGACTAATGACACGAGTGACCTTACAAAGAATGAATTTAGGGGCTAATTTTGAAGAGAATTTCTTAGATGCATCCGATAAGACATAGTTCTTCTTCCAAACTTGTTCGCCCAAGGCGAAGGAAATATTTCGTTTACGTAGATTATAGTGGTCCTTACTCTTTTCGTAAGCTTTTAACAAATTTTTCCTAATGTCGTTAAAGATAGAAGGTAATGACTGTTGGTCTTTGTCCCAACGTACTTTATCGTCAAATTCAATTACGTTAGTATCGTCAGGCACTAAACCATAGTAACTCCCATCGATTGGGGTATATCTTCCAAAAACAAGAAATCACAGAGTGAATTGGGTTTGCATCGTGTTTAGATGTACGCAAAGCTTGAGCAATTTTAAAGATATGTTCATCCCATGTAGTATGGTCTGAATCAATATAGGACGAAATAGCAGTAATTAAAACTCGATTTACTCTTTCGGTAGGGTTTACTTGGGGGTGATATTTTGCGTTAAACCAAATTTTTTGTACTTTATAACTTTTAACGAAATTCTGAAAATCTTTAGAGATAAATTGTGCACCATTGTCACAAAGAATAATCTGTGGGACACCAAAGATAAGAAAGACATTTTGTTCTAGGAATTTAATTATAGCTGCAGATGTAGCTTTACGTAAGGGTTGCACCATAACAAATTTAGAAAACCAATCGGTTACGACTAAAAGATATTGATTACCTCTTTTCGATCGAGGGAGAGGTCCTAATAAGTCAAGCGATATTAATTGAAAGGGATAAGATACACGCTTAAAGTTACCCATTAAACCAGGGCGAGCATCTTGGCAACTCTTATGAGAGCCACAAATTTTACAGCTCTTAATGTAGCGACAAACAGATTGCTTAAGTGTGGGCCAGTAATATAATTCAGATATTTTGGCGAGAGTTTTTGTAACACCAAGGTGTGCAGCTATGGGATCATCGTGACATAATTTGAGCACCTCACTGCGGTTTGCAGTGGGCACGACCAGTTTCCATTCAGGTATATTCGATATTTTATGTGGGGACGAAGATGCAAATTTATATAGTCTATTATTTGTTACACGAAAGGTAGGGAATTTGTCGGGATTATCAGAAACTTTTTTAATCATATTGAGGTACCAGGTATCCAGAATTAAATTTGGAAGGTTAAGAGAAACGACATCACGAGATAAGGCATCAGGTACGATATTTAGTTTGCCAGACCTATGCCTAACGTCAAAAGTAAATTGAGATATACGCAAGTTCCATCTTGCCAAACGACCTGCGGGCTGTTTCAAGTTATTAAACCACGTGAGGGCTGCACAATCAGTGATTACGGTAAAGTGTGTACCTTCGACATATCCTCTAAATTTCTCGATGCCAAAGATAACGCCCAATAGTTCTCGTTCGGTAGCAGAGTATTTTTGTTCGGCAGAAGTTAAGGCACGGCTCGCATAGGCGATTGGATGTTCTAAACCATTGTTTACCTGGAATAACATTGCACCTAACCCAGTAAGTGAGGCATCGGTTTGTATAAAAAAACTTATCATCGAAATTTGGAGAGATTAAGATAGGTGCTGAAGTGATTAATGTTTTAATTTGTTCGAAAGCCTGTTGGGATTCTAAATTCCACTCGATAGTTTGGGATTTCTTTTTATTTTTAATTAAAGCAGTAATGGGTGCGGATATAGTTGAAAGATTGGGTAGAAAAATGCGATAGTAGCTAGTCATTCCAATTAAACGTTTGATTTCGGTAACAGTTTTTGGTGTTTTAAATTTAGTAATAGCATCAACTTTAGCAGGATCTGCTCGTAAGCCTGTTCCATCGATAATAAAACCAAGAAATGTAAGGGATGAACAACAAAATTGACACTTTTCCCAGTTTATCTTAAAACCTGCTGCGTTTAAACGTTCTGCAACTTCATCTAATGTGGCGATATGTTCATCGAAAGAACTTGAGATAACTAAGATATCATCTAAAAATACAAAGGCACGTTCTTGATGTAAGATAGGACCTAACGTTTGATCCATAGTACGTTGTAAAGTTTGTGGAGCGTTACAGAGACCAAATGGCAAGAAATTATACTCGAGAAGACCTCGGCCTGGAACACAAAAAGCAGTTTTTTGACGAGAAGATAGGTCGAGACGTATCTGATAAAAAGCTTGTCTAAGGTCGATAGATGAGATAAATTTTGCGTTTCGAAGCCGGCTTAAAATCGAGTCAGTTCTAGGTAGAGGGTAAGCGTCAGAAACAGTCACGGAATTCAACTTCCTGCCGTCAAAACAGACACGCCATTCGTCATTCTTCTTCCGAACTAGTAATACGGGAGAGGTCCACGGTGAATTTGAAAGAGAGATAACACCAGATTCTAACATTTTGTCTATTTCAGCATGTAAATGCTTTTGTAATGCAGGTGATAAGGGATACTGACGTTGCTTAAAAGGAAGGGCATCACCTGTAGAGATAACGTGTGTTGCCGTTGTAACACAACCCAGTTCGGAGGTATTAAGTTTGCGAAATTTGTCAATTGTAGCGTTAAGGGTTACATTTTGGGAATCAGTAAGAGAGATTTTGTTAGATATTCCTGTAGATGCACAGGAGTTCGTTTTAAGAGAGGTTTGCCATGAAAAATCCTGGAAATAAAGTGACAGATTAAAAAGTTTACAGAAATCAACGCCTAGTAGAAAGGGATACGCTAATGCAGGGACAATCAAAAATAAAACGTCACGTTCAAGAGATTCTACTCGAATTTTTAACTTAAGGGAACCGGTTACATGTATTTGATTATCGTCAGCTAAATTTATGGAAGTTTTTTCGGGAATAATTTGAATATTGATATTTTGTTTAGATAATTGATGTAGACCTTCGTTATTTATAAGGGAACATGAAGAACCTGTATCCAATAATGCAACTACATTTAAGGAACCAATTGAGATAGATAAGTGTGAACGGTTATCAAAGGGTTTTTTAACAAGTTGTGAAACGGCAGCAGTCTTTTTATGGTAAAAAGAATTGACGGTTTGTAACCACTTAGACCACTCGGCTGGCGTAGTATAGCATAATTCCTCTAATAAAGGCAAGGCATTTTGTACATTAATAGTAGCAGTATTATTGTTAGATAAATTTAATGACGGTACAACGTTAGAGGTAGTTTTATGATTTGAATTTATTGGCGTCTGGGTCCGTTGAATGATTGGTGATGAGGGCGATTTTGAATTCTTGAGATATTCACACCCTGATTTGAAATATCTCGACGGGAGTTTCCCGATACGTTAGGATTACAGTTGGTGCAGTTAGATTTGTAGATATTTGAGCGACCACAACCATAACAAAAAATATTTCTAGGGTATGTGCAGACAGTATAGTTATGTCCACTTCGCTTGCAGTTCCAACAGGTAAGTGAGTTGTTAGTAACGGTAGAAGGAACGTTAAGGGTAGATAGTTTATGGGAAGCTCGAACTTGGCAAGCTAAATCAGGTTCTAAAAGACCAGATAGTTTCTCGGGGGGTGGCCGATATTTGTTAATCCTTGACTTCACTTCCTGAAGAGAACGGCATAGGTCTTTAAAGTGGGCTAACGAAGAGATTTGCTGCAATGCCAAACGTTCTGAGAAGTAGGGGTTTAAATTTCTAAGTAATTGATCGATAATTTCGGATTCTGAAGGTTTTTTGTCGAGTCTGCTATATAAAGCTTCTAGTGAGGTAATAAAAGAAACAACATTTTCGTCAGGACCTTGGGTTCGGTTACGTATTTCGTTCCAAAGGTCGTTAATATAGCCATAAGGTAGGAAGTCTCGTTTTAAACACGCAACTAACTCCTCCCAGGTAGAAATTTGGTCTCGTATGTTTCTGTACCATATTAACGCTGAGTTTGCGAACAAGTCACCTGCTGAGACAAATAGGTCCTGGTCGGTACGCCCGCAAGAGATTTTGAAATCATTAATACGATCAAGAAAGGATGATAAAGAGACCTTCGAATCAAACCCTTCGAAAGTAAGACCCCATTTGTATACAGGTATAGATTTCCCTAATGGTTTAGGTTGGGCAAGCACAAGATTTGAAAAAGGTAACGATATATCTACGTCTGCATTAGGATTAAGTCTTTCAAGAACAATCCCTTCGAGCAATAATACCTCGGACAACAAACTTTGTTTAGCTTGAGTCGCTCGCTCATCGTTATATAAAGATAATAATTCGACACGTTGTTTGACGTGAGTTATTCTCGAAGCCAATCTCCCTAACTCAATATCACTAGCACCAGGATCTGTTCTATTTATAATACCCGATATGTCGTCCAAAGACCATCTAATTTCCGATTCGTTAAGGGGCCAATCGCCAACGGGTTTCTTTAAGATAGCAACGCCTTTCGTTTCCTGAGCCAAAATAGCCCTGAGCTGAGATCTCCTATCATTTTGATTACTAGCTGCAATAATGTTCCTACAATCAAGCTCGTAAATTAATTCGAGGGATTTTAAATGAGAAACGTTCATGGTGAATAGAATATTCGAGATACGATATATGAGATATACGATATTAACGGAAATCAGGAAGTTTAACCACAAGGTTTTCTTGTAAAGGTATAATCCATAATGCAGTTTTTAGAATGTAACATAAAAGTTTCAAAAAAACCTGTCTTCTAAAGTTAAGAAAACAACAAAAGTTATATTTTAATAGATAATCTTGTAATAACTGTATTTAAAGGTATCTAAACAAGGTAAATGGTTAATAAGGGGATATATCCTTCATATGTTACAAAAAAAAAGCCCTCCAAAATAGAGAAACGCATCGGTAAGGTAAATTTTTTACAGATAAAACGAGGCTATTCATGTAGCATCTTCAAAATATATTCCAGAGGTCAAATCGTTACGTTAAATGTTTTTTTTAAACATAAGGTTTCTTTAAAAGCGAGTTTAAATATTAATTAACAGGTAAATGACAAACACTTTTTTATAAACACATGAGATAATTTTAGGTGCAATTTTTTATTTAGCAGCAAGGGTTATATTTTACACTGATATAAGGTAGATAATCGTTATAATAAACGGTATTTAAGAAATGCAATTACTTTTAAAAAGCTTATTTACTTACTTGCGTAAAAGTGAGGTTACGTGGAAATCCTTGTAAAAATTTGAAGTTTTATATAGACACTACACACATTTTCAGAGAACTGACACAGTTTTAGGCAACTACAATTATAAACTTCATTTTAAAATTTCAATAGGGTAAATAGATTAACATTTATTAGATAAAAACTATATATTACAATGACGGTTTTTAATTACAAACGCTATCTGTCAATTGCTGAAAATTTCTGGTGAATTTCCGCAAGGTACCAACTGAAATTAAAACTTCACAGATTCTTAAGGGACATAGATAATAAATATTATGGATATTATTTAAATGAAAAAGCTTGTTTAAAATTAATCTATTCATTCCATAGGTACATAGGAATCATACCACCTAAATAACACACGCTGGGCGTCAAATTCTTACGCTACACCGGTGGTTATATTTACAAAGTTTGATAAATACAACACCGGTAGCGTGGTATGATAGACACTATTAACAGTTGGCTGCACTAATTCTTATACAGATTTTGGGCACAGTCAACTACTATGATGTCATCAATACATAAATTTAAGACGTAATTATCGGAAACAATAGATACATTTAAGATAACACATAATACAGCGAACAAAGTAGAAAATAAGTAAAGGATTACTTACATAAGGAATCCGGTATCCGGCGGGATTGCGTTACAGTTCGCTTCTCTGAAGTCCATCGGGGGCTCCTCCCGGAGGAATTAGAGATGATACGTCAACGCTATCAAATGCATACGGAACGGCTCTGGCTAGCTAGGTAAACATGAGGTCATCCTCAGGCGTGAAGATCGGTAGTCCTCGGTGGCAGCAAATTCTTACCTATGTAGGGTTTGGCGGGAAAGAGGTAGAGGTAGACAAACAAACAATAATTAGGAAGGGATTTCTACATAGGTAAACCCTAACGATACGTTACCAGAGACAATCACGTGCACTTCACTTCACGATACCCGGTAAAAAGCCACGTTGTCGCGAGAGAAGCGGAGAACTCTCCCACCCCATTGTCTAGTATTGCTCTAACCCTCTAGGGATAAGCACACTACGCAAACTCACTACTATGACGTACGGAAGTACCGCTTAGTCCATTTAAAAGTTCCCGCGTACCGCGTATTTGAAAATTATGGCGGGAAACTTCCATATATCAAAAAACTTAACATAAAAACATGTTGAAGTGCAATGACACGTAACATACGTCGACGCTATCCAATGCGTACGGAACAGCTCCGGCTAGCTAAGGTAAACATGAGGTCATCCTCAGGCGTGAAGATCGGTACTCCTCGGTGGCGGCAGATGTCTTACCTATGTAGGGATTGGACAGGAAAAGGTATGGAGGTAGACAACAAAGATAATTAGGCAAGGAACTACATAGATAACCCTAACGATACGTTACCAGAGACAAAAACGTGCACTTAACACGACGATACCAGGTAAAAAGCCACGTTATCCAGCGAGAACCGCGGAACTCTCCCACCCCTTGTCTAGTATTGCCCTACCCCTCTAGGGATAAGCACACTGCGCAAGCTCACTACTCTGACGTATCGGAAGCACCGCCTAGTCTATTTAAAAATTCCCGCGTCTCGCGTATTTGAAAATATGGCGGGAAACTTCCGTACACCAAAAACTAACCTAAAACAATGTTTAAGTGCAAATTGCACGTAACAATCGCGACAAAGCCACAAAAGAAAAAACTTAAAAAAAAGAAAAAGTCTGTTAGCACAGTAACAGCTTAAAATCTAAATCCTAACTACCCTACATAAAACCTAACTTGAAACCTACAAAATGTTTATATAAGGCGCCACCTGGTTTTTTCGACCGATAACACGTCTACCGAAGTACCAGGAAACGGAATAGGTAGCCCGATAGTCTTTGACTACACTAATTATCGACAGCACAAATTTGTCGGGGAGCATGAAACACTACTTAAACTAACACGGGTGCGACAAGTCGCCTAAACTATCTAAACCTATCTAACTAAAGCTAACATAAAAATTCTTTTTGGCAAGAAGTGCCCAAATTTAAAATGTTCATGGAGTGCGTCACTTTGCACTCCAGCAAATTTTGTTACTAGTACTTTGGTTTTCCAACGATGCACATTTAAAACTTGTCCATGACACAGTTGTGAATCAACAAATTTACCAAAAGTACCACCTACTAAATCCTTATATGCTAACCTGACAAATTACATTTCTAAATCGGGTTAGCTTTTTCACTTAAATTTCAGGAAAAAAAATAATTCCCACGTCTGGTCATATATACCACACGTTAGGACGATAAAAAGATAAGATAAGATCTCAAATTGTTGTTAAAGATAGTAGATAAGATAATGATATTAAGCTTAAGTTGTTATCCTCAAAGGTAATGAATAAGATAACGGTATTAAGCTTTAGTTGTTATTTGAGATACTAGATAAGATAACACGATATTAAGTTAAAGTGATTATAAGAGGTAGTAGGTAAAGTAACACGGAATTAAACAAAAGTTATTACTCAAGATAACCGGTAAGATAACGCGAAATAACTCGAAGTTATTCCTAACGGTAGTCGGTAAGATAACAAGAAATTAAACCAAAATTATTACTAACGATAATCGGTAAGATAACGATACTAAACTAAGGTTATTACTAAAGGTAATCAGTAAGATAACGATATTAAAACTAAGGGTATTGTCGAAGATAATAAAGAAGACAAAGATATTGGCCTAGTTATTACCCAAGACAATGAATAACAACAAATAGAGTGGCTCCAGTAGAGCCGTTTAAATGGGATTGACTCGTGCTCTCTAAAAAGAGAAACCTGTGAAGCAGATCCGTTTGCAATAAACGGCACGAGAGACCGGCAAAGACATTTGGGTGCATTCCTGCACCCGGCGATAATCGATATCGGTGATACTATCACCCGATATCCACACGGTATATAACGATATACAGATATATACACATTCACTCACACATTCACATACTCATACATACCCTCACTGCCAGAGCCCATGCACTGACAGCGGCACCGCATGACCCCACGAAAGATTCACAGAGACATGGTCCAGGTGTCTGTGGAAACCTCCCGCGCAACCACACGGTGACTAACAGAAATGAAAAGGCAGTAGAAATAGGAAAGGTAAAAAGAAGGAGGTTGGTTTTTTGGAGTGCATAAGAGACACTTCCAGGTAGAAGAAAGTAGAGGAAGGGCTCGCATTGAGCAAAAGCGACAGAGGAAAGGTGGATAGCAAAGCGCTACTCAACCAGCCAATGTGACTAGTAGCTCGGAATGAGGGAACATCATTCTTATGTGGCAGACGGTGTTCCGGGACAAGAACAGGTCCACCGAAAGAAGAATAAGGCATAGCGGAGATAGCGGGTTAAAAAAAAGTATAGTTTTTGGACAAGCGTCCAAGAGAAGGTAGAGAGTTGTCCCTATTAAACACAGCGCAGTTTGAAGGACTACCTGCGATATTGATCCGACAAGATAAGATATATCATATGTTGACATTCACTAGACTCTCAAGAGAACTAGTGCGATCATTTTCCTAACGAGTACATTGACTACGATAAGAAAATCAGACAAAGGTAGACACGACAACTTGAAGGTATCATTACAGATACAAACACACAAAAACAAACTGTTTTAAGGTAGTTTTTTAAAACGGTAGCACCCTAAACACACAAAAATGCCCAATTATAAGCAGTTAAATACAGATACACTGTCCCCATATGCTAAAACAACCGAGAATTTAATAAGATAACAATAAGAAGCAATAGCATCTCACCACAAAGTTCAATAAAAAACAACGAAAAAAAATGTTTATAAGTTATGTTGATTTAGTAGTAAAAGAAAGAAATAATGATGTAGTATAATGTGGGCGACTGCAATAATTCAGAAGAAAAACACATGGAATAAGTAGTCCTAGTCTTTGCAACTGCGAATATGAACTATTTCTTACAATGGCATAGGTCATGACTCCTATGTTGGTCCAAGGAAAAAAATCATCCACTCAACATCAGCTAAAACCAATCATAAAAATTCAATGAGCTATTTCAACCAAAGTTACGACAATTACCACACAATTAAACCATATAAGAGAAATACTAAAAACCAAATAATATGTAGTAGGAAAAGTTCAAGGGTTAATCAAATGAAACGACAGAGTTATATTGGGGGGTGTAGAGAATGAAGTGACACACAACCAACGGTATAGTCAAGGGAAAGTCAACCAAAAGAAAAGGTTTAAAGGTAAATGAGTTAAACGTATAAACCGTAGGTGTATAAGAGAAGGAATAAGTAATTAAAGTTACTAATTGATGGTGAAAACAAAAAAATATTAGGTAAATGGTGAGGAGCATGGAACATGAAAAACTTAAGTAGCATTTGGGTCGGCAGAGAATGGCTTAAGGTCTTTAATATGCCACCTGCCTTGGCGTTTTCCTTCAGCATCCTGAAGTTCGTAGATAAGGGGACTAATGACACGAGTGACCTTACAAAGAATGAATTTAGGGGCTAATTTTGAAGAAAATTTCTTAGATGCATCCGATAAGACATAGTTCTTTTTCCAAACTTGTTCGCCCAAGGCGAAGGAAATATTTCGTTTACGTAAGTTATAATGGTCCTTGCTCTTTTCGTAAGCTTTTAACAAATTTTTTCTAACGTCGTTAAAGATAGAAGGTAATGACTGTTGGTCCTTGTCCCAACGTACTTTATCGTCAAATTCAATTACGTTAGTATCGTCAGGCACTAAACCATAGTAACTCCCATCGATTGGGGTATATCTTCCAAAACAAGAAATGACGGAGTGAATTGGGTTGCTTCGTGTTTAGATGTACGCAAAGCTTGAGCAATTTCAAAGATATGTTCATCCCATGTAGTATGGTCTGAATCAATATAGGAAGAGATAGCGGTAATTAAGACTCGATTTACTCTTTCGGTAGGGTTTACTTGGGGGTGATATTTTGCGTTAAACCAAATTTTTTGTACTTTATAACTTTTAACGAAATTCTGAAAATCTTTAGAGATAAATTGTGCACCATTGTCACAAAGGATAATCTGTGGGACACCAAAGATAAGAAAGACATTTTGTTCTAGGAATTTAATTATAGCTGCGGATGTAGCTTTACGTAAGGGTTGCACCATAACAAATTTAGAAAACCAATCGGTAACCACTAAAAGATATTGATTACCTCTTTTCGATCGGGGGAGAGGTCCTAATAAGTCAAGCGATATTAATTGAAAGGGATAAGATACACGCTTAAAGTTACCCATTAAACCAGGGCGAGCGTCTTGTGAACTCTTATGAGAACCACAAATTTTGCAGCTCTTGATATAACGACAAACAAATTGCTTAAGTGTGGGCCAGTAATATAATTCAGATATTTTAGCGAGAGTTTTTGTAACAGCAAGGTGTGCAGCTATGGGATCATCGTGAATAGAATATTCGAGACACGATATATATAAAATATGCGATTCTGACGCAGATCAGAAGGTAAAAAAACGTTACAGCTACTTTAAGTTAATACGATACGGTATTTAGGGGTGAAACCTTGTTAGGAACGTCACCGGTAAAGAATAATATGCAAATGTTAAAGCGTTAATTAATCAACACACTAAAGAAACACATTTAAAACTATATGCGAACAAGGTTAGTATTTAACAAGGGATATCTCCTTGATAAGTTACAAAAAAAAACCCTCCAAAATAGAGAAACAAAAATAGGTAAGGTATTATTTTAACAGATAACACGAGGCTATTAATGTAGCATCTTCAAAAGGTATTCTAGAAGTCAAATCGTTAGGTTAAATGTTTTTTATATTTTAACTGAGATAAGGTAAATAATTGTTAAAATAAACGGTATTTAAGACGTGCAATTACTTAAAATATTTATTTATTGTACTTACTTGAAAAAAGTGAGGTTAGTATACATCCTTGTAAAAATTTGAAGTTTTATATAGACACTAATACACATTTTCAGAGAACTGACACATATTTTAGGCAACTGCAGTTATGAACTTCATTTTAAAATTTCAATAAGGTAAATAGATTAACATTTTTTAGATAAAAACTATATATTACAATGATGGTTTTTAATTACAAACGCTATCTGTCAATTCCGGAAATTTTCTGGGGAATTTCCGCAAGTTACCAACCGAAATCAAAAATGCACAGATATCTTTAGTGAACATAGATAATAAAATTTATTAAAATGATTTAAATGAAAAAGCTTGTTTAAACATTAATCTATTCATTCCATAGGTATATAGGAATCATACCACCTAAAAACACGTTGAAGCGCTAAATTCTTACATGCCACGCCGGTGGTTATATTTACAAAGTTTGATAAATACAACACCGGTAGCGTGGTGTAATAGTCACTATCAACAGTTGGCAGCACTAATTCTTATACAGATTGGGGCGCGGTCAACTACTAATGATGTCATCAATATTACGCAATGCTACGTAAATTTCCGTAATTCAAACACAAAGAATAAGGCATGCAAATTAAGTAACGGATTACTTATATCAGAAATCATGCTTTCGCCGAAATTGCGTTCGGGTAGGCCTCTAGCCAAGTCCAGTCGGGGCTCCTCCCGGAGGAATTAGAGATGATACGTCGACGCTATCCAATGCGTACGGAACAGCTCCGGCTAGCTAAGGTAAACATGAGGTCATCCTCAGGCATGAAGATCGGTACTCCTCGGTGGCGGCAGATGTCTTACCTATGTAGGGATTGGACAGGAAAAGGTATGGAGGTAGACAACAAAGATAATTAGGCAAGGAACTACATAGATAACCCTAACGATACGTTACCAGAGACAAAAACGTGCACTTAACACGACGATACCAGGTAAAAAGCCATGTTATCCAGCGAGAACCGCGGAACTCTCCCACCCCTTGTCTAGTATTGCCCTACCCCTCTAGGGATAAGCACACTGCGCAAGCTCACTACTCTGACGTATCGGAAGCACCGCCTAGTCTATTTAAAAATTCCCGCGTCTCGCGTATTTGAAAATATGGCGGGAAACTTCCGTACACCAAAAACTAACCTAAAACAATGTTTAAGTGCAAATTGCACGTAACAGGGTTTCCACGTCCGTCCCTAGAAATATACCACGCAATTATCATAAATAAGTCAGGTCTTGGTGGCGCCTATTTGTTTTGGATTAAGTTTGACTTACAATCAGATTTCGACTTACCCCCCCATTTCTCATAGCTCTACCCAAGGAATAGACCCCTAGTTATGTCGGAAGACTTCGTTACACTTGCCCATGCGCGAGGCTAGCCTTGTAACCATTTAGAAAAGAAAAATAAAAACCAGTTTCAAGGTTAATTCGAAATTGTATTACTTGTTTCAGATTTAGCAATCAGTATTCTAAACAAATAATGGCAGACCTCCCTCAAGACAAAGTCAATGTTGCAAGGCCCTTTCATAAATCGGGTGTCGACTTCGGTGGCCCCTTTCTATTAAAATCTTCTCGGCTGCGTAAAGCTCCCAAAATAAAAGCCTATATAGCAATATTCGTTTGTATGGCTACAATAGCTGCACACATCGAAGTAGTTACAAGTCTATCTACTGAATCCCTTTTATCTACATCAAAAAGATTTATTTCGCGACGTGGAAATCCGTCGCCAACAATCTATAGCGATCACGCTACAAATTTCTTAGGTGCAAAAAACGAACTCAAAGATCTTTATGATTTTTTCAAAAATAAAAATAACTCTCTGATTATTTCTAATTTTCTTTCTCAAAATGAAACCTCATGGAAATTTATCCCTCCAAAATCCCCTCATTGGGGTGGTATATGGGAATCCGCCATAAAAAGTGCGAAATACCATATGAAAAGAATCATAGGTAACCAAAGTTTCACTTATGAAGAATTTCTAACAATATTATGCCAAATAGAGGCTATAATGAACTCTAGACCTCTAAGTCCCTTATCTAATGATGCTTCTGATTTGAGCTGTTTAACCCCTGGCCATTTTAAATTGGTTCTGCATTAACTTCTTATCCAGAAAAAGATGTCTCAAATATTTCTGAAAATAGACTTTCACTTTATCAAAAAATATCACAGATTCAGCAAATCTTTTGGAAACGTTGGTCTGTTGAGTATCTTAATCGTTTGCAAAATAAATCAAAATGGTTTGAAGAAAAAGAAAACTTAAAGAAAAATGACCTAGTGTTAGTCAAAGAAGATGACACTGCTCTTCAATGGGTTCTCGCCCGTGTCTTAGAGACAATTCCTGGCTGCGATGGAAAAGTTCGTGCTGTCAAAATTCATACAAAAACTGGCGACTACATAAGGCCAATAACTAAGTTGTGTCTTTTGCCAAATCAAATTCATTCTTCTTCAAGTCAAGATTCGACTCGAGATCCCTGATCCGGCTCGAATGAACAAAACATTTTTCTTCTTTCTTCCTCCCTCATTGCTCTCCCTTCTGTTCTGGTTTCTTTTTTTGTTAAAGCATTGCTTCAATGCAGGGGAGTATGTTGGAGTTTCGTAAATTATTTCTTATTCATAAAATCCTCTTTATTCTCTATAACATTAATTACGTTCAAAAATGCACTATCTTTATTTCATTAGTTTTCACCAATATTAAATTCCATTTAATTTCCTGTCCAGCAGACAGAAAGATAACATTTGTGGCACATGCAGCGCTGTTTATCGCTCACCTGCTTTTGTTCTAATAAACAAAAGAGAGAGTCTGCTTCTAGCTTTTCTAAGTTACAGACGTATTCGCGCGGGTTGCAATTACCTTTATGCCAACGCTGCTCTATAAATTATCTCTAGTGTGCAAAATTAGTAATGCATTCGTTTCTATCGTAAAAGTTACAGATTAACTTAAAAACGAGGCGATCATTATTCGTAGTAATTTTTATTCTTTCAACACAGGTGCGTGTTTTTCCGAATGTATGTAACTTTCTTACAAATCGTCCAAACATTATTGATCCTTCCGGTTATAATCGTAATTAATAACAATTTTCTTAATCTGGTCTCACAACAAGTTATCTCGTGCTTGTGTGGTATTAATGCAATGACACTTTCCATTGGCATATCATAAAATAAATACGTTGGAAACTTGATGCAACCGCATATGTACTTAAATTTATAATAGTGTGATTAAGTACTGCGTTTATACAAAGTCGAATAATTCAAAAATTGAATATACTGCAAATTGTGCTTTTTGCTGTATTTCTAATTCTTATTGACGTTATAAAATATGATCCTCTTACTACACGGTATACGATCAATTAGTTAATTTATTCACTCAATAAAGTTCACTATATTGTCGTTGTGATTTGTTATATTGTCAATAGTGTTCATTTCCTACTATTCGGTCCTTCGTATTTCTTCCAATGGTGTCTCCCCCTAAACGATTACAGTTCACTGCTCCGGGAGGTGGAACTCCAGGGGTACCTACTTCGCTCCACCTTCCCTGAGTTGCCCGATCAGTATCTAATATTGTCTCTCGAGTTATCAGCTTGAAAATAACATATTCACAGACGAAAAAAGTTAATATATTTATGTTGTATGAAAATGATACTGTTAATGATGAATTGTTAGAGTAAGAAATACTATAAAACAATTTACTAACACAACTAAAGGAAAATGATAAAACATACTTACTTTCGCCAATAATTTTAAAGAATATATCAATTAAAATATCAATCCTGATTAAGCCTAAATCATTAGTGTTCATAGTAAGTTTAGAAAACACTTTCAATATAAAGAACAGTAGTCCTGGAGAGTTCAGATTTGAGTTAAGATCGATCTTACAGAATGTCTAAAAATTTTGCTTTAGAAATTAAATTAAAATTAAAAATATATTACCATAACAAATTCAGCTTCAAGTAAACATTTTTCAATTAAAGGATCACAAACGTTTATAACTACCTCTATTCCATTGGCAATGGAGTTGCAATAACCCTTGAACTGCAAATATGGAGTATAAAATCTGAAATGTTCTAATAAGTCACAAAAAGATTTAAAATATTTTGACCTTACCTATAAATAGATGAAAGAAATAGTAAAACGCATGAGTTCATTTTGTAATTCTGTTGCCAGAAAATGTCGCATAATTTAACAAAAATTTTAACAAAAAAATTCGACATTTTCAGAATATGATAGTAACTCTTCTGGTCCGACTTGTTATGCAATAAAAAAATGCGAAATTAAGTGATGCTAATCCTACATTAACAAATTTGATGACGTAATTACTAACATTATTTTAAGAACAAACTTTCCACAACTAATTTCAAACTTACAGACAAGTATAGGAAATAGAAAACAATGTTTCAGCTTACAGCAGTGCATGATAATTGTTGAGTTCACATACGAACACAATAATGATTTCTAAAGATTAGTCACATTTAAGTAATAAGATAAGAGACTTTAAAATTAATTTCAAATTAACTCTAATAAAATCAAAAATAATTCATGCGCATATTGACTGCTCCGAGTTATTACGTAAAATTAATTTGAATGCTTCTAATAAAAGAACGCACACGAATTCAACTTTTAGATGTCAGTTTCATGACACAGACTACAGTATGCATTCTTATATTTAGCACTTAGTATTTGGACCTAATTTGTTTCTTTCCGTTTGAAATTAGACTTATTTGGTAATAGTTTTAGTAAAATTAAGCTGATTATTAAATATATCAATAGGTCAAAACTTAGGTTTTACTAAAAATGTACTACATTCAGTTATATATGGTTACTATGTTTTTTTTTCTAGTTTATAATTACACGTATTTAGAAACTGTTTCTGTAGAATTAAAATCTATGTTAATAACTACATAAATAAGTTGATTGGGACTTATTTAAATGTACGTTCAGCTTGGGGGACGTTATTTGTAATTTTGTTAATTCTTTTAAAGTTATTAAGTTTTGTTATTGAAATAAACAAATGACCTGTTACCTACCTAGCACTGGCGGACCTTCGAGGATACTACACCCGGTGCTAAACGAGGAAGTCGGTCGACGGAAACCAATCCGTTTCCAATTAAATATTAATGAATAATTTTGCCTGGCATGGAGATAGTAATTCGAGCATATGGAACGAAAAACTATATATATATATATATATATATATATATATATATATATATATGTTGTTGGTTATTTTGCAAAAAAAAGCCTGTGACCGGTTTCACTGTTCTTGCAGATCATCAGACAGACATCTCTTTTTGCAAAAATAACCAAGTTCTAAAATAATACACAAATAAATGTATTTACAGCACAAATGTTTTTCATGCGCCCTCTATACTCGAGTATAAGCAACTAACTGTCAAAGACTGTTTCCAGTCTCTGACGTGATCGTATAGATGGCATTGCCAGACAAAATTTAAATAGCGAGTCAAAAGACAAGATGAAAAATGAAATAAACAAATGACCTGTTACCTACCTAGCACTGGTGGACCTTCTAAGAAGATACTGCACCTAGTGCTAAACGAGGAAGCTGCTCGACAGAAACCAATCCGTTTCCAATTACATATTAATGCCATCTATACGATCACGTCGGAGACTGGAAACAGTCTTCGACAGTTAGTTGTTTATACTCGAGTATAGAGGGCGCATGAAGAACATTTGTACTATAAATACACTTTAATTTGTGTATTATTTTAGAACTTGGTTGTTTTACAAAAAGAGATGAGTCCGTCTGATGATCTGCAAGAACAGTGAAACCGGTCATGGGCTTTTCTTTTTGCAAAATAACCAACAATTTATATATTGTTTTTCGTTCCATATGCTCGAATTAATTTCCCCATGCCAGGCCAAATTATTCATTAACATTTAATTGGAAACGGATTGGTTTCCATTAACCGACTTCCTCATTTAGCACTGGGTGTAGTGTCTTCGAAGGTCCGCCAGTGCTAGGTAGGTAACAGGTCATTTGTTTATTTCAATAACAAAACTTAATAACTTTAAAAGTATCTTCTAGTGCTAGGTAGGTAACAGGTCATTTGTTTATTTCGCTTTTCATCTTGTCTTTAGACTCACTATTTAAATTTTGTCTAGCAATGCCATCTCTACGATGTCCGGCAAACCAAATTTTGGCCAAAAGTTATATCTGAATAAACTGCGACAATATATTTTTAATTTGTTGTACATCAATACAGAGTACCTTGAGAATAACTATTCTAAATAACAATCAACCATAGTAATCTAAAAAATATTTTACGATTGTCTGATTTGTTCTTAGAATTCTAGATCAACGTAAAGGAAACAAACAAACTTACCATTTCTAAAACATTTTTTAAATTTTGTTCAATTAAGAGAGTAATGAAGTCTAAGGACTTCTTGATATCATAATTATTTTGAATTAAAATATCAGAATTCTTGTCAATTAATGTCATGTAACCTTTCCAATTATCAGCTAAAGTTTTCACATTCATCTCAACTACAACTTCCCCAATTTCCTCTAACGTAACTAGAACTAAAATTAATATATTAGTCATTAAAAATAAAACATTTTAAATACTTACCACCTTTCAAAAGGATAATTTGTTGCTCTACATCAAAATTAAAATTAATATGAGAAACTAATAACTGCAATAACTTAGTGTGAATATCCTGAGCACTTCTAAATAATTGAACAATTTCCTTTAATTCGCTAAAATAGTGGTCGTATATCTTTTCACTAAAAATATCATATATAATTTTTAAATTCATAGATGCTTTAAGAGGGCTTCATATTGTTATTTAGAGGAAATGTAAAACGTTTTCATGTACACCAATTATAGAATATAATATTTTAACACATCATCCGTGTAACTTAATTAGCTTCAATCAATGTTGCATATACATATATATGTATGTATGTATGTATGTATGTATGTATGTATGTATGTATGCATATATATATATATATATATATATAAGCAAAATAAATATTGGGGATACAGTCAGATTGGGCATGGATTTAATAAACAATTTGATTGCAATCTGAACAAAAAAACATGCGCGCTAGCTTCCCATGTAATTGATACAGGTCACATTATGAATTATGATGACACCAGAATTATATTCAGAGAAACTAGCTATAAAAAACGCTTATTTCTTGAAATGATCGCGATTGCTCTCGAAGAAAATCCTATAAATAAAAAAACAGACACACAAAATTTAAACAATATTTATTCATATCTTATAACAATAATAAAGAATAAAAATAATTCCAAATTTATATAAAACTATCACACTATACAAATTTATAACACCTTTGGTACAATACGATTAGCTTTAATTTTTAAAAACTAGTATAACACTTTTTAGTTTCTATTTTATTTTTATCAAGACCTATAATAACTATGTTACTTTATTTAATTAATATCTTTACTACATTAACTTTAACTTTAATTTTGCATATACTTATAAGAAACTTTTAAATGTACGCATATGAACAAAAACCTGTCCATGTCATATAGATGTCATTTAATGTTTATATAATTGTAAACTTTATAATCGTAAGTAACCTATAGAATTTTATCATATAAATGTTAAATTATAAACTTTTAGTATCCTGATGAAGAAAATAAACATTTTCGAAAGCTTGAAATGGGTATAAGAAGTTTATAATAAATCCATGCCCAATCTGACTGTATCCCCAATATTTATTTTGCTTATACATTATAAAACAGTCAATATTACTAATTTTATATATATATATATATATATATATATATATATACATCCTACTATCATTTTGCACCCGATAGACCGAAATTTACATTTAAACTTATGTCCCTTGTAAACTTACTACCGTATATCGGACGCAAGATAAACCTTTAACTTTTGGCGTTATTGACATGGAATTTCTTTGGCTAAGATATTTATATGGAAGAAGACCTAAATTGGTAGGATTTGGAATACATCAAAGTAAATGAGTTTTTGTACAAATTTCTATTTTAAATATTTAAGAAACACAAAGTGACTTAAAAATTGATAGGAAAATGTACAGGAATCGTATAGTTTTAGTCTAGCGATTTTCCGTCAAGGGCGCCACAGAATATATTTTAATATACGTAATATTTCATTATGTTATTATCTTTACATCCGCTAAATGGCAACAGAGCGTGGCACCAGTTAGTCTGCTTAGATGATAGGGCAACGAACAGTTATGTAGAAGTTGCATCCGTATAGTTTCAGAGAATGCAAACTTTTGTCTACTAATATATATCTTGTACTTGAGGGATTTATTAATTTTTTTGGGTTGCAAAATCGTATAAATGATGTCCTATCATATTTCTACATGTGTATGATGTTATTTACTGTTTTCTAGCAACGATTTTGTGAAGCTTAGAAAATATAATTTAAATATTTTATTACAAATATTTACATATAGATTTCGAATTTTGCAAATTGTGTCTGACTACATTGGTACTTATAATTTTGCACACAATTCTCCCTTATCATACTTAAGGAATAGTTTCACCCTTACACTGAATAAATTATAACTCATAAATAACGCAATAGAAAATATTCAAAACGTTTGCATCCAATCCTCCAATTGTTTATAATAGAAATATCCATCAACAAAAGGTCCACAAAAGCCGTCTTGGGGGTGGCAGCAACCCCTATATTACAAAAATTATAGCTCGTAAATAACGGGATAGAAAATTTTTAAGATTTGTATACAATCCTTTAATAGTACATTACAAATCATCAGTCAGCAACCTTGTACCAAAGTCAGTCTAGAGGGTGGCAGCAACCCCTATGCTAAAAAAATGTTAAGCTCCTAAACAACTCGTTGGAAGAATTTAAAAATTTTCGCATGCACTGTTTAAGAGTCTATAAAATACTCATCCACTAGCAATGGTGAGCCAAAGCCAGTCTTGGGGTGGAAACAACCCCTAAACTAAATAAATTGTATCTGGTTAAATTTTTTTATAGTTTTAACATGAAATCATCCAACACACTATTACAAAAATAAACACACGTAACGGGACGTGAAAGCCGGCTTTGAGGATGAAAGTAGCCCCTACATTGAAAGAAATTGTAGTTCGTAAACAGTCCAATGTAAAAGATTTTAAATTGTCACATGCAATCCTATAATTTAATACAAAACTATTTACTAGCAACGGTGCATTAAAACCAGTCTTGGGGACGGCAGCAACCCCTATACTGAAAAACAGTATAGTTCATAAACGGCACGATACACAATTTTTAAAAATTTTCACATGCAATCTTTTAATAGTTTCCTTCAAAACTACTCTCAGGCAATACTGTGCCAAAGCCAGTCTTGAGGGTAGCAGCACCCCTTAAACAAAATAAAATGTACCTCGTAAAGGGGTGGAAAACAAGCTCCACGTGCAATTCTCTAATAGTTCTAATAGTCTACTACAAACACAAACACCACTAGAAGCACACGAAGGTCAGTCTTGGGGTGGCAACAACCCTTAAACTAAATAAATTGTACCGCGTACAGGACTGGGTAAAAAATTTCCACATGCAATCCTTTAATAGTTTATTGCAAAGATAAACGCCGTCAACGGTTGGGGAAAGCCAGTCTTGGGGATTGCAGCAACCCCTATACTAAAAAACATTATAGTTCGTAAACGGCTTGATAGAAAGTTTTCAAAATCTGCACATACAATGCTTAATAATGAATAACAGAAACATCCACCAACAACAGTGCACCAAAACCAGTGTTGAGGGTAGCAGCAACCCTTAAACTAAATAAATTGTACCTCGTATAAGACTGGAAAAAAATTTTCACGTGCAATCCTCTAATAATCTGTTCTAAAAATAAACACCGCCAACAACGCACGAAGATCAGTTTTGGGAGGTGGCAGCAACCCTTATACAGGAAAATATTATAGCTCGTAGACGGTTCAACAGAAAACTTTAAAAATTTTCAAATGCAATGCGTAATAGCCTACAATAAAAACATCTACCAGCAATGGTATGCCAAAGTTAGGCTGGGGTGGCAACAACCCCTAAACTAAATAAATCGTACCTGACTAAAATTTTTTATAGTTTTAACATGAAATCATCCAACACACTATTACAAAAATAAACACACGGCACGTGAAAGCCAGCTTTGGGGGTGAAAGTAACCCCTACATTAAAAGAAATTGTAGTTCGTAAACGGTGCGATGTAAAAATTTTTAAGTTATCACATGCAATCCTATAATTTAATATAAAAATATTTACTAGCATCGGTGCATTAAAGCTAGTCTTGGGGACGGCAGCAACCTCTATACTAAAAAACATTATAGTTTATAAACAGTACGATACAATTTTTAAATTTTCACATGCAATCTTTCTAATAGTTTCCTTCAAAACTACTCTCAGGCAATGCTGTGCCAAAGCCAGTCTTCGAGGTAGCAGCAACCATTAAACTAAATAAACTGTACCTCGTAAAGGAGTGGAAAATAAGTTTCACATGCAATTCTCTAATAGTCCTAATAGTCTACTACAAACATAAACACCACTAGAAGCACACGAATGTTAGTCTTGGGAATAGCAACAACCCTTAAACTAAATAAATTGTACCTCGTACAGGTCCAGGTAAAAACCTTCTACATACAATCATTTAATTGTCTATTACCAAGATAAACACTGTCAACGGTTGGCGAAAGCCAGTCTTGGGGATTACTAAAAAACATTATAGCTCGTAAACGACTTGATAGAAAGTTTTCAAAATTTGCACATACAATGCTTAATAATGTATAACAAAAACATCCACCAACAACAGTGCACCAAAACCAGTCTTGAGGGTAGCAGCAACCCTTAAACTAAATAAATTGTACCTCCTATAAGACTGGAACAAAATATTCACATGCATTCCTCTAATAATCTGTTCTAAAAATAAACACCGCCAACAGCGCACGAAGGTCAGTCTTGGGAGGTGGCAGCAACTCTTATACAGGAAAATATTATAGCTCGTAAACGGTTCAACAGAAAACTTTAAAATTTTTTTTAATGCAATGCTTAGTAGCCTACAATCAAAACATCTATCAGCAATGGTATGTAAGTTAGTTTTGGTGATAGCAGCAACCCTTCATCATCATTAGGTCTTCAGTCGTGTAACTGGTTAGGCGCGTACTATCATTATTTCCTATTCTGAACTAACCTACGCATTTCCCTGAAACTTGCACTGTCTGCTTCTATCACTATCTGATCTGGGTCTAAATTTACATCCTTTTTCCTATCTCTGCTTGTAATATATCCCATACTATTCCCCAAAAATGCCTTAGAACACGTTTTGCCCTTCTATTTCTCCTATTTTTTTCCACAGATATCCTTGTTCTCCTACTATTTCTATAACCTAATTGTTATTAACTTTGTCTGTCCATGCTATCTTCCTCATACATCTGAAGCACAACATTCTAAAAGGCTGCTACCGTTTTTCTGTCCACTTTTCCTACTGTCCGTATTTCATAGGCATACTGTGGTGTGCTCCACACATATACTTTCAACAATTTCCTTCTTGTTTCTATGTTTGTTGTCTTTCATTATAGGCGCTGTTCTTTCTTGTTAGATGCAGTTCGGTCCCCTTCAATTGTTTTACAATTATTACCTTATTCCTCCGACATTCAGTGATTGTGAAGAGTGGTAAGTAGCTTGTCGCTGCCAAGTTCCCCTAGCACTCGAACATTTACCAATTTAATATTTTTTCCAATATATCTTTCGCACAGTCAACATTAGTTTGCAGATATTTCACAACCAACACCTGTAGTTGTTTATAATAATCATCAGATTTATCTGCCCTTATTTTTTCGTTATTAGGGTTCCGTCTCAAAACTGGTTGGACACGTATCTGCACTTATTTATACTCTGAGCTAGCCTATACAGTTCCCTGAAATTCTCACACATCCTGTATACAGCTCGGTTCCCCTTCTATTGTTTTCTAATTTTATGCCCTATTTCACCGAGATTCAGTGAAGGGGATTAAGCAGCCATGGCTGCCAAGATCTCCCAACACTTAGACATTTGCCGAATTAATAGTTTTCCAGTAAATCCTTGCACACAATTAACATTATTCGAGAATATTGCCAAACCAATACTTGTAGTTGGTTATAATAATCATCATGTTGAAGTACAGTTACTTTTTTCGTCATTAATTTATCTATCTTGGGACTGGTTGGATGCGTATCTCCATTGATTTCTATTCTGAGCTAGCCTACACATTTCCCCCTTTTCTATTGTTTTTTCCATCATCACCCTCATAACTAAAATAGCCTCCCGTGTTCCTCTATTTTGCCGAAACCCAAATTGGCTTCTCCTAGTATTTCTTCAGCTCGTTTTTCTATTCGCCTTTGTACAATTCTAGTTAATATTTATGATACGTGTGCTGTTAAAAATATTGTTCAAAAATTTTCACTTCTATCCGCGCCTTTCTTTTTTGGTATGGTTATATGATGTTACGTTTGAAATTTTTTGGTATCTCGCCTGTCTCATACATATAGCTTACAAGTTGGAAAAGACGTTCAGTTACTGCTTGTCCAGCGGCTTTTAGAGTTTCTGCTTGCACCTTAACACATCACTCAATAAGTCCGTAGGATAACTAAGAAAAACACATTTTTTTGGCAAAATTCGATTTTATTCATCAACATACATTCCTTCAAGAGTGATACAATCAGTCCAACGCCGTTCTAGCATTTCGATACCTTTTTTGTAAAACAATTCGTCTTTGGCCTCAAAATAAGCTTCAGTTTCAGCGATCACCTCTTCATCCGAGCCAAATTTTTTCCGGCGAGCATTTTTTCAGGTCTGCGAACAGGTAGTAGTCGCTGGGGCCAAATCTGGAGAATACGGTGGGTGGGAAGCAATTCGAAGCCCAATTGGTGCAATTTGGCCATCGTTGCGATCGACTTGTGACACGGTGCATTGTCTTGGTGAAAGAGAAGTTTTTCTTCTTCATGTGTGGCCGTTTTTGGCAATTTCTTCCTTCAAACGCACTAATAATGCCATGTAGTATTCGCTGTTGATTCTTCTTCCTTTCTCAAGATAGTCGATGTACAAAATTCCGTGCGCATCCCAAAATACAGACGCCAAAACCTTACCAGCCGACTTTTGCGATTTTGGTCGCCGGACGTGGTTCTCCGGCTGCAGTCCACTCAGCTGACTGCCGATTAGACTCTGGAGTGTGGTGGTGGATCCATGTTTCATCCATTGTCACATACCGACGCAAAAGTCCTTTTATTCCGGTTGAACAGCTCCAAACAGCTCTCAGAATCATCGACACGTTGTTGTTTTTGGTCTACTGTGAGCAAACGCGGCACCCACTTTGAGAACAGCTTTCTCATGGACAAATGTTCATGCAAAATAGTGTGCACACTGCCTTCTGATATCTTCAAGGTGTCAGCTATCTCACGCAATTTCACTTTTCTGTTTTCCAAAACGATTCGGTGGACTTTTTTGATGTTTTCCGGTGTAACCACCTCAATTGGCCTTCCAGAGCGTTCAGCATCGTCAGTGTCTGTACGGCCACGTTTAAAATCAGCAAACCACTTCTCCACCGTTTGTCTCGATGGAGCAGAGCCCGGATAACACTTATCAAGCCATGCTTTGGCTGCGATGGTATTTTACCCATCAAAAGCAATGATAAATCAACACGCGAAATTGCTTGGAATTCATTTTTGTGAAAAACTCAAAAGTATCGTCACTTAAACCTCTGTAACTTGTAAACTAATCGTCGGATTGTCATGAATTTTTGACAGATATCTTTTTAAGGTTAGTACTTCCTACAAATCATATGGATTATTACATAGCAACGCCATCTATGTATCATCCTACGGACTTATTGAGTGATGTAATATCTGTACCCGAAGCCTTACTATTTTTCAAACCTTTTAATGCTAATTCAAACTGATTTCTAAGTATAGGATATCCCAAGTCATCATTTTCAATGTCTGATTTCTGTTCTCATGCAGACGGTTCCTCTTCTGCATATAAATTCCCTATATATTGTTGCTATCTACCCACTTTCTCTACATTTTCTATAATGTTGTTTCCTCATGCGTTCTTTATATTTTTGCTATACGGTTTTATATCCCTAAAATTGATTCTAATTAGTTTGTATGCCTCTTCTGTTTTTCCTATTTCTATCTTAGTTTGTATCTCTTTGCATTTTTCATCAATCCATTGTTCTTTAGCTTTTCTGCATTTGCGAATAATTTCCCATTTTATGACTTCGTATCTCTGTTTTCCTGTTTCATTTGATTTATTTTTGTATATTTGTCTTTCTTCTATTAAATTCATGATATCCTTTGTTGTCCATGGTTTGGTATTTTCTTTTTGTGTATACCCCAGAATATCTCTGCCAGCCATGCCTAGGCTGGATTTAATGTTATTCCATTCTGTTTCTACTTCCTTAGTATCAGATATTTTCCCGATATCTTTTAGCAATTCATTTAACTTTTTTCAAATATTTGTTGAATATCTTTATCTTTTAGTTTCTCTAAGTCAAAGTGCCTTTTTTTGTTTCTTTTTTTCGAATTTTATAATTTATGTGCGGCCTTCATAATTACGATGTTGTGGTCAGTGTCTATATCTGCTTCTGGGTAGTTTCTAAAGTCTTTTACTTGATTCCTAAACCGTTGTCTAACACACAACATAAAGGAAGATACCTACATCACAAACATCTAATTTTGTAAACGGTCAGGGATTTATGTTTCTCAATCACTTCTCTTATTGCTGGTTCTGGAACAATATCTTCAGTATTCTTTCACATAAATCGAATTATATCATAATAGTAAAATAATTCTAAAATAACCTTTTGTTAAAAAAATTTCAATAAAGCCTGCTTTTTCTAAAATGTGGATAATACAAATAAAATATTTTTTCAGGATGGCTAGCGTCATCTCAGAGTTCAGGCAGAAGTAAAGGCTAACGAAAAACTGGGTATTGCCCTGAAAAAAAAACAAAAAAAAATCTGTTTCTCAGAACTACTTTTGAGTATTGTATTTAAATAAGTTCAGGTGATGCACACAAAGCCTTTTGCCCATTTTCGCACCAACAAAGTTATATTGTGAAGTGATTAAGTTTTGAAATTTTAGTGTAAGGTAGACTGTCGTTAATTACTATGTTCCATTATAGCAGGTTTCTCAGATCGTACAATAAACATACATACTATAAACCATAATTAGCTTTACATACCCCTACATTAAACCATTTTGTAGACATTTTAATGCAAATATGTCAATAAAGTATACGAGAACGCTTTATGCATCTAAACGAACATAGGAATGACCAAATATTGTACTGACAAGGAAATTATTTTTACAATATCCAAAAAAAAATTTGTATTTCAAGTTAAAGATTTTCCTAACCCATAATCTCTTCAGCATCTTTTGTTAAAGTGTGCAAGAGACTTTCTTTAAAATATTTGGCGGTGCGCTTTAAACGTGTTCCACAGAATTCCTTTTATTTTCATTTTTGGCTTAAAATTGTCGGAAACGGTGGCGTCTGCACATTTAAATGCACGCTCTATTAGTCAATTAACACCACGAACGAATGCAGCTTTTTTAATAATTTGTATTTGTGTTTTAAATTCCATCAAACATTGGTAAAGAATTAAAAAAAGAATTTAAGTGGTTTCATAGAAAAATGGTGATAATGTTTTTTACAAACCGGAACTACTCTTTTAGTAATTTCACGAAGTGGATGATCGTTTCTGCTTACGATTCGAGCTTTGATATCATTCATGCAAGTAGCAGCTCATTCTCAAAATGCCGACGGTAAAACAGTTTCTGTAGTGCAGTTGAATCATTGCTAGTTATTGAATAATACCCACCGCGATGTTCAGCTCCAATTAAATAATTGTATAATCATCACACCAATAAAATCAATTAGCGTATGCAAAAGCAAAATAAGTTAAAATAAATTTATCGAACATTTATTTTCTGATGCCTGCACCAAAATAAACCGTTTTAACGTCTTGATTTACACAAGCGTATCGATAAGATGTAAAAACTACCAGCCTTTCTAGAATTAATAGAATTAACGTTTTGTATTAAAGAAAAAGGTCATCAAATTTGAAATCTAAACCACTTCTTGATCATGGAAAGCTATGATAATAATTTAAAATGACATTTAATGTTACATCCTGATATAATTTATAAAACATTGATAATGCCTACACATGTTTTAATTTAACAGCGCATCGATAAAAAGTAGAGTATTATAATGCGTACGCAGCACTTTGAGAGACAAGTAGTATTAATATCATCAGAAAGCGGTCGAATATTGATGTTGTAAGTTTATTCACTTACCATCTGATAACAATACTACTGGAACGTTTGAAGTCGCCAGGCAACAGAAAAACAAACGATTAAATGTAGAATGTCCAATTACTCATATCTTAGTCTCTCTTAAGGTATTAATTGTATGTTTCATCTCTGTTACTTTAAAAAGTTATTGACAACGCTGCAGGAAGCAAATGTGATATTAGATTTAATGTAAAATGAAAGGAGATATACGACGGATGCAAAATTAAATGGCTTTGAAAGGACTCTACAATGATAGGAAAATACAAAATAGTGTATATCTATATATTTTACTATTTTACATTGCTTTTGTGATTTTGGGCTTCTTGAAGAAATAAACAACAATATACTCCACATATGTAATGACCTATTTCCGCTATTTCTGGTGGACGCCAAAACGTATCAACTTTGTAAGGACGCAGAATTGTTAGCAGGATGTGTATATATATATATATATATATATATATATATATATATATATATATATATATTAATAGTTATTAAGATGAAATGAAAACCCAACTTTGTATTTAAAGTTGAATTACCATTTCAAATCGAACTAGTAATTGAAAACCACTAAAAGAACGGCTACAGCAAGATTTGAACCTGCAACCTCTGATTCTCCGGATCAGTGCTGTAACCAATTGAGCTATCTAGCCTAATTGTTTAGATGATGTTATACTTAATACTACTGAAGCTTGGCCCTTGTTAATGATTTTCAATTACGTCTTGCATTTAAGGAAATTGAATCTAGTTATATACATAATTCATGTACTAATAACTTGATCATCCCATTTTTGCAACGTTCGGAATAATACAAACATGTAATTATATTATTATTAATAGAGAAGAGTAATCCACATTTGGAACGCAAATGAATGCTTAATATATATTAATAGTTATTAAGATGAAATGAAAACCCAACTTTGTATTTAAAGTTGAATTACCATTTCAAATCGAACTAGTAATTGAAAACCACTAAAAGAACGGCTACAGCAGGATTTGAACCTGCAACCTCTGATTCTCCGGATCAGTGCTCTAACCAATTGAGCTATCTAGCCTAATTGTTTAGATGATGTTATACTTAATACTACTGAAGCTTGGCCCTTGTTAATGATTTTCAATTACGTCTTGCATTTAAGGAAATTGAATCTAGTTATATACATAATTCATGTACTAATAACTTGATCATCCCATTTTGCAACGTTCGAATAATACAAACATGTAATTATATTATTATTAATAGAGAAGAGTAATCCACATTTGGAATGCAAATGAATGCTTAATATATATTAATAGTTATTAAGATGAAATGAAAACCCAACTTTGTATTTAAAGTTGAATTACCATTTCAAATCGAACTAGTAATTGAAAACCACTAAAAGAACGGCTACAGCAGGATTTGAACCTGCAACCTCTGATTCTCCGGATCAGTGCTCTAACCAATTGAGCTATCTAGCCTAATTGTTTAGATGATGTTATACTTAATACTACTGAAGCTTGGCCCTTGTTAATGATTTTCAATTACGTCTTGCATTTAAGGAAATTGAATCTAGTTATATACATAATTCATGTACTAATAACTTGATCATCCCATTAATCAACTTTAAATACAAAGTTGGGTTTTCATTTCATCTTAATAACTATTAATATATATTAAGCATTCATTTGCATTCCAAATGTGGATTACTCTTCTCTATTAATAATAATATAATTACATGTTTGTATTATTCAACGTTGCAAAATGGGATGATCAAGTTATTAGTACATGAATTATGTATATAACTAGATTCAATTTCCTTAAATGCAAGACGTAATTGAAAATCATTAACAAGGGCCAAGCTTCAGTAGTATTAATATAACATCATCTAAACAATTAGGCTAGATAGCTCAATTGGTTAGAGCACTGATCCGAGAATCAGAGGTTGCAGGTTCAAATCCTGCTGTAGCCGTTTTTAGTGGTTTTCAATTACTAGTTCGATTTGAAATGGTAATTCAACTTTAAATACAAAGTTGGGTTTTCATTTCATCTTAATAACTATTAATATATATTAAGCATTCATTTGCATTCCAAATGTGGATTACTCTTCTATATATATATATATATATATATATATATATATATATATATATATATATAACCCACAAATAAATTTTGAATTATATATATATATATATATATATATATATATATATATAATAATCAGCAGTTCCTGGATTTTGGTCATCAAAATAATATGTAATTTATAGGTACAATATCTTTTGTCAGTATAATAAAATAGTTAATAAAAATATGGTATAAATTACATCAGTTTTTTTGTTGTTAAGACGTTTGGTCAGCGACCATTTTCAATTAAAATTGTCTGTAATGTACAAAAAAGTTAATTAAAATACTAATAAAACATTTATACAAACCAAAACTTCTTTTTTGAAATGAGTATTATAATAAATTTTAGTATGGTGTTATACATACTTGTTTAAATAAAAGTTTGACCGTAGGTCAAATGTTGTCAAGTGTAGACTATTAACAAAGTAATAAATAAATTGCTTGAAACTAGTATAGTAAGTGTGATCACAGTGTAAAGTGGGAGTGACCATGAAGGTTAGATAACATACATATAACATGTATATTTACAATCATTCTAGCATTAATTGTGATATTTGGATATTTAAGCAATTAGGTTGTGGTAAATATTGATGAAGTCGTCTTGATCGGTTTTTGAATTGATGGCATTTGTGTGTTTGTGTATGTGTAAAGTTTCTATTATGTTTCTTTTATTATCATTCTGCTCTGTTCCTAAAATATTAACATTATTAAAATCAAATTGGTGGAGGTTATCTATTGCGTGTGTTGCAAGTGCTGTGCTTTTTTTTATTGTTCGTTTTTATTGTGTATTTATGTTCATAAATTCGCTTGTGGATATATTGTTTTGTATTTCTAATGTATACACCAGGGCATTCAGTACAATTAATTTTTTATATTGTGTGCGTCCTATTTTTATGTTCTACAGATGGTCAAGAAATTATCAACAATTTATATATATATATATATATATATATATATATATATATATAGGATGAGTTTTTAGTGTGGCAACGGTCGATAACTCCGTTATTATAAAAGCTACGTAAACCAAATTTGGAGGCATATTAGGCATACCTAAAGTGCACATTTTAAAAATATTTGGAAGCATACAGGGTGTTTCATAATTCCAGAGCATACTAAACTTATATTTTTTTAAATGGGACACCCAGGAAATGGGACAGTTAAGGACAGATGTAAGGATTTTCTGTGAGGACGAGATTAATGCTAAAATGACTGAGGTAACGGACTCGTGTAAGGATCAGTTAGGTCGGGTAGAGAGAGAAGTGACAGGGATCAAACAAAATGTGGCAACTCTGATGGGGGATGGTCCAAGATTTGTAACAGGTAATATGTCGCTGGAGCAGCAAATGAAATTTTATGGAGATAGTAGGGTAAACCCTCAAATATTCATTAATAACGTTAGAGGTTTAATAAACAATTTATATGACGAACAGGCGAAATTGAATGTTGTGAAAGCTTTACTAAAAGACCATGCAGAACATGGTACATCTTAATTGGACAAGAAATAGACACTTACACTGACTTTGAGGACAAGTTTTTGAAACATTACTGGAGTGATCACAGACAGGACCAGGTACGAGACGATCTTCTGATCACAGGTAAATTTAAAGGGGAATTTTCAGGAAGTAGGGAGCAATATGCTATACAAAAGTATAGCATAGCTAAGCAACTTAACCTTCCATTGACTGACCGACAAATTATAAAATACCTTTCACGACATTTTGAGGTTGAGGTTCGGCAACATGTGGCGTTGCAAAATATCGTAGATCGGGAGATGTTTTTGGAGTACCTGCAGAGGTATGACGACGTAAGCAGTGGACGACCTCGGGAACCAAGGGAACGACAGGTAAACACGGTTAGGTTCGACAACAGACGGGACAGTTACCCAAGACGGGGGACTAATTTTCAATACAATAGACATAACTGGGAACCAAGACGAACTTTTTTTAGGAGTAACAGTGTAGGGAGGGGACCTGCACCAAGACCGGGAGTAACGAGACAGAACAGTTCGCCAGACATAAGGGGGACACAGAGGACCAACAAGAGGGAAAGTGACAACGCGAACAGAGCAGAGACGCCGCGGACATATGCCGAAGTGGTAGCAAGACCAGGACCGAGTAGGGAGACCAGACCTGGACAGGATTTTTAGATGAAGACAAACCACTAGACATCACTGTGTACAAATACGAACATCCTAGGGAATTTTTAAAAATAGAGGAAATTGAGCCAGAAATTATAGAAAAATTTGGTTGCCCATAATTGAGATAAAATTTTTGAGAAAAATTTAGGTGCATTATTAGATTCAGGAGCTGAAGCGAATTGAGTATCGGAGGAATTCGTAAATGAAATTAAAGATAAAGTGCGTGACAGGATAATGCCAATAAAAAGAAGTTGCACCGAATAAAAAGCGATTTGCTGTTGTGAATAGCGTGGTTATTTTAAAAGTAGAGTTAGGTTCAGTTAGCTGTGAACAAAAATTTATAATTATACCTGGGTTAAAGTTTAAAGGGATATTAGAGGTCGATTGTATGATGAAGTTAGGGGTTATAATTGGTATGGAGAGGAAAATAGTTAGGATTGGGGATAGGATATTGCCCTGGAAGGCAAGTTATGAGGTCACAGAAGATGACAAGGGGTTATGTATTAATAGTATAGAGGGAGATGATGAAGAAGTGAAAGAGATCGACTCAGGTGAATATAATGAGGAGAAGTTAGAAGAGGTACAATTGATAGTGAACGAAGAGGCTGAACAAGTAGAGGTAGAGTCAAGCGCAGCATCAATAGTGGATAACGAGTCAAAAGTAATGAAGATAGAAGTAAAAACAGCATTATGTGACCCACGAGAGATAAAAGTAGGCATAAGTGAGTTAAGGAGCAAAGATAATTTTGGTAATTTGAATTTGAATTTAAAAGATTTTTATGAGATGAATATTGTACATGAAGGGTCTAGAAGAGATGAAAAGTTTTGTATAGAGGGGAGAGATAAAGATGTTGAGGTAGTATCGTTGGGTTGATCCGCAGAAAAAGAAATAATAATAAATGAGAAACAGACAAGTGTAGGGACTGAAAAAGAAATATTTAAGAGTCAGGATAATAGGGATGATTTTATTTTATGTAAAATAACAGGGATAATAAGTATAGAAATAGTTGGAGGAGAAATAGGGATGAAGAGTATTAAGATTGTAAGAAGAAAGACTTGGAGGGTCAAGAAAAGAGTTAGATTTAAATAAGGAAATGAGGCTTAATGAACGAAAATATAGAGATAGGTGAATGGTAGTGTAAAATTTAAATAGATAGAGATAGAAATAGGTGTAGATAGAAAAGTATAGGTAGAAATAGGATAAATATGGATAGGTGTATATAGAGAAGTAGAAGTAAGTGTTCATAGAAAAATAAAATTAGGTATAGGATAAATATGAGAGATAGTTAAATGTAGATATAGAATTAAGTGTGTATAGTTAGGATAAGATACAGATAGTGATAGTAGGTAGGGTTAAAAGTATGAAAAGTGAAGATAAAGAAAAAAGTACAAAAGAGGTACTTAAAGAGTCAATAAAAGACGAAAGGAGGAAATAAAAAGAGAAAATAGAATGAAATAAGAGGATAAAGAGTTAGTAATAGATAGAAATAGTTAGGTAAAAGATAGTGATCAGTGTGAATAGTTAATTCTAAATAAAGATAGATGTAGATGGATAGAAATAAGTAGAGATAAGTGTAGAAATAGGTAGATAAGTAGTGATAGGTTGGATAAATAGGCATAGGTAGTGTTAGTTGGGTAGATAGGTGTATAGAAATAGCATGTAAGATTAGATTAGTGAATAAATATTTAAATGCAGAAAACACGAAGTAGTTTTCTTAGAATTAAAATAGGGGGATTATGTAGTGGATTTAAAGGGTTAAATTTGGGGATAAACAATGCAATTTCAAACACCCTGTATAGAGGAAGGAACCATTTATATACGCGCAAAAATGTATTTCAATTATTTAATTTAAATTAACAAGGGTTGACGTATTGTTATAATTAGGCATTAAAAGGTAATAGATTCATAATGAAAATCAGCTTTATAAGACAATAGAAATGCATAATTAATTTAATGTAGTTTAATTTAAAGGGTTATAACGTCAGAAAACGCGTCAGAGCATGAAAAATCAATAATTCCAAGGTAAAGAGCTTTCTTAACAAACAAACAGACGTTGGTTATATATAAAATACTGTGAAATGTAAACTCCTAGAACTATTATTTTAAACGATCGTTAAATGAACACCTGAATGTTTTGAAAGGTCGACTTCTATGTATTTTGGAGCATAACAAGACAAGTTTCAAGGAATATTAATCTCCGCGTGATTATTCTTAATTAGCTGACAGTTTAATTCATTGCAATCGTAAGCTTTATGTACAAATAAATGTAAAATACTCATTGATTATCGCTCTAGTTATAATTTATACTTATGGTCATTAAAACGTGTTATCTTATCTGATCTAAAGTCTTCACCTGTCTTATCGTATTCAACAAACTCACTTAATTGGTGTGCATTCATTCATGAAAGATAGTTAGCCATCCTTTACTTATTTACGAATGATTTACATGTTATTCATACATATTATTTTTATTAACAAATAGGTAGATTATCACTGTTATACCTATAACAAAATAAAGACAAATAATTCTTCATACTGAACAAAATTACCTTTCAATTATGATTTAAAAAGTACAAATTTACATTAGTTCATAGAAAATCTAGATTAAAAAAAGGATTTATCATTAAAAAATTGAGTAATCGAAATATATACATAAGCTGTAGCAACAATATTAATTTGATTTAAAAATGTAGGAACATATTTGAGGCATATACTTTTTGCATTTTTACAGGGTGCAGATATAAAATGTTAGGTGCTTGTAAAAAATCAATCCGTACTCCAAATTCATTACTATTCACTCAGTGGGCAACACACTAATAGAATGTAGCAAAAGTTTTATATATCCACCAAAATCCAAACCAGAAACACCAATGTACATACCACATTTTGTTTCAATTGTCACATATTCTAATCATGAATTTTTGAAAAGTTAATTTATTTTAAGCAGGTATAATCCGTAAACCGAATAATCTATACCTGGTTAATCGAGAGTACACTGTATTATGCTTCTAATATTCTTGCCTTGTATTTAAAATAGAAAATCACAAAATGCATGATTAACTAATATAGCACTAAAACCCTTATGTTCATTAAATTTGTTTTAAATAAAGGTTTAGGACAGATAGATAAATATATATATATATATATATATATATATATATATATATATATATATATAAGATAGGAAATGAGCAACAGAAACAATGTGAATCCCTCTTGTGTATTACCTTTCTTTGCAATGTTGAAATGTTGATAAGAGAGCAGTGGCCAATTCTGCAGGAACTGACTGAACATAACAGAAGTCGATTTTACCATTTTTCAATAAGTTTGTTAAAATGCAATCCAAAACTTCAAATAATCCCAAACACATCTAAAACAAAAAGAATGATATCAAATATGAAACGTTCATTACCATTCTACCTATACTCAATTACTAGGTTTGTAACGTCTTGGCGTTACATTAAACAAAAACCAGACGTAAAAAGAGGAAAATTAATCCTAAAGATGCAAATTAATTTTGATGTTCCCTGTATAGTAAATTTCATGAATAGTTAATATTAATTAAGAATGATATTTTAATTTTTTTGTTTTTAGAAAATATAATTTCAATTAGGGCAGTTAGTATAATTTGTTACGTGCCAATCGGCACTTAAACATTGTTATTAGGTTAGTTTGATGTGCGGGAGTTTCGCGCCATAATTTCAAAAGACGCAGTGTACTTCCGTTACGTCATAGTGCATTTGTGCAGAGTGCGCGACACTACAGGGTTGTACGAATAAGTTCGCGCCGATGTGTAAAAGATAAAAGAGGGGGAAAAGTGGTGAGAGTTTTGGGTGAGACGCTTCAACGTGGCTTTTTGCCTTTGATCTTTGAGTGAACTGGTCGTTTTTTTTGGTAACGTATCGTTAGCTTTACCTATGTAGATATCCTGCCTAATTATCTTTGTTGTCGCCCTTTACCTGGTTTTTTCCTAATCCGATCCCTACATAGGTGATGAATTTGAAGCCATAGACGTACCGGACTCCACGACGAGACGACCCCGGATGTCCATGTTTTACCAACAGCACCGGAGCAGTTACCATCTTTAATTTCTCCGGGATGGAGCCCCGCAGGACGTTCGGATTCCTTATGTAAGTAGTACATTATAGTCATAATTGCTTCCTAATTAAATTTATATATGGCGTAATTGCGCAATTTAACTTGTGTATCGGTGACGTCATGGTAGTTGGCAACGCGGAATCTGTAATAAGGTTCGCGCTTCCGGCCGCCAGGGGCGTCGCTTTCTTATTCATTGCGCTTGCGCGATGTATTTATGAACTCTTAAACTGTATTACCGACTTCGTAAACTGTTTTATCGACTTTTTGGTAAGAACTATCACCAAGTAAATGGTAAATCAAATCAATCAAATCAAATCACTTTATTGGTTTTATACCAAAAGGGATAGAATTCAGCACTGCTGATTTTAGATTCCACCCTTAAATATAAAATACAAAATATACGATTATATACATAATACAATAAACATCTAGGATAGTCTAAGACAGTCGCTGCTCCCTTATTAATACATCATAAAATTTTAGCCTAAATATATTTTTATTATTAGTCTCGTCAAATAGTGTTCTATATTTGTTTATTAAAACAGGTGCTACATAAGCATAACATGATTCAAATTTCTTTGTTGAGTGTTGGAATACTGAAATCATTTGTATTTCGTAGGTTAATACTATGCTGAGTAGCTCTGATTTGTATAGCTTCTAACAGGTAGTTTGGTCTACATTTGGTTAATATAGCATATATGTACACAGCGAAAAGGAGTTCTGCACGTTTATCATATTTAAGTATACTCTTAGAATTATAGTATGGTGTTATATGTTGCTTACGCTCAATATTATATGAATATCTAAAACATACATTCTGAAGTACTTGTATTCTTTGCCTTAAGTAGCCTGCCAAAATTTATAGTAAACTACACTACAGTAATCTATATGACACAACACAACACTATTACATAAGTTCCATTTAATGTTTGAGCTTAACAGAAATTTGTATCTGTAAAGGGTCCGCATTTTACTATAACACAAACCTATTCTTTTGTTGATATGTTTTTCAAACGTAAGATGCTTGTCGAGAGAAAGGCCTAAATATTTAACACAGTCAGCAAATGTCACTACCTTATTGTTTATTTTGATATCTAGAGATCTTTGCACTTCAGATTTAACATGGTTTACCTGTGAACCAACGAGTAATGCAAGTGTTTTGTTAGCATTAAGGATAAGACCATTGTCGTGTACCCATTTATCCACTACAACAAGATTTTCATTCAGTTTTACTATTGCATCATCGACAAGTGAAACATTACTAGAAACATAAAGTAGGATATCATCTGCATACATATGATATTTGCATTCTGGTGATAGTATTTCTGGAAAATCTGACGTAAAAATAGCAAAGAGTAGAGGGCCCAAGATACTACCCTGTGGAACACCTCGTGAAACACAGCAGAACTGGGACTGTTGTCCATGTAGTTTAACTGATTGCTGTCTGTTACTCAAATAGTCTTTAAACCATTCTGTTGCAATATTATCGCACCCATAGAAACGAAGCTTAGCAACAAGCAGGTTATGATTGATTAAGTCAAACGCCTTACTGAAGTCTAGAAATAATAGATAAACAATATTTGATGCATCAATTGAGCATGTAAGATCATTAACAACCTTACTTAGTGCAGTTGCTGTGCTATAGCCAGTGCAAATCCAGATTGGAATGTGGGTAACAAGTTCCATTTGGATATGTGTTCAATTAGTTGTGTGTAAACTATGTGTTCCATAACCTTTGACATTATAGGCAATATACTAATTGGGCGTAAATCAGCATATGTAGTAGCCAGAGGTTTTTTAGCAATTGGAGTGATAGTCGAATATTTCCAAGCTATAGGGAATTTGCCTGATTCTAGTGATACATTTATAATATGCGTTAAAACATTAATAATGAATGGCATTACCAACACTAGTATTTTCTTATTAATGCCATCAAATCCTTGAGCATTAGACCTGATCTTCATGATCGATTTCTCTACCACATTTACATTTACTGGTTGTAGAATGAATGGCCCATTTATAGCTTTGTGAATGTTTTGATTGTAAAAGTTCATTTGATGACTTGGTATTGATCGATCTGGGATGGATTCAATAAAAAATTCGTTGACTTCATCAGGATTTTGAATTTCATTTGAAATTTGGGTTTTCGTTTTTGAATGTATTTGACATCTATCAAAAATATTCCATAGCTGCTTAGGATTGTTAATATTATTCCTGCATTGATATTCAAGATATGCTTTTTTTTCATTCCTTACTGCTGTTGTGATAATGTTTTAGGTCTTTATAAAAGCGAAGCTTAGTATTGTTCTTAGTCTTAATATACTTGCTATATTCCAAATGCCGTAGACGTATCATCAGTCTGATGGTGGGCGTTATATATGGTGGCGTTTTCTTTTTTATATAAGCTGTACGTATTGGAGCATGTTCATTAAATAATAATGTTATTGCATTATTAAGATAATTCACTTTATCATTGAGGTCTGGTAATGATCTTATTAAATCCCATTGAATGTGACTAGCATCATAATTAAAGTTATTCATATTAAAGTTCTTAAAACATCTGTATGTGAAGCAGTATGGCTCATGTTTGCGTACATTTACATCAAATGTACAAAGTACTGCTCTGTGATCAGTCATGTGATAGAGATCGATAGTTTCACATGATATCATATTGATTTGAGGACTGGCACATACTATATCGATTAATGTTGATGTAGTTTCAGTAATTCGTGTTGGATCCTTCACATGTTGTGTAAGATTGAAAATGTTCAACAGTGAACTTAATTTTTTACACCTTGTGTCATGTTGAATGAAGTCAAGATTTACATCCCCAATAAGGATGATATCATCATATGTTGTACAAACATGTGAAAGAACCAGTTCAAGATCATTTAAACATTCCAATGATGTACTCGGTGGTCTATAAATAAGTCCTGCTGCAATGTTATGTTTGTTGGTTTTAATGCTAATCCATAATTGTTCTAACTGAGGATGTTCAACATAATTTATATCCAACATTTTATGCGCCAGACTGCTGGCAATATACCAGCATAATCCCCACCTATAGTTGGGCGATCATTTCTTATCAAATTGTAACCTGCAATGCTAATCAATGCAGATGGAAAGTTACTTGAGAGCCATGTTTCTGCAACCCCAATTAGATCACAATCATTTAATGAAATAAAAGATACAAAATCATCGAAACAGGAATTGATGGAACGAATATTTATAAGACATAACCGCAATGGCTGGATTATTTGCTGATTTTTTAGGTCATGTGAGATATTGTAAACAGTTTTTTGATGTAGTTGCTATATAGGAGTATAGTATTCTATCTTTGCAGCTTCTCTTTGTATGCTTGTATATAACAGGGACATTCTTTGTGTACAGCAGGATGCCTGTTATCAATATCCATGTTCAACTTTTCCTTTGCATATGTACAGTTTGAGCATTTGTTAACATCAGAGCTGCAGTTTTTATAGTTGTGTTTTCCAGCACACAACGAACATGTTATTTCCGACTTACAATCCTGAGCATGATGATTGAACTTGAGGCAATTGAAGCACTGAGTTACGTTGATATGATTGTATATGATACCCATTGACCAACCAATTGCAGCTGTTTTCATATTTATTAGATGGTTATGTGTTTTTCGATCAGCTTCCAAAATGATTGTTGACTTTCTCATCTTTTTATTTTCAATTACTTTTAAAACTTTAATATGGAAGCTGTTTTCTTCAGAATGTATTTTATTTTGTTTGATTATTTTTCTAGGATTTGAGTGTGATCCATTCCATCTACATCGTCATGTTTAACGTTAACTATTCGTACTTTTGGTTTTTTAGATTAGGGCTTCTACATTATATCTTTTACCTAACTTTTCTGCAATCTTATTTTGTAGCATATCACGATCCATTTCAGTTCTGCACCCAATGACAACTTTGCCTTTTGATGCCTCAAATACTTTAGATACATTAATCCCCATTTCAACAGGGTTGATTGCATCTTTAATTTCAGATTTAGTATCCTTACTTTGCTGAATGTTTACTGGTTTTACCACAAGTATTGGATCAGATTTAGTTATGCTAGCATACGTTTTCATGGGTTCATTGGTCATATTAAGTTGATGGGTAGTGAGTTTTTTGGAAGCCATCTCCATGAATTCAGTTTTAAAACTTTCAAACATTGTACTGAGATTTTTCAATATTTCTTGATTGCTTAATTGGATAATGTTTTGTATGTAATTGTCATCATTACTAACACTAGACAAGCATTCTTTGCAGTGGAATAGAAGCACCCTCTTTTTGAGTTCAAGGCATCGAACTTCAGAAGAGGTAATATTACTGCATACATCACAAAATAGCTTTTTACATTTATCACAGGTAAAAACTTTATTACTTACTTTACACAAAGTACAGCTCAACATTTTCAATCTCCCTGTACATTCAATAATATATATTGGTAATAAATTAAAGCAAGACATTGGTATAGTTTAATACAATACTAAGATAATGCATTAGTCATTGAATAGGACAAACATCGCAACAATAAAAACCGCTGAAATAAAAGAATTCATAAGTCATACAATGTAATAGATATGTAAAAACAAGAATGTTAAATAGGTATAGAACATAGGGCGTCATGCAATAAATTCAAACCACAAAACCAGAAAGTTATTTATAGTAAAATACATATTAGGATGGAACTCTGGTTTATAGTATTTTAAAACCACAAACAGGGAAAACATATTTCAATGTTATGCATTTCTCACAAAATTAAGAAAACATTTGTACATCAATCATTAGAAATAATTCAATTTAATAATACACCGAAACAATTACAACTATAGCTTACAATGTTACATTCTAAGATCGAAATAAAGTTTTTACAATGTGGTTAAATACAAAGAAAAAGTTGATTTAGTGAAATCCACAGATACTAGATTACAAAGCAAACATCATCAGAAAATGTAATATTACAATATATTAACCTAGTTACATAAAGAAAAATTAAGCACCTAGTCATACGTATTTCACGTGAGAGGATTTTAAAGAAAAAGAAATGACCCTGGTTAGACCCGACGCGAAAGATTTATTTTAATTATCCACAAGTAGTTAATTAAAAATGTCAAAATGTAGTAATATAAACGAAAAGTAAGGGCAGGTTGTAAATTATGGGTGAAAAGAAACAGTTTTAAGATGAGAATATAGACTTCCCATAGGAGAAAAATGCGTGCAACTAAATTTATTTGAACTTATGCTCTAACAATTATTTATCATATATCTTGCACCTTATGCTCATCATTTAGGAAATTTGATATAATGTTTCTTCAGACATTTTTTACAGATACCATTGAGGTTCAAAAGATTTAATTTTTCTTTCAATTCCATTTTGATAAATCGTGGGCAATCTCGTAAGTGTTTTGCAAGATTAAGAGCAAGCAAAGCATTTGCTTTCAGGTGTTGTTTTCATAGTTACGTGTAATTAATGCAAGCGTTTCTTTTCGAAGCTGTCAGATGTTTTCCAAGACTTGATTTGTTGATACCATTTATATTAGTTCTAGAAATTAAACTAATTGCTGGGTTTATAAAACATATCCTATCCAACAACTGATTCAACCAACTACCATATATGTACGTGGTAGTCACAGTCATTTATATATTCTGTCCAAGTACAGCCCATAAATTTTGTACTGACGGTGCATATCATAATAACATCTCTGGTTTGTCTTCTCTGGGAGAGGATGCTTGGCATATTTTATCTAATAGCTCTGCATTAATTGAACGAATTGAGCAATAAAATATTAGGTCCACAAGTGGAGTTATGCATCAAAATTTCAATATAATCTCTTGCTGTACACTTTTAGTGTAATTCTGCAGTCTCACCAAATTCTCTTGATCGCTAAACCCGCATGCCACTGTAAAAGTTTCATATGCAGAAATGACAGAAGGTCATTCTTCAGCTCTGCCATATGCGATTCTTTGTCTTGGTGATCCTATATTTTGATTTTTCCAATGATTCACCAGAAGGTACTACATTAGTCAAGAAGAGTTTTTTTAACGAGAGATTTTGTTGGCAAACCCTTGTTATTCCAAGCAAGGAGAGATCTTTAACGTGCAAGATAACACGTGAGACCCACATTCTAATTCGAACAAGGACATATTTTTGTGAAAAATGCTCACCTAACATTTTTCAAGCAATCCATGTCAGGAGTCAAACCTAGGACCTTGGCATTAGTTGCCATACACGAACCTATCTAATGTGGCAAATTGTTTGTGATTATATCATTTTTTTGCCAGTGAAGATTTTTATTAGTGTTATAATTTGAATCTAGTGTACCTATAATAGATATGATTAAATGAGTTCATTAAATAGAATTACAGTTTCAAATTCGTTCATAAAATAGCAAATATGCTTGTACCCTTTTTTCGGGTACTTCTAAAACATAAGAGTCGTTAACATAATACCACTTTCCTGGCAGAATTTCAGCATTGGCTTTGCTATTTTCGCAAGATAAAGGCAATACGCCATTTTGATATTGAAATAGAAATTGCCAACAGTAACTGTTGTTGTCTAAAGCAGTTCTTATTTTTAATATGCGTCATAATGTCCTTTGTGAATTGAACCGCTATGTTGCACAACACCATATAATGCATATAACACTTTAGTTTGATTATCAATTGAACAAAATGGCGTTAAATCCAGTAACAGGGGAAACGAAACATATTTATTCACCTTTGCAGATCGGAGTCTTAAAACCCGAAATCGTTTTAAATGTAAAATCAATATAGCAGGAGGACTACATATTAGAAGTTGTTTAGTTGCGTTTGTATAAATAAATCCTTTTTTAGTTTCACCATGTTTTTTTTTGCAAAAATTGCAACTTACTTTATTATTTCCAAAAAGCAGATCAGAGTCTGTGAATTGGCTTAAGCAGGATTGTATGGAATATTCATCTGCATATGTATCATCGGTTTCCTTATCGTTTTTAAAAGGCTGTAAAATTTCTCTTTTCGATATTGGCAAACTTAGATCAAAAAAGAATTCTTCTTGACGTGAAATATGTTTACAGTCTTGGCACTGTAATGTACTGACTAAGACTCCTCTGAATATTTGTTCAGTTGGTAGTTGTAACTCAGAAGCCTGCCTTTCATAAAATTTTATAATTCTTTCTTTATCACTTTCACAAGATGATGGATCTATTTTACAACTAAACCTTCAATTTTTCTAAAATTACGGTTTGATACCTTTTTAAGTCATTTTCACTCAATATTTCTTATAAATGTCGTAATAGTTCATGTGAGTCATGTTGTTGACCATCAGAAAACTGTGGTATTCTTTCTGTGACTCTTGAAAATAGCGTACTTGGATTATAAATTTCTGGTCTATCATTTTGTAATTTTTTTAACGTTTGTGATAAAATATGTGTTAATGGTAGCCATTCTTCTAAAGTCCCATTAAGTGGGCCTAACACCAATGAATCTTTATCATCGGGATTTAACCTCCCGCCAGGAAGTTTAAAATATTGTCCTGGCTTTGAAGTTTCAAGAAGTAATTGTAATAAGTATGGTGTTTGTCCAAGACATTGTAAAATCGAATTGAAAAAACACGTATTGCCCAAATTTACTAATCCACATGCTTTTGGGAAGTTATTTTTTATTATAGGTCGAAGGCTTAAATTATTATTTGTTGGTGGTTGCCGTTCTTTCGTTTCAGGACTAGGCTGTTTGTCTTTGTCATGGTCCGTTATGTTTGCAATTGGGGCATCTTGTAGTGGTTTTAGATCTTTTACATCTTTATGGAGATCATCGATTATTGTGTTTATGTAACGTCCCATTATTAATTTACCACTGTCATCAATATCTGTTTGTTGATCTTTTTCTGCTTGTTCATCAAGTGAAAATGGTTTTTGTATTTTATTTTGTATATTTACAACCTTGAGTATATTTTCTTCTAAAATGGATTTATTGGTTTGATAAGTAATATTTGGAACTTTTGTGATCATTTGGTGATTCTCCCTGTTATAAATTCGAAATGTATTGCATTGTGGTAAAATGCCATGTATTGCAGCAGCATTACCAAGTTGAATTTCTATTGATAGTCGCTGCCAAAGGAATATTGTGGATCTTTGTTCACATGTTGCTATTTTAAGTCTATGACCTAGGTTGTTTATTAGTTGCCGAGTTAACTCACCAGCGACTCCCATAGTCTCGAAAGCAATTGGAATAAAGGTGTAATTTTGGCCAATATCTCTATATTTATTAATTTTACATCTTTCAGCTTCAGCAACAGCTGCTCCACATGTTTTACTTGTTGAAATTAAATGTGAAGGAGCTAAGGTGTCTACTACAGTTGTGTCCCAAGCCAACGACCGACCTTTCTCCCATGGTATTATTGTTACACCATCAGGTCTCTTATTATCTCTTAAAGTACCTAAGGGTTCGAGAACGGATTGAATTTGTAATTTAGCAAGAGATCGTGCTATTACTTGGTTTAACGATTCGTGTCTGGATAATCGACCAATTGTGTTCTTGTTACAGCTTAAACCATGAGAGGCTGTACAATCTACGAAAACACCACAAGAACAAGTAAAGGGTTCACAAACTCTTGCACCTAAGCGTAACGCCACACATATACGTATTGCTTCGCTCGGTAGGACTGTTCCAAGCTGAGAAGAAGGAGTGCATGTAACCATTGGTAGCTTTCCTTTGTGATACTGCTTTTAAGCGAGCAATGGAACGAATGTCGCTGGCTTTTATCAAATCGTTGTACTTGCTTTCTAGTGAATCCGATTCCCAAAATTTCTGCGAGCTTAGTGATGACAAACTTTTATTTTCCTTGTCTGGTATGGGTCTATTTAGTAAAATCAATGCTTCAGACAAACCGGTTAAGGTTAAACTAGGCGTTTTTAAAATGTCTGAAACAAGATTGGTTGAAGTGTGTATTGATGCTATAAAACAAGGTAAAGCCAAGTCTGTTATTTTTCTTATGCCAAGACCACCTAGATGGCATGGTAGAGTTGCTTGATTGTATGCCATATCATCCATTATTATATTTGTTATATTCTCTAAGCAATTTCGAAATATGTCATCAAACGGTTTTAATAGGTCCATATGTTGGTATAACTGTGAACAACGAGAATGTAAGTAAGTTTAGGACCAGCGCTTAAACAGTTTTTCATTAAATATAGAGCTGCATGTGTGTCAAGAATTTGCAATCTACTGCACATAAGTTTGCAGGTAGATATTTTGTTTAGTAAGACATTTTTAACTGCCAAAGTTAACACTGGTGCACCCAAAATCTCAAAATCGCAAGATTTAACTTGTTTAATTCCGGGAATCAATTCATTTATAGATGAAAGGGTGGATGTTGTATTGTTGTTTTGATTGATTAAAACTTCACATTTGGTAGTGTTCAAGTTTAATCCGCTTATTTTGGAATATTCAATTACTTTTATTATATCTTGAAGTACTGTATCTATTTTTCCGCCGATTGTACCATCATCGAGATACCACACATTAAGATCGGAGATTAAAGAATGTGTAAGTTCCATAATTGATAAACTAAACAACAAAGGTCCTAATGGGTCACCCTGTTGTACACCGCATTGAGATTTTATGAGCCTGTTGCCAAATGTTAAGTTGGATTGATTTCTATAAGCTTGCCATATAAATGGAAACAAACTGGGTATTTCGCGGTGAACTATGGACAACATGTGATCTCGTCGTAATGTGTTAAATGCGTTTGCAAAGTCAAACTTCACAATCACTTCGGCATCTGTATTAATCTCAAGAAAAGTGCGGGTAGCATGTACAGCAGCTTCTGCGCCACCTCTAACACCAAAACCAAGTTGAATTGGTTTTAATTTTGCACTTGAAACCTCATGGACTATGTTGCAAGCGATTTTGGCTGCAACTCGTCGTAAAGTATTACCACATGCATTTGGACGTATTCCTCCATCTTTTTTAATTAAAGCGGTTAATGAGGCACCATAAAATATTGGTAAAACTGATTTTGGTAATTTACCATCTAAAACATTGTCGATAAATTTGGCAAGTGCTTCTAAAAGGGTTGTTGTAACAGCACTGTTAGAAATTGCTAACAGATCTAAAAGATGTCGTGGTCTAAGACCATCAATTCCACCGGATGAACTTCGAGGAAAGCTGTTGATTGCCTTTTTTACTATTTCGTGTGATGTTAGACGTAGGTAATTTTGAGATAAATAATCATCAGAAGGACTGGATGGATAATTTGTCTGGTAATCCATTGGTGGATGTTTGGATTCTAAGGCAAGCCATGTTTCAGGACAATTATTTGCAACTTTATCATTTGAGCACAGAAGTCGAGCTGCACCGCTAATGTCACCTTCTGATAATTTTTGTGTCACTTGTTTACACAATTTATTTGTGTTTTCTTTTAAAGGTATTGTTCTTGTAGCTAGTTTTTCTGCACTGTTGCATGATGTTTTAAGGAATAGTTTTATGGTATCAATGTCATTCTTTTGAAAGTAGACTAAGTTTTGTTTCACAAGTGTTGCAAGTGAAACTTGCTTTAGCTTTCTAGGTGGGATATGAAGAACACATATAGTAAAAAGTAGTAGCCTTGACCATGAATGCAAATCATTTCTAGCCGTAGTGTTTCTGAGTAGATTTGACAATTCGTCACTAATGGCCACTCTAGCACCTTTGGGTATAAGACGAAAATTTTAAATATTGTTTAGCCTCGGATAGTAATTCAATCAGTTCTTGAACTTCACAATTTTCAGTGTTAACAACAGCATTTCTCGAAATTTCTTCTGTCTCGTGGTTTGATAAAACATTTTGGTTCTGACATAGAATGATCATCTTTCTTTGTTAAACAGTGTGACTTGGTGTGATGTTGTTTTAAGCCGCGTTTAGAAACTGAGTTGTAACCACAAATATTGCAAATAACCCAGTCATTTGAGGGATTATGAGAATTATTAGTTAGCTCTGTAGGGTTTGAAAATCGTCTTCTGAATACTTTATATTGCATTTTTTTATTATCGCTTGACTGCTTCAACATTCTATAGTTGGTTTATTTTTATTTGAAAAATAAGCAATTTGTTATGTTTCAGTGAAATATATAATTCTCAATCGGGTGTGAACTAGTACCAGGAGAAGCACAGTTGTAGATCAGGTATTTCTTAATATATAAACTATATTCGTTGGTAGATCCCAATTTTAAGAATCATTAATATCGAATATTTCATATCTATCCATATATGCCAATATCAAAACTCAAATGTACATTATGTTCCTTTATCATTCGTAATATGTAATCCATTAAAATATTTTGACAGGCGTCATTTCAAAATTATATATTTCTTTTAAAATTATAAATTAAATCATGTGAAACGTGACACAAACGTTTGTACACAATCTTTATAAACTTATTAACAAAAATAAAAAGGAATAATATAATATGTAAAGATAAAAACACTTATAAAAATAAAATTTGTTCAGTATTTGACAGCGCGTTACACATAAATTGTTCTGAAAATGTCATATATATCTTGATTTGTTGAAGTGCGTATTCTTTCTCAAAGGACTTAAACTCGCTTTTCATACTGCTTTGTTGCGTTTTATTTTAAAGCTTTTAGCAATTCGATTCATTTAATTTAGAAGTTAAGGACTTTATTTTAATGTTTGTAAAAATCTCCGTTAATTAGTGCAATCACGTTGATGTTGTGAGACCCCCAATCTCGGCATCAGTTGTGTATCTTTACAGTCGTAAGCGTTGACACAGGGTTCTGACATGAGAAGTTATCTTCCCACGAACGCAAGCGGAAGTACGTCAATCTCAGTTGGTGGGGGAAGACGTTCTGCAACCTTTGACCTGCAATCTGTTTTACAGATACCTTGCGCTGATGTGTCTTTGATATATTACATCAGAAAAATTAATATGTATAACTTGGCAGTCTACGAATTTGGTTTGCCAAATAATGCATACTGTTATTCACGAACAGAACATAATGGAAGAAGGGGCAGTTGTGAAATTGGAACGTGTTTATATAAGTGATTTACCACTCTACCACAAGAAGTAAAAGAGGTTTCGTTGTTTTCAGACACGCAGCGGACAAAACCGCAACCAATATGTTTGCGCTATGCTTTATTTGACTCAGATGACCAATGTTCACGTTATTGAATACAAATTTCTTGAAAGTGGACATTCATACATGGAAGTGGACTCGATGCACAGTGCTATCGAGATGCAAAAAAAGAACACCCCTGTATAGGTGATACATGATTGGTTGAATATTTTCAACCTGGCAAGATTCCAAAGGAATCATAATCGAGTTAGAAAGCCATATATTGTTGAACAAATAACATTTGAAGTCTTTATAGATTTTAACCATTCTGAAAGGATCTGCACCTCGACTACGTTCAAAACTACTAGAGCAGGTAAAATGGCTTGCGCGTTTCAATGAGCAAAAAAGCCGAACTATAGGTTTAACCAAATTAGTGGGGTCTTTAGTGAGGAACGGGACTAAGACAGGTCCCCGAAAGAGGGCAGCAGCTTTTTCGGTACTTAGAGTGGCAGAGACCATAGAAGTCGGTATGACATTCTAAGACATACTACTGCGATGTGGAAGGCAACGGGAAACTACCACATTACCTCCCAAGTACGCTGCGTACAAAAATTGTTAAACATGATGGCATCCTCTGGGATAAAAAATTGCAGAGGTAAAATAAGTCCCACATTCGGATCTCCGAGAGGAGACTACTTCGGGGATGTGATCCGAAAGAATAGAAAAAGATCCGTGAACATTCTGCGAATCGGAGCATGGAATGTCAGAAGTATTAAACAAGTAGGTAAGCTAGAGAACCTGAAACTCGAAATGGATAGGTATGAAAATTAACAAAAATAAAACTAAAGTTCTAGTATGCAAAAGAGGGGATAATAAATCAAAAACAAGAAAACAAATAGGTAACGAGAACTTACAAGAGGTTAAGGATTTCTGCTACATAGGAAGTCAAATAACGCAAGATGGGAAAGGCACAAAAGATATAAAACAAAGATTAGCACAAGGTCGTGCTACATTTAACAAGAAAAAGCAACTACTGTGTTCAAAGACCACAAACATAGAAACAAGGAAAAGAATGCTTAAAACATATGTGTGGAGCACAGCACTGTATGGCTGTGAAGCCTGGACATTAGGAGAAGCAGACAAGAAAAAGGTAGAAGCCTTTGAATTGTGGTGCTACAGACGTATGATGAACATACCATGGACAGACAAAGTTAAGAACAAAGAGGTACTAGAAATAGTAGGGGAAGAAAGAACTATGTGGAAAACAGTAGAAAATAGGAGAGATAGGATGATAGGCCACATACTAAGACATGAGGGAATAGTGCGGAATATAAGACACATAATAAATCAACTTGTTAATATAAATGAAGATAAAACACATAGCAATGAGGGATTTAGTAAAGTGAGAAAAAAGCAAATAACAAAAAACAAACACTAATTGGAACCAATATCAAAGAAGCAAAACTCAAAGCTCCTATTAAAAAGCCCTGGATTTATGTTGGTGGCTGCTCACCTGAAACCACACCAGACACAATTATTGAATATGTACATGAGGAGTATCCTAATACTGCAGTAGACTGCAAAGAATTAAAAACCATAGGAAAACTAAAAGCTTTTCAAGTGGGGTTTGATTTTAACTATTATGAAAACATTGTTAATGTGGAATTTTGGCCGAAAAATATAAAAATTCGCAGATTCAATTTGCAGTTTTTCCATGCCCAAGCAGATATAAAAGAGAAAACCAACAACTAACAGACAACAGACTGCTAACTGCAACAAATGTAGGAACACTTAAAGATAATATAATCTATAATACACTTAAACTGATAAATTTGAATATACAATGTATATCCAATAAAATTCATTTACTAGATGTGTTTGTCAATTAACAAAAACCATTATTCTTATGCATCATAGAAACTTGGATATATGAAGATGCAGTACCATCTATCAATATATATGGATATAAAATTGCAGCGGTCTATTGCAGAACTATTAAAAGACATGGTGGTGTGGTAATCTTTGCACAATCTAAAATAGAAACAAAAGTAGTCGATTTATCTGAGTACTTTACCGAACAGGACTTTGAGTGTTGTGCAATTAAATGTAACTTCAACTGTGTGAGGGTGTGTATTGTAACAATATACCGAAGTGGGGATGGTAATTTTAAAAACTTTATAAAGCAGTTTGATCAAGTGCTAACTATAGTGTCACAATTATCTGAAATTTTAATAATGTGGTAACTTGAACATAAACTTTTTAAAAGATTCTTTAAATAAAAGAGAGTTGGAAGATATACTTCTGAGCTACGATCTAAATAACTATGTTAATACTCCAACCAGAGGTAAGAATGCGATTGATTATATGCTAACAAATGCTAACGATTGCAGTATAATTGTGACTGATCCAGGCTATTCAGATCATTCTGCTCAAATATGCTCAATTCAAGTGGCTAAAATAAAATACGGATCACAAAAGACTATCCGACTGCGAAGACACTTTACAGATAAACACATTAACAATTTTATACAGCTAATAACCAAAATGAGGTGGTATGACGTTTATGGTGCAACAGACATAAACGATGCCTTTAATAAATTTTGGGCCACCTTCTATTGGTGCGTAGAAGTAGTAAGTCCCAAAAAATGTTACAACTCAAATTACAGAAGATCTAATAAGGAATGGCTAAATCAGAGTATTATTCAGCAAGCAGAACATCTAAGAACACTTTATCAGATGGTAAAAGTCACTAATGATGGCAGATTAATAGCTGAATACAAAGTACAAAAACAACACAGTCAAAATATTTGCAATGCAAAAAAAATACTTTCAAGAAAAATATTAGCATCCTTAAACAGCACTAAACAGATGTGGCAAATAGTTCATCAAATCACTGGAAAATGAACAATAAAATTGCAGTAACTCGAATAAAATACAATGAAAAGGTCTTAAATAATGAATATGACATCTCAAATGCGTTCTGTGAATACTTTAGTAATGTTGCTAATAATATCGTAAGCAATAGTCTGCAAGACACTAGTTGTAGTAAATGTATAGCGCCGAAAATAATAATGAACAGTATGTATTTCACAGATGTAACCGAGCAAGAATTATTAGATACAATAGTTAATTTGAATAATAAAAATTCAGCAGGTGTGGACGAAATTCCAAAATCATTTATAAAGAAGACAATAAAGCATTTTTCTGTTATATTAACATTTCTACTAAATTACTCTATGAAAACTGGGCGGTATCCTGATGCATTGAAAACCGGTTTAATAGTGCCAGTTCCTAAAAAAGGTGATCTAAAATGCGTTGAAAATTATAGACCAGTCTGCATACTCTCAGTTTTCTATCATTTTGAAAAATTAATTGCAAAAAGAATAATGAATTTTCTAATGAAGTATAATCAGTTGGCGGATGAGCAGCATGGTTTTCGACCAGGTCGTTCTTCAGAAACAGCTGCATGTGAATTTCTAAATTATGTACTCAAACAACAAGATGAAGGCAAGTATGTTATAGGTCTTTTCTTTGATCTCACACGTGCATTTGATTGTGTTAATCCTAACCTCATGGAACCTAAATTATTTAATGTTGGCATTAGAGGTAAAATATGTGACTGGCTAATATCATTCATGCAGCAACGAAAAATAAAAACCAAAATCAACAATGCCACATCAATAGAACATGTGTGCGAATTAGGTGTACCGCAGGGATCTGTTCTGGGGCCCCTGCTTTTCAGTGTGTTTATCAATGACCTTCCGAAATACATAACCAAAGCTAAAGTAATACTTTATGCAGATGACACCACAATGGTGGTTGAAGCTAAATCTCCAGAAGAGCTTCAGGCCAAAGTAAACATTGTGATAGAACAATTTTGGCAGTGGTGTGCAAGAAATAGATTAGTTATTAATATAACTAAAACAAAATGTGTTTACTTTTATAAAATAAGACACCTAGGCACCATCGATATTAGGCTGAATAAATCAAAGGTTGAAATATGTGAAAAAGTATTATTCTTGGGAAGTTACATAGATGCTAAATTGAACTGGCAAGCAGACATAGATAATCGATGCAAAAGATTAACAAATCATATTATATGTTAAAAACTATGGAGCAATACTTATGAACCCCAAGCTTTAAACGTATATTACGCATTGGTATATACGCATCTAAGCTATAATATTATTCTCTGTGGGCAAGCCACTGAAATGAAAAGATTACTAGTATCACAAAAACGAATTATTAGGCTGCTATTTAACCTAAATGCCAGAGCTAGCTGTAAATTAGTTTTTAAAGAAAAAAAATCTTGACAGTTATTGGGATATACATATATAAAATATCGTTATATGTAAGACAAAATATTAAAAATTTTCGTACTCTCTCATCTATACATGAACATGAAACACGCCAAGGACACCTTCTTTATCAAGAACAATTTCACAATGTTTATTATGCAAAATCGCCGATACAAGCTGGCATTAAAATATACAATGCTATTCCAAATTATATAAAAGAAGCAATCAATATTAAAACATATAAGCATTTACTAAAAGAATTTCTATATGATAAGTCGTTCTATAGCATTAAGGAATACTTTAATATACAATAGAATATGAATAAGAGTGTAATGACTTATCACATCCTGTATACAGGCAAAGTGCTGAATAAATTCTTATCTTATCTTATCTTATTAGAAGCAGAGATAGGAAAAAAGAGAAGTAGAGGTAGACCTAGGTTACACTACTGCTCCCAGATAGTGAAAGATGTAGGTTGTGAGAATTTCAGGGAAATGTGTAGGCTAGCTCAGAATAGAAATCAATGAAGGTACGCTTCCAACCAGCCGCAAGAAGGAAAAACTAATGACAAAAATAATAACTGTACTTAAACATGGTGATTATTATAAACAACTACAGATATTGGTTTTGCAATACTCTCAACTAATGTTAACTGTGCGAAAGGATTTATTTGAAAACTATTAATACGGCAAATGTCTAAGTATTGGGGGAATGTTGGTAGCCACAGGCTGCTTAACCCCCTTCACATATCACTGAATCTCGGTGAAATAGGGCATATAATTAGAAAACAATAGAAGGGAATCGAGCTGTATATCGGCTGTTGTGAGTTTTGCAAGGAACGGTGTAGGCTGGCTCAGAACATAAATAAGCTGAGGTACAAGTCCAACCAGTTTCAAGATGTGCAACTCAATGACGAAAAAATAAGTGCTCTTAAATCTGATGATTATTATAAACAACTACAGGTGTTGGTTGTGAATTATTTTTAACTAATGTTGATTTTGTGAAAGGATAAATTGGAAAAACTATTAATTCGACAAAGGTTCAGGTGCTGGAGGAACTTGGCAGCCAAAGGCTGCTTACCTCCCTTCATATACCACTGAATATCAGGGAAATATGGTATATAACTGTAAAACAATAGGTGACCGAACTGCATCAAACAAGAAAGAACAGCAGTTATGTTCAAAAACAACGAACATAGATACAAGAAGAAAACTGTTCAAAGCATAGTATGGAGCACAGCACAGTACATCTATGAAATAGGGGCAGTAGGAACAGCAGACAGAAAGAGATAGAACCCTTCAGATGTATGAAGATGGTAGCATGGACAGACAAAGTTAATAACAAATAGGTTGTACAAACAGTAGAGGAATAAAGATATCTGTGGAAAATGAAAAAATAGAAGGACAAGATACGTTCTAAGGCATTTCTGGGGAATAGTACGGGATACACTACCAGCAGAAATAAGAAAAGAGAGGTAGGGGTAGACCAAGATCAGACTTTAACACACAGATAGTGATAGATACAGATTGTGCAAATTTCAGGGAAATGTGTAGGGTGGTTCAGACTAGGAAACAATGAGGGTACGCGTCCAACCACTTCTAGGACTAAAGACCTAATGATGATGATAGATTTTAAAGATTTGGCCAAACAAATTTTAAGAAATAGGTTGCTTGATATAAATAATAAAAAAGTTCAGTGACTAAAAATTAAATGTTTGCGCTTTAAGAAGGGTTCTGCTTATAGTATTGAATACAAGTATGATTATTTTGGCGAATAGGTATAACCAAATAGATACTCGTGGAAACAAACGAAGATTATTTCAAGTATAGAGTTGATACCAATAACCAAAGAAAAGAAATCAGATCTAATGAATTTGTGCCGACGGGGGACTATTCCAAAAGAATACCATGGTTGGAATGATTCCTTGCCAACCGGTGGATCCGTTGATGTAGAACCAGCACCAGAACCTGAATTTAAAGACAGTGACCAAGAATAGCATTACTGTTTAACTTTTTTGGAACAATACATAAAGCGATTTTTGTCAAGTTGTTTTATCAAGTCACGCATCTAGCATAAATCTCCCCTGGCATAAGTCACTAAGTCGCATTTTTTCTGAAACTACGTTTTTTTTCTATAATTTTGATTAAATTTAATCCTAGAATACTGGATTACTTTAAATATACGTCATTACTGGACTATAGTATTATTTACTACTTCAAGTAAATTGGGTAAAATGAAACAAAAATTTGTTCAAAAATAAATTATCAAAATAATGAAATATTCTATACACATTTGTTTATTATTTGACTTAAAAGAACAGTTTTAACATTCAGTAGAGCACTGTGAGCAAATACTGCGCGATGTTCTCCACAAATAGCCTCCTGCATTGTTGGCAATATGTAGTGGTCATTCGAGCGTTTTTGACTTGGGCAGTAAAACAAATCTTTCTTTTCTTTCGTTGGGGAACAGTACTATCTTTTTCTAGAGTTATATTTAAAATTTTACATATATCCAAACGAAGTTCACGGCGTAAAGTTTTTATATTTAAACGTTTCTCCATCCATGGCCTTGCTAATAGGTTACTCAGTTCGGTCATATATTGATACCGAGAGAGGGGTTTTCTTTGGGCTTTTAAATTGTTGTAGGTATATAAAACATAAGAATTGATGCTAGCCATACTCATCATTCCAAAGAAAATACATAGTGGCCACCTTCGCGTTTTTCTGCTACAACTCATATTCGAACCCATTTGGTCGAAAGTATCTACTCCCCCTCTTTGTTTCGTTGTAATTCAAAATGATTGATGATTTACCATTCTCTCTTGAAACTTCTGCTCCGTGCATTGTCGAAAGTAGTAAAACGATTTTGTTTTTTTTAGGCATATAGGAAACTAGAGTTTTCTTTTTATCGAAACAAAAAAGTGACGAATTTGGATTTCTATTCTTTACCTCTAACATTTCTCTGGGAATCTCTTTTTTATTTTTACGCAATGTTCCAATTAGAGTTAACTTGTATGGATCTTTTAGTAACTCATCTGCAAGTCCTATGGAGGTAAACCAGTTATCTATGGTGAGGTTTCTGTTAGTGCCATATACCGATTTTGATAGTTCTGTTACATAATACGTTCCCAGGGGTAGGCCATTATTTGGTGTTTTCTTTCCCAAATATGGACTGGCATCTATCATATACTTTGATGAAGAATCACACATCATTACAGTCTTTATGCCGCATTTATTAGGCTTGTTTGGCATGTACATACGAAATGGACATCGCTCGCGAAATCCTAATAGTTGTTCATCTATAGTTAGATAAGATGATGGTGTATAGGAGGTCCTACATGTCTCTATAAAAATATCCCATATTTCACGTATATGTGCAAAAGGATCATTTATCTTTCTCTCTTCCCGTGTTTCTTTTTCGTCAAATCTAAGACAATTTATCAAAAAATTAAAACGCTCACAACTCATACACGCTTTATAGAAAGTTCCTTGAAGATAAATGATTGTCTTTTTTAGCAGCTGCAAGTATTAGTACTGCAAACAAAGCCATAAGTTCATCGTTGCATGCCCTGTTGTGTATTTTCAGCTTGTTTGGTTATTTCATCATTTGTATATTGAAGAATAGTTTCTATAATGTTCTCAGAAAAAAAAATGAAGAAAGTATTCATCAATTACATTATACTTTGTAGCTTCACCCTTGGTGCCAGCCATAAAATGAATAATATTTCGAGCACCCGTTCTTTTGGACATTTTAGGTATTACGGTTGACCACTTATAACCGTTTTTTCCTTTCAATCGTCTTTTATTCAGACGGATAATATAGTTAGTATTTCGTGAAATAGCAGGTAAATGAATACTATTATTACTATATGATGCACAGTTATCAGTATGCTCAGGGATTTGTGAATCTTCACTACCACCTACTTCATGTAAATCTTCTGTATTTTGTGTTATTTCCGGATTATATTCACTATCGCTATTTTCACTGGAATCAGGCACTTCGACTTCAACGTTGTCTTCTTCCCAGTCACTACCGCTATCCTCGAAAGGTTCAGGAACACTTTCTTCTCCATTCATAATCCTTTGAACAATAGCTACCAATTCTTCATCAGACAGTTGTTTTTTAGATGCCATTTTTCTAAGGAATATTTATTTTATACTAAAGTTATCAAAATGTGCAATACCATACTTACAGCAAGTCAAAACAGTACTCAAATATAACAATTCATAAAAAAACACAAAATCATTAATTATAACGGAAATACGGGACTTTCGTAATTCTTACGACGGCTGTGCAGAATATATAAGATCGGGAACAAATTTTTCACACCTGAACTCACTAATGCTTACTATGACACTGAAGAGGAAGGTACTGGACGTATCAAACATGAATGTATATCGGAAATATCCGAAAGGCACCGAAATAAATTGACATTCGTAAATTTTACGAATGTCCAGTATTCTAGGGTTAATTAGTTTTTTAACCTGTAATCAGTAGTTAAAAGTTAAAGTCATCTAGTAATAATTTCTAAAAGAACATTTGTAGATAATTCAACACCATGCAATCATTTCTAGTAAACCACAATTTTCAAAGTGCTTTTTCTCAAAACTGTTGTTTTCGACTTAGCGAGTTTTCGCTCTATGCCCACATTCTAATCATGGTTTAAAATCAAATAGTAGCAGGAACACTGCAGCGAGTGATAGGTCGTCTGATGCTAATATTTCTCATCCATAATTGGTGTAGCAACATTTATTTACCCATTGTCACTAGATATGGTAGAAGTATCAAGTCACCTAGTGGACTTTCGCTTTAGTAGGACAAAAAGTATTATTATATGCTAGAAGCTAAAAAACGCAACCCGACTTGCCAAGTTAGAAAATACGTAATTTCAAGTAGGTGTGTGAAGGCTAACATCCCTGAAATTCGTATGTTTTTAGAATGGAATTGTTTTGTAACCTTTTGCAATAATAAAAACTGTTACTAGTCTTTCAGTGTTTTGTATGTACATATTTATCCAGGCTCGACAGTAAGTAGCAAAAGTTTTAAGTGCCATGAATGATTTGCATATTTATTCCAAACACAAACAAATATTGCTGCAAAGGCATTGGAAACCAAGCACCTACCCACAAAATCAAATAGATTTACAAAGTGACACTTACTAATAAACAATCACGTAACAATTTTAAAGTTGTTGCAGAATTATCTTGATTTTCACTAGCAATTAGAATATCAGAGATTTCTTTAAATATCTGAAACAATTCCTGTTAGTACATATAGCAAATTATTAGTGTAATAACTTACGGTTATAAACAAATCATTAATCGCAGGCATCACATGTTTAAAAATTTTCTCCTCCAGGTCCACTAATAAAGTTTTGTGCAAAAATTTATAAACTACATTGCAAATATTTTCGTATCTTATTTCTTTAGTATTGTGAGGACCTAACAAGCTGTAAACAGTATTAAGGAGAAACTATTAACTGCAAAACAATACTAAAAATAAACGCCTAATAAAAGGATATCATAAACCGATGTATATCCTCTTCTACATCATCAATTTTCATAGCAGATTCATTAAAAATATCACTAAATTCATCCATGGGGAAAACGTTCACATCCATTTAAATTTTAAAATAATTGAGGTTAGATTTACATCAATTGTTTTTAGAAGCTCCTACTGGTACAATTTTTGTTTAAAATTGACAGTTCCAACAGTTTTAATTGTGTATAATCTACCACTTCAAACATAAAAACAACACTTTGTTCAACTTAAAAGGAGTTTAATTTAAATTAATCTACAAATATTTTCTGAACGTTGAACTACAGTCGAAATCAGGAAAGAATGAATGCACGTCATAGGTTTCTGAATTAAAAACCGACATACTTTTAAAGGATCTATCGCAATATACGTAATGCATAAGATTTGAAAGTATGTCGGTTTCTAATTCAGAAACCTATGACACATTCATTCTTTCCTGATTTCGACTATAACTAGCATTGGACCGGCCTTAAGGGCGCGATCGGGATGTATGGTTGGCTGCCTAAAATCCATCAAAAAACAGGTTATTCTGTTTGGTAAATAACTTTTGTTGGATTGAAAATATGCAAAATGTAACTTCACCATTAGACTCACAAAACTTTGTACTTTCTAACGAAGGTTTGCTTTTTTTTCTAAAGTGCAGTAATAAGCAAGAAATAGCTGTTAAAAGTAATGATAAAAATTTACTTACTTTATTTTAGTTACTACATCTAACATAATCAATTTGTATATATAAAAAAAAGCATTCATTGGATAGCAGAATACATATATAATCGTTCTGTTAAAAAAAATTTCAAAAATATTGATCATGATAGCCGTAGTGTACTGAATGGATTTTATTGAATTATTACATTAATTGTACGCCATTTTAATAGAAGTTGTTCACGACTTTTTCCGAAGATGGCACTGTTAATGATGTGTAGAATAAGGTTTAAAACCAGAATATTTCAAATTGAATTATTTTGGACTTTGTTTTTGTTGCATTGAAATAAAGTAAACTAATAATATATGGTGAATTACCTTTTGATAAGTGTAATATAATAATGATTGGATTAATTGCGAATATTTATGAAACCAAAAATAGCATAACCTCAACATCCATGGTTGTTTGTAAACTTTCATGTTTATGTTTACAAGCGATAAGTAAATTATTACAGCAGTGTTACTTTGTGAAGCTTATACTATGTTATAATAGTTTTTAAAAAAAATGTATTTCCAATACAAAAAAACTTTGAGTTGTTACCTGTAAAGTGTGCTTTATTAAAACAAAATTATTACAAATGTTTTATTTTTAATGAATAACTAAGAAAATAAAAATAGGTTCAATTGTTGTAACATTTACAATAATGTGTATATAGGTATTTTTGCACAGTAAGTCGTAACCAACCAAAAACTTAAAAGGAACACTGTTTTACACAATACGTAGCAATGTAAATGATATAAAAGTATTGGTGAAAAGAAGTGAATAACAGGCATTTGTAAATAATATTTTTTAAACCACACATTTTAAGGTCAATAGATAAACATTTAGTAATAAATATACGAACAGCTTTCGAATTGAAATTGACTTTATTGTTGTTAATATTACATTAAATATTAGTATATAAGGCATGTTTGTAGGTCCATACAGGCAAAGTTTAGTCATAGACTATCTTACACTTAACCTGCATAAACCACTACATATCTCTACAAGGAAAATGAGTGAAGCAAATGAATAATTACACAATAATTGAAAAATATACAATTAGGCGATGTTACTACTTATCCAAAATATGCGCCCTGATTTGAACCTTGAATGCAGTAAAAGTAAAAAAAATTTTTATATCCATCTGGAATTGCATTATAAGTAGAAACAGCATTATAGATGAATCTTCTCTGAAACATAGCAGTCAGTTTCTTGGGAATTATTAAAGTTTTAGTGTGTCTAATATTGATGCAATGCACTTTGGAGCGTGTCATTAATATTTTAGCAATATCCCCTGAAGTCATTTATAATTATTTTATGAACAAAACATAACAAATGATGTTTCCTGCAGTTATCCATATTTAACCAGTGCAACTCTTTATCTTATGCGATACATGATCAAATTTTTTAGTCCAAAACTAAACGACAACAAGTATTTTGAATCCTTTGTATTTGTGTCATAGAAGTGCTATCAAGGTTTGGACCATATATAAAATCACAATAGTTAAATAATGACAAAACTAGCTTCCGACAACAGCTTTTTCAATTGTAAGGTTAGTATAGACCGACAAGCATATAGTTGTTTAAGTGCTGTATACGACCTTTTTATTAATCTTGCAACATGTGACTTAAAGCGTAAATCATCGTCAAGTATTAAACAGAAATTTCTTGAAGAACTAACTAATGGAAGAGGTATTGTTAATTATGACTTTTATCTTATCCTTAACACAATCTCTAATTTTCTCCGTGATCCGAAACAATATCAGCATCAATAGTACATGCACGAACAAATAATTCATCACTTGATAAATATATGGAATCAATAAAGAGTACTGCTGTTATTTACTATGCGCGTAGGTTCGTTTATTACTTGGATGAATCCATAAGAATCAATGCAGTGTGTGATAATATTATTTAAATTGAAAAGATTCACATTGACATTACCTAAACATATTATATTATCCATCATTGGTGCTAAATAAGATAATATATTATCTAGTTCGTCAACACAACTAAGCAGATTAGAGTTTGGGGATCTGTATACTGTGCCTACAGTAAAAGTTTTGCGATTTAATTTAAACATTATCCAAAATATATTCAAGTATACGAGTCAATTGCAAACCAAACAAAATAACCTGACATTTAAGTTCCTTCCTTACGTTCACACCAACCCCACGCCCTGGACCTTTCCTTGTGGTAGTCAACACACTTGGCCGATTTAAAGTTTCACGTTGGTGGTATTGATGTAATGATTGTATCCTTTTTTAACTTTTGAAAGCAAACAAGTTTTCTGCAAACTAGTCGATATAAATTTATTGCACAAATAATAATGACAATGAAACTTAAATCTAAATTTCTTGTATAAAAACTCTAGCAGGTCATGAATGGTTAAACATCAATCGCTAAACATTAATGATTTGTTAACATAAATATTGCACAATAAATAATGCAATTTGGTGACCGTTACCATACACTTGTGTATTGTGTTTGTGTTGGTCTCGTGCTAACAAAACCAACCAAAATTACCGTGTAGGTAATACTGGTTATTCTGATCAGTATCACAGCCACTGCTATCACTATTTGTATCACCCACTTTGATAATTAAAGGTTCGACAACATCAAACTGCTGTACTATAGCCCACCATTCCATCATACATTTTTCTGCATGTGTGATACATTTTTGCCAATATGGCCCATCTATTCTTTGCAAAGATTCTTGCCATATCAAGTTGACATTTGTGTCATTATAAAGTTGGTTAAGCCGTCCAACATTTTTATTGTAATATTTTTTACAGTTCGCCCATACCAACTCTATAGGATTAAACTCGCAGTGATACGAAGGTAGCCGCAAAACTTTGTGTCCGTACATTTCTGCTAGGGTATCTATTTCATAAATTTTTGGTTGTGGATGTTTTTTAATTAATGATAATAGTTCCTTTTAACGTGTGACTGCCGCAACTAACATTGTGTTTAATCAAGTAATCAATGATATTTAGCATTGTCTAGAATAATTACACTGGGTTTGCTTAAATTAGGAATTAAACGTTCTTCAAACCATTTTGTAAATAATGCTGCATTCATGTCTCCATGATAGTCAGCACTTGGAGATTTTGTAGAATGCAAAAGTGCTGCATTGGGGATGAATCCAGTTTTGTTGCCTGCATGTACGACTATGAACCTGTAATAAAAAATATTTCTATTAAATGTAATTTTAACTTTAAAAAACTAACCGTTTTCCTTCTCCAGGAGGATTTCTCTTTACACTGAGCTTGGAACCATTATGCCATCTCTTCTTAACAGAACCTCGATTAAAAATCCACGTCTCATCCAAGAAAACAGGATCATAAAGTTACAATTGTTTGATACATTTCATATGCTCTTAAAAACTTCACTGGTGCAGCAGCAATATGTTCCTGTTCAAGCACAGCCCTTCTGCCATCGTCCAATTTAAAAGAAAAACCAATTGTTGATAGAAGTCTCGTCAGACTAGACTGGCTGAAGTTAAAAATTTGAGCGGTTACAATTTCTTGTCGTAAAGATTTAACAGTTACATGGAGCCCTAAAAGCATAATACTAAAAACACTAAATAAAATTGTTATGAAAACTATATTACATTTCGTAAATTTTTCGTTTAACCGCAACTATTACAAAACCATCTACATCAGACGATTTAGACTTGTTGAATTTTCGGTGCTTGCTTGGTGACTCAGGAACTTTATTTTCTCTTCGGGCTTCTAAAACTCTCTTTTTTTAATGGAACGAAGAGAACTCAGTCCTATCCCACAAGCCTCAGATGTTCGCTAACAATAAGCAACAGTTAACACAACATATCACTTGAAAATTTGATTATACCTGCAATACTGACTCAAATGGGGCCAAGGTTCCATGATTATCACGTTCTCTTTCAAAAAATGTTAGGACATTCATCACCAACAACTGAGCTTGAAAGTTCAAATGTTTGTTACGAAGCGTGTTCATTTTGATAAGTGTTGACCAAACACTATTCAATGTGTAGAAGGTTCTTAGTTTAAAAAAAACTGTTTGTTGTATATCAGAATTATCTTTAAAAGAAAAGAAAATCGCAAGTGAAATAACAAAGCACAATTTCTAACCTAACCTTAAAAATGTTTGACAATTAATTACAAACGGAAATATTTTATGGACATACCTTCAAAGTGGTTGCATTGAATTATACAGCCGACGAATATTTTTCTAGCTATGAGTCCTGCTTGACTTTATTTGATTTCAACTATATCCAACGCTTTGCTTGCTGTTCAACAACTTCGAAATTGCTGAAGGTCATTTACGATGAATAGTTACAGAAATGGAAAAAACCAGCATCCTACCGTATCCTAGCAACCGTTATTTGCCTAACTTGGAAACGAACCAATAAACTACTAAAGTTAAAACAAAGTAGTTCCCTCTATCATGCGAAAGTCATACCACAAAAGCGACTATTTTAAAATTAGTTCGTGTTATGAAAATAGAGGGATGCTATCGCGCCCTTAATTATGGTGTCACAATTTCTTTGTGTTTAAGTTATTTATTAGTTTGGAGCTTACGCTTTCAATTTTGACACAAAACGGAATCGAAAAATATGATAGGCGCTGACGTCATAACTGTTTTTTTGGTGACGTGTAGAATTTTTTGGATTTGACTAGCAAATGGATCAACATGAACCAAAAGCGATAAAGAATTGCAGCTAACTAAAACGCAAATAGCTTAAAAAATAATTAAAAGTAATTTTTAAGTGTCGATTTGTTTTTCGAGTTATTGCATAAGAACAAAAGTATCAATTCATAGATAAAACCACACATTAGATGGGTAACATTTATGGCCGCGATTTTAGCACTGATTTAGTTCATACTACGCCCGCGAGATGGTACGTGTAATTTGTAATGCAGGAAACTGTCGGACGTTAGATGACATTTCACAGATAAAACTTTTGTCAATGGTGACATTTGTGAGTATTGTTTAATTATTGTTATTTGTTGAACATTCATTCAAAATATTTAGTGTTTTTATTTGCAGATTAATTTATTGTGTTTCGCGTTTATTGACTTAATTTTAGTATTTAAAAAGGATAAGCAATGGTTTTCTTGTGCTGTGTGCCTTTGTGTTGTAAGAAAAACTCTGAAACATAAATGCCCCGGTTTCCTACTGATGACATCGTAAGTTTTGTGAAATAATTAAATATAATTGTAAAATTCCTACAAACTTCTGTGTATTGTAAGATATTGTACTGATGTTACTGAATAAAATTAAGTAATAAAGACTTGAAATGTTGTTATAAAATTACAGACATCCTTTCAAATGAAAATTTCAGTTTAACAGAACGAATTTGTAGCTTTTATTATATATAATCTATATGTATATAATTTTACCCAAAATATTGAAGTGTGACCATTATTCATGTTCATAGTTTCGTTTTCTTGAAAAAATAGTATTTATCGAACATTTTCATTTCTGAAAACGTCTGATAAATGATATTTTCTTTGCACGTGGTTCTTTATTTCAAGAAAAAGGATATAATGGTAGAAGCTGCATAATTTAAATATTACCGCCACAATAGTTGTTTAGACTACGCCCGCTAGAGGTCGCGATGAACTTTATAAGAAGTTAGTATTAGGCCGATGATGGTATCAATTGTTATGGGTATGAACTTAGCAACGAACTATTTCTACACGAATTCCGGTGCATAAAACCGGACCCTACATACGATACTACATGCAAAAGTGATTCTTCTTAAGCTTCTTTGGGAATTAAACCACTCATAGTTTTTAAAATGATCTTTATTTACGTTTCGATCCATGACCTAGGAACGTTGTCAAAATAATTTTGATAACGATCCTAGGTCATGGATCGAAACGTAAATAAAGATTATTTTAAAAACTATGAGTGGTTTAATTCCCAAAGAAGCTTAAGAAGAATGCTAAACAAACCACAACAAACATACAGGGAGTATATGCAAAAGTGAGTTGGAATCAATAGTAATTTTAGATTTTATTTAATTTTACGAAACGTATGGGGGACCATTGATTGACATTTTTAGGGGTTGTTTGCTACAGTATTCCTCACAATAAAATGGTAAACTGGAGATGCTAAAGCAGTAAAAAACGTTACAAAGTTACTATAAGCTGCTCCAATTTCACCATCTCGTGCGTTCTTCTTGTATTTATAATAACTGAAAAAGCACAGAGAACTATATTGAACCATAATTACGAAAATAGCATATTAATATCTTCTCTACCTAAATAAAAAAAATTTGAACAACCTAACAGTACTAAAATACGTAAAAAGTAAGCTCAACGGAAGCTAAAATTTCGACAATTATGTGGAGTTCCCGTGTTTTCTATATAACACCAAATGTAAAGGGGATCTAGTTTGCCATTGATAGGAACTGATTATTAGGGCATAATGCATACACAAACCAAAAATTGAAAAAGGCACGGCACTATTACCCGTTTAAAATATTTGTAAACGCTTCTCCAAATAGCAGGTAGTTTACGCACAGTTTGAAATTCGATTTTTCAAAAAGTATAGGGGACCATTGTTTGCGATTGATAGGAACCGATTACTAGAACATAGTGCATACACAAACCAAAAATTGAAAAACGTACGGCACTATTACCCGTTTAAAATACTTGGTTTAGGATTGATTCCCACTTTGTGGTGATCCTTACTTGGATTCAGAATATCACCACTGTGATGTAATATTAAGTATTAAGATTCTTCTAATTTTATGTAGATCCTGATTTTATTGATGCCTTTTTACATTTTTATTTTTTGACATATTGTTTTTACAAAATGCATAGGCTCCTATTAAGCTAAATATCAATAATTTAAATGGACTGTAGTAGGTAGGCCGGGCCAGACCTCAGTCAGTCCATGCAAATATACATACACTGATGTGTGCAAGTATGTAGACCAATGACCGCACAACACAAATGACAGTAGTACTAAACATACCGGCGGCCTTAAAATACCTAGTTTCAACAAACTAACAATGTAAATTCAATATTGCAACAAAGCAAATATTGTGTTTAAAAGCGACAACATAAATAGAGTATATAAAATTGCATAATCGTAAAGCAACATTTGAGAAATTTTAAGTACTTAATTATACATGAACAACAATAGCAATCGTTTAAAATTGCGAACGAACATTAATAACTAGTCGACTCAATTTAGTTATTTGCACGTTTCACAATGCCACCTTTAGTCAAGATGCTCACCACTCTCACTATACCGTCTTCACCTAGATGGATGTCTGTAATTCTGCCTATTGTCCACTGCTGAGGCGGGCTGTTGTCGTCTCGAAGTATTAGGTACCAGACTACCAACAAGGTTGTTGGTTTCCTTTTTAAATTTTCATTTGGTTCGCTGATGAAGGTTGTGTAAATAGTCTCTCTTCCAGCGAGCCCATATATCTTGCATCAATTTTTGTAGTTGTTGAAATTTAGATAGTTTATCGATTGACACATCAAGCACGTCAACTTGAGGTGCTGCATTAAGAGGCTGACCAATTATGAAATGACCGGGTGTTAAGACTTCAAGGTCATTTGGATCAGAGGATAGGGGTATGATAGGTCGCGAATTTAATATCGCTTCCACTTGTATTAATATTGTGAGAAATTCTTCGTAAGTATAAGATTTATTTAATAATACACGCTTGAGATGGTGTTTTAATTGTTTTACTGAAGCCTTCCACAATCCACCAAAATGTGGTGATCTGGCAGGTATAAAATGCCATTGCATTTGGCTAGTGACAAAGTAATTTCGAACTGGCTGACTGCTTAGGATTTTGTAAATTTCCTTGAATGCATTGTTTGCGCCGATGAAGTTAGATCAATTGTCGGAATACAGATTGTTGCACCTGCCTCGTCTTGATACAAAACACTTAAATGCCGCGATAAAACATTCAGATGTGAGTTCGGTTACTAATTCAACATGAACTGCTTTTGTAGCAAAGCAAATAAAAATACAGACGGAGCATTTTAATATTTTTTTATTTCGATATTTTCCGTCTTTCAATAAAAAAGGTCCAGCATAGTCGAGTCCGCAGTTTGAAAATGGTCGCGAAGGGTTAACTCTAGGTGCGGGTAAGTTACCCATTTGATTGCTACCAAGCGGTGGATCAGCCTTATAGCAAATTATACAATTTCGAATGACGCTTCGCACAGCGTTACGCCCGCCCAAGGGCCAAAACCTCTGTCGGATAAAGGATAAAGTAGCTTGACAGCCGGAGTGAAAATTACGCTCATGCGTGTAACGAATTATCAGTGTTGTGAATGGGTGGTTTTTAGTAATTAATATAGGATGTTATAATTAAATGATAAGTCAGAGTGTGCTAATCTGCCGCCTACTCGGAGTATCTCATTGTCATCAAGAAATGGGTTTAATGAGTTCAAGTTGCTATTTGGCTTCACTGATCTGTTTAACTTCAAGTTCCGTAAATCGTCTGCAAAGCACTGAAGCTGCATTGCCTTGATTAAAATTATCTCAGTATTTTGCCTTTCGCGACAAGTAATATCCAAGGAGTCAAGCTTAAACTTTTTCATTAGTTTTTGTTGTTTGGTAAAACGCAAGCAGTATGATAATACATGTATTAATTTTATGTAGCTCGACAATCTATCAAAAATATCGTTACAAGATGAAATAGATAATGAAATAGTCTTAAGATCGAGTTCAGGGTGGTTTGAAGAAATTTGTGAGAACCTTGTAATGTGACAATCTCGCGGCAAACAATCCGGATGCTGTGATAAAAACGTTGGACCGTGCCACCATAGAGAAGAAGTTTGTAAGTCGTTGGGATTCAGTCCCCTGGAGATTATGTCTGTGGGATTGTGAATAGATGAGATATGGTTCCAATTATTTATGTCAGATATTTTGAATCTCCGCAATACGGTTGCACACGAAAACTTTCCACGAGCGAGGTTCCGCACTTAGCCATGAAAGGACTATTGAAGAATCTGTCCAATAATATGTTGAAGAAATATTCAACTGCAGTGATGAGGTTATCTCTTTAACTAGTTGTGCTAGAAGAAGCGCTCCGGCGAGTTCCAGCCTGGGAAGAGATGAACGCCTTAAGGGGGGGGGGGACACTCGAGATTTAGCGCACAATAGAGTGACTTGTATATTGCCGGCGCAATTTTCCGATCTTGTGTAGACACATGTGCCATAAGCTTGCATGGATGCATCACAGAAACCATGCAGTTGGATATTAATAGGATCGTTTAATAGGGCATGTCTTGGAATTTTTATAATGTTGGGATTTGGCATTATGCTATAGAAGTTAATCCAGTGTTTATAAAGATTAACTGGTACGGGATTGTCCCAATTAAGTTTAGCTAGCCAAAGCTGTTGCAGTATATTTTTTGCCTGAATGATGATTGGACCAAGAAGACCAAGAGGGTCGAATATTTGAGATATGGTTGAAAGAATACTTCGTTTAGTAACGGAATTAGACAAGCTGGAAGGTATCTGGGAGCTATAAACAAAGCAATCTGTCGCAGATTTATACGATATTCCAAGAGTTTTACTATTAGATGGACCTTGCATGAAGTGCTTGACAGGCGAATCATTGTCAGAGCTAATACTTTCTAACAGAGATTGATCATTTGAGGTGAGCTTCCGCAGTTCGAATCCATAATTTTGAAAGATGCCTACTAGATTTTTTTTTGTATTTGACGTAGATTGTTTAAAGAGCAATTACTAGAAACAAGGTCATCAACGTAAAAGTCATTGAGAATAACATCACATTCGACAGGAAAGTCGCCTTGACATTCCACCGCAATTTGCTTTAAGCAGCATGTTGCTAGAAATTAGGCTGACGCCATGCCATACGTAGCGGTGTTAAGTTTAAAGTGTGACAGGTTGTCATTAGGGTTATTTCGTCAAACAATATTGATTTGTCGATATATCTTGGCAATATCTCCAGTCAGCATGAATTCATGTCGTCTGAACCGAAGAATTATAGAAAATAAATCATTTTGAATAGTAGGTCCTATTTTTAATACATCATTCAAAAAATAGCCTGAAGCGGTTTTTGCGGAAGCATCGAAAACCACTCTCAGCTTTGTAGTTGTGCTATCCTTCTTTTCTACAGAATGGTGCGGTAAATAATAAATTGGAAAGAGGCCGTTTTCTCTAGGATTTATTTTAACCAAATGACCTAGTTGTAAGTATTCATTCATAAAGTCGGAGTATTGCCTCTTGAGTTCAGGATTTTTATTTAGTTTCCTTTCTATCGAATAATATCGGTACGTTGCCATTTCTTCAGAATCAGCAAGTCTAGTATAATTATCTTTTAGAGATAATCTTACCACAAATCTACCAGATGCATCACGAGTAAAGGTTTTAAGGAAATGTGTTTCGCATTCGATTTCTTCATCAGTCATAGGTTTTTTGGGTGCATAGTTCTTTTCGATTTGCCAAAACTGCTGCAACTGAGTTTGAATAGGATTGGTTACCTTTAAGAAACTATGTGAGACAGGAGTGGCATTATAGGGTAGTTGTCCTGCTATAATCCATCCTAATTTTGTTTTATTTAATATAGGCAAATTTTACCCAGTTTAATTTGGCCAAAGCTTAGAAGTTCATAAAATATGCTTGCTCCGAGAAGCACATCGATTTCAGAAGAAGTATTAAAGTTTTTATCTGCTAGCAGAGTATTACCTGGAATCTTTATATTCTTTAAGTTAGCTCTTTGTTGTGGCATTATACCGGTAATTGAGTCTATGATTAGAAACGTTAACTGGAAGGAATAGATACTGTGTAGCGATTGCGCCTTGATGATTGCATATTTGGATATGTTTGTATAACCCTGGCATATTCCAAACACCGGAATGTTGACCTGGTTGTACGTTAAGTTTAGTTTATCAAAGATTCGTTTTGTAATGAAATTAGATTGTGAGCCGCTATCTAACAAGGCCCTGCATTGAAATGTTTTTCCTCTGTTATCAAACATTTTGATCACGGCTGTAGATAGCAATAGTGATGAACATATTTGACGTTGCAGTATGATTGCATATACTGTCTAGGCTTACGTTATTATTTTCGATATGCATTTTGTCAAGTTCATCATTGTGACCGTTTGTTTCAGGACCATTCTGAGCGCGAGAGTTGACGCTTTGAGGATTTGTTCGGGCTTGTCTATAAGGTTTTTTATTCATATGATCGCTTTTGGATCTGCTTGATCGATTTGAGAACAAATGCAGAAGTGAATGATGCCTTCTTTGACAAGAACGACATGTATGCAACGATTTACAGTCAGCATTCGAATGTCCTGGTCTCAGGCAATTTGAGCATAGATTAAATCGTTTACTTTCCGATAACCTTTTGTTGATGGGGAACTCTGAAAATAATTTGCAGGCGTAAATAAAGTGCGGTTCAATGCATAACGGACAATGTGGACTTGTAGATAAGTGCGAGTAACTGCGACCATCGGGTTTTTGTTTAGGTTGGGTATTTTGATTGGAATTGTTAGCTTTAGTGTCCAACGACTCCAGTAATTGGCAGCATACAGTTAAAAATTTCGAGTATTCCTTAATTGTTGGTGAGGTATTGGATCTTGTGGCTATTTCCCATTCCCTACGGGTTGATGAATCAAGTTTAGAATTAAGCGAATATATCAAAATAGTGTTCCATTCATCAACGTTCTCTCCCAGATTTCTGAGGCACCTAAAATGCATTTGAAATTCATCTAACGTTTTACGCAGCAGTGTATGGGATTCTTTGGAAATAATAGGTAACTCGAAAATGGCCTTCATATAAGCATTTATGATGGATTTTTTATTTTGATAACGCTGAATTAATAGGTCCCATGCGATTTTATAGTTGCTCTCACTAGCGCTTAATGACGATATTATTTTTCCCGCTTCTCCCTTGAGCACACCGCGCAAGTAGAAGAAACGCTGAACATCTGTGAGTAAAGGATTTTGGTTAATTAATGAATCAAAAGCCTCCTTAAAGGAAATGAAATTATTGTTGTCGCCCGTAAACTTTGGAAGGACTAGATCGGGAAGCTTTATGTTTAGGGTTTGATTATTTGGTATTGGTATGGCACAGTAAACAGACTCGGGCGTAATTTTGATTTCAGGTTTTAACGGGATATTATGTGTTGTCGGCAACACCAGTTTCATTTGTGCAACTATCACGATAGAAAAGCACCTATTATCAAATTCGTCATGCTCTTGTTCGTTTTTATCGATTTTGTCTGGGTCAAGTTCTTCAATTTCATTCTGAATCAAAACAAACTCAGAATAAAGAGGCGTTATTTTATCTAGGCGTGCATTTACTTCAGTTCTAACTTCATCAGTTGTATCAGACAACGAAATTCTTTTTAAGAAACTGTTAAACCTTGTAAGAGAAGCTTTAATTTTAGCTCGGCGAGCCACAAGTACTTGGAGTTCAGGGTTAGGATCAGTTTTTATCTTGTTTGATGAAGAATGAGCAATATTAAGCTAAATGAGCTCTTAAGAGCAGTAGGTAGCTATAGAATATTAGACAAATATTTGACGATATGTCAATTTCTCTCTAGTAAATTTACTATTTGAAATGCATTAAATTTACCATCTAAAGCAGTGTATAAAATTAGCTTAGAATGGGTAATTACCTCCTAACTAGAGTTAGAGAGTGGAGTAATTAAATTGTATATTCTAGCAAAATACAAGTTTCGCGATATCAAACAGGTCGTTGAATATGCTGAACTGAATATGCAACTACTGGTTTAGGTTTAGCGTAATAAATCAGAAACGGCTGACCTGTATATCCGTTTGATGGTGCTTGTTTAGGTTTACCCTGGTGGTTTTGTTGTTGGCAAGCTGCAAGTTACAGATTTTGAAATTATCCCAGCTCGAGGATCATGGTTTAGGAATGATTCCCACTTTGTGGTGATCCTTACTTGGATGCAGGATATCACCACTGTGATGTGATATTAAATATTAAGATTCTTCTAATTTTATGTAGATCCTGATTTTATTGATGCCTTTTTACATTTTTATTTTTTGATATAAGTTTTTTTTACAAAATACATAGGCTCCTAACAAAGGAGATATTAGATTTAATAGAGAATAGAAGAAAGCTTAAACCTTTCAGAGAAGTGGATAGTGAAAGTAAGCAAAAATATAATACAGTGAGAAATAAGATAGTACATGAGTGTAGAAAAGCTAGAAATAAATGGATGGAGGAGAATTGTAAGGGAATACAAGATGATTTGAGAGTAGGTAAGACAGACAGGGCTTACAGGGCAGTTAAAAAGTTTTTTGGGGAAGATAGGAAAAAATGTAATGGTATTAGAGACAAGAATAATGAGCTTCTAATAAATAAAGTTGAGGTAGCAGATAGATGGAAAAGATATTTAGAAGATTTATATAAGGGAGACGATATGGATGAGTTAGAGAACGACCAAGAAGAGGATGTAGAAATAGGGTTCTCAATATTAAGAGAGGAATTTGATAGAGCTGTTCGGAATCTTAAATTAAATAAAGCGCCAGGGATAGACGATATTCCCGCAGAATTAATAAAATATGCAAGTCAGAAAACTTTAGACAGATTATATGAACTAGTAAATGTAATATATGACACATGTGAGGTTCCAATAGATTTCGAAAAAGTATTATTATTCCAATCCCAAAAAAGTCAGGAGCTGATAGGTGTGAGAATTTTAGAACGGTTAGTTTAACTTCTCATGCTTCCAAAATACTAACAATAATAATTAAAAATAGAGTAGAAGCTTTGACTGAGAATTATTTAGGCGAAGACCAATATGGTTTTCGTAAAGACAGAGGGACTAGAGAACCGATACTAATGATTAGGGTAATTATCAAAAAAAAAGGTTACAAAAAAATAAAAAGACTCATTTTGCGTTTGTAGATTTAAAAAAAGCATTTGATAGGGTTAATTGGATTGTTATGTTCAGGGTTTTGAGAAAAATAGGAATCTCTCATAGGGATAGAAAAATTACTTACAGTCTATATAAAAACCAAAGCGTAGTAATTAGATTTGATGAAATATAAAAGGAAGCTAAGATTAGAAATGGTGTTAGACAGGGTTGTATACTGTCTCCCTTGATTTTTAATGTTTATATTAAGGAAGCTTTAAACTTAGCTAGAGAGAGAAAAGAGATAGGTATTAGTGTACAGGGACAGAAAATAGACATGTTACGTTTTGCAGATGATATAGCCATTATAGCAGAGTCTAGAAAAGAGTTAGGAGAGTTTTTAAATATTTTAGATGAGATACCACAGAGTAACTATGGTATGAGAATTAACTCAGTAAAGACAAAGATAATGACAAGTGAGTTACAGCCTAGTTCTAAACCAAAATTAAAAATAGGTAATACCGAGTTAGAGGAGGTAGATGAATTTTGCTATTTAGGTAGTATAATTACAAAGGATGGACGTAGCAGAAGGGATATAGTAGCTAGAATAGCTGAAGCTAGAAAAATGTTTTTAATAAAGAAAAACCTACTAATAGCTAATAGTATTAGTTTAGATAATAGAAAAAGTTTCTTAAAGTCGTACGTATGGAGCGTTCTACTATACGGTAGTGAGACTTGGACAATTAAAGAAGTAGATAAGAAAAAGATAGAAGCTTTTGAAACTTGGTGTTATAGGAGAATGTTAAAGATTAGTTGGACAGATAGAGTAACAAACGATGAAGTTTATAGAAGGATAGGTGAGGATCCCTGTATATGGAAACAATTGAAGGTCAGGAGAGATAGAATGATAGGGCACCAGTTAAGACATGAGGGACTATTTAGTAAAGTTTTAGATTATAGACTACCAAATAAAAATACAGTAGGAAGGCCTAGACAAAGCTATATTAGTCAAAGTATTAGAGATTTAGGTTGTGAAGGCTATGTAGACCTTTTTAGACTAGCTCAGAATAGAAAAGAATTTAGAGCTGCGTCAAACCGACTTTAAGTAAGTTCGAAAACAAAACAAAAAAAATAAAAATCAGTTAACTAAATGTCACCAGGACATAACTCACAATTAGTTTGCGGTCTGGCATGTTGGTAGCGTTTCGTTGCTTAAGCCTTACCATAACATATAATTCAATAAACGTCACCATGACATAACTCACAATTAGGTAGCGGTCTGGCATGTTGGCAGCGATTCGTTGCTTAAGCCTTACCATAACATATAATTTAACACTTTTCCTTTTTGAAGCGGATAACCAGGTTATATTTCATTTCCTTATAAATGGTAATCATGTAAACATGTTAGAGTTCTTTAACAACCATCAGGTTGCTAATATCTATGTAGAGTCAGCTGGATAGGAAAAAGATAGAAGGATATAGGAAGACCTAGACCAAACTATATTAGTCAAATTATTAGAAATTTAGGTTGTGAAGGGTATGTAGAGCTTTTTAGATTAGCACAGAATAGAAAAGAAGTTAGAGCTGCGTCAAACCGACTTTAAGTAAGTTCGAAAACAAAACAAAAAAAAAAAAATCAGTTAACTAAATGTCACCAGGACATAACTCACAATTAGTTCGCGGGCTGGCACGTGGGTAGCTTTTCGTTCCTTAAGCCTTACCATAACATATAATTTAATAAACGTCACCATGACATAACTCACAATTAGGTAGCGGTCTGGCATGTTGGCAGCGATTCGTTGCTTAAGCCTTACCATAACATATAATTTAACACTTTTTCTTTTTTGAAGCGGATAACCAGGTAATATTTCTTTATAAATGGGAATCATGTAAACATCTTGGAGTTCTTTAACGACCATCAGGTTGCTAATATCTATGTAGAGTCAGCTGGATAGGAAAAAGATAGAAGGATATAGGAAGACCTAGACCAAACTATATTAGTCAAATTATTAGAAATTTAGGTTGTGAAGGGTATGTAGAGCTTTTTAGATTAGCACAGAATAGAAAAGAAGTTAGAGCTGCGTCAAACCGACTTTAAGTAAGTTTGAAAACAAAACAAAAAAAAATAAAAATCAGTTAACTAAATGTCACCAGGACATAACTCACAATTAGTTCGCGGGCTGGCACGTGGGTAGCTTTTCGTTCCTTAAGCCTTACCATAACATATAATTTAATAAACGTCACCATGACATAACTCACAATTAGGTAGCGGTCTGGCATGTTGGCAGCGATTCGTTGCTTAAGCCTTACCATAACATATAATTTAACACTTTTTCTTTTTTGAAGCGGATAACCAGGTAATATTTCTTTATAAATGGGAATCATGTAAACATCTTGGAGTTCTTTAACGACCATCAGGTTGCTAATATCTATGTAGAGTCAGCTGGATAGGAAAAAGATAGAAGGATATAGGAAGACCTAGACCAAACTATATTAGTCAAATTATTAGAAATTTAGGTTGTGAAGGGTATGTAGAGCTTTTTAGATTAGCACAGAATAGAAAAGAAGTTAGAGCTGCGTCAAACCGACCTTAAGTAAGGTCGAAAACAAAATGATGATGATAGGCTCCTATGAAGCTAAATATCAATAATTTAAATAGACTGTAGTAGGTAGGCCGGGCCGGACCTCAGTCAGTCCATGCAAATATACATACACTGATGTGTGCAAGTATGTAGACCAATGACCACACAACACAAATGACAGTAGTACTAAACAATACTTGCAAACCCTTCTCCAAATAGCAGGTAGTTTACACCTTGAAATTAGATTTTTTAAAAAGTATAGGGGACCATTGTTTGCCATTGATAGGAACTGATTATTACGGCCTAGTGTATACACAAACCAAAAATTAAAAAAAGGCAAGCACTATTACCCGTTTAAATTACTTGTAAGCGCTTCTCCAAATAGCAGGTAGTTAACCTACACTTTGAAATTCGATTTTTCAAAAAGTATAGGGGACCATTGTTTGTTATTGATACGAATTGATCATTAGAGCATAGTGCACACACAAACCAAATATTGAGAAAGCACATATCACCAGACGACATTGGAAAGACCGCTTTTGGATATCAGTAAAGCACTTGTAATTGTATAGGTATATATTATATAGGTATGTCGTATGTAACTTGGTGTTCTAATATTGGTTTTTAATATTGTTTTTGACAGTGTTATAGAATAATATAGGATAATTTGCAATATTTTGTAGAATATTGTTTATATATGTAGAGGTTATGTAATATATTTCCTTATGTTGTATTAATAAATGAAAAATTAAAACCTGTTGTTTCAAATTAATAATGGTACAATGCTTTTATGCTGCTCAAGCGTTTTGGGCGATTTACCGTAACATCGAAAATTGGGCAATTTTTACTACTTCTTCCTGGCATAAAATTTTGGTTGGCAACCCTGTGGGTAGTACCGGTGAATTACATTTCCTACTTTAATTTTTTACTTTGCAGGTCAAACCTTGATTTAGGGAATAATACTTATTTAATTTCTACTAATATTTGGAAGGAACAATTTGAAAATGGTTCGTCAGAACAATGAATGTAATCTTTCTAAAGATTTAGCAACATATCTTGCAAGGAGGGTAAGAAGTGTAGGTGATATAGATAATCGTTATGGATATGGGTCCATTTTCTGTGATGCTACCTTATATCTTTTTGGAACAGACTGCCATGCTAAACGCAAACCACTTATAAACAGGTGGAAAAGAAATATAAATAATATAAGACAATTGTGATTGGAGATTGTTGAACGAGAAAACAATCGAAGCAAAGGTGAGTTGGAAGGGGATTATTTATTCCATGGCATTAGTGAGGTAGATGTAGTGCAGAGTAGTAGCAGTGCTTATAATTCTATTACATTAAACAACGATCGCCCGAGAAGAATATGGCCCACCTTTCAATGTGTGATAATATCATTGATATAGAGAACATCAATAATTCATCAGTGCATCCTCATTTACACACTCAGTGCTTAAACGACAACAACGTTTATAAATTTACTTCTAAAATACAAAATATTTTCAAATCAGATTCTACATTTAAAAAAATATATACGTACCTAAATTATAATAAAATGATGGCATTCTCTGGGGTAAAAGATTCCGGAGTTAAAATAGTCCCCCCAGTCGGATCTCCGGGAGGGGACTACTTCGGAGGATGCGATCGGAAAGTTAAAAATAAGAGTCGGGAACATTCTGCGAGTCGGAGCGTGGAATGTTAGAAGTATGAAGCAAGTAGGTAAGCTAGAAAACCTAAAAATCAAAATGAATAGGTTATCACTAGACATAGTAGGGATCAGCGTTCGGTCGCCAGAGGCGGGGATTTTTGGAGTGGAGACTTCAGGGTAATTCATACAGGAGCAGAGGAAGGAAATTTGGGCGTGGGGATAGTTATGCGGAAAAAGATAGGATACTGTGTAGAAAATTACTTACAAAAGAACGAAATAGTACTCATGGTTAGATTAGAATCTAAGCCGGTAAGCACAGTAATAATACAAGTATACATGCCTACCTCTAGCTACAGTGACGAAGAGGTAGAAGCCATCTACAAAGATATCGAAGACATATTAAGATACGTAAAAGGACAGGAAAATTTAATAATTACGGGGGGGTTTTAATGCCGAGGTAGGTGAGAATAGGGAAGGAGCAGTAGTAGGTTTATTTGGTTTAGGCACGAGAAACGACAGGGGAAATAGGCTGGTAGAATTTTGTGACAAGAACAATTTAATCATCACAAACACATTATTTCAACATCATGCTAGAAGACGATATACGTGGAAGATGCCAGGAGTTATAGGAAGATATCAAATAGATTACATTCTTGTTAGACAACGGTTTAGGAATCAAGTAAAAGACTGTAAAACTAACCAAAAGCAGATATAGATACTGATCACAACATCGTAATTATGAAGGCCGCACTTAAATTTAAGAATGTGAAAAAAAGAAACGGAAAAAGGCACTTGGACTTAGAGAAACTAAAAGATAAAGATATTCAAGAAAGATTTGAAAAAAAGTCAAATGAATTGCTCAAAGATATCGGAAAAATATCTGATACTAAGGAAGTATAAACCGAATGGAATAACATTAAATCCAGCCTAGACATGGCGGTCAGAGGTATTCTGGGGTATACACAAAAAGAAAATAAAAACCATGATAACAAAGGATATCTTGAATCTAATAGAAGAAAGACAAAAATACAAAAATAAATCAGACGAAACAGGAAAACAGAGATACAAAGCCATAAAATGGGAAATTATTCGAAAATGCAGGAAAACTAAAGAATAATGGATTGATGAAAAGTGGAAAGAGATACAAACAAAGATGGAAATAGGAAAGACAGACTAAGCATATTAAAACCACATATCCTTATATTATATTATAAAATACATATTCTGAATTTCCTGATTATACAGGGTGATAGAAATGTCACTCTGTTTAGCATGCAAAGCCACAGACAGGGTATACAGCTGTGATAAATGTAATCAACTACTGTGTGATGCCTGTAGTGGACTTCAATCTACTGAAATTCGTTGTCTAGAACTAAAACGTAAAACACTAATATTTCACTGTAAAACTTGTCTGGCACAATCAGATAGAACACAATCAGATAAGTTAAACATATTATTAGAGACCAAATTCAGTGATGTCCTAAAAAGCATCCATACTCTTTTTGAAAGCTTTAAAGCCGAAATATTAGACAGCATGACAAGAAAGGTCCCCTCAGGACAACCATATTCCCAATATGCTGAAACAAAGAAATCATTTGCTGCAATAACTAAAGCTGAACCGGTTCTAGTTGTAAAACCCATCAGCGATCAGCACAGCAATGACACAAAAACCGAAATTAAAGATGCTATTAAGCCAATAGATATTGGAATTAATGTATCTAAAATACGTGAAGCACCTAAGGGAGGTATTGTCATTGGATGTCAAAGCCAATCAGACCGAACAATATTGCAGAAGGAAATAGTTGGAAAACTGGGTACTAAATATAATGTAGAAATTCCCCATCTTAAAAAACCAAAATTAAGAATAGCACAGATAAGCAGAGATGATGTCGATGCAGATACCAATTCAATTGCTAAAAGTATTATAAAGCAGAATGAGCTAAATACTGGAAATAAAAACTTTCACCTAAAGGTTTTAAAACTATTACAATCTAAAAAGACAAAAACTACAACAGTAATCATTGAAACTGATCCGACTACACATGACTATCTGCAAGGGAAGGGCAAAGCCGCCATTGGATGGTCTATGGGTACCATCTATAATCACACCCACATTACACAATGTTTCAACTGCCTGAAATTCAATCATGTAGCCGAAAATTGTAAATCAGATACTATTTGTTCATTATGTTCGGGAAAGCATAACTTCAAAACTTGTACAGCTAAAAGTTATACTTGTTCCAACTGCTATTTTGCTAAAACCAAGCTAAACATGGATATTAATGATGCACATGCAGCAGTGGATAAAGAATGCCCCTGCTACCTTCAAATGTTGAAGAAGGAAACTGCTAAAACCGACTATATAATGGCATAGCAGTAAACTCAGTTTACACTACAGAAGACAATTGGATACTGCAGTCAAACAAAGCATAAACAAAATACGCATCTGTCTGGTTAATATTAGGTCTCTGATACCGGTCTTTGATGAGTTCATCGCTACCATAACACCACACGAATTTGACATTATAGGTATAACGGAAACATGGTTGCCAACTGATTTTCTTTCCAATCTAATTCACATTCCAGGTTATTCTTTAATCAGGGAAGATCACCCTACGAGAGGTGGTGGCATATGCCTATATATTAACAGCAATCTTACATATAAATCTATACAATTAGACATTGTTGAGAATCATAATATCGAGCAATTATGGATCCAAATTAAAGTGAGTAAAATGCATGTTGCCACTGGAATTATATACAGGCCACCAAATAGTACTATCTCCTCAATAGATGAACTTGAATCTGCACTTTCTCAAGTCAGCATCATATGTGAAAATATAATACTCATGGGTGATATAAATATCGATTTCCTCCAAAATAGCACTAATAAAAACAGGATAATTTCATTGTTCACTGCCTTTAATCTTATGCAACATGTAAAAGAGCCTACACGAGTTACAGCTACGTCTTTTACACTTATCGATATTTTGTGTACAACCAAAAATATCACTACTGCATTATGTGAAACTATTGACTCAAATAATCTAACTGATCATAGAGTGGTTGTCTGTGAATTAAGTATTGCGTTACCAAAGTTCGAAAACAGAACTATTACTTATCGGGATTTTAATCTCTTTGATATTAAGGAATTTGAGTATGACGTACATCACATACACTGGCAATTCATAAAAACTGTACCTGAACTTAACAGCAAGGTCAACTTGTTTAACGAAACTATCATCAACTTATATGATGTACATGCACCAATGCGTACTGTTAACATAAAAAAGAATATTCCACCATATATTACTTCAACAATTCGACAAATGATAAAACTACGTGATGCGGCTTATAACAGATACAGAAAACAAAGGACCGATGCAAAGTACAACTATTATAAGACTTTGAGGAATTATATTGGCCAGGCCATCAAAAATGAGAAAAAAGCTTATCTTGAACATCAATGCAGACAAAACATCAATGCTCCAAAAAAACTTTGGAAGGCATTTGATAGATGCAAAATTCATTCTACAGTGAAACACCAGATATCACCAGAAATTAATAATCCTGATGTTGTAAATGATTATTTTGTTAATTCCATATCACATCAAAAGGTAGAAAAAGCTGAGATCAATCAGTATATGCATAATTGTCTACCCAGCATAAATAAGTTTACTCGTTTTGCAACTGTAAATGATGATGTAGTTAAAGCATCTATAAAACGCATAAAATCCAATGCCTGTGGTGTTGACGGTATCAATCTTAAGATGTTATTACTAATAATGCCCTACTGTATCGAAATAATTACATATCTGGTGAATTTATCACTGCAAGAAGGCATATTTCCAAATTCTTGGAAACGATCTGTCGTTGTACCTATTGGGAAAAAACCATTATCCTGCTCACCCTCCGATTTACGGCCTATTAGTATACTGCCAGTGATGTCAAAAGTCATTGAGCATATAGTATATACACAAATGTTGGAACATATTAATAGATGTGGCATCCTACCTGAACTCCAGTCTAGATTTAGAAGGGGGCACAGTACAGCTACTGCATTGACCAAGGTACTAATTGATCTATCACATTCAGCAGACAAATCAGAGGTTACATATCTCGCATTCATAGACTTCAGTAAGGCATTTGACATTATTGTGCATGACCTACTAATTGCGAAACTGCACTACCTTGGATTTGATAAAATTACTCTTGAATGGTTCACTAGCTATTTAAATGGCAGATATCAGAATGTCTTACTAAATAATAAAACCTCACAATCGCTACATGTAACTCAAGGTGTTCCTCAAGGAAGTAACCTTGGACCATTGTTATTTGTGATTTACACAGCAGATTTACCGCAGGTCTTAACGCCGACTTGTAGATACCACATGTATGCAGATGATGTATTATTATATACATCTTGTAATACTCTTACTGTAAATTCTGCAATCAATCTACTAAATAAAAACCTGGCTGCTGTTAGTAGATGGGTCCAACGTCATGGACTACTTCTCAACGTCTCTAAAGCGGAAGCACTGTGATCTGTTCTCAAAAAAATTATGCAAGAGTAGAAGAAGCTCAGATAAATAGTCTTACTATGAATGGTGCAACAATTAACATTGGAAGTGCCGTTAAATATCTTGGAGTAGTATTGGATAAGCAATTAAACTTTGAAAGTCATGTCAATAAAAAAATCGGACTTTGTTACTATAAGTTGCGCACCCTATACAGATATAAACAATTTTTAAGCTCCGAAGTAAAGTGGAGAATATGTAATAGTCTAATTCTATGTCATCTGGACTACTGCAACGTAGTATACTACAGCTATCTAAACGCACGAATAAAACGTAGAATACAAGTCTTACATAATACATGCTTCAGATTTGCATATAGCGTACCTTATAGACAGCATATCACACCGTTCTATAACTTACACTGCAAGCTTAAATTCGACAGACGAGCAACCTTATTTTTAGCTACATTCATATATGCTATTATCACCTCCCGTACCCCACTTTATATGTATGAGATTATGAAACCAAGAGCTAGTATGCACCTACTAAATTTAAGAAATAACAATGATCTCAGTATCATGCAGCATAAAACTACTAAATATGAGAGTTGTTTTGCTTACATGGCTACACAATTATATAACAAATATAAAATAATCTTTTATGAAACTTCAAAAGACAAATTTTACAAGAAGCTATATGATGTCTTACTAAATGAGCAATCACAAAGCTAGGCTGATGGAAATCAAGGAAACGCTGGAATCTTTTCCTCTATTTATCAATTTAACTTAGTTTGGCATATGTATATTGTGTTTACCTATTACTTATATTGTTAATTTATAATTGTTATATTTCTTAATTTCTAGGAGGAATTTAAAATCAGCTTTGCTGAATTCCTTTTCTTTTGGATATACCAATAAATTTTTGATTGATTGATTGATTGATTGAGCATACAAATTAATTAGAATGAATTTTAGGGATATAAAACCGTATAGCAAAAATATAAGGGACGCACAAGGAAACGTCATCATAGAAAACGTAGAGAAAGTAGGTAGATGGAAAGAATATATAGAGAATTTATATGCAGGACAGGAACTAACTGCATTAGAACAGAAATCAGACATTGAAAATGATGACTTGGGATATCCTATACTTAGGGATGAGTTTGAATTAGCATTAAAGAGTCTGAAAAATGGTAAGGCGCCGGGTACAGATAAGGTGCAAGCAGAAACTCTAAAAGCCGCTGGACAAGCAGTAACAGAACGTCTCTTCCAACTTGTAAGCTATATGTATGAAACAGGCGAGATATCCAAAGATTTCAAACGTAGCATCATAGTAACTATACCAAAAAAGAAAGGCACGGATAGATGTGAAAATTTTCAAACAATAAGTTTGACAGCACACGTGTCAAAAATATTAACTAGAATTGTGCAAAGACTAATGGAAAAACGGGCGGAAGAAATACTAGGAGAAGACTAATTTGGGTTTAGGCGAAACAGGGGAACACAGGAGGCTATTTTAGCTCTGAGAGTGATAATGGAGAAAACAATAGTAAAAGGAGAAAGCGTGTATATAGGGTTTGTAGATCTGGAAAAAGCATTCGACAATGTAAAATCGAAAAAAATGTTTGAAATACTCAAAAAAGATTGGAATGAGTTATAGGGATAGACGGATAGTACATAGCTTATACAAAGAGCAAACAGCAGTAATAGAATTAGAGCAGGAACGTAGAGAAGTAAACATTAGGAAAGGGGTGAGACAGGGATGTGCCCTATTCCCATTGATTTTTAACTTGTACATAGAAGAGGCAATGAATACTGTCAAATGCAGGAAGACATTTGGAATTACTATGCAGGGACCAAAAATTAATATGCTTAGATTTGCAGATGATATAGCGGTATTAGCGCCTAGCAAGGAAGAGTTAGAGCTGCTCTTAATGTAATGGAAACGGTTCTAAGAGAGAGATACGGTATGAAAATTAACAAAACGAAAACTAAAGATCTAGTATGCAAAGGTGGGGAAAATAAATCAAAAACAAGAATACAAGTATGTAACACGAACTTACAAGAGGTTAAGGATTTTTGCTACCTAGGAAGCCAAATAACGCAAAATGGGAAAAGCACAAAAGATATAAAACAAAGATTAGCACAAGGTCGTGCTACATTTAACAAGAAAAAGCAACTACTGTTCTCAAAGACCACAAACATAGAAACAAGGAAAAGATTGCTTAAAACATATGTGTGGAGCACAGCACTGTACAGCAGTGAAGCCTGGACAGTAGGAGAAGCGGACAAGAAAAAGGTAGAAGCCTTTGAAATGTGGTGCTACAGGCGTATGATGAAGATATCATGGACAGACAAAGTTAAGATCGAAGAGGTACTAAAAATGGTAGGGGAAGAAAGGAATATGTGGAAAACGGTAAAAAATAGGAGAGATAGGATGATAGGCCACATACTACGGCATGAGGGAATAGTGCGGAATATATTAGAAGCAGAGATAGGAAATAAGAGAAGAAGAGGCAGACCTAGGTTAGACTACTGCACACAGATAGTAAAAGATGTCGGCTGCATGAATTTCAGGGAGATGTGTAGGCTAACCCAGAATAGAAATCAATGGAGGTACGCATTCAACCAATCCCAAGATGGATAAACTAATGACGAGAAAATAACTGTGCTTAAACACGATGATTATTATAAGTAACTTCAATAATTAGTTGGGCAACATTCTCGAATAATGTTAAGTGTGTGAAAGGATTTACTGGAAAACCATTATTTCGGCAAATATCTATGTGTTGGGGCATCTTGTTAGCCACAGGTTGCTTAACCTCCTTCACTGAATCTCGGTGAAATAGGGCATAAAATTAGAAAACAATAGAAGGGGATTTGAAGCGGATAACCAGGTCATATTTCATTTCCTTATAAATGGTAATCATGTAAACATGTTAGAGTTCTTTAACAACCATCAGGTTGCTAATATCTATGTAGAGCCAGCTGGAAAAAGGATAGAAGGATATAGGAAGACCTAGACCAAACTATATTAGTCAAATTATTAGAAATTTAAGTTGTGAAGGGTATGTAGAGCTTTTTAGATTAGCAGAGAATAGAAAAAAAGTTAGAGCTGCGTCAAACCGACCTTAAGTAAGGTCGAAAACAAAATGATGATGAAATCTGATGATTAGCATAAACAACTAGTTGTTGGTTGTGAAATATGTGCAACTAATGTTGAATGTGCGAAAAGATATACTGGAAAATATATTAAATCGGTAAATGGTTAAGTGTTGGTTTAACTTGGCAGCCACAGGCTGCTTACCTCCCCTTCACAACCACTGAAGGTCGAAGAAATAGGGTATATAATTGTTGTTCGGTCTTGAATGGCCTCTTTGTTAATGTTGAATTAAACATGTTAATGCTTCTCAAATGTATAAATTGCTAATTGCATAATAATTTATTTTATAGAGTGCTTTGTAACAAAATAATAATAGTTTTGTAAGAAATGTCATTCAAGTTCTGTCAATTTTATATGTACACATTTTTTTGCTCTGCTTATTATATAAAAGTCAACAACAAGCAGGTTTTTATTAACTACATGTATATCGGTTGTATGGAGATGGTCAACCTCAGTTGATCCAAATAAGAGACAAATAGCAATCAGTGCAATGCAATAATTAATTTTAATCACAATTTTTGTAGCATACAGCACTGGTTCAAACATTGGTCAGTCTTCCAGTCAGATATTTTATTTAATAAATACCAACCACGTATCCTCAGTTGAAAGAAACATCAAGCAAATTACGGTATTTATTATGGTCCTTACGAATTCAGCGAAATCTATGGGATATTTAGTGCATTTTAAGCAAAGCGAGGATGAACATACCACGTAGTTATTGCAGCAATAGGAACGATTCCCAGCATCAGGTAACGGGCGGCGGCACATAATTCAATAACTGGAAGTTAAGCAGCCTAATTACTGTGAGCCTATAGGTATCATTCGAATTTTGTCTTGTCTTTATTATGTAATAACAGTAACGTCAGAGTCACATTTAAAACCGATTTTTATTATATGTGCATTTCAGTTTAAGCACATACAATCATTTGGCACAAAACACAAAGGCAATTTAGTTGATTCATTCTCACGAAAACAGTATGCAAAGGCGAACTAACGATTTGTGGTTTTGAATATATTACACTAATAAAATTTTGATCTGTTTTATAGTGTGAGACTTGCTTACATTTTATCGCAGCTTCAATCATGAAAGCGGAATTAAAGCAACTTAGTATTAAACGCGGTCAAATTAAAGGCAGATTAACACGTTTTTCAAATTTTGTATAGGCCTTTAAAGATGACAAAATCATTGAACTACAAACTCGCTTGGACACGATTAATTCGGTTTTTATCGAATTTGATGTAGTTCAGTCACAAATTCAAGGTTTACTCGAAGACGATAAAGCAGTCTTAGAGGAACGTGAAACATTTGAAAATTTATTTTATGAGACAGTAGCTATGGCTAAACAACATATTTTACTGAATAAAGCGAAAGCAAAGGATGGCGATTGTGCTTTAGAACAACAGTCATTTAGTACTTCTCAGAATATATGGCAAAAAAACGTCAAACTACCGCAGGTAGTTCTGCCAGAATTTTCTGGAGGCTATCACGAGTGGATGCGCTTTTATGACACTTTTTCGGCCTTGATCGATCAAAACGCAAGCCTCAGTAACGTAGAGAAATTCTTCTACTGCGCAGCTGCCTCAAAGGGGAAGCGGAGCAAATTTTGGATTCAGTCGAAGTTTCAAATGAGAACTACGATATCGGGTGGTCATTGCTAAAAAGGCGTTTTGAAAATAAAAAGGTCATAGTCGAAAAACATATTCTGGCTCTTTTTGAAGTTACTGTAATCACAAAAGAGTCACACGTATTATTGCGAAAATTGGTTAATGATTTAGAGAAAAATATGAGCTCTAAAATCATTAGGTGAACCGACAGACAGTTGGAACTCATTAATAATTTATATGTTCAAATCAAAGCTCGATCACATTACAAAAAAGAAATGACAGGAACATTCAATTTCTTTAAAAGACGAATTGCCTACCATTTCTGACTTTATCACTTTTTTGCAAAAACATTGTGAGTTGTTAGAAAGTGTTGATACATCCAATCATAACGATAATACTAAACCTATCTATAAAAATTTTGAAAAAAAACGTAGCAACGATAAATCATTTACGCACGTTTCAGTTGAGAATCATCCATCATGCAGTTTTTGTAAAAAGGCTCATCATATTTATAATTGTAAAGATTTTTGTGCATTGAACGCGAAAGATCGTTTAGAGAATGTTAAAAAATTAAAACTTTGTATAAATTGTTTGCGCAATACTCATTTAGCTTCGGAATGTAAGTCAGGTGGTTGTAAGACTTGTCAAGCTCACCATAACACGCAATTCATTTCGAAAAGATAGATACTAGTTTGAACGAAAAGGAAACACCACAGGTGCAACCGCAAACGAGCGAAAACTTAAGTAGTAATTCAATAGCACTTACTAACTATTCTACAAACACTCACGAATCACTTATCCTATTGTCCACAGCAATCGTTTATATTGAAAATTATCACGGAAAGTTATTCAAATGTCGAATTTTACTTGATTCGGCTTCACAGTCTAATTTTATGACAGGAGCTGTTCGAGAAATTAAAATTACCAGGTCGAAAAGTATATTTGCCCGTAATAGACATAAATCAAAATCAAATCGATATTACACGCAGTACTACAGCAACTATTAAATCAGTTTATAACGCATACAAGGTTAATTTTTCATTTTTAATATTGCCCAAAATCACAGTACACATTCCTAATGTATCTTTTAGTACTTCAAATATAAACATTCCGTCACATTTATCATTGGCAGATCCATCATTCAATCAGAAAGGAGCAATTGACTTATTAATAGGAGCTTCGATCTTTTTTGAATTGTTGTGCGTGGGTCAGATAAAAACTGGTTTGAGAAATCCTATTTTACAAAAGTCAAAACTTGGATGGATATTATCTGGTCCAGTCAACATGTATCCTAATGTACAGTATGCCGTGCAGATTAAAAAGAAATAACGTACACTGGTTAATACTTACGATCACGCCGGTATGCTTCTAAAGATCTGCTGTTGATATCTTCGATTTTTGAATGTGGACTGTAGATCTATAGGTTGATAAGCACTAATGTTTTAATGCGGATGCTAGCTATTGTTCACAACAAAAAACGACACGCACTTGGGCGAATTATTACCTTCATGTAGGTTTTGACTGGTCGTCTGTAACACGCGACGTGTTGCGCACAAAGCTTGAGAACGACTCTTTTTTAACGTTACGGCAGGAACCAAAAGGACATAAAGTTCGGGTTGGTTCGTATTGGACCGTGAATGATGGGGATTACTTATGTACAGGTCAAGGCGGTACTTAATAATTTCTACAACTAATATGCAAGTTATATGTATAATAAATTAAACTATTAAAAGGCATTAACACCTAATATAAAAGCAACATCGTGTAATGTTTCGACTAGTGTGAAACTTGAAAAGCAATTGGAGAAATTTTGGGTCATGGAAGAAATTTCGGAGATGTTGAAATACACGAAAAAGAGCAACAGTGTGAAAACGAATTTGTTGTCACACTTAAACGTGATAAATCGGGTCACTTCGAAGTTCGTTTACCGGTTCGCGAAAATTTAAATGAATTGGGTGATTCGTACTTATATGCAGAAAGAAGATTCCGTTCTCTCGAAAATAAATTGTCAAAAAATTCAGAATTGAAAAATCAATATGTGCATTTCATGAACGAATATCAAGAATTGGGACATACGTCAAACATCTGAAAACGAGTTAAGCTTAAATTCGAAAAACATATTTTATTTGCCACATCACGGGGTTTTTAAGCAGGACAGCTTGACCATGAAACTTCGCGTAGTGTTTGATGCATCGGCAAAAACAACAAGTGGCTTGTCGCTTAACGATGTGTTAAGGGTCGGTCCAAAATTACAAGGCGATCTTTTTGATATTCTTCTAAGATTTCGTAAACATAATTATGTGATAGTCAGCGACATAGTCAAAATGTATAGGCAGGTCAATATAGCTGAGGATCAGCGTGACCTACAACGCATTTTGTGGCACAACCCAGAAAACAAAATCGAGTATTTTCGTTTAAATACGGTAACATATGGAACTGCGCATGCTTCATTTTTAGCGATCAGAGCATTACATCAAGTTGCATACGAAAATCAAAAATTGCATCCAATTTCTAGCGAAATAATTTTAAATGATTTTTACGTAGATGACTTATTTACGGGATCAGACACGATCGATAACGCGAGATTTATTAAAAATGACATCACAAGTCTTTTAAGTAAATCGGGGTTTGAACTGCGAAAATGGGTTTCCAACGAAGGAAGCATTCTCGAAGGCTCTAAGAAGGATGAACTTTGAAGTGATCCGTAGTATTTCTAAATCGTTTTCTCATTGGTCGATAATTATTACAAATATTATTGTGTACATTGCGATATTCGAAGGTATTTGTTAGTAGCTCAGTAACCACTTCCAGGTTTCTGAACGCATTCCGGGATGTCAGAATTCAGAGTAGAAGGGGCGCATGCGTATGGGTGATGGAACTAGAATCGACAGGTTTGAAAAGCACTTGCTGTTGAGTGCTGTTGAGTTTCGAAAATGGTAGATCGAAAGAGCTTCCACTTGGCTGGTTTTATTAAAGGTAATGTTTTATAAATTAATAATGCAGTTGATATTCAAGGTAATCCGATTACATCTTTGTAATCAGAGCCTTGCTTTGAATGGTTGTTGATGTTTATTGTAAAACCGTTAGCTAGTTAACCATCGAAGGGAATATTTTTATGATTACCTGTTGCTTTTGTCTATGAATTTTGCCATTTATTTTACTAATCAGGTGTAATCTATACCTTTCCTGTCGATTTACGATTTTATCGAAATTATTTATGTATAAATGTGTTATTTGTTCAAACAGTCAAAACTAATATTTATTTATTTGAAATAATGTTTATTTAGTGTTTAATGCGGAGTTGTAACTCCAATAGCATTTCACCTGTTACCGAAATAATAGTCAATGTATCCTTACTGTGATTGTGTGAGCAATTTGTACCAACACCATCCTTCCATATATTAAATCAAATTATTAAGCAGGTTTGAATATGAACAGTATTATATTTCTATGTTATATCTGTTTTGCTTTACAATACTAATTGAATTTAACCATAACGATGTTGTGTATATTTTTTGTTTGTAGCTTTACAATGTCATGATGTTGTTTAATTGTTCAAAAGGTATGTTTTAACCCAGGCAATCATAATGAATAATTTTTAACGTTTGCTCACTAGATTTCATGTATATTATTAACTAGCATGCTTTTATATATGAACATTTAACGCCTGAATCTGGGCTTGGTTTTATGCGGTAAGCTTTTGGTATGTTTTGATGTCTACATATTTTATGTTTGATATTTGTGATGCCTTTGACATTTTTATCAACGAACTTTGTTCGTTTATGAAATCTATTTGTCTGTCTGTCTGTGTCCGAGGCCTTTTTAATGGTCGGACATCAATGTATGATACATCAATCGATTCAGCTCGGTGTCCAGAGCTTAAGTTTTGATGTCAGTTAAAATCGGGCCACGGGGACGCCGAGCCCCGGGAAAATCCACTGGGATATTTAAAATTTTAAATAAGTTTAAAATCAATATGCGACACATATTTGAACAATTTATGGCATTTCATGCCAATTATTCCAATATTATAGACATTGTTTAAACTTAAATTTTGATTACCGAAAATAATTAGATTCATATAAAAAAAAATTTCTTATCTTATTGATGAGAACTAATATATAGCTTTTAAAATATTCATTCAATAAAATAAAATATATTAAAATGTCTCTTTTGTTGTTTATAAATTTTTGTTTTTATCTGAATACTTATAATTATTACAACATAATAATTTTAATTTCTTTAATTTGTTTTAAAGTAAGTCTACATTTGGAAGTTCGTTGCGACAATGCCTTGCATTTTCAACTTGTTTTATGTGTAATTGTTTTATTTCAGCTTAGTAACCACATTTCCACTGCATCTCTCATATCTCAGTTTAAACTTAATTATATATTTTGTTGTTTTTGTATATCCTCTTATCTAGCCGATGTCCCTATATAATTAACTAGTATTTAACGTTTGTGATAATTGTTGTGATGTAATTAGCTTGAACCTCTGGTATGACCGACCTTTGCGTGCCTTACGCGTTTGCATTTATGACTATGTTGGAGATAGTCTATTAAATAACCAGCGCCTTTTTAACTATGCGCAATCATAACATAAGTTCATTTCAGCGATTTATGTCATCTTTGTCATTGTAGTTGTACTCTTGTAGCCTTTGTGAAATATTTTGTAACACGGGCTGGAAACTGTTAATGTATGTATCTGGGCGCGTATGATCGAGCCTTGTTGAATATTACTAACATTTTATGTCCGTGCAGGGGGAGAACATTGGTAGTCAAGGCAGATTTTACCTTCCTGGTGTTCCCCTCTTTCAACTTTAGCTGGGTAGTATCGGTTATCCGACCTCAGTACCTACCAGAAAAGACTAGCTGGTTTACACTAACGTTTCTTCAGTTGTCACGTAAGCTATGCCTGGGTAACAGTTGACATCCCGTTAAATTCTATGTTGTGATCTGGGTATTTGTACGTTACCCGTCCCTGCCGAGATGTGTAAAATGCAGTTGGAAGTGTGAGAGCAGTTTGGGGTTTTCTCTGCCGTGCTCTTTCCCCAATCACCCAGGTTGAGTACGGCACTGTTTGCTTTGAATTTCAATTTTCTTAACTCTCATGCCAATGACCTATTTAGGGGTTATTATTTTGATTAAAATTCAGGTAGGAAAATACTGTAGTTTTATTTCAAACCTTCCCGCCTTAACGCCATCTTCTCAGTGAGAATTTGGGTTACATTCTAACAACACAACGTAGGTGCTATCATAACTTAAAACTAAGACACAGTTTATAATAATACAATTAATACACCTAACTGTATATTGTAAATAATTAACAAATGTATATATTAACTATCCCAAATAAGATCACTAGAAATAATACGCTACAATACAATCATAAACATCTAAGGTATATACGGTAAATAAAATAAATATGATATGATAGTTTCTACAGCTGCGTGTCATGTAAATATTCATCAAATGCGTAGTATCCCTTTTTCAATAGTATACCTTTAATTTTATTTTTGAATTTAACAATTGGATATGATTTGTAAGAATTCGATAGCTTATTATATGTTTGAATGGCTAAATACAAAGGGCTGCTTTCAGATTTCACAAGTCTATGTTTTGGAATCATTAATGTATTTTTGCTGCGTGTGTTATAATGATGCGGATCAGAAAGTTTTGGAAATGACTGAATATTTTTCCTAGCATAAATCAATAATTCATAGATAAGAATACATTGAACCATTAAAATCTGACCTTGTATAAACAGTTTTCTGCAGCTCGCTCTGGCTTTTACCCCCCATGATAATACGAAGAGCTTTCTTTTGTAGTTTAAAGACCCTGTTGATATGTGCTGAGTTAACCCAAGCAATAATGCCATAAGAGATCCGAGAGTGAAAGTGAGCAAAATAATACCACCTAACAATATGTCGATCAAGTTTTTGCAAAAGACACCGTAACACAAAGCAGCAGCTACTTAGTTTGTTACAGAGGTTATCTATATGGATATACCAATTTAATTTGCAATCTATTATAAGACCTAAAAATTTGGAGCTTGAAACCTCACTCAGGCTTGATTCACTCAACCTAATTAGCAACGAATAATCTTTGATTTTGTTAGATAGATTAAAATGTATAAAGGCCGATTTGGAGCTATTGAGTAGTAGCTTTAAATTATGGAAATAATGTTGTATTTGTCTCACTTTACTGTTAGCAGAATTAACTGATTCACTCACATTTTCAGTACTGATCAGGAGCGACGTATCATCTGCAAACTGAATGGTGTTGTCTAAACTTAAATTATTTACATAAATTATGAATAGCAAGGGTCCAAGCACCGATCCTTGCGGGACCCCTCTGTTAGTGAACAAAATACCAGATTTTATGTTATTAATTTCAACATACTGAGACCTTTCACTTAAGAAACTAACAAACCAATCTTTGGCTACTCCTCTAACACCATAACTATATAGAATCTGAATAAGTATAGAATGATCAACCGCATCAAATGCTCTACATAGATCTAAATATATTGCCATACACTCGTTACCTGCATCAAGGCTTTCATACAGCTTGTCTCACTACGATGCGAAACGGAAACCTTTTTACCAAATTTCGTAACTGTACTCTTTGGTTTACATATTGCAACCGCAGGCTGGAAAATAGTTGAAGTATTGCACCCTACTCAAAATGATGGGTATAATTGTGGAGCCTTTGTTATGCATTTCATGCATAGTATAGTTGTAAATGATGGAACTTATATATTTGGTAAAGATTTTAACCCAGACAGTTATCGCCAATTAATACAAATTTTTTTATTAGAAACCTCTTTAACTGTAACATATTATTGTCTATATCAGCCATACTCAACCTTTTTTTTATAGGGGCCACAAACACGTTTCAGTCACGGTAGCCCGGGCCGCAAGTAAAAAATAATTAGGTGTATAAATGAAAAAGTAATATCAACCTAATGAATTATTTAGTTTAATGTAAAAAAGAACTTTTAACAAAGATGCTTACTTACTTATATGTATATCTAATGAGACTTTTGGAACTGAGAGCATTTTTTAAAAACTTTATCAATATCTGGCTTGTCGTTGCATGCTACTCTTATTATATCATCCAAATGGGAATATGTCAGTTTATTTCTATATACATTCTTTGTGTATTTCATCTTTGAAAAGATGATTACTTTTATCGTTGACCCAAAAATGTTAGCATTATTTGGGCACATCTTCTGCACGCTTTTATATTTTTGGGGAACAATGCTCCAAAATTCCACATATTCCTTTTTCCCTTTTTCTTTGAAAATTACTTCCAGGTTGGTGTCATTTTTAAAATCAATAAATTCATCAAACAACTCTGAGTAATTACAATTTAAAACTGAAGCCAACTCAGAAATAGTTGGTGTCTTTAAATGCCATGGATTTTCTACAAGTAACAAACAATTTTTATTTTCTGAGATCTTGAAACCTTTTTTGAAATTCGTTTAATAGTGCAGTTATAAAATTTGAAATTATGGAGCAGTTTTCTTCTGAAATGTTAATACCGTCCTCTCTGGTTTGTATAATAGTTGGAAAATTGTGCAGCTGTTTGTTCTGTATTTCATTATAATAAATACTTAGCTTTTCCTCAAATGCAAACACTTTATTTGCCATATTGGTCACTATGTTATTTTCGCCTTGTAGACTCTGATTGAGATTGTTTAGTTTTCCGTAATATCACATAGAAAACCTAAAAGACACCACCATTCATCGTTTTGTAATTCTGGGTACCCTTTATTATTTTGCTCTAAAAATAGAATTATTTCATGGCGTAATGAAAAAAACTTTCCAAAACCTTTCCTCTCTACTAAGCCATCGCACCGAGGTATGCAAAAGAACGTCGCTGTGCTCACTTCCCAGTTCTTCAAGAAGGGTTTTAAATTTTCTATGGTTCAGTTTTTTTGCTCGTATATAATTGACAATATTGATAACTGTTTTCATTACAGCTTCTATTTCTGGTTGTACAGCACGGGCCGCCAAGTTTTCTTGATGGATAATACAATGGAATGTTATTAAATTGCTGCAATTATATTTTTTTCTTAAATAATGAAATGAAGCCATTTTCGGATCCAGTCATTGAAGGACAATTTTTTGCACATCAATTTCATGATGTTCTAAAAAATTACAAATAGTATCAAGGTAATCCGTGCCTCGGGTTTGACCTTTCATTGGCAGTAATTTTAAAAAGTTTTCATGAATTTCATTGTTTTCTGTACAATATCTAGCAAACACCGAGCACTGCAATGTTGCTGAAATATTGGTGCTGGCATCAAATGCTAAACTGAAAAACTTGCATCTTCTTAGGTTTTTTAATATATCATCGGAAATAAATTTAGAAATGTCTTCAATACGCCTGGTGCAGGTTGAATCTGCTGTATTTTTATATCAGATACTATTGGTTTTTTGTTTCTGTATTTATCAAAAAGTATATTAGCAGCACTAATAAAGCATTCCTTTACAATTTCCGCATCGGTAAATGGTTTCATATGCTTACCAAGAATGTAAGAAATTTCATATGATGCTTTTGTTACCGCCGAGTCTTGTGATAATGCCGCGAACATAACATTTTGTTGCTCATGCAATGATCTCTTTAAAAAACTCAATTTCTCAAAGACGATCCGGGAGGAAACGTTTCGTCGAAATCTTTGTTTTGAAGTGAAATGACGAGAAATATTGTATTTCTTCAATATGATACTTTCCCGACATTCAAACAAGTAGCTGCGTTGTTTTTATTTGGCACAACAAAATAATCAGATTCCCACTCATCTTGAAACAATCTATTTTCACTTGATATTTTTCTTTTACACTTCGACGACACTCCTGACATTATTTTGAAAATCATAGGTATACTTAATTTACAAAACAAAACTATTATTTGGCAGAGGGCAGTGCGTACACAAATTTAGTTTAATAATTTAGATTAAATTTATAACAAGTTTAGTTTCGATTGACAATCAAAGCGACACGCACTTAGGTCCATGGATCTTACGGTCTGGCCACGCGCAAACACGAGCGGCAGGGCGACTTGCCAATTAGTAAAACACACGTCTCATTACACATGACAAGCAATGTTTAGCTTCAAGTTGCCCGCCGTCCGCGTATGCGTGACCAGACCTTTAAGATTCCGGCGCGCGTATTTCGTATCGTCGTGCAACCATAGATTACAGACCTTTAAGGGGATTCCCGCGCCGCGTATTCCGTATCGTTTTGCGCAACCATAGATTAGGATAGTTTGCGTTTCCAATTTAAGCAAATTATCGATATCGAAATTTGAAGTTGTTTACAAATAAGTTGTAACTACCTAGTTTAATAATTGGGCCAACCAAAAAGCCTCCGCGGGCCGCAGGTTGAGTATAGCGAGTCTATATTGTTCAAAATCTGGTAGTTGCAGCTTATTTTCGAATGGTAGCGATGCAATACTTGTTTAAACTGATTATATGATAACAATACTGTTAAGAGCCGTAAGAGTTGCTGCAATGTAGAACTTGAAAACCCAACTGCTGAATGGCTATCTTGTGATGTTTGTGGCTGTTGGGTGCACTTTATCTGCATCACTATTAAAGTAGGTAATCGAAGCAAGTACCAGAATATTGCATTTAAATGTAAAATATATACTCACATATGAGTATAACCACATGAAGTTGTCATAATGGTCAATGGATTTTAAGGGGCAATTATAATAATCTAAAGTTGTCGAAGTGGGTTGGGGGGTGGGTGTGTATGCAGGTGCATGATATACCACTTCTTTTTTATTTTCAAAAATGTACACTAAATTCTTTCGAAGCAATGGACCCGTATCATTGATTACCCAGGCTATTTTATAGAAAGCTTTACGTGATAAGAACAACAACAGTAGATGCATAAATCCTTTAGAATTTTGTCCCGTTGTGTCCTACGATTTAATAGGTAATAAACTTAGACCGTAGCAACTCAGTAATATATATCCTTGCACTGACCAATCTCTTATAATCACAAGTTCGTTAATGGTACGGCAGGTGTCAGGCGCCTTATTTTGTTTACACATACGAGCTTTGAATCGTGCTTTTGCCCCTTAATTAATTTTACGCGTGCTTACTACTATTCTGGAACCCTCCTCCTACTGCAATATTCGACTTTACACTATACATGTTATATGGTTTGAAATTTACTCCAAAAAAAATTTAATAAACTTTACTATAGGAGAATATCCATACCCCTACTACTTTTTTCCTACTTCGACCACTGATGATAATCCATCAGCTTCGGTAAAAGACCCATATACGCATTGAAATTATTTTTATTCTATGTTTAATAACAAACTTTTGTGTTGTTACTCTAACAATTATACCCCAATAACTTGATATAATATATAATAATTAGCTACACCGCCATGATTTATTATAATAAATGTAGCGTAACCAATATAACCAACAGAAGTTATTTACTTTCGTTAATTTCAGTTTGATAAATCTTGAACCCTTGTGTAAGGGTTGATGCTTCATGGATTACAATATCTAATTAGTCTTCACTGAATATAGTGTATTCTGTGGGTGCGATTTTGAAAAAAAATCACTCGTAACTGCCCACAATTATTCTTAATTCAATTTTACAATTAAGCCAGGTGCAAATTGGATATGGAATGACACATTTATACTACCATGGTGTTCCAAATATTACATCAATGGTTATATGTGGAAACAGAATTGCACAGAACTAACTCATCAATACTTTATTGAATATCAAACCTTCCTGTGGGTGCGATTCTTAAATCGTCAAAACATGCCCACTACAGATACCATTTTGAAGTTTTACATGGTTTCAACATCCAGCCAATATGAAGTCGCTTGCAATACAACTTGATTCAGTTTTTTTTGTACTACTACTACTTCTGCACCCATAACGTATATAATTCTGAATATGATTTTATATTTATAATTTATAGTTGTGATGTATGATGTTATTATGTCTTTACCTAGACCATTTCCTGTTTCCTTTCTTCCGTGGGTTCTGGTTCTTTACCGAGCCCACACCTGAAGTAGAATGGGCTTTGTTATTGTATTTAATAAATTACAAGCCTATTTTACTTTTGGTGTGTAATTTTAACTACATGAAAAAATCCTAGTTTACAAAAGCCTTTGATAGAATATGATAAAAAGTTTGACTTCGGATATTTTCTAAACAAGAGTTTGCGACTTATTTCGTCATAGGAGTTCTGCACCTGATACTTTTCAGTAAATCAGCGGTTGTATGCCAAACATACATATCATACATTAGGCTTTTCAAGCACTTTAACTCTTGATTAGCTGAAAATTGTTTATTGAAATAGGTGTCATCAAAAGAATACAAGCTGTGTAACTGCAAAATGATAACAAAACAGATAACGAATCTGTTGTACTTTTGGTGTTGTATTGCCTCCGCATAACTCAAAATAACTACATTTCCATACAACACTGGTTTGACTGCGGTTACAGGACTTGGCCATTTTATTACCTATATGCCGAAAATTATTAAATATGTAAAAATATTTATTTTATTAAGTAGGTACATGCAATAATTTTGCCAAAACTGTAAAAATTTTAAACTACCTAGATTTTGCATTTGTTAATGATTTAATACATAAAGCATAAATTGTATGTTATGATAAATATTTCATTCTATCTCTATCTATTGCAGAGTAAACTTCTTCAGTAGCTTGTATGTTCCATAATTTTTATCGTTAAGGTTTTTTCATACTTGATCGTGCCTAGGTTGATGTTTTCAACTTCAAATGTTATCCCTTATAAGGTAACAGGAGACGATACATCTTTGGTCTATCTTTATTAGACTTTACAATGGTTCAATGATCGAACATTGGTCTTAAGAAATTTGTCTCAATGATTAGAGATACCTTCCCTAATTTACTTTTTGTAAGTGCCCTATTGTAAAATGTATATATTTCAATGAGAATTAACAATGATTGGTAATTTATGGTTTGTTGCTAATTGGAGTATTTAACAAAGCATGGGCTCAGTATATACATATTGCTAAGGACTGCAATGACATGCAGTCTGTCCCCGATCTTGTTTTACCATAAATACATTTTGGCATATGTAATAGAATCTGCAACATTATAGTCAAATTATAAACACATCTTCCATGTATAATTACAAATCTTGTGTACCTATTAATACTAAGTTTTCAATTTCAAATTTAAAAGCATGAATGTTCTATAAATGTTCCACTAAATCAGGTCTTTCGTGAATTCAACTAGACTGAAGTATTCTGGGATTGAATGCACAGCATGTCTATGATGCACAGTATTTGTATTCTGGGGTCACCAGGTGATCTGTGTCTGTGCTGAATGGTTTCTCATGAAGTCATGACAGCTGGAATTATATCTGCAACCCTAACGCATTCGATTATGGTCTACCAAGTGCAGAGTACCCGTGGGTTTTAAAAGGTTCTTGCTAAAATGCCGAATCTACCAGCAATTAATGTTTGCATTGTTCGTTACTTAAAAGGGATGATTGTAAATAAAGTAGTATACAAACCTCATTGGCCGTTGCTTCACATTACCTCAGTTTATTGATAATTGCGGTGCTAACGTGCCTTGGTCATCAAACTTCGCATCGGTAATGAAGCACCTTCCACCTCAATTATGTAATCTACTATTGTAATTTTGTATAAATAACAAAGTATACAATTTATTTAAATCCAATACTTTATCACATATTTGTTTACTCTGCTAATATTAAAAAGAAAACCAAAACGCATTACTGAATTATTGTGTTGCAAAATTATAATCCCTAATCAAGCAAAGAAGCTATAGACATTTTACATTACATAATTGTGAATGAGAACGATTACTGAGCAGTGTAAATTGTCTCATTAACTAGCGCCATCTACTTCCTTCTCAATTAGACTAGCCTGCAGTGCACAGACATGTGCCTGTAGTGTACACATAGACTACATTTTAATTCTGAACTGATTTTGACTACTAAAATATGAATTTCTTAGGCGATTCGATACTCCGCAGGTACCAAAACGTTATTTTGGGCACCCGATCGATTACTGAATGTGAGTGATTAATATTAGTATGTTGTTCGACTTTATAGTTATTTAACTCATATTTTTGTTTCGGTTTCAGACATACATGGACAGAGACGTGTTTTCTGTGAATTCGCTTATGGGGGACAGATTATAAATAAACTGAAAAAAAATTTCAAACATTGAAGCATCACAGGAGAGGCACAATCGCTTAGGATGGAGTTGTCCTTATAGGCAACAACGATGTGTTGAAGGTTTACAAAATATTTATAACTTATAGATTAAGTTATTCTGCCAATGTTTTATTTTAGAATCATTTTTATTTTGTAATGAAGAGAGCAATGGGAAAAATACGCTCTCATGTACTGACTTAGGTGTTCACCATATACATGTATGCACAACTCCACACACATATGGTGCGATCAGCTGCTAGAACAACTACATAAGATCGCTGGTATTAAGAGGTAACACTATACACTTTTAATGTTCAAGAGTGCTAAATTACTTTATTTTAAAGGCCCCCTCAAAAATGTATTGCTTGTAATAGACTACAGCCATGCCCTTTCTTCAAGCACCCTCTATGAAAGGTAGGTTGGCCAATGCTTTACAAACATTAATATAATTATCTAGGGACAGGCTTCATCCGAACAAGAATGGGTTGAAATTGCTACATAAATTATTGGTGGGACAATAGTTATCTTACAGACTTCACCATGAAGACTCTTTTTGGAGCCAACACCTGAGGTACAATGGGTCTTGTTATTGATTTTGCTATGTGACTGTGTCTGTTGTACTTTTGGTGTTTGATTGTCTCCATATAACGCGAAGTAACTACATTTTCATTCAACGTTGTCGGCTACAAGTAATAATATTAAATATGTAAAACTTTATTACATTATAAGTGTATATAATTATTTTAAAAAACTACAAATTTTAAACTACTTATAAATTTTGTATTCATACATTGTATATATTTATTTACATATAGCCCGCCACACAGCATTTTACGAAAATAGCGGACCGCAGTTATTTATGTACATGGATGTCTGCACGCATGCACTTTTCGCTAAATAGCAAAAATAACGTACGCTATAAATTAAGCGGTAATTGGGCAATTGCTGTCTATTCAAATTAGCATATGAAATAAGTTTCAACGGTAAATCGGATTTTCTCTCTTCATTTGATAATCCTTTTTATAATCTATAAACTTAAATTTGATTACCATAAATACATACATTTGCACTGCACCAACTACAAGATTATAGATAAAGAGGGATAGATAGGTATCTTTCATGTTATTAGTTGTCAAGGTGTTCTACGCCATTTAGCAGAAGAAGCATTCGTGGTTGTTAAATCAGCAGTCCTAAAACAGTCACAGAAGATCCCAAAATGTTATGGCGGGAAAATTTCTTAATTTAAAATTAGGGCAGTACCAAAACTTTTGAATATTTAGATGCAAGTTGAAGTTTCTTTTCTTCGAGAATAAAGTCACTTAGAATTTTTAAACATGTGTTTATTGATGTTTTGGTCCATGTTTAAAAACCAAGTGATTTTATTCCCAAAGACAAGAACATATGTAAACAACACAACAATCATAAGGATAATGTGCTCTTGAAATACGTTTTTAAACAACTTACATAAAAAATTGGTATTACAAGTATATTGTGTAGCGAGTTTGCTTGTATTAACAATATCGAATTTCAAATACTTATCCTTGATTTTGAAGCAGACAAAACTGAATATTTAAACACAGAAACATTTTTCTTTATTCTTTGGGTCACAACTTATCTTGGCCAGCTTAGTAATTGTCTACATGTAGCTATGAGAAAAACTATTTAAAGAAGAAAAGTTATGCTAGTTCAAAATAGTCTTAATTCTAATTCTCAATCATTTGGTGCTAAGTTTAATTTAACGAAGTACAAATCAAACAAAATAAATAATTTATTATTTATTACATATTCAGTTACAACATACAGTATTGCCCGAAATAAACAGTATTGAAACTAAGTTGGCGGTGTTTTTATGCGTGCGCTGTCACACTCAAGTTAGCTAGTATAGACCTGTCAAGTAAACCTCAAACAAGTAATTAGTAGGGCCTTATTGTTAAAAATGGTGTTAAGTACAGAGGAGAAAGTGTTTCTGGTAGAGCATTATTTTCGTTCATACGGAATCGGCCGACATAATGGTGCAAGTTTGCTATACGTGTCTGATCAATTCACACAAAGGTTTAATAAACGTTCTCCAAGTAATGCTGTAATTTTGGTTATTGAAAAGTTTAGAAATACAGGTAGTGTATTGTGCCAACGAAAAGGAAACTCGGGGCGTCCCAGGACAGTTAACAACAACAATAACCATGAACGTGTTTTTGAGCAAATCTTAGAAAATCCAAAAGTCAGCCAGGCAAGGACAGCGTTACAACTTGATTTAAAAAGAACTTCCTTTCAAAGAATCCTGAAGGAGCTGGGTACATTTTCGTATGTGATTCAGGTACATCAACAACTACATCCTCGGGATTATCGCAGTAGAGTGGAATATTGCGCCAGAATTCTCGCGTTACAGTATGAAAATCCTGAATTTTGAAAAATGTTTGGTTTTCAGACGAAGCACATTTTCACTTGTCAGGCTATGAGAATCGTCGCACAAATCGATTTCTGGGCTTTGCCAGACCCGATGAGGTTCAAGAGGTTCCTTTACATAGTGAAAAAGTGAGTGTCTGGTGTGCTGTTTCCGGACACGGAATCATTGGTCCGTACTTTATCGAAGAGAATGGTAGGCAAGTCACACTTAATCAACAGAGGTACAGACAAATTTTAACACGATTTATCCCTGATCTATGTCAATTCTGTCGTGCACGTAACGGCATTTCGAAACCAATTTTTCAGCAGGACGGGGCAACTTGCCATACTGCTGCCGCAATTCGTCAATTTCTTCAAGAACATTTTCCAAGCAAATTCATATCACGATTTACTGACTTCCCTTATCCTTCACATTCTCCAGACCTCACACCTCCAGACGCATACATTTGGGGCATGGCTAAAAATGCCGTTTTCAAACGGGCACCACAAACCATCGATGAATTAAAGGATGCCGTTAGAGTCTTCTTCGCAGCCCTGAGACAACCCTTATTCAATAACATGACCAGAAACTTAGAACATCGTTATGAAGTCTGTCTCGAACGAGGAGGTGCACATTTAGAACATATAATAAAGTGTCAATAATATGTATTTTTTAAATATACAAAACAATTACAATTTCAGTACTGTTTATTTCGGGCAATACTGTATTTTATCAATAATGCTTGTTTACTATTATATGTTAAAACTTTTAATTATATTATTGCATTGAGTTCATGGAAAGTGCATACTACAAATCTTATTTTATACTTTCACCAGTACAATATATTTTCTGCTGTCGTTGACATTACATATTTGGCATGTCAAATAATTTAAACTCTGCTTAATAGTAAGGCATTGCGCAATCAAAGTATACCACATGAAAATGTATGATTTTTAGATATTTCAGTTACTCGACTATACATCCCTTAAAATCTGTTTTGATTAATATTCAAAAAGTGCTAAAATTGCATTGCAGAAAATTTGTATCTGATGAACAAAAAAGAATCACTTTACCTTATACGTAAGTTAAAAAACAAAACCAACATCAGCAAGCAGCAAAGTGTTAAGTAATATGAATTTCAGGGTGCATTCGTAATTATATAGATTTGTTTAAAACAGAAACGTATAAAGTAATTACTTGACCGGCAAAAGAGCATTACTATATAGCAGACTGTTCGATCAATCTTAAAAAATTATGCTAGTTGCACATTCCTTTGTGCACAAATTAAGAAACATTTGTGACAAGTAAAATTCAAAAAATTCAATTTTTCGTTTGGAAGAATACATTTAATTACCGAGTGATTTTATGATATTTAGCATTACTGTAAAATGAATGACCCTTGACATTTTCAAGGGTGTCTTGACAAAACTTCTAAAATCACTAATTGGCTGCAATTTCTTCCCAAATTTCAAGCTATTATTGTAGGGGTACATCCAACAGTTCCTAAGTTGAATCCACATTCTTATCAAAAAGTCAAATATTATCAGTCCATGCAGGTTGGTACAAGGAAAATAATAAAAACTACGTTGCATTTCAAAAAATTTTTTGTAAAGTCAAAGAAAGATATCGATACATAAACATTGAAAAAATCTGTGATTAAGTGTTGCAAATCTGGCTCAATGTGATAAACAATTAACAGGACGTAAAGCTTGCAAAAGATAACCTTTTGGTGTCTTTCAAATATAATTATTTAAGAAATTTATTTAGTTCATTGACAATTACCTATTCAGTTGATAGTACTTTGGAGAATATTTAAAATAACATTTGTATGTTCAACATTTTGTTATATATTTATGTGGACATGATTTCAGTAACAAGATGATTGTAGCGTTATGTAAAAGAACAAGACGCAAAGTATAAAGCAAAGAATGAATACACTGGTAATAAAGTACAAATTACAATGGACTTTCAGAGAATATTTCTCTGTCCTAAATTGCAAGTGTTCCAAGATTATTATTCACAAAATTACGAGTACAAGATTTTACCATTTATAGTCTGAATGAGGTGTGGGTAGGGAAGGAGTGGTAGTACGTTTATTTGGTTTAGGCACAAGAAATAAAGTGGGGCAAGTTTGCAACAAAAACAATTTAACCATCAGAAACACATTATTTCAACATCATGCTAGAAGACGATACACGTGGAAGATATAGGAAAATATCAAATATATTACATTCTTGTTAGACAACGCTTATGGAATCAAGTAAAAGATTGTAGAAGCTACCTATATAAAACAAAAATTAGCACAAGGTCATGCTTCATTTAACAATAAAATTAACTACTGTGTTCAAAGACAACAAATATAGAAATAAGAAAACGATTGTTGAATGCATATGTGTGGAGCACACCACTGTATGAGTGTGAAATGTGGACAGTAGAAGCGGACAGGAATAAGATAGAAGCCTTTGAAATGTGGTACTAGAGACATACGATGAAAATATTATGGATAGATAAAGTTAAGAACAAAGAGGTTCTAGAAATGGTACGACGAAGAAAGAAATATATGAAAAACGCTCAATAAATGGATAAATAGGACAATATGTCGCATACTAACGCAAGAAGGAATAGTGTAGAATATATTAGCAGAGATAGGAAAAAGATAGGTAGAACTAGGTTAGACTATTGTACACAGATAGTGAAAGATGTAGGCTGTGAGAATTTCAGGGAAACGTGTAGGTTAGTTCAAAATATAAATCAATGAAGGTAGGTATCCAACTAGTTGAAAACCTAATGATGAAAAAGTAATTATATTTAAATCTGATGATTATTGTAAATAACTATAGGTGTTGCTTTTGCAATATTATCAACAAATGTTGATTGTGTGAAAGGATTAATTGGAAACTATTAATTCGGCAAATCTCTAGTGATGGGGTATCTTGGCAGCAGTCAGATTGCTTAACCCCCTTGACGTACCAATGAATATAGGTGAAATAGGGTATATATTTAGAAAACAATAAAAGGGTAGCCATATTGAATCTAACAAGAAAGAGTAGCTGCTATGTTTGAAGACAACAAACAGAAACAAGGAGAAAATTGTTGAAAGCATATGTGTGGAACACAGCACTGTACGACTATGAAACATGGACAGTAGGAAAAGCCGACAGGGGATCTATTCTGGGAAACACACATTGATATTCTTGACCCTTCGAAATCTTGACATATGCGGATTGAAAGCGAATGTAAACAACGACCGGTTATTTCCATTCCTGAAGTGTGCTTACTCAAGAAAGGTATGTATAGCTTGAAGCAATCTTTGCAAATGTGGAATGGTAAGATAAAAGATATCCTGACGGCAATATGCTATAAACAATACGAACAAGAAGTGTGCGTATTTGCGAAGTCTGAAAGGTAAAGTGCTGTCTTTTCGCTTTGTTTATATTCTATAACAGTCATGAAGTGACAGGAGAATTAAAAACTCAATTATCACGAAACTTTAAAATAAAGATTTGTATAGGTAACTAATGCATTGGGGATCAAGGTAGAGAGATAGGCATAGATGCATTTTGAAATTAAATCAAAAGCTGTATATTAATTCCATTCTGTTAAGATTTAGAATGTTAGATGCTAAACTCGTTGGTACTCCATTAGATCTCAATGTAAAGTTTGCAAATAATAAACCATCAAAATAGTTATTTTGTACACTGAATGCTATAATGCCCGCTATGTTCTTGCTCTATTTTGATCATTGTGTATTCATGTTAATGAAAATTGTACAGTTCAATTATGTTGGTGAAGAATTAAGAACGCAGTATTGTTTAAGAACCTGCAACATTTTTTGGGATGGCTATTTTACAGTCGCCTAAAGGAGAAATGTTCAAAAACCTCAAACATAGTGACTCTACTGAATAGTGATGACTATGCCGAACAATTGGGTGAAAATGTTCCTTTTTTGTATTTACAGTATCTTTAGAACATTGTGCATTTAAAAGTAACAACATCTAAGATGCCACACTTAAATTTTGCTTACGCATGGGGAAACCAATTCCTCTTCTCTCAATTTTGAATTTGCCTATTTAAAGAACTTTCCCTTGATTAATTAAGGATTCTGTTATTGAAGAATTAGTAAGATTTGAATTTAGTTCACATATAGTCTCATGTTAACATTTTATTTAAGATGTCTCTAAAATGACTTACAATAGAAATATTTATTATTTAAGGGTCAAAAGAAGCATCTAGAGGTATTGTATTACTTTAGAAGCCTAAAATATTCGTTTCATAAATTTATTTACAAATCTGTAGTTAGGAAATGGAAAAATTAAAGAAAACTAGGCAGTCTATCAAGGCTCGCATCATCCGTGTCGCTAATTGGGCAAACAAAGTCTCCACTGAGGCAGATTTATTTCAGTTGTCTATAAAAAAGGATCAGTTAATTAAATATTTTACAAGTTTTGAAGAAAATCAACAAGAAATAGAACAAACAGAAGATATTAGCCTTGAAGATGCAGACTTGGAAGAAGTTAAAACTAAGTATTGCTCAACTCTTGCTCTTATTGAGAAAATGAATTAAAAATAGATACGAACAATACTTTAAACCGCAAAGTCACAGAAACGACAGTTAAACTGCCAGAACTCTCAGTACATTTTTTGGTAATTTTTTCGAGTGAAATGCCTTTTTTCAACTTTTCACCATGCTAATTATAGAAAACCCTAATTTAAATAACCTCCAACGATTTATTTATTTAAAGTCATATTTGCGGTCAGAACCATTAAGTTTAATTGATAATATCGAAGTAATTGCGACTAATTTTACAATCGCTATTGATACATTGAAGGATAGGTATGAAAATAAGTCACGTATTATATGCATTTTAGTAAAGCGCTTGCTGAAAGTTCCATCCTTAGCTAAATGCAATGCCAAAACACTTAGAGATTTTTTAACACAAACGCGACAAACTCTGCAAGCGCTGAAAAATTTAAAAGTTCCAATCGAACACTGGGAATTAATGTTAATTAAATTGATTTTGGAGAAGGTAGATTTTGCAACGCACAAGGCTTTTGAATTTAAAGTGGGTTTTAAAGGAAATTCCAACTCTTAAACAGCTTCTTGAATTTCTCAATAAAAATGCGAAATTTTTGATAAACTAAGTTTTTCAGAAGGAAAGCAGCAAAAACCAAGTAACATCAGTGCCCCTAAAGTATTTCATTTTCATAGTACTGAAAATACACATACGTCCTCAAATAGGTTATCAAGCTGGATTTATTGCAATGAAATATCTCATAAAATCTATCATTGTAATAAGTTTAAGCAAATTTCACCTGCAGATAGGTTTTCTTTTGTAAAAAGTAAACATATTTGCAAAAATTTCCTAGGCAATAAACACACTTCAGAGTACTGTAACACGCAGAGGCGTTGCACTGTTTGTCAAAGGACAGCACGCACGTTTGCACAATCCCCAATTCATTTCTCAAAACTTGAACAATCCAACACGCTCGATTGGATCTGAACAATTATCGTCTCAAAATCATGTTAAAACTCACTCTACTAACTTCCTTACGTGTAACCCAAATAACCATTATCATGCTCAAAATACTCCAGCCCATAATCATAGGACAAATAACTCGCAATCAAATTCTCAACCTCAATCAATTTATCCGAAGTTCAAGATGGTCAAATAACTCAAAACACTACACAGACTGGGTTTTCACAATCTTCAACTAGTACCGCAACACTCTCGACAATTTCCATGCCAAATCACGTTCTCTTAGCTACAGCAATGTTAACTATATACACGAAGGATAAAGAATGTATTCAAGCGAGAGCACTTCTTGACAACGGAAGCCAAACCTTCTTCATTACTCAGGAGCTGGCGTACAAGTTAAAATACACCCCCGTCGATAAAATGTTGCAAATCTCCACAATATCAGAAAATTGCTCAGTCTCGAATAAAATGTTGGAAGTAAAAATGTATCCATCTAAAAGTAATAAGCCTATTGCGGTATGTTGTGCTATTTTAGACATAATAACCTGCAAACTGCCTCAGATTAGGATTGACAAAGATAAATTTAAATTTCCTAGAAGCATCAAATTAGCAGACCCCTCATTTTATCTGCCAGGTAAAATTGATATCCTATTAGACGCTGATGTTTACAGCGATATTCTGATGGATGGAATTATTAAAATAGGTAAAGGACTACCAGTACTGCAAAATACTGCCTTAGGATATGTAATCTCGGGCAACATTCCGACAAGTTGTCACACTAAGCGCTCTTACTTGTGTGCTACAAGTGAGGAACAACTCCCAGAATTTGCTAATGTTACTCTGCTAATACAAACAAAAATTTTTTGGGAAATTGAAGAGTTATCTAACAAGTCAATGTTAACTCGGCCTGAAGAAACGGCTGAAAAAATATTTATCGACACAACACAAATACTCCCTGATGGTAGATTTCAGGTAAATTTGCCATTAATCTCAATCAATGAAAATAATTAGTTAGGTAACTCATTTAACCAAGCACAAAAACGATTTCTCAATCTTGAAAACAAACTTTCAAAACAAGTTGAACTTTACCAGCAATATAAAGAATTTATAGATGAATACGTTTCATTAGGTCATGGGCGATATGTTCCTCTTAACCTCGTAAATGAAAATCTAGATAACAAATATTTCCTCCTGCACCATTGCGTTAAACGACAGGAGTCTCGCCATGAAATTGAGAGTAGTGTTTGACGGTTCTATGAAATCCTCCACAGGAGTGTCCCTTAACGATATTATGCTCAAGGGCTACACTACACAACGCGAATTATTTGATATTTTAGTGCGCTTTCGATTGTTCAAATTTGTGTTTACCACTGACATTCAAAAAATGTTCAGACAGATAAAAATAAACCCTGAACAAACATTTCTTTTAAACGTTTTGCGGAAAGACTCACCAGAGCAAAGTGTTAAATGTATTGAATTGCAAACGGTGACATACGGCATCAATTGCGCCCCATTTCTAAGTACACGATGTTTAGCAGAATTAGCTAGTACCAACAAAGAACAATATCCATTAGCTAATGATTAACAAGTTCCCACTGGAGTTGACATAATGATCGAAAGAATAGCAGACATGTTAACTTTTGGTGCTTTGGAAACTTGCACACAGTGTAAAAATGGACAATTTATTTTGGATAAATTAGGATATATGTGTCAAGGCAATCTTACAGAATTGACCAAATGTGAATTTGTTACTAAAGATCCTCCACGTCACGCATGTATTATTCCTCCTGAACTCAAAGAAGATCATGCATTTTTGGATAAATATAAATATATAAAACGAGCACGTCTCATTAAGGATGCTAAACCTACAATTGATACCAAAGCTGTTGTTAAGAAGGAAGAGGAAGTAGATTCTAAGCCTAAGGTAGAACGCGCATTGCCACCTTTATGCGATATGGAATTTGTTATAATAGGAAAAGCTATGGAAGATAAATAAAAATTAAAGAAAAGAATTACAATAATGGGTGGAAAGGTCATTACAAAAATCAGTGGGACTATTATGGCTGTTATTAGTACAGCTGAAGATGTTGAAAAGATGAGAGCTCGCATTTCAGAGGCACAGAGTGCAGATGTTCAAGTTGTACCTATTGATTTTCTTGATGATGCACAGGAATATTCAGGTCGCATTCCAAATCTTATTTGAAAAAGAGTATTTGTTCATGGGGATCTGATCCTCATACCCGCCTCCCTCCAGAACCATCGACTTCAAAATCAAGTAAATCAAAATCTCGCAGTATGTTTCAAAAGTCTGGACCGAGTAAGATAACTATGAAATTGAAAAGTGGAGGTGCAGTGGATCCAGATTCGGGTCTCGAAGATCGAGCTCATATTTATCAAAGTGGTAAAGATAAATATAATGCAATTTTAGGACTTACAGATATTCAAAGTAAAGTAAACAAGTATTATAAGATTCAGTTATTGGAGTCAGATGGGGGAAATTCTTATTGGGTATTTCGTGCCTGGGGCGGTATTGGAACCAGTATTGGAGAACATAAGTTAGAGCTGATATCTTTGCATGAGGCGAAAAATAATTTTAAATCTGTTTATGAAGAGAGGACTGGTAATGTATGGGAAAATCGTGACAATTTTGTTAAAGTTCCTGGTTGCTATTATCCTATTGATGTGGATTATGGAAATGAAGTTGAAGAAAAATTGACTATTGATGATAGTATTCCGTCCAAGTTAGATAAACCCATTCATGAACTGATTCAGTTTATATTTGATGTTGATGTTATAAAACAGGTTATGTTAGAGTTCAAACTGGACACTGAAAAAATGCCTTTAGGTAAATTAAGCAACAAACAGCTTCAGAGTGCATATGGAGTTCTAAATAAACTGCAGCAATTGGTCGATACTGGAGGTCAGATGGCTCATTTCATTGATGCTTCCAATAGATTTTATACATTTGTGCCACATTCATTCGGTACTGATAATCCTCCCGTAATTAACGATGTTGATACAATTAAAAAAAAATTGAATTGGTGGATAACCTAATGGAAATGGAACTTGCTTATAATCTAATGAAATCATCTGGTGGTAGTGGTAAAAGTAATATTGATGGACATTACGAACAGCTGAATACTGAAATACAGGTGCTGGACAAACACAGTGAAGAATTTGCAATAATTAAAGAATATGTTAAAAATACACATGCAGCTACTCATTCTAATTATGAATTAATAATTGAAGATGTATATACTATTAATCGTCATGGTGAAGAAAAGCGCTACAAACCATTCCGTAAATTACACAATAAACGCTTGTTATGGCATGGTTCTCGTAGAACGAATTATGCAGGAATTTTATCCCAAGGGTTGCGTATTGCACCTCCTGAAGCTCCAGTTACTGGCTACATGTTTGGCAAAGGCATTTATTTTCCTGACATGGTTTCTAAATCTGCTAATTACTGTTGTACCGGTATCAATAATAATATTGGTTTGATGTTATTGTGTGAAGTTGCATTGGGTGAAATAGAAGAGTTATATAATGCAAAGTATGTTGAGAAATTACCTAAGGGTAAACATAGTGTGAAGGGTGTTGGTAGAACTGAACCAGATCCAGCGAAATTTAAGAAAATTGATGGTGTCGTACATGTTCCTATAGGTAAAGGTAAAGAACTGCCTAGAGGATCACCAGCCTCGTTACTTTACAATGAGTACATTATATACGATGTGGCACAAGTTAAGATTAAATATTTACTGAAAATGAACTTTAAATATAAATATTAACTTATAAATCTGCTTTTGTGCTCTATCCTATTTCATCTTTTAATTACTCTATTAATTATACCGCTTTGACTTTGATACATTTAAAAATAATGTTACATGTTAGGTGCTAAGCTGTATATGCACTATTTTCATATTAAAATCTTAAAATGAAATGAATGAAAATGAATCTTAGTGATGCACTCTTAAACTCGTGCTACGTTGATGACATCCTCTATGGAACTTCCGATTTGGAAACGCTTTTCCAAACATCCGAGGAAATAACAAAACTACTTGATAAAGCTTGCATGTCTGTCCACAAACGGCGTTCCAATTCCAAGTCATTTCTGGAAGCCATTTCTGAATTACGTCAAGACTCGAATTACGTTATCAGGAAAGACAGCAGTTCCAGTAAATTATTAGAGCTCCAATGGAATTCAGAGACAGACGTGTTTTCGATAACTGTACCGCAAATTATAGTTAAGAAAGCAAACACTAAAAGGGAGGTGCTTTCCGTGATCGCATAAATATATGATACTTTAGGATTAATAAATCCAGTTACGGTTACTGCAAAGATTATCATGCAAAAAATTTGGATTTCAAATATAAAGTGGGATGAATTTTTAAATGAAGATGTACATCAAGAATGGTCAATATTTGTTAACATTATATCATCACTTCAAGTTCTTCAAATTCCATGATTTATCAACTTAGAAAATAACATAAAAATTGAAATTCATTCGTTTTCAGATGCCAGTCTCAAAGCTTATGTCTGCTTGTGTTTACTTGCATGTTGTTTATAATACTCATGACACCTCGTGTACCATTGTCACCTCCAAAAGTAGAGTAGCCCCATTGAAACAATTGATCCTCCCAAAATTGGAAGTAATGGGCGCTCTTCTTTGTGCTAAGTTAGCAAAAAAGATAATGGTCTGTTTAAAACATACCCATATAAAAGTTGAATCTATAACTTATGGTATGATTCAGAAATAGTACTTGCGTGGTTAAGATCACACCCTTCTCGATGGACTACCTTTGTGGCAAATAGGGTTGTCCAAGTATTGGAAACATTTGAAGACCTTTCTCTTTGTAGCTGGAGATACATTAAATCCAAAGAAAATCCTGCGGATATTCTCTCCAGAGGAATGTCACCAAAAAACCTGGCAACCACAAATCTTTGGTGGAATAGACCACCATCTCTCTTAAACCCGAATTAAATTTATCTCAATACAATTCAAAAAACAACATTCAAAATATACCTGAAGAAAAGATTGTCTCTCACCACTCTCAACAAAATCCCTTACAATTTCTTGATTTACTCGTTCAAAGGTTTTCAAACTTTTCAAAACTCCAACGCACTATCGCAGTTTGTTTTAAGTTCGCACATAACTCTAGACACTTTTCAAAATTTACAGGACCTCTTACAGTTGCTGCACTTCAAGCGGCCGAACTCAGAATTAAACTTTGTCAAAGTGGCTCTTTTATAAAAGAAATTTCAAATCTTAAAGAAAACAAAGGTGTACTCAATAAATATCTTTTAGCTCTTAATCCATTTTTAGATGATAAGCAAATGCTACGGATTGGAGGATGCCTTCAAAATGCTAACGTACCATTTGACCAGAAGTACCCACTTCTTCTTCCATCTAGACACAAGATTGTTAAGCTACTACTACAGCGAGAACACATTAGATTGTGCCATGCTGGACCACAAACGACACTCTTAAATGTTCGCCTTAAATATTGGCCATTAAACGGGTAGAAGGAAATGAAAAGGATTATTCGTGAATGTCACACTTGCTTTCGGTATAGTGCACAAATCGCATCTCAGTTAATGTCTGAGCTCTCCAAGCAAAGGCTTTTGCCAACTTCTCCCTTTACTAACGTCGAAGTAGATTTTGCATGGCCTTTTCTCATAAAAAGCTCCAAGCTCCGTAAGGCACTTAACATCAAAGGATACATTGCCATATTTGTATGTATGGTAACTCACGCTGTTCACACCGAACTTGTTACAAGCCTTACTACAGACGCCTTTCTCTTTACATTAAAGCGATTTATCGGTAGAAGAGGAAATCCTAAAACAATATACAGTGACAATGCAACAAATTTTCTAAGTGCCTCAAACCAGCTAAAGGAACTCCATGAATTTTTCAAACACAAAATTACAACGGAATCCATACAAAATTTCTTATCCTCGTCCGAAATTCAATGGAAGTTTATTCCACCATATGCACCCCACCATGGTGGTATATGGGAAGCAGCAGTGAAGAGTACTAAATATCACCTGGCGAGACTCGTTGGAACAGCTAATTTCACATTTGAGGAGTTCAGCACAATACTCACACAAATAGAAGCGGTACTGAACTCGCGCCCACTCTGTGCTATGAGTAGCAACCCCACTGATTTTATCCCACTTACTGCAGGACACTTCACCCTTAGCTCATTTCTCGAACCTACAGTTACTTCTATTCCAGAAAATAGACTATCTTTCTGGCAAAGATGTAGCCAAATACAACAGCTGTTCTGGAAAGGATGGAGGGTGGACTACTTAAATAGATTACAAAACAGACCCAAGTGGACTTCCCCAGCTCAAAATTTTAAAATCAATGACTTAGTTTTAGTAAAGGACGATTATACCCCTCTTTTACATTGGTCGCTAGCAAGAGTGGTTGATGTGTTTCCTGGTAAGGATAATAGAGTACGTGTTGTTAAAGTGCTAACTACGGATGGAGCTTCCACTAGGTCCATACGCAAATTATGTTTACTACCAGATAGTGAGTAAAAGAAGGTTTGTTTATTTTATAGTAAGTAATTTCTGTTTACTTTGTTATTGTTAATAAGTAATTTTATTGTTGAAGCTATCTTTTCAACGGGGGGAGTTTGTTGTTAATATGTTTTAGAATTTAATTAAGAATTAAAAATCAAGACTCATAATTAATTAATGTATTTGTAAACCTCATAGTGTGCTATGTATTAATGCCCTCAATAAATGTCAAAAGAAAAGTCATCAAGAATTTGGTGTCTAATTAATACTCTTATGAACTAATAATATATAAAGGTGAACCAGTGATGGAGAATTACCCCAAAATCCCATTTATGAAGGGTCATTAAATTTAAAAATAATTAGTGCGCTACAGTGGCAGTAGACAGTTTAGTTCTACTACATCTAGGTTTACATATCTTTACTCTTTAATGGAATTCAGGGCTTTTCTTAAATTTTCATCACAGACGTCTCTGTAGCTGCAACACCCTACTTTACGTTTCGGCATTCTCATCATTATGCAAGAGATGCTGCTGTGATAAAGAAGTCTAATTGTAGGCTCAAATCGAAGTTAAAAACAAAACAAAAGCTACTTGTAAAATTTAATATATTTTAACGTTTCACAAATTAGCATTTTTCCATATCTTTTCTTTTTTTGTTATGCTTTGTACATTTTCTGAAAAACAAAACCAAGCGGCAACATTAGACATGTAATTGAGGCTATGATCTAGGGTGCCAATAAGTTTTTATTTACATCAGTTAATTTTGCATGGTCAGAGTTTTCCATGGCTTGCCTCACGGTAAAGAAAACAAATGTTATGAGTATTTAAAAAATACTTACACTTTTCGCTAGTGCTTGATCTTTAATCACAATTTTGTCAGTGGATCCTGAACGAGTTTTGATGAACGTATTACTATTTGGCTTAACAATGTTGCCAGATTTGAAAAATTATTTCATACCTACATTTGGTCTCAAGTTAGACCTGTGTTTTATCTTACACCAAATGATGGTACTAATGAATAGATAAATCACAAGTGTCTTTTATATTCGAGATAACGAACAGCATATTCCTTACTATTGTTATTATCTCCAGAACTTAGCACACCCGGTAATGATTGTGTTGCTATCTGGGTAATTTATAATAATGTTTCTAATGAAGTTACTGGTTATTTTGTTTGTTTTCCCGACCTTACGTAAGGTTGGTTTGACGCAGCTCTAACTTCTTTTCTATTCTGTGCTAATCTAAAAAGTTCTACATACCCTTCACAACCTAAATTTCTAATAATTTGACTAATATAGCTAGGTCTAGGTCTTCCTATACTCTTCTATCTTTTTCCTATCTACCTGGCTCTACATAGTAACTAGCAACCTGATGGTTGTTAAAGAACTCCAACATGTTTATACGATTCCCATTTATAAGGAAATGAAATAATACCTGGTTATCCCCTCCAAAAAAGGAAAAGTGTTAAATTATGTTATGGTAAGGCTTAAGCAACGAATCGCTGCCAACATGCCAGACCGCTAACTAATTGTGAGTTATGTCATGGAGACGTTTATTACGTTATATGTTATGGTACGGCTAAAGCAGCGAAACGCTGCCAACATGCCAGACCGCTAACTAATTGTAAGTTATGTCATGGTGACATTTAGTTAACTGATATTTATTTATTTATTTTTGATTGTTTTGTTTTCAAACTTACTTAAACCTTTTCGCTGTTGAATTAAAGATGAAACTGCACCACTTGTGTGCTGAATTAAGAAAATCTAAAAACGTATATATACGGATGTAGCATTCAGAATTACATAGAACATTGTAACCAATCTTCATTGGTTAACCTGTTTGAGACGTGTCCGACTAACTATATACCAGCCAGGAACAATAATCAAAATAGGTCGGAACACTCGGTTCGGGTGGTTAATACACTATGATCAACTCCCGATGTATTCACAAAGGTCTTGACAAAGTTGTTGTTTTCCGTAGTTAGAATGACCTTTGGAATCTTCCAGACGAGCTTGGGACTCTATCTCCCTCGGTTAATTGTAGAGACTATCAGGGGAGTTCCTTTTCTACGGACATTTTACGGCGTCACAATTCTTTCTAATTAATTTAATCGTAAATAGTTAATATTACTTTTAACACTGCAGGTGATAGTCAAGCCAATAGTTCTTATAGCAATTTAGTTGATATCTCTAACCAGTTTTTATAATCTCTGAGTCGGTCTTCATGCATAACTGTATAGTTTAAACTCTCTCTGTCTCTCTCTATCGTTAATTTATATGATCATAAACCTGTATGAATAAATTTTAAGTCAACTCAAAGCATCTATTTCTACAGAAAAAATTAGTTACACAAAAGCAAATAAACACTATTTCTCTTTAACCAGTTTGTAGTAATTTAATATTGAATTCATACTTCATAATAAAAAAAACATATTTAATTATCGAAGGTGATCAGATCTGAGGCCCTGGGATTTACAATTAAGACCATAAGGTCATTATATATTGCATTTACTAAAATTTCAGTGCTTTGTTAATAATCATTTCCTAATATGTAAAATTTCTAAAATCAATTTCATTTTATACTTGACTTTTAAACCAAAATTTTAAATAACATTACACACGATGTTCCATCAATTAATATACAACAAAATTTTTAGAACAATAATATTAAATAAAGTTCATTTAATATTCCATCAGTTTGAATTTCAAAGAAAATGTTTTTGAAAATACTCACCGGGTATTACAGGCGAAGCAATCTGGCTTTTCCATGACGTAGACAGTTGATTACTTGAACGTTACCTAGACCGAGCCTCCAACTTGCATAGTTGTTTATGACATCTAAACGTGTTCTTGCTTTAATTTCTCGAGATCAAAGTACTGCATCGGTAGTTAAGTACATCTTGGTTAAAACGTGTTGCTGCGTTTCAAAGTGGCATCATATATTACAATTACAAAAGCTTCTCATAGTTGTATTAAATTTTATTTTTGTTAAATCTAGAATTAAACGTAGTTGCACTACAAGGAAATAATATTTAATTAAATTTTACGTATAGAAATTATACGACCCATTGGTTAGTTGGTTTCGATTAATTACTCAGATGGACCATGGTTATAGCTATGCGTAGACTTGCTGCCAGAGCAGTAAGCAAATACATGTTAGCGTGCTGGTATTTGGACTACAAGTGATGGATTTTCCATGCAGCCGGCTGTGTTCAACAGAACAACAACCTGAGGCATGTTACAAAACTGGTAGATGCGCATTGAACCTGTGACTCTATTTAACTTTGTTATAATAAATTTTTATTTCTGATCTGTAGAGCTTATTGAGAATTATTTTATAAAAATTACACAAGTTTTGGGTGTTGAGTAAAATTTATAACACAAAATAATTTATTGGGAGGACAATATGTAAACTAAAAATGATCGATTCATTGCAATATTGCTTCACAAGGGTCTGTAGACAATTAAACTGTTTCAACATATAATTACTGACATAGCATATATATTATATAATTTGTGGAGCGTTCATACGTTCATAGCATATCTGTCAAACTTAGATATTGAAAAAATGCAAATAGATACTACACTTTTTATTATGTAAATAAAAATCAGTTGTGCTAAATATTTTTAAACTTTTCAATGTGTGAAATAGTTCAAAACAAGGTATCGCGCAAAGTCCGACGTCACAGTCGAGACAACAATATCTACTGTCCTTTCTTCTTTTCGGTAATTGCTAATAAGCTTCCTTATCAGTCAAACCGACATATCCTGCCATTATACAAGAATTTATACATATGCACTATTTAGCAGCAAAAGCAATTGCGACACGATTGAAAATCTGAACACGACTAAACCTAATAAAACAGCAAATACTTGTGATTTACGAAGTACATATATGCAACTATAAAATAGAGTAGCCGAGCTTCTCGTACGTATATTTACTGACAACGCACAGATTTTTGAAATTATAAAACGTATATTTACAGACGTAGCACTTTAAGTATGCGTTTTGAAAACGTATATTTACGGACGTAGCAGTTAAAGGGTTAAGGTCGGTTTGACGCAGCTCTAAATTCTTTTCTATTCTGAGTTAGTCTAAAATGGTCGACATACCATTCACAACCTAAATCTCTAATAGTTTGACTAATATAGCTTTGTCTAGGTCTTCCTACTCTATTTTTATTTGGTAGTCTATAATCTAAGACCTTACTAAATAGTCCCTTATGTCTTAACTGGTGCCCTATCATTCTATCTCTCCTGACCTTTAATTGTTTTCACATACAGGGTTCCTCACCTATCCTTCTATAAACTTCCTCATTTGTTACTCTATCTGTCCAACTAATCTTTAACATTCTCCTATAACACCAAGTTTCAAAGGCTTTTATCTTTTGCTTATCTACCACCTTAGTTGTCCAAGTCTCGCTACCGTATAATAGAATGCTCCATACATACGACTTTAAGAAACTTTTTCTATTATCTAAACTAATACTATTAGCTATTAGTAAGTCTTTCTTTTTTAAAAACATTTTTTAGCTTGAGTTATTCTATCTACTATATCCCTTCTGCTACGTCCATCCTTTGTAATTATACTACCTAAATAGCAAAATTCATCTACCTCCTCTAACTCGGTATTACCTATTTTTAATTTTGGTTTAGAACTAGGCTGTAAATCATTTGTCGTTACCTTTGTCTTTCCTGAGCTAATACTCATACTATAGTTACTCTGTAGTATCTCATCTAAAATATTTAAAAACTCTCTTAACTCTTTTCTAGACTCTGCTATACTGCATCATCTGCAAAACGTAACATGTTTATTTTCTGTCTCTGTACACTAATACCTATCTCTTTTCTCTCTCTAGCTAAGTTTAAAGCTTTGTTAAAATAAACATTAAAAATCAAGGGAGATAGTATACAGCCCTGTCCAACACCATTTCTAATCTTAGTTTCCTTTGCTATTTCATCAAATCTAATTACTACGCTTTGGTTTTTATATAGACTGTAAATAATTTTTCTGTCCCTATGAGAAATTTCCAATTTTTTGCAAAACCCTGAACATAACAATCCAATTAACCCAATAAAATGCTTTTTCTAAATCTACAAACGCAAAATGAGTATTTTTATTTTTTGTAACCTTTTTTTGATAATTACCCTAATCATTAGTATCGGTTCTCTAGTCCCTCTGTCTTTACAAAAACCATATTGGTATTTGCCTAAATAATTCTCAGTCAAAGCTTCTACTCTATTTTTAATTATTATTGTTAGTATTTTGGAAGTGCGGGAAGTTAAACTAACCGTTCTAAAATTCTCACACCTATCCGCTTCTGACTTTTTGGGATTGGGATAATAATATTTTTTTTGAAATCTATTGGGACCTCACCTGTGTCATATATTACTTTTAATAGTTCATATAATCTAGCACTTTATTTAGTTTAAGATTCCTAACAGCTCTATCAAATTCCTCTCTTGATATTGAGAACCCTATTTCTACATCCTCTTCTTTGTCGATCTCTAACTCATCCATATTGTCTCCTTTATATAAATCTTCTAAATATCTTTTCCATTTACCTGCTACTTCAACTTTATTTATTAGAAGCTCATTATTCTCGTCTTTAATACCATTATATTTTTTTCTATCTTTCTCGAAAAACTTTTTAACTGCCCTGTAAGCCCTGTCTGTTTTACCTACTCTCAAATCCGTCTTGTATTCCCTTACAATTCACCTCCGTCCATTTATTTCTAGCTTTTCTACACTCATGTACTATCTTATTTCTAACTCTATTATATTTTTGCCTACTTTCACTTTCCAATTTAAAGGTTTAAGCTTTCTTCTATTCTCTATTAAATCTAATATCACCTTTGTTACCAAGGGTTTTTTCGCTTCTATTTTTTCTTACCTATAGTCTGTGTTGCTGTATCATGTAGAGCCCTTTTTATTTCTTTTCATCTATTTTCTACGTTCTCTCTTATAGCTATCTTTTTGATCTTATTATCTAATACTTGTTTATATTCCTCTTTTACCTCACTATCATTAAGCTTACCTAGATCCCATCCCTCTCTTTAAACCTTTCTCAGTTTTTTGAATTTTAGCTTACACTTCATTTTAACTAAGTTATGATCGCTATCTATGTCAGTCCCTGGATAACTACGACAGTTTTTAACTTGGTTTCTAAATCTTTGTTTGACTAAAATATAATCTATTTGGTATTTAGCCCTATCACCTGGCACTTTTCAGGTATATCTTCTTCGAACATGTTGTTCAAATAGGGTGTTTACAGTTACTAATCTATGTTGCTAGTTAATCTCAACTAATCTTTCTCCTCTATCATTTCGTCTGCCATACCCAAATTTTCCTACCATTTTTCCCTCACTATCTTCTCCCACTGATGCATTAAAATTGTCCATAATTATTAAATTCTCAACCCCCTTTCCTTTTCTCACTATACTATTTATATCTTCGTATACCTTTTCTACTTTCTCATCTTCGTACTGAGTTGTTGGCATGTAAACCTGTACTAAAACAGTGTCTGTAGGTTTCATACTCAATCTAACCATAATTATTCTATCACTAAATTGTAAGTACTCTTTAACTTTACGTCCTAATCTTTTACCTAACACTATTCCTACCCCTGCCTGTCCATTAGTTGAAGAAGTTGTAATTATTCTATAATCATCTTTCCATAAGTCATTACTATCTGGCAATCTCACCTCACTAATACCTAAAATGTCCAGCTTTCCCTTTCTCATTTCAACTAATAAATTCGTTAACTTATCTACTCTAAGTAATAACCTTATTTTGTTTATTCTGTAAAATCGTCTCCCATGATTGTTTACTGCAGATGACACTTGGACTGAAACATGAATGACATTTTAAGCTATACGCTAATATTAATTTTAATATTTAATTCAACTTATAAACATACACATGGGTTAAAACTTTGTAGAGCAGATATTTTATCAACCTTCTACCAAATTCATATTGCCTTCTGTTAAAAAATAAAAAATTTATCTGCCTAGCGACTAGTTGCAAGCCACACAAGAAACAAGATAGAAACCAGTGCCTTATGAAACCATTAAGCTAGAAATTTACTTCATAGATTACTTTAAAGAAGAGCACCAGCGAATTATGTTCATTAGACCTGGTAGAAGACTTAACGTACTGACAGTAACTAATATAAAAGCAATTACGCACCAACAGCCAGGAACATTATTGGCAAAACTGACATAAATTCAGATTGGTTAGAACTACCTACTAGAATAATATCTATGCCACTCATACCGCTAAAAGATGCACAATTCAAAATTAAAAAACATAAAAAGAAATTTGGACCACCTCCAAGAGTTAAAGGAGGTAGTTCCTTAAGATTATCAATTCTTTTACGACAATTTCCCTTAATTAAAAATCATAAAAAGAAATTTGGACCACCTCCAAGAGTTAAAGGAGGTAGTTCTTTAAGATTATCAATTCTTTTACGACAATCTCCCTTAATTAAAAATCATAAAAAGAAATTTGGACCACCTTCAAGAGTTAAAGGAGGTAGTGCCTAAAGAATTAATTCTTTTACGACAATCTCCCTTATAAAAAATAGTTTTAAAATTATAATTAAGATTCTTTTTTATTTTTTAGCTGTTATACACTGAAAAGAGACTTTCTCTTTGTGTATACAATTTTTAAAAATTATATTATTATAACACTATGCAAGTTTACGTTTTGAAACAATAACTCATAAGTGTAGTTTTAATTAAAAGCAATATCTCATATCTCCGATTTTTTCAAGTTCAAAATTGCTGAACACCCCAAATATTCATTTAGCTACTGCAATTCTATTCACAATTATACATTTATTCTAATAAAATCGTTTAATGCATGTATTTTGATCATTTTTTAGGTCCTTTTGTAAAATTTGATGTTTGTAAGTTATGAGGTATTGTTGTAGAAACGATGATAAATGCAATATAATGGTAATAATAATTTAAAATCCAGATTTGAAAACATACGTTTACATTTTTTATAAACAAATATGTTCATGGTGCTATGGATACAAAGAATATATAAACTATATTTAGCATAATAACTTCGTAGGGTGAATTTTAAACTATTATAACTAGGACGTCGATGCGATAAACTGTTCAATTATTGCAATATACATTATTTACTGAAATAAGTTTTTTCTTGACATACATTGCGAACTCAAACTGATACAAGCATTTTAAGTGGCCCTTATCTACCATTTGCTTTTTAATAATCATATACAAATTGTGACCACAAACAAAATAGTATTTTACAGGCGAGATCACCTTGATTTTCCAGCACCACAATTTTTTAATTTTTTGATATAGCATCTGATAGCACCAACATCGCACCACCAGTCCGTTAGCTAGCACCCAAAAACCAAGGAAGTTATTACAGTTCAAAATTTGATGCCCACCTACCCAACACACTTTTTAAAAAAAATTTCTCTTGCATCTGATAGGACTCCATAGCACCACGCAGCATCATGAATCTGATTGCAAGCACCCAAAAAATGGCAAAGATATAACAGCTCAAAGTTTAGCCTTAGACAATGCCAACCCCCCAATGCAGTTTATTAAAATTTTATTTCTTGCACCTGTTAAAACGAACATTGCGCCGCATAGCACCGCCTGTCACATAGCTAGAGGTACCAATTTTCTGAGGGAGCGGCACTGGATGATTTAAACATTAAATAGAATTTTCTACAAGTTTTTATGGAAATGCATTACATTAAATGTATGGTTTAAATGTGATTTGAAGTGTTTAATAAGTAAAAAGAAAGCGGTATAAGGCTTCTTGTTGTATAAAGGATTATAATTTATTTAGTTCGCTACGCATACGTTACAAAAGGATGAGTAGTTATCTTTACAATCAATATCTTCAATTCACTGAAAGATCTATCCATTCATCTCCTGCTAATTCTTGGAAGTATGTAAATCAATCGAAGCATACATATGACTTGCCAAGTCAAATGATATACAAGTCTCATGTCAGTTTTGATGGATTAGGCATAGTCAATTTATTTGCTGACTTTTTTTCTGAGGTTTATGAAAATGAATGTATTGTACCACTTGATACAACTGCAGACATTAATTGCACGTTAGACACTGTTGATGTTAAAGAAATTTTACTGGGAACTGATGAGGTTTTTGATGCTATTTGTAAACTTAAACCTACCAATTCTACCGGTCCGGATGGCATACCTGCAAGCTTGATAATTAATTGTATTCACAGTCTGTGTATTCCCCTAACTATCCTATTCAATAACTCTCTTACCTAAGGCAAGGTTCCAACAATATGGAAGCACAGTTATATTAATCCGATATTTATTTATTTATTTATTTATCGTCTTTATTTATCTAAACTAACATATACAAAGTAAATGAAAAAAAACATACAAAATCGTGCAGGCGAAGTTCAGTCACACACTGTTCTTCCACTTAACCTGAAGTAACATTATAATAACAGACAGCAAGCATCAAATGTAACAAGCAGCAAGCATCAAATGTAACAAGCAGCAGCACACAGTTGACTGAATTTATGTGTTCATACTTTCTCTACCCAGTACTGAATAAGTAAATAAATGAAATAAGCGTAAGATCATTGTAGGTTAATCAGATATTTTTTGTAGTATCTCTTGAAACTGTATACTAATTTATTCTTTAGAGAAGCATCGATAGAATTGTATAATGCAACAGCCGAATAATGGTACGATCTTTGGTAGAAGGTGGACGTGTGACGCTCAATATGCAATAGATCGAGTGATCGTAAGTTAATACAGTGGTAATAACGACGCGGTTTTAGTAAAGACTTTATATATTCTGGTGTTGTGGGCGAGGTTAGAGCGCGATGTGTATAAACTGCAAGGTGTAATTTATGCCTGTTAGCCATATTCAGCCAACCTGATTCTCGCAAAAAATTAGAAATATGGTCATACTTTCGTAAACCGTAAACAAATCTTAGACAAGCATTTTGGATCCTCTGAATGCATAGGCAAGTATTATAATCTAAACAAGGACCATATACAACATCACAATAATTAAACAGAGACAAAATTAATGATTCGCACAATAGCACACGATGATTATAACTTAAAATATCTTTATTTAAATAAAACTTGCGTAAAATTATGTATGAACGCTTAATTAGATTATTTACATGTCCTTCAAAACGTAAGTTATAATCAAGTAATATACCGAGATTCACAACTGAGTTTTGGATTTCAATACTATGACCATTGAGTATAAGGTTTAAGTTATCAACCACTTGTTTCCTATCATTAACCGGTCCAAAAATGATGGCCGAGGTTTTTTTAGTATTTAGCACTAATGAATTATTGGCAGCGTAGCAGGATATGTGTTCTAGGTCTTTATTGAGTAAATAGTTAGCCTCTTTCAAGGTATCTTTATGGAAAGATATATACAGATGTGAGTCATCAGCATACATATGGAAAAGACAGAGATGTAGCAATGAAGACAGATCAGCTGTATATACTAAGAACAACAATGGACCGAGTATTGACCCCTGGGGAACTCCACTAGATACAACTTCGTAAGTTGACATAATTCGGTTAACTCGCACCGACTGCGTTCTGTCAGACAAGTAACAAGCAAAAAATTGCCTAGTTGGTTCATCAAATCCAAAATAATTCATTTTTGCAAGTAACAATTTGTGGTCGATCGTATCGAAGGCTTTAGAGAAGTCCAGCAAAACCTGTGCAATAACAAGACCCATGTCCGATGATCGAATAATGTCATTAGTAATTTTTATTAATGCACTAGTAGTACCATGACCTCCCCTAAAACCCGACTGATTTGAAGGTAGAATTTCAGAAACAGTAACGTACTCATAAATTTGCTCGTATAATATTTTTTCCAGTATTTTAGATAAGACCGGTAAAATACTTATTGGTCTCAAATCAGACAACGTAGCAACTTCTTTTTTCGGTAGCGGTATTACTATTGATGATTTCCAACTAGTTGGGAAGTAATTTTGAAGAATACAATTATTAATAATATTAGTAAGAGGTTCAATAATGAAATGACTACCTAATTTTAACATATTAATTAAAATGCCATATTAAAATTAGGTGACAAAAATTTGATTCAGAATTACAGAGGAATTTGTATTCAATCTTCAATACCGAAATTATTGGATTGCTTAATAACTCATCACTTGTCCTGGAAGTTTAAAGAATTTATCATCAATAACCAACATGGATTTGTATCTCAGAAATCAACTATTACAAATTTACTTGTCTATACCAATGACATAACTGCAGCGTTAGAAAATGGACTTCAAGTAGATGCTCTGTATATTGACTTTACCAAAGCCTTTGACAAAGTAAATCTCAATATTTTGATTCTTAAACTACAAAAGGCAGGTGTAGATGGTATGATCTTAAAATGGCTTAGTAGCTACCTATATGGTAGATGGCAAAGTGTCAAGTATAGACAATTCACTTCTTACAAGTTTCCGGTATACTCTGGAGTTCCGCAAGGGTCTCACCTTGGTCCTCTCCTATTTTTAGTGTTTGTCAACGATATTAAACAAGTATTTAAACATTGTAAATTTTTGCTGTTTGCTGACGACCTAAAAATTTACAAAAATATTATTTCTGCAAGAGATCACATCTTTTTCCAGGAAAACCTAAATTCTTTTAATAGCTGGTGTAAAACAAATAGACTTTCTTTGAACATCAACAAATGCCTAACCATAACCTTCTTTCGTGCAGTGTCGACTACAATAACAGAATATTATATAAATACCGATGTTATTGTACGAGTTTATGAAGTTAAAGATTTGGGTGTTTTGATAGATTCTAAACTCACTTTTAATTCCCATATTAATACTATCACCAAAAGAGCTATGCCAATCTTAGGATTCGTATTCCGATATAGTGGCAAATTTTCAACTACCACATGCAAACTGTTATATTGCTCTTTAGTAAGAAGCATCTTAGAATATGCTTCCATTATATGGTCGCCCTTTTATAAATATAATATTGTTAAAATAGAAAGGGTCCAAAAGAAATTTCTTAAATTTATTACATATAAGATGGGACTTCAAGAGCACCAATGACAAGAGTTGTTTCTATTATAATCACTTCGATTAGCTTCATTACTGGATAGGCGGTTATTGAATGATTTATGTCTTCTGCATAAGATTATTAATGGTTACATCAACTGTACGAAATTACTAGTATTAATTCAATTCAATGTTCCAGTTAGACAATCACGTACTTTTCACCTATTCCACAGTGATTGCCACAGAACCAATTATGGATGTCACTTTTATCTAAATCGAGTTGTAACTTCTGCAAATACATTTAGTGAATTAAATTGGTTTGGTAGCAGTCCTCAGAGCTTTAGGCAAACATTATTAAATTTGTATAATTAATAAGTTTATGTATCATTACACATTTTATATTATTTTTTTAATGTAAATGGGGTATCTCGTTTATGCATGTATGTGCAAATAAATAAATAGAAAAGTGTTTTTGTTGTACAATTACACTCACTATGTAAATAATAATTTCTTTATATCGTTCGTGTCTCCAACTTCTGAAACATTATGCGTCTGCAATAACATACAAAATCTTAATTACTTAGTCAAGTTTAAAATATCTTTAATTTTCTTTGTAGATTGAGATACTACCATGCATCTGATGCATAAAAGAAATTTAATATTTTGTAAATTGGTTATTTCCAGAAGATCGTAATAATACTGAGCTGCTCATCTACTGTAAATAAACAACCATAGAATGCGTTGCTTACTTAATGTATGGTTTTTCAATGATTACGTGATAAAAACGTCGAATTCCGCAATGCGAATTAGTGCTGTAGATCTTGCAATAAAAGCCAGTAATGTTCTTGGATTTTTCATTTATTAGTGTTGTGGAGATGATTTTGTATAGTTCCACGATTGGTTTGATTAGGTTGCCTAGTTTGTTCAATTGTAAATTGATTTAGTGCCTGTAGGTTTAAAATGGAAATTATTACAATTTAAAGTTACAATCAAATAATCTGAGAAAGTTGCAGGCATCACTGTAGTTGCTACAAAATATAGACTACCTAAACTTCAGGATTTTATGGTGTTAACAATCTAATTGGAACAAAAACACAAAATAAGGTAATACGTTTTTGGCACTCGATTAATGGAAAATATCTTATAACATGCTCTTTGGGAGTTGGAAGCACTAGGTACGTCTCACCCAATTTTCAAACACGGTAATTTTGAAATCTTTTAAAAACTAGTTACACATACAATTTTTATTGGTATGCGGTGACAATATCCCTAGCAAAGTTCTAGCATTAATGGGGTGGTTGGAGCTGACATTGTGTTGAACTATTATATTTTTCCACTAGTTGCTTTGCCATTGGTGGTGAAATGCGGTACTAGAGTAGTACTAGCAGGTATAAGAAAAAATTTAAAAAGGAGGACTAACGTCGCCTTTTTCCCTAAACTTTGAACTGTTATATCTCTGCGATTTTTGTGAGTGCTAGCTATGAGAATGGTGGTGCTTGTTTGTACTAGCAGGTGCAAGAGACGAAATTAAAAACAATTGTAGTTAGGGACTGACATCACTATACCGCTCTCCATTTGAACCATTATATCTTTATCATTTTTTTGGTGGTAAGTATTCGACTGACGGTGTTACGTGGCGCTATGTTAGTACTAACAGGTGCAAGATAAATAACTAAAAAAAAAGGTACAGTGGGGTCGGGTATCGCCTAAGGCTCTAAACTTTGAATTGCTATATCATTGGAATTGTTTGGGGTACCAGCTATGGAAATGGCGGTGATATATGGTGCTATGTTGTACTAACAGGTGCAAGACAAATAATTTTTAAAAAGTTCATTGGGAGACTGGCATTGCCTAAGGCTCTAAACTTTTTGCCATTTTTTGGGTGCTAACTATGGTAATGGTGGTGCTATGTTAGTACTAGTAGCTGCACGAAAAAAAATAAAAAAAATTGGGGGGGGGGGGGCGACATCACCTTAGCTACAAAACTTTGAACTGCAATAACTTCCTTGGGTTTTGGACGGTAGCTACCTGACTGATGGTGCTATATAGTACAATGTTGGTACTATTAGGTCTTATTTAATAAGTAGTGGTGGCCAAGATGATCTCGCCTATTTTACAATTGTTGGTTCTCAGCTCTTCAGAGTATCAGGACTAAGGTGGTATTTCCTTATGAAGAACATATCTTTTGGCGATTTGTACTGTTATGTTTATATTCCGCATAAGTTAATTACACTAATTTTTAACTCAAACCCCTTGGGCGTTAAAAACGAAAATTACGTTAGTAAACTTAAAATAACCCTGTCCGTTGCTAATTCAGTATCCGTTCGTCTAAATTCCATGTCTACTGTTCAATAAAATCGTTAATTCATAAGTAATAATAAATACGCTGTCTATAATTCCTTAACGCAAACCCCTTTTGCTTTTACAACGAAAATTTATTCTATAACTTAAATGCCTTGTTTTAGTTATTCCGTAATCTCTTAAATTCTTCAATAACATCCTGTTTACAATAATAAATACGCTTTCTACAAATTTTCATGTTTAACTTAGTTATTTCGAAACAACTAGTTTATGCTACAATTGAATGGTTCGGGATTTCCAGTTACCGCGCTTCGATAAGCTAGGATGCTTTGCGGGCTTGTGCTATTTTGAATTTGGTTCTAAAGCGTGCGCATTGATGCACTAGTAAAAACTGCTCGTTCTGTTATTTCAAGAGCGATACACGTTTCTCTTCTATCAAATGTGTAGATCGTTTTTGTGTATCGGTAAGCGCTCCTGAGTCGTTCATATTAGTAAAATTTTCCTTTTTTGCTCTTAGCTGGAGGTTAATTTGCTTGTTCCGTAGCCCGATTATTCTTTGAGGTAGTTCAACTGCTTGGACATGTAGACCGGCGTTACAATTATGGTAGTAACATGATTGTTGCTGACTAGCGCTTCGATGCTGTGCCAATTCGCTTCCGAGGGTTGACCAGATAAGTATCCCGACACAGGTATGTAACTGTTTTCTCTTTCGAACATACGCTAGGATAAACCCAATTTGAAATTATGTACGCTACTATTGCTGAACGCAATTTGAAAGTAGATACGCCAATGTTTGTTCTGGTCAAATCCTTACTGGAAGAGTTCTTAAATTTAATGTTTGCTTTTAACTAACCATCCGCTTATACGAAAGTATTAGCATTACTAATATTTTTGTGTTACTGATTAGATTTATAGCCAATGTTTCTTATGGTAAAACCCTTACGAGAAAGGTTTCTAAATATAATGTTTGCTTTTAATTAACCATCCGCTTATACGAAAGTATCAGCGTTATTTTGTTGTTACTGATTAGATTTATTGCCTGTTAGCTACGAGTTGCGCACTTCGTGGAACAATTAGTGAATTTGTCCATAGAGTAGAATTGCTTTATTACATAGTAACCTTAGTTAATTTTGTTTTGCTGTTCTAAATTGTGTGTTTTTTTGTATAAATAGAAAACCGTTGGCGAAGTATTATTTTTGTGTTGCTAGGAACCCCACCTCTCACCGCATTGGTAGTTAGCCTGGTATTTACTTTTCGTCCGGCTACGTCTAGGTACGTAGCATAAATAATGACGCCCTGGCGTGGGGCTGCGAGTTTACTTTAGTTAATTTTCTTTTTGTGTCCCAATTTTGTTGTAGTTACTACAGTATTTCTTTTCGGCCTGATAATACTTATGTTTTCGTCCCTTACGCTCGAACTTGTATTTATTTCTTTTCTTTATTTACTGTGTGAGTTTGATTTTCTTGAAATTCGATCTTGTTTTTTTTCTTAATCGCTCAAAATTATTGGGTGATTAATTTCAGATTATTGGACTTGTGTTTTCGCCAATAATCCTAGTCCGTTAAAAACTCTGGCGCCCAAGATTTTTCGTTTTCTTCCTTCCCTCTGTGTATATTTTGTCCTCCCATTAAGTCTAGAGTGTGTTTTTCTTTTCTCCGATTTTTATATGCTTCCGCCCGTCCTTTTGACGTGGTGGGTTCTAATCTGTGCTACGGGTCACCAAATTGTTTGAAATACCATTTATTAATCGGTTGTTCCTTTTTCTTGGTGCACCATGGCATATTGGCGCAGCCATGTAAATCGGTTGCGAAAAACCGAGCTACAATATGAACTAGCATCTCGAGGCTTTGATCCCGAGGATTATGTCGACGAGTTACGCAGGTCCGTACAGAGTGCGTACCACATAGAATGGGAACCAGGATTTAGTTCTGTTTTCGTGGAGCCTGATTTCGCTTCCGAACTAGCAACGGTTACGGCCGTTGTTCAAGAACTAAAACAAGCTTTGGTTACATTTTGTGGGGATAAATCTTCACCTGCGTTTAAACGCATTAGTTCCCATACCGAGCTACGCTGTTCGAGAATATCTCCAACCAATTACTGTTAACCTTAGCTAATCTCCGTGGCTCCTTTGACAAAAAGATCAAAAAATTTCGTTGTGCTGTTACGCTATCCGAAACTCCGATAGCCACTTCTAGCCCGGCACACACTACTAGTGTCGATTTCGATGAACCTCCTTTGCTTACTTCCGACTCGGAATCGGAACCTGAACAGGAATCCGCTTCCCCTAGTTTTTTGTCAGCTTTCCACCAATACTACCCGGTGTCGCAGTGGAATTTAAAATTTTCTGGCAACCCGAACACTCTGTCTGTACATAATTTCTTAGAACGGGTGGAAGAACTCCGACGAGCCCGACATGTGTCGGAACTGCAGTTATTTGAGTCTGCAGCAGATTAATTCGAAGTTAAGGCGTTGCTTTGGTATCGGGGTAATCGGCATAGGTTTTCTGATTGGAAGTCGTTGCCCGATTTACCGATCCAACATTTTAAACCACCGGACTATAAACGTCGATTATTTCAAAATATTTTGACACGAACTCAGGATTCAACGGAAGGAATTATCGAGTACCTAGCTTGCATGGCCGCCATGTTCCGTCGTCACGGAAGTATACCGGACGCTGTACAGTTAGATGTTGTTTCCCGAAATTTATCTCAACCGATATCCTCCGGTTCGATCTCTACAAGAGTTAGAAACTGAGTGTTTACAACTAGAACGCAGAAAATTTCGCGTTGAGAACTACGTACCCCCTAGCCAAGACAAAAACTTCTACGTTTTGCACCCGCTTCGCTTCCCACACATACACTCAGTCATCCTGACCGACCTATCAAGGCCCGTCCTACACCTCCGATTCGACATAACGTTCCTGTTACCGTATCGTCTGCTCCTGTCCGTACGTCTGCCCCTATTCGTCAGGTCACCTGCCTCAATTGTGACCAAACTGGACATACTCCCTGTATGTTTGTTGTGGTTTGTTTAGTATTCTTCTTAATCTTCTTTGGGGATTAAACCACTCATAGTTTTTTAAAAATCTTTATTAACGTTTCGATCCATAACCTAGGATCGTTTTCAAAAGAAGATTAAGAAGAATACAAACTGGACATGTTTCTACTCGTTGTCCTAGTCCGCAAGTCCGACTTTGTTATGGTTGTGATATAAAGGGAGTTACCCAACCTAGCTGCCCAACATGTACGGCGTTGGTAAACCGACGATAGGGTTCTTAGGCCGAGGCGAAGACCCTATTCTTCCTTTGTCCCCGGATATTCCTTTTTCTGATCTCAAGGCCCAATCTCGTTCGGTACTAAACTACGTGTGCAATAGTGTCAGGGGCGACCAACGCGCATATTTATCTGTACAAATCTTCGGGATTCCCTTTACTGGAGTGTTAGATTCAGGAGCCACTTGTACAATGATTGGTGGTCCTGGTTGGCACCAAGGTACCGGGTTCGAATCCCGACACGGTCCGCTTGAAAAATGTTAGGCGAGCATTTTTCACAAAAATACACCCTCGTTCGGATGAGAGGTAAAGTGGAGGTCCCGTGTTTGAGTATTGTCACGCACGTTAAAGATACCTACCTTGATTGGAACAGCAAGGGTTCGGCAAAATTTCAAATTTTCCAGGTAAAAAAACTCGGTTCCTGGCCATTGTAGTACCTTCAGGTGGAGCATTGGAAAATCACACGTAAGGTCCTGGTTGGCACCAATTACGTCCTTTGAACATTTCTTTGCATAAGTATTCTTTATTTTTCTGCAGCCTGGCCAACAACTCGAAATGTTCCTCCTAGGTTTCGTCTCTCTTCCCATCACTCTCCCAGAGTCCGTGGTTACCCTTGATATACTGGTATATTTACGTTTTCTTCCAGTTACGTCATTGTACGTAGCAGTACTATTATGTGTTTTAAGAAAGTCGGCCTCGGCTTCCGGTGGTCGGTGATTCAGTGAATGTGGAAGCGCTGTTGCTGTATTTATAGATAAAATTATGCTGCCAAAAAGAACGTAGGATTGGTTGTTTGTCGGCACGTGCTGGTATTCTACTTGTTATCTACACGAGTTGGATACTGGAATTACTGGAAGAAAATGTTAAGACACACAAAAGAAGTTTAATTTGGAGTACCCTTGTGCCGAAATATATAATACAAGCCAAGACAAGGTCCTATTTCCAAGTGGCTTATTCTTTTATGGCGTTTTCGCACTCTTTGCATATTATTTTGTTTTGTGTTGCATGTTTGACTAGTTCTTGTGTTATTACGGCTGTTAGGATTTGTATATTGTTAATAAACATGTTCTTGGGCAGTATTTTGCTGGGTCTTCTGTGTCTGTTGCATCTTTTGGTTTGAGATACTTGATTCTATTATGAGTGTATATGATATTATATTTGTTGAATAATATTGCTGGCTTTGAATGTGTTGCTCTAAATTTTTTTAGCCAAAAGTTTACCATGTTGTCGTTTCCAGGTGCTTTCCAGTTGTTTGGTTAATTGATGGTTTGGATAATTTTTTCACGTGTTGAATTTATTTGTTTTTGTTTGAATCTATTGTAGACATTGGTTGAGATGAACTTGATTTGACCATAAGTTGCTTCAAAAGAGTTTGGTGTTTTTTATGTTTGGTGGATCATTTATTCTAATTTGGGCTTCGTTTAGTGTCCGGTAAGGTCTAAGTCATCTTGCTTTATTTATGTGCTATGTGATGTGATCATTATGTATTTATTTCCTTTTCTTTTTCTGTAATTGTGCTCGTGTCTTTTTGTGTTTCTGTTTTTCTAACTGGCCAATGTAGTACCTTCGTGTGAAGCATTCGAAAATCAAATATAAGGGTCTACCTGCATCCTTGGTATCCTTATTAAGAGTTCTAGTTTCTACAAGACGCCTATGATTGTTCGAAATATTTGTTGATCAGGTATCATTGTATTAGGATAGCACACCATCTACAGACAGACGTCTGGCTTCTCTTGCATTTCCATTCGCAAGACCATAGATGAAACGCAGCTTACCCATTTCAGAATTCGTAGAATTTGGCATTTTTATGAGATTATAACGAGTATTTAAAACACTTCTACACTTCTTTAAATTTTTCCGCTAGTGAACTACGACCATGATTAAAGTCACTTCACCAGTGGTTTTAGTTGAAGCTTCTTCCCCAAAAGTCGAAGTAAGTTTATTCAGGCACTGTGTGGAGATAATCCACGTCGGAAACGGTAAAAAATCATCGCACGAAGATGTTCACGAGTTAATTTCATTTTTTGGCCGAGACGAAATTTTCAACTTAATCAAAACAAAACAAACAGTGTCCAAGTGGCAAAATGTTATAAGTATGTATACTGTCAAAAATGTCAAAGTTTAGGTTAGAAACGTCAGACCCCCACCTAGCAACACTAGTGTTGTCAGTTACCGATATATATTGAGCACCTCTCGTATATATGTTGTTATGGGTGAATGAAGGTTAAATTATTACATTTGGAATTGCCCAAAAGGGGTGAGAATTCCATAACAAATAGAGAACGCACTGGCTAACTACAGTGACGTGGTAATGGGTCCCTATACAAACATTAAAAGAAAATAAAAACAGTTTGAAAATTTTTAAATTTACCTAGGTAGAATTTCAAGCTACGTTACTAATAACACTTACTTTGAAAGGTTCTCAACACTGACAAATTTATGGACACCTACTTGGATGATTAGTATTTGTAGGGATTATGATTACGTTGTTCTTTTGGTGAAACGGAGTGCTGTTACAAAACACTACCTGTATGTTTAAACAAATAAAACAACAAATTTCAACTTAGTGCGTCACCTAAATCTATTTTAGTACAGCATTAACTCATGTTTCCTATGTAAACAGGTATTCATACAGATGTTAAAATTATCTAAATCAATTTAAATATCAGCAACATAATAATATTCCCATAAACAAATACTCCCACCAACTTGTGAAATAGCGTAAATCAGTTCATATTTAATTAACCATAATCTTGATGATTCAACTATTTAAACACGTCTCAGATTTTCAATTAAAAACTTGCAATGTCCAGGTTTTATACCTATAATAACTTAGTACTATACTATACTATACTGGTTGACGTTGTATAATTTTATCAATATTTAATTGAACAAGCGTCATGTATAAATGCCACCAACAATCAATGAAAGCACTTTCTAATTAGCAACAACTTAAAGTTACGTCTTAATGAAGATAAATAATTCCATATGCCAGGATTAAGTTAATACGCTATTGGGGTTTTTTATTTTCAAACTCGAGTGCGTTGGAACCAATCCGTCCCACTTCTAAGTGCTTTTGAGTTTGGTCAAAAATCTGCGGGATTTCAACAGATTAACGTCCGTTTCTTAATTCATAACCTTACAACGACTATCCGCACATGTATTTTTGCGCATGGCTTGCGAAAAACTAATTTATGGTTCTTCGCCCACCGTCTAGCGTTCGTCCTTTTTTCTTACTCATCATACATGTGGTGGGGGTTGTGTCATTGTATGGCATTCTTTTTCCGCGTGAATCAGGCGTGAATGCATATGGTTTCATAATGTAAAGGTTACGTGCCAGCGGCTATTTTATTATTCCAATAGTCTGATAGATACATTAAAAACATTTTTACTTTGCATTGAGTGGTGTAATGTAACCTGGTCCTAGCTACAAATCTGTACTCTAATTTACCTGCGGACGAACGAATGCCCTCTCTTGGCAATACCTGGCTTCGTGATCTAGTCGTATATGACTGTAGCTAGTGACACCTACGTTGTGTGACCGTAACTTAACCCAAATATACACACTGAGATGGTGTTAAGGCGGGAAGGTTTGAAATAAAACTACAATAGTTGACAAACCTATTTTAATTATTATATGATAACCTCAAAATTAAGTTAACATCAATTAAACATGAATTACAAGAACAAACAGTGCCGAACTCCCTGAGTTAGCGCTGAGGAAAGAGTATCGGCAGATAAAACCTTAACAACCCTGCGCTTCTAACTGCTTAAATACGCCTCTCCAAGGATGGGGCCGCAAACAAGCACCCTGTGCATTTTTAATATTACGGGATATCAACTGTTGTTCAGACATTCCACATATGAGACTGAAGAAATGTTAGTGTAGTCTAACTAATCTTTTTTAGAAGGAACAGAGACGGCTGAGCCATTACTATCTGCCTAAAGTTGAAGAGGAAGAACACCGGGAAGATAAAGACCTTGACTTCCAATGTTCCACCACGCACGGCCATAAAATCTTAGTAAATTCAACAAAGGCTCAAACATAAACGTATATCGTAAATTCCATTAACAGTTTCTAGCCCGTTTGGCAATATGGTTCACAATGGCTAACTTACATTCTATCGTTGCATTAACATTACTACAAATACATTGACAAAAACAAATATTTATAAACAAACATGAAGATAAACATGAACATATGCTATGATAGTACCAAACAGAGGGTACAAATTGAATCGACCATCTCCTACATAGTCATAATGCAAACGCGTTAATACGGGGTCATTGCAGAGGTTCGCTATAATCACATTATAACAAGAATAAATAAATCTCAATATTAGTTACCGATATAATTGCATGTTATAATACGTTAGACACTTCAAACTAACATATGGTTAGGTGGTAAAATGAGACATGAATTATGCAGTTATAAACGCACGGCTAAAACTGAAATAAACATTTACATAATCATAACAAATAATTAAAACATTGAAAATAAAATATAAAATATGCTTGAAACAAATACACACCAAATTCTACAGAAACAATACAAGCCCAGATTCAGGCGCTAAATCGTTATATAAATGCATGTTAATTAAATATATTAAATCTTGTAAGCAAAAGTTAATAATTATTCATTATGATGGCATCGACTAAAACGTGTCCTTTTAAAAATTAAACACATCGTGGCATTAAATTTACAAAAAAATATACATAACTTTGTGATTAATTCAATTATTATCTTAAAATACAACCAACTAACATTAAATAATTAATCAAGCTCCAATGCAATCAGATAACTTCGAAATAGCATATAATTAAAAACATTACCTTGAATAAAATCGCCAGTAAAGCTTTTTCGACCTTCCATGTTTGAAATGTGAAAAAAAGTCCCCCTTAAAAACCTGTAAACAAACATCGATTGCCCCTAAAACCCCAAATTCTGACTTCACGGAGTGCGTTCGGAAACCTGGAAGTGGTTATCGTGCTGTTCAAAAATACTCTCGAATATAGAAATATACACTCTAATATTTGCAATAATTATTAACTAATGAGAATTGACTTAAAGACATAGTACAGATAACTACAATGGTATGATTAATTTTCTGTAACTTGATATTGGTGAGTTTCGTCGATCAAATCTGTGTTTTTAACTAATTACTACATTATATGAATATGCTTATGATATGGTCTGGGGTTTACTTTTTATTGTAACTATGTAATATTAATTCTACTTTATTTTACTATAGTTTGTAAAGAACTCTTCTATATTTGGAATAATAACGGCATGGAGAATGCTTATTAATAATTCGACGGTTCTATATACTTCTTTATTTTAAAAGCTTTCTTAAAATGGCACGACTGCGCTGTGAAAATTTACTCTTTTAATTATTATGTTTACCCTTTTGTAGTTTCAAAATAATTGAGTTACGTTCCAATATGTATTACATAGAAATATAGCTATGTTTTTGTGATTTAAGTTTATTACCTTTTTTAAAACAAAAAATTTATTGAATGTTTGATGAACACCACTATTCATGAAATCAGAATTATACAGGGTACATCAATAATTTTCCTCGTTTTGCATCCGATTTTTATTTAACATAACGCCAACGCGTTACAGGGTACATATAATTATAACAGTAAGATTAACAGATTTGAAGCACCTTATCAAGCAGCACAGGTTAGCTTAAAGTGCTATTTGTAAAATTTCTAAACAAACAGTTTTAAGTATGAATTTGAATCATTGTTTTTAGTATTATCATTGTTTGATTTTACCATCAAAAGCTTTGAAGTAATACGTTTCTATAATAATATTTTGAGCTTGATTGAATTTGTAAAAAATTCCGAATTGATTGAAAGTCTGCAAATATAATTAAAAGTGCAAAAAATTTTGGGATTTATTAGTTTCACACCTGGTGTTCTAATTGTCTGGAATCACCTTGTTAATGCAGCGTAGCAACAGAGATAACATTTATTTACAAGTTAAAATATGAATATGAACTTTTATTGTTTACTAACATTAAACGCATAACACAGGATATATTTACAAGTTTTTGGACGCGTAATAGAATTGCAAATATCGTCAATACTAGATATGAAATCACTTTGTTACGTTCCAATTTTGTTTTTAAAATTTTCCTGGTTAATTCAATACCCGCTCGAATAAATTCCTCAACTTAAATCTAGTTGTTTTGAAACGACAAGTTTATGCTACAATTAAATAGTTTATATCCTGTTTTAAGTACCCGTTATCTTGGTATACATTACGACCGTGTTATGATTTTCTCTATTGTTCCAATGTAAAGACTTGTTGAAATAAGGTCGCGCACTATCCGATAAAACCCGGATTTTCCAGTTCGCGCTTCAATAAGCGAAGATTTGCAGTTCGAATTCGTGTTATTTGAACCATTGTTGAATTTGATTCTGCAGCTTGTTCCTCGAAATATTTTCTACATTATTCGTCACCGTATTTCAAAAGCAATGCACGTTTGTTTTTTTTCTGTTCGACAACTAGGAGGTGTCTTGCGTGTATTGATAAGTTCCCCGCGCGCACCCATTCTAATCAGATTATCTTTTTAGCTTTTTTTTAGCTGGAGGTCAAATGGGTTTTTTCTTTGTATAGGCCCACCTGGTCGTTGCCGTGGACCAGATGCTTTTGTCTGTGGACCGCTGCTGTAGTTACGATGGCAGGGTGAATTGTTCTTAAATACCGCGGCGTTTCTGTGTTGACTCACCCCCGACGGATGCAAGTTAAGTATCCGGACACCTACAGGTATGCAACTCGTTTTCTTTTGTGTGTGTCAATAGCATATTCCGTATCAACGTTTGGTGTAGTTACGTGACCAGAAACGTGACATTGTAGAACTATTGTTTGTTGCTGCGAATCGATATTATCGCTCTACAGGTGTGATGTACCATTGTTAAAAATGTTGGACAGACACACGTTTATTCTTTTATACTGATTGGTTTATTTTACAAACGGTACTAGGTACGATTTAAAAGATGTCTGACAAAAGCTCTTACACGTTAATTCTTTCCTACTAATTAGTTATTTTACAAAAGGTATTAGGTGAAATTTTAAAAACGCTTGACAAAAGCTGTCGCAGGTTTATGTACTACTGATTAATTTTATTTTGTGTGAAATACGAGATGCGCACTTCGTATCTAAATTCCTAAATTGTCCGTACAATATAATTGTTTGCTTTGAAATAATAACACTTAATTTATTTTCTCTTTGCATGTTTGTACATAATCCTTTATTTATTTATATGTGTTAATAGATAATCGTGGGCGAAGTGTTTTTTTGTTTTTTTTTGGGCATTTAGAATCCCCCCACTCTCTGGGTTTGAAAGTTAGCTTGATATTTACTATTCTTTCGCTATGTCTAGGTACGTAGCATAAATTCTGGCACCCGTGTGGATCCGGGAATAGAACAGCCCCATAGTACGACCTGCCTGTCGTAAGAGGCGACTACAGCGGTCCAACACATACACTTTATTCACGCACACTACATATACACACCGTTCATATACACGCACATGCGCACACACACACACATACACTCACCTACTCATACATCAACAACACACACACACACACACACACACACACACACACACATGCACACGCATACTTATACATAACTACACTGGGATCCTGTTTTATTTTCTTTTGTACGATTCTTAGGTTTTTTTTGTTGGTTCTGGTACTTGAACTTGTTGGTGTTTTTTTTTTGGTTCTTTTTCTCGTTCCTTTCGTTCCACTATTCTTTCCCTATACTTTTGCTGGTCTTCTTTGCTGTCGGTCCCTATACCGATTGTGTTTCGTCCATCCGCTCCTGTGGTAGGTCTAGTCCGTTTTTCTTTCTTTGGAAAACACGATTTAGTCGATTTTATGACTAGTTAGCATTTCTTTTCTTTGGTTCTTCGGTTACGATTTTTGGTTACCACAGTTTGTAATACACCGTTTCTTTTTACCAGCGTTCCTCCTCCCTTCTTCTCGTTCTCTCTTGTTGTCACTTTGTTTGCTTGAGGCTTGACCTTTGTGTTCTGTTTTGGTTGGCACTGTTGGTTTTCTTCCTCGTTCCTTTTCTTCTTTTGAGGTTGATAACCGTACTGTTTCTTTTGAAAAACATCCGTCCGTTGACGACCCCGCAGTGCTGAGGCCGTTGCACTTTAGTCCTCCTTGATTGCGTATTACCCGTCTTCTCTTCCTCCCTTCCTTTTTCTCTTTTCTACTATTGCTCCTCCGAGCCGGACGAGAGTTCTTTTTTTTTAATTTGGGGTGTTTCTTTTTCTTTTTCTGTTTTCTTTTGTTTGGTTTTCGTAACGAATTTCCTTTTAGTTTTTAAGCGAATTTTTTCTCTCTCTGTTTTTTGGTCCTGTTGTAACGTATTTTTTTTCTAGTTACACCTAGCCTAATAAATTAATAATAAAACAAATAAATTTTAAAGTATTTAATTCGTAAATATTCAGCCAATAAAAATTAAAGTATAATGTTCATAATAACACATGGATTCTAGAAGATATATATTCTAAAGCTTGTTACCAAGCGCTGTCAAGTTGATAACCGGCACTTTGGTCTCCAACGTCCTAGAGTGAAGCCGCTTTTTGTAGACGAGAGATAAAGTCAAGATGATGACCCGTCAGAAACACGAGGCATCTAATCGAGTGAAGAAGAAAACTTGAGCTGAGAAAATGGATTGATAATAGACATCATTTTAATACATGCAATATCATATGGACAGGTTTACAGCAACGGTTTTCAATGTAAATTATAATAATTTTCCGTCACAGTAATTAATGGTAAACAGCTATGGTTTCGTCCTTTTATCTAACTACGCAGTATGGAAATGGTTGATGTTACAAAGAACCTTGACACTTCAATCTAACTGATGACTAATACAATGAAATAAATACAACAGCTGAGGTCGTGATTTTCCACCTGCAGTTCTTTTGTCTACACGTGAGTGTTTGAAGCTATAGTAAATTATTATGAAATTTTCTACGTTAATTATTAGAGTAACAGAAAATATAAAGTACTTTCTTAAAGTTTGTAAAACAACGTATAAATATCTAGGTTGTCAGTCACTTGTACAAGCACACAATGTGTTGAGATATTCAGAATCTAAACGCCAGACGCAGTCTTGGTTTAATTTTATATTTTGTTTAATTGAAAACATGCACGTCATGTAAAAGTCTTTTTATTGATACTGAAATTCACGTATATTCTTTTAGTAGATTACCGTTAAAATTGAGTAGTTACATTTTAAGGTCGTTATTGTCCTGACGATCGAATTTTTTTGTGAATGGTCAAGGAAGCGCTTCTATGATTATAGTAAAAATAAAATCCTGTGTTAGGAACTAATAAATTATGACATATTTGCTTAAACTAAATTTTATAGAAACGATTAATTTATACGTATTTATTCTGAAGGTTAAATTATACAAAATTCTTTTTTATAAAATTAATGACAAGATAGTAAACATATGTTTTGCAGTCGCATGTATATAGTCAGATTTCCATATGAATAGAATTCCTTTTGTTTTTCATAAAGTCGTTTTATTATTCAATATTTAAAATATGAAAAGTAAACTAGAGCAAATCCTCCTTAAGAAAAACAGATAGAGAGAAGAAAATAAATGCCTTTAGTATTTCATAGATGTTTAAATTCTCTTATTATATTTTTGGGCATATGCTTTTAAGGACACAAATGGTGTCCATGTGGTGTTTTGTTTGTTCACAGGTACAGCTGAGACAACTGTTTAACAACTGGTGGTTGATGTTTTGGTAAGTGTGTGATAAAGAGTGAAATTCAAATTTTATGGCTAAGATAGTGGTGTTAACATAAGGTTTCCGCATTTCCTTATACAAACACAGTTAAATTTTTGTTGGCACTTGTATTAAAAAATACGGTGGCGCCTATTAAAACTATTTTTGGTCAGTTATCCACCCATGACCCATGCTCATGATCTACCCAGAGCTAACACTCTACTAGCCGTTTAACCCTTAAGAGTTTTCTTTGTCTATAGCCGTTTTCCATCCGACATTACCCTGGGCTTGGAGTTTAAAGAAGAAATACTCGACCTAGTGATATCAGATTAAAATAGAGAGCTTTAGTATATAGCTGATAGTCACCAGGATAAATTTGCAAAATTTTATTTTAATTACACTGGCGCCCAACGTGGGGCTGGAAATTCATTTAGGGCTGGAATTTCATTTAGAGGCTTGAATAACTTCACTTATAGGCTGGAATATTTAGTAGTTATCTTCATCACACTTATATCTACCGACTGAGGTTTGCATTGATTCTAGTAAATAGTTTTGTTTCATTTTGTTAAAGTTTGTTACAGTTTACAGTGGGTTTTCTATATAGTTAGGACATTCGTTCGTTTGAGATTTCATCTTCAACAATTTTATAATTGAGTTACATTAGAGATATTCCGATATTTAATTATGGCAGAAACTTATAGCATCGTACATTTACTTAAAAATGAGTTAGAATATGAATTGAACATTAGAGGCATTGAAAATTCAAGACCAGTTTCAGATAAAAGGAAAATTTTAGCAAGGTTGTTGGCCAAAGAAGCAGATAAACCAGGTTGTTTGATAGATCCTTCTTATTATAAAGTAGATTTCGAAGTAGAGAAAGCAGAGATTGAGTCTAGTATAGAGTCCGTTAAAAATGTTTTGTTAGAATTTATGGATGATCCCGCAGAGTCAATTTTTAAAGGATAAGGTCAAGATTAGTGCATCTTACAGGTAGAATACAACGGTTAAAGCTCCTAAAGAAAATTTTGAGGAAATGGTGTTATTTAAAATGAAAGTTTGGCTACTATTCTTGTTGTGGAAGCAGATCTGCATGAGAAATTAAATAAAGATACAAGTTCAAATAGTAAAGATATTAACGTAAATTCTGTTGCTGCATCTAATGTGCCCGTTCCAACAGTTACATATGTCACACAGTCAGTTCCTATAGCATCTTGGTCGATAAAATATTCAGGAAACCCATCTCTCTTATATCAATTTTAGAAAACATCAGTGACATTGCACAGTCTCGAAAGGTATCTGAGATGGAATTGTTTAATTCTGCAGTTGAATTGTTTACCGGTGATGCCTTGCTATGGTATCGTTGCGTTCGTGGTTCGTTAACAGATTGGAGTTCGTTAGTTAGTAGACTAAAGGAGGATTTCCTGCCAGCACATCCTGAAGACGATATTTGGGAAAAAATCAAGAATAGATTACAGAAGAACGGTGAATCTGTTGTATTGTTCATTGCTAACATGGAAAGTTTATTTAACCGATTACCTATTATTCCTGCAGAACACACTAAAGTTAGAATAGTCAAGAAAATTTATTGCCATATTTCATTCAGCATCTTGCTCTTACAGAGATCGAGAATATTAGTACGTTAGTTAAATTATGTAAGAGGTTAGAAGAAGCTTCGTTGAGTAAACATAAGTCTGTTTCAGTTACGTCATATAGTCACAAACAGCCTTTTAATTATTTTAATCCACATTTTAGAAACAAAACCCCTAGTTCATTTCAGAATGCTTCAAGTCGTGTTTATACCCTCCGTCTTCACATTCCCCAGTACAAGTTCTTAATTCTGCCACCCCAATGACAGAAATGAGTGGAGTAGGTAACTCATTTATTAAGCGTAAATTGATTTGTTGGAATTGTTCACGTGATGGTCATACTTTCAATGTTTGTAGATCTTTCAAGAGATTATTTTGTTATGGTTGTGGTCGTAAAGGAGTGACTAGTATCACTTGTCCGTCGTGTCCAATTCAAAGAGTAAAAGAACAGAAGTTGAGTAGCGAAATTCCTATTTCTAGATAAAATGGTAAAGTTATTTGATATGGATATTACGAGTTTGTTTGATTTTGGATGTATTGCATCGATCGTGGGTTCATCTTTTAGCCTTATTAGCTAAAATAGTTGGTCGAATAATGGTACACTAGTCTTTACTGTTGAAATATAGTTTGGAGATTGCTCTTGTGCATGAGCACGTTTTAGTTTGGTTTGATTTATTTAGAGTAGCAATTTTTATGGTCGCGTTGCAACGTAGTATATTGAGTTGAGTTACATCTAAGCGAGACTTGTTGTGGTTCATCGTGTAGCGTTATGTTAGTCTAGACGAAACTCAGGAAGGGTTGGTCGCTTAGCGTTATGTCAGTCCTTGCGAGGGTCGTGGTAAGTTGTCGCTTTAGCAGTTTCGACATCGTCACTTGAAATTATTTGAGGTCAGTTATGATGTGATTTGTTTTGCTTATTTAGTTTGTCAGTCTAGATGAGACTCAGAGGAGAGTCTGCCGTTCTAGCAATATTGTTTATAAGTCTAGGTGAGGCTCATAGAAGAGCTTGTCATTCTAGCAAGTTTATGCGTTGTGAAGCACTTTAGTTTAGGTCGACAGTTTGACTATTGGTAGAGTGAGAGTGTACGAGTACAGTTATTAATAGTTATCATGAAGTAAAGTAGAAAATAATTTTGTATTTAAATTTCTTCCTCCAATTTATCCGTATCTTCATGTTTAAGTCAAAGAAAATGTTTAGTATCGATAATTCTGCGATAGATGATGGTGAAGATGAAGATGTTAAAATGTTTCTGATCCTTAAGTACTTCCGAGTATAGTTGATGTCAGCTGTAATTCTCTTTAGTCCGTGTTTTGAATCCTTAAGTTAGACAAGTTTAAAGTTGGGAAAATTTTTATAAAGTAATTTATGTTTTAGTAGTAATAGAGCTTAATATGTTTGTTGATTTAGATATTGCATGTGTTAAATGAAAATTTTGATGACGATAAAGGAGTGTTAAATGAAAATTTTGATGACGATAAAGAAGTGTTAAATGATAATTTTGATGACGACAAGGATATGTTTATGGATTTTGAATGATGATATTTTTTGAGGTGTTTGAGAATGCAGCATATGCATAGAGATGTTGCAGGTATATAGAGATGGATATGTATTCAGTGAAGTAATACTTATTCAGTAATGGGATATATGATAGAGAGTATAGAGGGGGTTTAGTAGAGTATTGAGTATGTAGTCATATAGTTAGAGTGTGATAGAATGTTAAGCATTAAAGGAATGCTTGAGTTTTGGTTTAATAGTTTGAGACTAGGCCTAATGTGCTTATTCTTATTGAGAGTGTACATAAGCTAGGATAGTTCATGAAGAGTTTTTGTGAGTAGTTGGTGGTGGTCACCCAATAGGCTCAATGTATGATTCGTTAGTGGTTTTAGAGTTCTTTAGTGATGAGTCATTGAGGTTATATAATTTTGAGAGAGATAGTTGAGTATGTAGAATAGAGATCTTACAGAAAATATTGTGAGATGCTCACTCAAAGACTAAAAGTGTCTTGTTGATGAATATGTATTGTTAATACTTTGTCTGTTTCTCGAGTGTTAGAGATTCGTTTCGTGAATAGACTTTGTATCTAACAGCTTTTGGTACTTACTAAATTCATCAATTTTATGCACATAAATCTTTAAGATAGATATATTAAATTAGAGAAAAATATTCGTTGTACAGATTTTTGTTTAGTAGTGATTATAATGTCCAATCCATTTTGTTTATTACAGTTCTGATTTGTAGTAAAATATTTTTCATTTTAAAAAAAAAAAAAAATTTTTTGATATGGTTGTTGCGTTTGTAACTATAGATGACATGCATCCACTGAGTGTTAGATACCCTAAATATACTTAACCGATTGACGTATATACTGGCTATGACTTCCCGGATTTGTCCCTTTATAGGCGTGTAGTACGCGCAGTTACTAATCACTCAATCCCATGCATTAATACCCCCCGTATCAATTAGCAAATGATCCTGATATTTTTTTGTTAAATTCATCATTAAGTATAGTTAATATTTGTGTCGTCTTGTTGTGAGGTGTAAGAGGTTGGTACAGTTAAGAAGAGTACGTTTGAAGTTTCAGTTGCAAAATTTTTTAGAAAAATTCTCCCATACCTCGAATTTTTCTCTTGGGAAGAGGCTGTGTAACGTATTTTTTCTAGTTACACCTAGCCTAATAAATTAATAATAAAACAAATAAATTTTAAAGTATTTAATTCGTAAATATTCAGCCAATAAAATTAAAGTATAATGTTCATAATAACACATGGATTCTAGAAGATATATATTCTAAAGCTTGTTACCAAGCGCTGTCAAGTTGATAACCGGCACTTTGGTCTCCAACGTCCTAGAGTGAAGCCGCTTTTGTAGACGAGAGATAAAGTCAAGATGATGACCCGTCAGAAACACGAGGCATCTAATCGAGTGAAGAAGAAAACTTGAGCTGAGAAAATGGATTGATAATATACATCATTTTAATACAGTTGGTATAGAATAATAAAATATATTAGACTAACACTTACTCACTTTAGTGCAATATCATATGGACAGGTTTACAGCAACGGTTTTCAATGTAAATTATAATAATTTTCCGTCACAGTAATTAATGGTAAACAGCTATGGTTTCGTCCTTTTATCTAACTACGCAGTATGGAAATGGTTGATGTTACAAAGAACCTTGACACTTCAATCTAACTGATGACTAATACGATGAAATAAATACAACAGCTGAGGTCGTGATTTTCCACCTGCAGTTCTTTTGTCTACACGTGAGTGTTTGAAGCTATAGTAAATTATTATGAAATTTTCTACGTTAATTATTAGAGTAACAGAAAATATAAAGTACTTTCTTAAAGTTTGTAAAACAACGTATAAATATCTAGGTTGTCAGTCACTTGTACAAGCACACAATGTGTTGAGATATTCAGAATCTAAACGCCAGACGCAGTCTTGGTTTAATTTTATATTTTGTTTAATTGAAAACATGCACGTCATGTAAAAGTCTTTTATTGATACTGAAATTCACGTATATCCTTTTAGTAGATTACCGTTAAAATTGAGTAGTTACATTTTAAGGTCGTTATTGTCCTGACGATCGAATTTTTTTGTGAATGGTCAAGGAAGCGCTTCTATGATTATAGTAAAAATAAAATCCTGTGTTAGGAACTAATAAATTATGACATATTTGCTTAAACTAAATTTTATAGAAACGATTAATTTATACGTATTTATTCTGAAGGTTAAATTATACAAAATTCTTTTTTATAAAATTAATGACAAGATAGTAAACATATGTTTTGCAGTCGCATGTATATAGTCAGATTTCCATATGAATAGAATTCCTTTTGTTTTCATAAAGTCGTTTTATTATTCAATATTTAAAATATGAAAAGTAAACTAGAGCAAATCCTCCTTAAGAAAAACAGATAGAGAGAAGAAAATAAATGCCTTTAGTATTTCATAGATGTTTAAATTCTCTTATTATATTTTTGGGCATATGCTTTTAAGGACACAAATGGTGTCCATGTGGTGTTTTGTTTGTTCACAGGTACAGCTGAGACAACTGTTTAACAACTGGTGGTTGATGTTTTGGTAAGTGTGTGATAAAGAGTGAAATTCAAATTTTATGGCTAAGATAGTGGTGTTAACATAAGGTTTCCGCATTTCCTTATACAAACACAGTTAAATTTTGTTGGCACTTGTATTAAAAAATACGGTGGCGCCTATTAAAACTATTTTTGGTCAGTTATCCACCCATGACCCATGCTCATGATCTACCCAGAGCTAACACTCTACTAGCCGTTTAACCCTTAAGAGTTTTCTTTGTCTATAGCCGTTTTCCATCCGACATTACCCTGGGCTTGGAGTTTAAAGAAGAAATACTCGACCTAGTGATATCAGATTAAAATAGAGAGCTTTAGTATATAGCTGATAGTCACCAGGATAAATTTGCAAAAATTTTATTTTAATTACACTGTCACTCCCATTACTTTTGTTTTCCTACTCCGTATTTAAATTCCTAAATTGTCGGTACAATATAATTGTTTGCTGTAAAATAATAACACTTAATTTATTTTTTTTTTGCTTATTTGTGCAGAATCCTTTATTTATTTTTATGTGTTAATAGATAATCGTGGGCGATGTGTTTTTTTTGTTTTTTTTGGTATTTAGGTGAATCCCCCCACTCTCCGCGTTTGATAGTTAGCCTGGTATTTACTTTTCTTTTGGCTACGTCTAGGTACGTAGCAACTTTAGTTTGTAAAGCGGCCTAAGTTAAACAATTGATTGCTGCCGCTTCACGGCGAAGACCTGGATCATCTGGTGTCGTGTAGGTAATGATGTCCATCGTTTATGCTGAATGCAATGCGACACTTCGTGCCGGTGAGTGCATAGCATTTCTATGCTTGGGTACCTAGAGGCTGGTAGGCGAAGACGCTGGCGTACGGAGGTGTTCTTGGTTGCTAAAAATTAGAGCGGTTTGATGGCAGAATGCTCTCAATTTTGCAGTCTTTGTTGACGTCACGTGCTCTAGAAGACGGTCCTGACGCAGTGAAGGTCTCTGAGGTGAATCGGTCCAAGTTATGGCGGGATTCTGTCCGTAGAGTTACGAGAGTTCACTTCCTTTTATCCCATTAGATTTGGTGGTCATAATGAGATAATCTGAAGGAAAGCCCATATTGGTAACTTTTGTCTTGCGCTATTTTTGAGTTTCTTCCAAGAAGTTTGTGACTATTTTAGAGCGAACGAGAAGAAGTGATTGCTCTAGCATTTGGACCGAGGTTTGTTTGTATTGCGCATTCGGGTGGTTCTATTTGTATTTACAGGGGTATCGAACGAGTCCTTTATTAGTTGAGGGACGTTTTAAGCGGGCATGGTATTGGTTTGTATGCTGCGTGCTTATTGGTCAGTTAGTTAGAAGTATGGTTGGTTGCATACTCTTACAAGTTGAAGAGTAACAATTACTTAAGGTACCGGAGGTAAATTGTAATCGAATAGGTTCTCAGTCGACATACGTCTGGGAACATAATTATTTTTAGCTGTTCTAGGTCACGTATAAATATTTACCTTTACACTCTTCACAAATACTTTTCTCTTCCATAATACTTATTAACCAAACTTATTATCTAATCGTAATTCTAATAATTCTATGCAAAGTTAAAACAAATAAAAATGAAATTCAAAACCTATATGGCGCGGTGCGGTGATGTTTTATAATTAAAATATTTATGCGAAAAGTATATGTTTTATTTTATGTACAGATCTATAAAATATAAGTGGAAGAGGCGTTTTAGCAGTTAGATTCCGTTACCGTTCAAATTAAAAGATACTATTATAGATAGTTCAGTTTTAACGGATAATTTAAATACGAGTTTAAACTGAAACGTTGAAAACAAAAATTTATTTTTACCTTCGTGATTAGCAGATAACAAATTGCACCTTTATATTTCCTAAACCCTTACCTGATATCACAAGGTCGAGAATTTCTTATTAACAATTAAAGCCCAAGGTAAAGTTGGATGGAAAACGGCTTGAGGAAAAGAAAAACTCTTTAGACATAAACGGCTAGTGGAGTGTTAGCTCTGGGTAGATCATGAGCTGGGGTCATGGGTTGTCAAATGACCAAAAATATAAATAATGAGCGCCACCGTATTTTTCAATACAACAACCTACAAAAATTAACTGTGCTTGTATTAGGGGAATGCGGAATCCTTATATCAACACCACTAATATAGCCATAAAACTTGATTTTCACTCTTTTAAAACACTTACCAAAATCTCAAACACCAGATGTCATACAGATGTCTCGACTTGACCTGCGAACAAACAAATGCACAACATGGACACCGTTTGTGTCCTCAAAAATATTTACCAAAAATAAAATAATAGAATTTAAGTTTCAAAAATATACACCCAGGGTATTTGTTATCATTACACACAATTTCTGATCAGGAATGACTTGTAAATTTTACTTGTATTTTAAATAATAAAAGAGTCATAAAAAATAGATTCTATTTGATTAAATTCCTTGATTCGTTTTACTATAATATTTTCAACTAATAATTTTTTTATAGAACAGAAATATAATAAGAATTTGTATTCAATAACATAAAGATCTCTAAATGAATCTTTCTTAATAAATTTTATGTAAAGTTTGAGTTCTCTTAATTATTCATATTACATATTCTTTAAGTCATAGTAGTACTACGTTGACTTTAACAATCAAATTTAATTACCTAAGTTCAGATAAAATAGCATGTATCAACCTAAAGTTACTTTTACTTAATAGGTATTAAAAGAATTCCTCATGTTGATTAAAAATCAAAGTACATGACCTCAAAATTATTAAACATATTTTAAATTAGCATAACATGACATGTGAGGTCTAAATTGGACAGCTAAATATTTTTTTTTATTTGACATTATAAGTCACTAACAACGTTTTAGCTTAGTTAACGTTATCTGTATGTGCAATCATTCTGACAAGAAATGAATTTATTACGTAATTCTTTCTTTCCTTAAACGATTTTTATGTGACTAAAGTTCAATCTTATATTTTCTTATTGCAATTTAAATAATAATGAAAGTGATTAAATGCTAAAAACACTCACGTGTGGAAATACTGCTGCGAACAAAAGAAATCGGACTATAACCTCAGCTGTCGGAGATTTCATTAACATCTGCATTCTGTGATGCACAAATAGAAGCCACGTGAATACGTACGAAATTATTGCTGGGACTTTGAGAACTCTTCTGAATAAAACAGTATTTAACGAAACTAATTTCTCCTTGATTTTACATCGTATAAAATTTAGTATTCCAAATCCCAAACTAAATTTTCTTGAAATTAATTCTTTGATATTACTTATACGATATTGTTATATGATATTGCATTATATGATCTTGTATATGATATTCTATAGGATATTCTCATATAATATGGTTATATGATATTGCACTAAGAGGAAAATATTAATAAAATTTATTTAAATAATTTATACCAACTGTTTTAATGATGAGGGGAAGCTTCCATCTCCTTAGGCCTGCAGGGATCAACTGAACTGCTCTAGGTGGAACATATAAACGAATACCATCACGCTAAAGCCGCTCGGAACAACCTCCAGACACGAAGATTCAATCAATTCTAAATTCTTTTTCGGACCGTGTTACAGGCCACGTGCTTAAACACGACCATCTTGACTTTACTACGCCGCCTACCGCAGCTTGTCCCTTCAAACGTTGATAGCAAAGTGATCAAATTGACAACTCGACGAACCTTAGTAACGAATCTTAGACCTCAAAGATAAAGGAGTCTATATGCTATTATAAATTTTATGTATTATTTTTATTGTACGGAAATTTACAAATTATATTTTTATATTATTGCTGTTTTATTTTATATTAATGGACGAAGTGTAACTACGAAAAAAAATACGTTACAACGTCAAAGTTGAACTTGTCATCATCATTAGGTCTTCAGTCCTAGAACTGGTTGGACGCGTACCCTCATTGTTTCCTAGTCTGAACAATCTACACATTTTGCTAAAATTTGCTCAGTCTGCATCTATCCCTATCTGTGTGCGAAAGTCTGATTTCGGTCTACTTCTACCTATCTTTTCCTATCTCTGCTTGTAATGTATCCCGTACTATTGCCCAGAAATGCCTTAGAACTTATCTTGTTTTTCTATTTTTCCTATTTTTTTGTTTTCCACAGATATCTTTGTTCTTCTACTATTTCTACAAGCAATTTGTTATTAATTTTATCTTTCCATGCTACCATCTTCATACATCTAAAACATAACATTCCAGAAGGCTTCTATCTCTTTCTGTCTGCTTTTGCTACTGCCTCTATTTCATAGATGTACTGTGCTGTGCTCCACACTATGCTTTGAACAGTTTTCTTCTTGTATCTATGTTCATTGTCTTTGAACATAGCTGCTGTTCTTTCTTGTTTGATGCAGTTCGGTCACGTTTTATTGTTTTACAGTTTATACCCTATTTCCATGATATTCAGTGGTATATGAAGGGGAGTAAGCAGCCTTTGGCTGTCAAGTTTCCCCAGCACTTGAACCTTTGTCGAATTAACAGTATTTCCAATTTATCCTTTCGCACAATCAACATTAGTGGAAAATATTTCACAACCAACAGCTGTAGTTGTTTATAATAATCTTCAGATTTTAGAGCACCTATTTTTTCGTCATTGGGTGTTACGTCTTGAAACTGGTTAGACTTGTACCTAGGCTTATTTGTGTTTTAAGCTAGTCTACCCAGTTCCCTGCAATTCTCCCAACAGCCTATATACATTATAATGTAAAAAAGGGCCGCTATGCTTGCGACCACGTCCCCAATGCTCCCCCTGAAGGTACTACATTGGGTTTAAACGCGAAAAGTAAACGTGCTTCAAATTTAATCTAACTTCAGGTTAATCAATACTAAATAAAAATCTAACAAACTGAAACTAAAAATAGGGTTTAAAGAATGGTATCCTTAGCGTTGATTCTTGAGTTAGCCCGATCCACAAGACACAAGCAAAAATAAATGGGGAGGGATCCGTAATACCGGATAGCAGCTGCCAGCTCTGTTTACCGGTTCGAACTGAAGGGTCGTATTAAAACTATCCAAATCTAGCTAGCTAATATTAAAAATGGATTCAAATTTTCTAAGCATTCACTAAATGTTTAATAGTGAATCCAGCTATTTTGCCTGTTCTATATACTTACAAATCTGTCCTCCATGGTCTAAGTATTTATTTAAATTTCATCCTAAATTTGTCTCTAGCGTTCCCTATCATTCCCTAACTGACATATTATAAGTGCAATCTTCTTTCCTATATATACTGCCACCAAAAATTGGCGGCAAAACGTCTAGCAAATAAAAATCAAGCCACAGAACAAAAATACAGGCAAAAATATAAATATAAAATAAGTATGAATATAACGTAAATATATAAATAAACATAAAATAAATATATAAATAAATTAATAAATATCTAAATAAGCAAAAGCATGCAACAGTGCATAAATTAGCAAAAGCATCGCACAAATTATCAGTTGCACTCGCATAAGCATTATGATGGCTAGCGCCATTAAGCACAAAACATGAATTTTATCTGGGGGAATTGAACAAATTATGTCATCTACGTATTTTACTATAAAGATCATTTGGAATAGTAGTTGTGGGATTACATTTTCTAGAAGGTTGTCCATGACTATTTGAGCTATTATGGGCGAGAGTGGTGATCCCATAGGGGCCCTTTTGCTTTTCTTTTTTTTTATTTTATTTTTTTATTTTCTTTTTTAAATTTTTTATACAGGTTTTGGTTATATCATGCTCATGTCCGTTTCTCATGCCAAGTCAAAATCAAAAATTTTCAATCCTCCTCTACCCCCTCCGATTTACACGCGGTTATCACCGTCTAATCTCGAGACCCTTCCCAAAAACTCTTTGAAGACTGTCCACAACGCCTTCTGGTTAGCCACTTCCCTGACTTCCTCTCAGCTTTTTGGCCATGCTAGTCCTGCGATAGCTAATTTCATATCAGCTAACCCTCGATTTGCCACCTCGAATGGGCAGTCGAAGAGCACGTGCTCTGCGCTTTTTGCGCCCTCACTGCATTCCCAGCGGTCGTTGTCGGTTAAACCGAACCTTTGTAAATACGCTTTCAGGGCGTCGTGCCCTGTTATCAGTTGCACCATTTTATGATCGAGTTTCACTTCGATCTTACCTTTAGCTTCTATGCTCAGTATGAATTTGTTGGTCAACCTGCCCGTGGCAGCGTTTCCACCTCTCTTCCCATTGTCGGATTGATTTTTCGCGCAGTTTTCTTTTAATTATAGACCTCGGTATTGACGAATGAGATATCCGAAAGTCGCCCGTCGCGGTCTCTTTAGCTAATTCATCAGCCCTATCGTTTCCTACGTTACCATCGTGCGACCTAACCCAACAGAACTTTAATTGCCGAAACTCGGGCGCCGTATGCGCTATCCACCAGAAGTCTGCTTGGAGGTCTGTCGAGGTGTTCATGTTTGATAAGCCGTCAGCGCCGATTTACTAGCACTGATTATATAATATTCGTCTCTGCCCGTATGGTTTATTACATAATCGATAGCATCTCGTATAACTACCAATTCGCATTGGAAAATAGTGCTCCAGTTCACGAGTTTGGTTTGAAACGGAAACACCTTCCTTTCTTGCTTAAACACGACAAACGCTGCGCCTGCTTGTCCGTCATCCATACGTGAACCGTCCGTGTAAATTCTGATACCCGTCGCGTCCCCATCACCTTCGACAAACTCGATTCCTCTAATATCGACCGGGTGTCCTAACTCTGATACAACGATCTTCCTCTCTACCTCCCTATTACCAAGATTAATATCTTCGACAATTTCGCGCCTTTTCCCTATATTTATTAATCTCCTATTTCTAATTTCCCTAACAACATATTCGATAGGGAGAGTCTTACTGATCACCAGGACCGCCTCCGTGGAGGTGGTCCTGTATGCCCTCGCCGCCTTGAGCGCTGTTATGCGTTGCACGCTCGTTAATTGACGCATCTCCCGGACTTTACATCCTTCCACCCATACAGAAGCTGTGTACAGCATTCCAATTGTGTCGGCATAAATCGTCCTCAGCGATTCGCCCCTGAAACCCCAGTTTATTTTCGCCGCCGCCATCATTTTGTTTGATATAAAGCTGCCTTTGCTTTTAACGTACTGCACGTGAGCTTTCCAATTTAACTTATCGTCAATCTTTACACCGAGGTATGTAATTGCTTCCTTAAACGGTATTTTCTCCCCTCCTAGCTCTAGCCTAGGGGGGTCGCTGCCCCGGTTTCTTTCCGAAATAGAGCGCCTCTGATTTCGCCGTGTTAAATTTTAATTTTACCGCCTGCGACCATTTGTGCAGTTTATTAAGCGCCTCGTTCGGTTTTGTGCGCATATCCATTAACAATCGCGATCTGACAATTAAAAGCGTATCATCCGCAAACCCAACGATTGAGCATCCTGTGGGCAACTTGACCTTAAAGATGCTCTCATACAACAACTTCGGAAATGTGGGACCAGAGCATGACTCCTGCGGACATCCCCTTTCCACCTCGCGCGACAAAACTTCACCCGGAATTTCAACCTGCGCCAATCGCGCCGAGAAATAACTGTTGACCAAAGACATCAAGTTTCGCGGACAACCCCTATTTTCCAACTCGCAAACAATCAATGGCCACCAGGCAGCATCAAATGCTCCTGAAATGTCCAAAACAACAACAACACAGTACTCTTTAGCATCTCTCGCCTGTTTAATTTCCCCGACAACGAACTCCAATGCATCGATAGTCGACTTTCCCTCCATAAAACCGAACTGTCGGTTATTAAAACCGCCACTGTCACGCACTAAGTGCTCAACTCCGGTAGTCATAACGCGATCCAAAACTTTCTTCAGCACCGGTAGCAAGGTAATTGGACGATAGCTACCTGGGTCTGACGCATCCGTCTTTTTTAGGTTTAGGTATGAATTTCACGTTCTGGACCTTCCAGCAACGCGGAAAGACGCTCCTTTCTAGACAAAGATTAAACAACCCGACAAAGACACACGGGGCTAACAGGCACGCCTTCAAAGATGCGTCTGAAGTGATTCCGTCATGCCCCGGTGTCTTCTTAGGGTTCATCCTCCTAAGAGCCCTGACGACCTCGTGAACTAAGATTGCTTTATCGGCACCTGTTCCTTGCACCTCTGTAGCTTCCCGACGTACTAAATCGTGCGACCCCTCATTCTCCTCGGGATTATCCGAAGGGAAGAATTTCTCTATTAAATATTCCGCCGTGATTTTAAAACCTTCCGTATATTCGCCATTTGTCTTTCTTATGTTACCGAGCGCGATTTTTTGTTGTTTACCCCTTATTACGCGGTATGCGATTCCCCAAGGTTCTTTCTGTGAGTTTCGCGTGCAGAATTCTTTGAATTTATTTGTTCGCGTTTCTTCTTTATTAATATCTTATATTCGTGGTAACTTTGATTGTATTCTATTCTCCGTTGTTCTCTTATATCTCCCGAGGCGCGTTGATAGCGATGCCTTAAGTTACGCGTTTCTGCCCGCTTGGTGGTTAGTTCCCGGGTCCACCAGGAAACGCTGTCTTTAAATGTTTTCTTTCGCGGCATGGAGTACGATGATGCGTCTACCACTGCGTCGTTTAATGTTTTCGCAAGTGTTTCTATTTCGTCTGCCTCTCGGCAGTTAAATAGCTCGTTTTCGAGCGCAAGGATACTTTTGCTAAATTTTTGTTCAAACCGCTCCCAATTTGCTTTTTTATTACAGAACCGCGGAAATATAATTAGTTGGTCGTCTGCGCTTGTTTTGGTTTCAACGTCCCATCTTATTAATTTATGGTCAGAGAACATTTCCTCGTCCGATCTTAATTTCCAATCACAAATGATTTCTAACATCTCGTGCGAGGCTGCAGTAATATCAATAGAACTGCTGACTTTATGCCCCTCAAACGTAGGTGAATCATTAGTGTTTATCGCACTAAGATCCCATTCCGTTAGAAGATCAGCAACCTGCGAACCCCTATTGTTTTCTATAGGGCTACCCCATAACGGTGACTTAGCATTAAAGTCTCCCCCAATTATTAGTTTTTTATTCCTTCCAATTTGGCAAAAAATGCTTTCGATGTGATTTATTAAGTCCTCGGTTTGAGGATTTTCCCGCCGGCAGTCGACTGGTGGAAGGTACGCGCTTATCACGTAAAACGTGTTTGTCCCTGTTTTCATTTCCGCGGTGGTTATAAACTCGTTGGACAAATTGTTTAATATTATCCCGGCGCATGTCCCATTATCTATTATTATACCGCTGCGCACTCGTTCGCAATTCGCGTTTAAGACGGTAACCCCCCTCCCAAAACCTGTTATTTTGTGGCTATACAGGTGCGGTTCCTGTATAAGCCCGATGTCGATATTTTCTTCGCATAATAACTTTACGAAGTTATTTGTCGTCCTTTGCCTTTCTCGAGATTTAGTTGCGCGAATTTAATTTTCTTGCTTCTTTTAAATCTTTCTTTGTCTTCACGGTCCATAATCGATGTTCCGTGTGTTTGCGTTCTTCAGCCGTAGCATCGTGGGGCATCTACTGGACTTGGCGTCGTTGCGCGTATCGACCTTCGTGCCACCACCAGTTCTGTCGTTTGCCCTTGCGCAAGCCACACATCAGGGGACTGCCTTCCAGCAATTCTTGAATTCGCGCCCGATCTCGGTACAGTTACCGCACCACTGTACCTTCTCCTTGCACTTCATCGATCTATGACCGTACTCGTAGCACCGGTAACACTAGGTCACCGAAAAATGGTCCCGGGCCCATACTCTTCGCCACCTGAGGTTGATAGCGTCAGCTAATATGCGCCTTCGAAGTGTGGGAGTCACTTCAAAGGCTACGTTGGCGAAGGGATCCTTAGGGCCCTTTCCGCCAAACCTGAACTTCTTTCTCAGGTGGTGTTCCAGCTTCAAATCGCCGAAGCGGGGATTCTGGATCACGATCAACCGCACCAGTTCTTCCGCCTTCATCCCCGCTTCGAACAGCCTATATACATTATATGTGATTTTCTAATGCTCCACCCGAAGGTATTACATTGGCCAGTAGGCGAGTTTTTTGTTGCCTGGAAATTTAGAATTTTGCCGAACCCTTGCCGTTCCAGGCAAGGTAGGGATCTTTAACGTGCATGATAACACTCACACACGGGACCTCCATTTAACCTCTCATCCGAACGAGGGCGTAATTTATGTGAAAAATGCTCACGTGTCATTTTTCAAGCAGTTGGCCGTGTCGGGATTCGAACCCAGGACCTTGGGATCCATAGTCTTACGCTTACTACATTGATCCACGGCGACGCCACAGCCTATATACATTACATGTGATTTTCCAATGCTCCACCCGAAGGTACTACATTGGCCAGGAAGCGAGTTTTTTTTTACCTGGAAAATTTTGAATTTTGCCGAATCCTTGCTGTTCCAAGCAAGGTAGGGATCTTTAACGTGCGTGACAACACTCACACACGGGACCTCCATTTTACCTCTCATCCGAACGAGGGTGTATTTTTGCGAAAAATGCTCGCCTAACATTTTTCAAGCGGACCGTGTCGGGATTCGAACCCGGAACCTAGGGCGTAGTAGTCACACACATACCACTACGCCACGGAGCCGCCTTACAGCCTATATACAGCTCGATTTCCTTCTATTGTTTTCTAATTATATGCCCAATTTCACCGGGATTCAGTGGTATGCGAAAGGGTTAAGCAGCCTGCGGCTTCCAAGGATCCCCATAACACTTAGACATTTGCCGTATTAATAGTTTTCCGGTAAATCCTTTCGCACAATTAACATTAGTTGAAAGTATTGCAAAACCAATATCAGTAGTTGTTTATAGTAATCACCATGTTTAAGGACAGTTATTTTTTTTCGTCATTAGTTTTTCCATCTTGCGACTGATTGGAAGTGTACCTCCATTGATTTTTATTCTGAGCTAGCCTACACATTTCCTTAAAATTCTCACAGCCTACATCTTTCACTATCTATATGCAGTAGTCTAACCTAGGTCTACATCTACTTCTCTTATTTCCTATCTCTGCTTCTAATATATTTCGCACTATACCCTCATGTCTTAGTATGTGCCCGATCATCCTATCTCTCATATTTTATTCCACATACTTCTTTCTTCCCCTACCATTTATAGTACCTCTTTGTTCTTAACTTTGTCTGTCCATGATATTTTCATCGTACGTCTGAAGTACCACATTTCAAAGGCTTCAACCTTTTTCTTATCTGCTTCTTCTATTGTCCAGGCTTCACAGCCATACAGTGCTGTGCTCCACACATATGTTTTATACAATCTTTTCCTTGTTTCTATGTTTGTGGTCTTTGAACACAGTAGTTGCTTTTTCTTGTTAAACGTTGCACGACCTTGTGCTAATCTTTGTTTTATATCTTTTGTGCTTTTCCCATTTTGCGTTATTTGACTTTCTAGGTAGCAGAAATCCTTAACCTCTTGTAAGTTCTCGTTACCTATTTGTATTTTTGTTTTGGATTTATTTTCCCCTCTTTTACATACTAGAACTTTAGTTTTATTTTTGTTAATTTTCATACCATATCTCTCCGTTAGAACTATTTCCATTTCATTAAAAGCAGCTTCTAACTCTTCTTTGCTAGATGCTAATACCGCTATATCATCTGCAAATCTAAGCATATCATTCTTTTGTCTCTGCATATTAATTCCAAATGTCTTCCTGCGTTTGACAGTATTCATTGCCTCTTCTATGTACAAGTTAAAAATCAATGGGGATAGGGCACATCCCTGTCTCACCCCTTTCCTAATATTTACATCTCTACTTTTTTGCTCTAATTCTATTACCGCCGTTTGCTCTTTATATAAACTATGTAGTGATTATAGTGTTACGTTTGAAATCTTTGGGTATCTCGCCTGTCTCATACATATAGCTTACAAGTTGGAAGAGACGTTCTGTTACTGCTTGTCCAGCGGCGTTTAGAGTTTCTGCTTGCACTTTATCGGTACCTGGTGTCTTACCATTTTCCAGACTCTTTATTGCTAATTCAAATTCATCTCTAAGTATAGGATATTCCAGGTTATCATTTTTAATGTCTGATTCCTGTTCTAATGTTGCTAGTTCCTCTCCTAAATATAAATTCCCTATATATTCCTGCCCTTTAGCTACTTTCTCTACATTTTCGTTAATGACGTTTCCTTTGCATCACTTATATTTTCGCTATACGGTTTTATATCCCTAAAATTCATTCTAATTAATTTGTATGCTTCGTCTGTTCCCTATTTCCATCTTAGTTTGTACCTCTTTACACTTTTCATAAATCCATTTTTCTTTAGCTTTCCTGCATTTGCAAATAATTTCCCATTTTATGGCTTTGTATCTGTTTTCCTGTTTCGTCTGATCTATTTTTGTATTTTCGCCTTTCTTCTATTAAATTCAGGATATTCTTTGTTATCCATGGTTTCTTATTTTCTTTTTGTGTATACCCCAGAATATCTTTGGCCGCCATGTCAAGGCTGGATTTAATGTTATTTAATTCTGTTTCTACTTCTTTAGTATCAGAAATTTTCCCGATATCTTTCAGCAATTCATTTGACTTTTTTTTCAAATCTTTCGTGGATATCTTAATCTTTTAGCTTCTCAAAGTCAAAGTGCCTTTATCCGTTCCTCTTTTTCAGATTTTTAAATTTAAGTGCGACCTTTATAATTACGATGTTGTGGTCAGTGTCTATATCTGCTTCTGGGTAGCTTCTAGTCTTTTACTTGATTCCTAAACCGTTGTCTAACAAGAATGTAATCTATTCGATATCCTCCTATATCTCCTGGCATCTTCCACGTGTATCGTCTTCTAGCATGATGTTGCAATAATGTATTTGTGATGGTTAAGTTGTTCTTGTCGCAAAATTGTACCCCTGTCATTTCTCGTGCCTAAACCAAATAAACCTACTATCGCTTCTTCCCTGCCTTCACCTACCATTGCATTATAATCCCCCGTAATTATTAAACTTTCACGTCCTTTTACGTTGAACTTGAAACAGCCAAAAATAATTGTGTCCCGAGACGCGTGTCCTCAGTCGTCATGAAAAACTTTTTAACAAAATTAAAATTTATTCTCTTTTATTTTCTAATTTTTATTATACAAGTACTTGTGAGCAATACAGTGATTTAATTGTTAATTAGAAATAAATGTTTATAGTACCTACTAACTATTTATAAATGACATATTCAGGGTATCCGTAAATGCAAAAAATATGTAAATCCTCTAAAGAAAACACAATGAGTAATTATTTTAAGTATACATAAACTAATTTAAATAAATGGTGTTAGGATTTTTTTTATTATTATTATATAAGAATAGCATAGCATTGACGTACACAAGGTTTATAGACTTAAGCTATTTAAATTTACATATTTCAAAAACCTCAAAAACAAGAAAATTTTACAAAAAAATCACTTTAATTTAAATAGCAAAAAAGCATCGCACTGATAATAATTAAAACAAAATTTTCTTTACTAAAACCTGCACTGTTTTTATTACCTTTTGCACCACCATGAGTGGCCGTTGAATTGTCAACTTTTGTAGAATTTTCAGAATTTGTCATATTTGGACTCGTTGAAAGTGGAACAATAATTTCTTGATTCATAGAAGGAATGGTAGTGACTTCTGGCTCTGAAATACTTTGAGGAGGTTGTTCTTTCTCATTTTCGGTGTTATTAGCTGGTGGTTTACTGCCTGTCGTATCGTTGAGAGACAATGACGTGTTTGATGTTGAATCGTTGAGAGACGGTGTTAGGCTTGAAGCTAGATCGACAATGACTTCTTGGCACATAATTAAGTTGGCCATAGCCAGGAAAGGCACTAGTATTTTGAAAATCATTTTGAAAGGACAGAATAATAAGTTCTTGTCTCGTCCAATATCAACACAACATTAAATGGATGGTTCTCTACTCGTTTGCAGTTACAGACTAATCTTTAATTCAACAACACAAAATAAAACTAAATAATTAAGAACCAGTGGGAACAGTAAACAATGTAACAAGGAAAAAGCTAATATCTGTAGATTACTATCACTTTGCCTTGAAAAAGAATGACTAAGTTGTACAACAGATAAATATGCTTTCTGAACTTATACGTAATTCTTATTAACAGCAATTATTAAGCGCTAACTTGAAAAATAGTAGGTAAATAGTGTATAATTGCTTTAGTTAATCTAACAAACTAATATAAATGTGTTTTATTTTCGTAACGACCTGAAATGCGCAATTGGGGAAGTGATAAACCTCTAGAAAGGGATATATTAATGGTATTTTCTGATTAATCTAAAAACATCATAGTTTCAACAAGGGAGAAATTAAGGTATTATGTTTATAAATAGAAGTGGAATGTATATATTTTTAACCTAAAAATGCTAGATAATAAATGAAAATGGTCACAAAGCCGTGAATTACGAATGACCTCAATTTGAACATATTATAACGAAAACTCTACTTGCACAAACAACAGTTCTTTATTTTCAATTAAAAGCCCTCGCAATTTATTTCCAGCTATTCGCTAACAGTACAAATATTAACTTCTTAAAGCTAGTATAATATCTTCTTAATTACTTCCGAAGCACTATAATTAACTTACATCGATGCACTATAAATAATTTATATTGATTTATATGATCTGGTACACTTTCAGCATTTGTTATACTATTGCGGAATGGTTATAGTTTTACGCAGTATAATTCCCGCCAATTATAACCTATACCGGCCACGTTTTAAAAGTGATGCAACCGCTTTTTAAGTCAATTTGCAAGCACGATTTAAATCAAAACAAATTACTTACATGGCGGCATCTCGTGAATTCGTCTCAGGGTCCCACGATGATTTTGCAGGTTGGGTTCAGTTACCCATGTTGAATCAAATTACGATCTGTCCTTCCTGTAGCTTCTGTACTCGTAGGGGAATGACAGGATTAGGTAACAGGTACTATAAAATGTAAAAGTAGAAGGAACCTACATCCCTAAAAAGAAAAGACACACGACACAGATAGATGTTGCTTCGTCAAGGGCTCTTAACTTAATGGCGTTTTTTAACACCACGCGCGCACTTCGCATTCTTTTGCGCAGACGCGGCTGTCAGGGCCGACGGAAATTAACGTATTCATATAAAAATATACGCAGGAATTTATTTATAAATTAAATCTAACGTGATGCATGCCAGTTGGCATGTAACAATCGCAACAAAGCCATAAAAGAAAAAAATCTTAAAAATAAAAAGACTTTAGCACGGTAGGAACTTAAAGCCTAGAGCCTTACTTACATATAAACTAACTTACATTCTACTAAATGTTTATTTTAGACACCACCTGGTTTTTTCAACCGATAACGCGTCTTGCGAGTAACCAGGAAACGGAATGTGTAGTCCCAAGATTATCAAACTACATCTATAAATGCACACACGAATCTTAGATGTGGCGTAGTTATAATCGGCAGCACAAATTTGTCGGAGAGCACGAAACACTACTAAAACTAAAACAAATGCGCCAAGTCGCCTAACAATTCTACAATAACCTAAAGCTAACTTAAAAGTTTTTTTGGTGCACACGCACATAAGCATTGCATTTTAACTGTTTCTGCTTTAGCAAGAAAATGCCCAAATTTCAAAATGCCCGAGAGAGCAAGTTACTATACACTTTACAAATTTTTATGTGTTGGTACTCTGGCCTAATGAATGACATGGTTGTGAATTAACAAATTTACCAACAGTACCATCTTACTAATTTCTTACATTTCCAACCTAACAAATTACCTTGCTACCATCAGGTTAGCTTCTTCACACAATACTCAAAAGTTTTCCTATGTCTGATCATAAATACCAAACGTTAGGACAACAAAAGAAAGTAAGACAAAGTCTCAAGTTATTACCAAAGATAAAAAGTAAGATAGAGATATTAAGATAAAACTAGATAACAATAGATGGATCCAAAACGTCGCAGTTGGCCAAGGCATGCTACATACACTTTAAAAATATAGCGTAGAATTTCCTAGCTTACCGAGCCATTTTGTCCTCCATCGTTAAGATACAAAAGAGAGTGGCTCCTTGAAGCCGTTATACAGGAACGTACTCGTACCCCCTAAAAGAGAGCTCACCGGTGAAGCAGACCTGTTAGATATAACGGTATGAGAGACCGGAAAAGACATATGGGTGCATTCCTGCACCCGGCGTTGATCGATATCGGTAAGGTGTGTATTCATAACTACATACACTCACACATTCACACACTCATACATACTTACACTGTTAGCGGTCATGTGCGGCTGACAACGGCACCGCATGACCACACGAAAGATTCGCAGAGACGTGCTCCGGGTGTCTATGAAAACCCTCCGCGCGACCACACGGTGGCTAACGGAAATGAAAAGGCAATAGAAATATAGGAAAGGTAAAAAGAGGGAGGTAGGCATTTTGGAATGTACTAGTGACTTCCAGGTAGAAGAGAGTACAAGAAGGGTTCGCATTGAGCAAAAGCGATAGAAAAAGGTGGATAGAAAAGCACTAGTCAACCAGCCAATGTGGTCAGTAGCCCGGAGTGAGTGAAAAATCACTATTATGTGGTAGACGGGTGTTCCGGGACAAGAACAGGTCTACCGAAGGAAGAATAAGACGGAAACGGAGACAGCGGGGTAAGAAAAAGGTAAAGTTTTGGACAAGCGTCCGAGAAAAGGTAGAGAGTTGTCCCTGTTAAATGCAGATCGGTCTGAAGGACCACCTGCTATGTTAATCAGACAAATAAAGACAAATAATAAGTTAAAAAAAATTACATGACTCTTGATGAGAACTAGTACGATCATCTTCCTAACGAACGCATCCGCTGCGATAAGAAGATCAGACAAAAAATTGAAACAACAAACTTAAAAGTACCACTGCAGGCACCTTCACACAAAAACCAAGTGTTCCAAGGTAATTTTCAGAAATGGTAACGCCATATACACATAGGAATACCTAACTATAAGCAGTTAAATGAAGATACAAACATACTGTCCCAATATGCTAAAAACAACCAAGAATTCAATAAGATATCAATAAAAAGCGATAGCACCTTACCACGAAGTTAAATAAAAACAAAAAAAAGGTTAATATGTTCTGATGACTTAACAGAAGAGGCAAGTAATGATAAAGAATAAAGTGAGCGACTGTAATAATTCAGAAGAAAAACGCATGGAGTAGAAACTCCTAGTTTTGCAACTGCGAATATGAACTGTTCCTTACAACGGCATAGGCCGCGGCTCCTATGTGAGCCCAAAGAAAAAAGCATCCGCTCAACATAAGCTAAAACAAATCATAACAATTCAATGAGTTACTCCAACCAAAGTTACGACAATCACCACGAAATTAAACAACATACGATAAATGTTAAAAGACAAAATAATATAATGCAGAAAAGGTCGCTGAAGTGAAGTTCAGATCATGTTCGCTAAGATTTATTCCGTCAGTCGTCTACCGACAACAGTATTTGGAGCGTTTTGTTCTACTGACGCTTTTTAATATCAACACATGGTAAAAGTCGCTTCAAATTTTAGCCACGTGATATTATTTCACGAAAAAAACGCATGTCAAGCCGTTCTCGACAATACACCTGAAAACGGTCTTGTGTTCTTCAACGATCAGGTTCATTTTCACCCTTCCGATTGCGTGAATAACAAAACATGCGATACCAAAATGGCACGAATCCCCGAAAATTTCATGAGCAGCTCCTGCATACAGAATGCGCGACTGTTTGGTGTGCATTTTTCAGAATGGGCATCAGCATGCTGTTTTGAAGTAAATAGTCATATAGCTGCGTTAAATTCTTTTCGTTTTGTCCACATAATTCAGGAGTTACTCACCAAAACTTGAAGAAATGAATATGGGAGATGTCTAGTTTCAGCAGAATAGCTCCACCGTCCACACAGCGCGAATGTCGAAGTATCTTTTGCGAGAACAACTTCCCGTACACCGCCATTTCCTTGCAAGGCCGCGAATGAGGTTTGTTTCTACAAACCCGATTACAGGATACCACTACGTAAATTATTGTAAATCGGTTCATCCGGTCTACGTTCGTGCTTGTCACTCGGCTGAAGCTAAAAGCTCGTATTCAAAAAATTGAACGAATATTAATGAATGCCCCTTTCATAATGCTATGCGGTATAAGCTATATTATTTTACGGGATTCTCTATTTCCTCTATTCACACAGTTTTTACGATTTGAATCGAACATGTGGTTGAGGTCAAGAGTTTTTCAGTGCATGAGAATAATTATCGGTATTTCCACACTGCTTATTTAATACCACATCTGTGCAATTGGCTAGTTCATACGCATTAAATTTTATGTATTTTTATGGTTTTTGTTAATTTAAGTAATTTACAGTGGTTTCGACGTCTTTGCAATGCGTGAGAATGTTTTCGACTAGACTTAACGTAAACTAATAAATGCTTTTCTATTTACAAATGTATGCTTAATTAACGCATTAGCTTTACAAGATCTCAAGTCGCTCATCATGTTTCCGAAACCTGCTACCCTCTTAAAATATCAAACTGTTAAAAGTAGCGCCAAAGTTTCACCTTTTAGTACTTATGAACCAATTAAAATAGTTAAACACAAAGGACTGTTCTCAAATACTGTAAGGGGTTCGTGATTTCATCTGATTTACTTTCGCTATTTAAAAAATAGGCAATAGGAATGCAACCTTTTTTGTTAGTTCCTTCGAGTTGTTCGACATACAGTATAAATTATATGGTTTATATTATTAGGTTTACAATTTGTGCGGCAAAGATCACTAGCTTGCGTGATTAGGAGAATATCCTCAGAGAAGTTTCTGAACCTTAAGTGGTTTTTAAAGTCTTGCTAGTATTTAGTGGTCAATATACGTATTTAGTTGAAAATAGTGAGTGGTTAAGGATTTTTTATTATATTTTATCACAATCGTGCCACAGACTACTTAATTATCATTTAACTCCATATAAAACAGATTTTCAATGTTTTTCCCAATCAAGGTGGAGGTGTGATTATTGGTCAATGCTTGCCCTTATACATCATTTATTTGAACTGTACTTTAGCAAAAACTATTTGCTTAATTGAAATTCCACGACGTATATTTCTCGATTACAATCTCCCAGTCTGGGTTATTACCTAGCTATTACTCATAGGTCAATCGAAGTCGAAGATAATAATTTATTTATCCAGTAATGGAATAAAAAATTAATGTATTATAAGCAAAATAATCAGTGAAAAGAACCCAGTAATCGATATCGGGCAATTTATAAATAGCACAAGTATTCTGAGTAAATGTTGCATTTAACTGTTGTCGTGTTTTTTCAATTTAATGCTGAAACGATTTTATTTGTTTGAGGTATTACTGATGGAACTGAAAGCCCTTTATCTATCTTTTCTTTTACACGGGTAAATCAAACGCGTATTAGCGTAGGTGCGGAGTGGTAAACAGTTTTAGAAGAAGATAAAGCATTACCACGTTATAGCTCAGACGTTACCCCTACGACAGTCACGAGGTAGTCCTAGGTTTGTTCTTTAGTTGGTTAACTAATAAGTGGATAGGAAGAAGGGAGGGTGATACTACCTCTAATATTCCGACAAAAAGATGGAATAATGCACAAGGGAAGAGGTAGAAACTCTTTTGCTCAGGACTCTAAAGCAAACACCCGCGAAAGCGATTCCCACTAGAAGGGATTGAACCTGAAAAGGAAAGTTACAGTTAATAAATACAATGGGATCACCATTTGTGTATAACATAAACAATAATGATATTAGAAGAAGTAGAGCTTACTGACTTAATATTTTGCGTAAGAAGTGGTACAAATACAGGTGATCTGTGACCACATTTCCTCCAGCATCCACATTTCCTCACACATTCTGGACCAAATAGTTTTCTTCGACTATCCATTTCATCTTTCGAGATAAATATATCTTATTTTGGTATCAATTAATATTAGATTCTTCTCAGCTATCTGATTTTCTAGGATTTTCTTAGATAGCATCATCCCCTAGGGAGCTACCCTCATTTTAAGATTTTTTACTGGTAGCGATTTCTGACAATTCGTTATAAATTGTTTTAGCCACGCAACACATCAAATTAGTCTAGAATTTTACGCAGAATCCGAATCTGTAAACAGATTTAAAATAGGACCACCCCTTCTGTTTTACACACATACCCTCTGCGAGATAAATCTTTCTCCACATTTCCACTCACGAGATAAATGTACCTTGTTAGGTATCAATTAATATCAGATTTTTTTCAGCTACCTGAATTTCTAGGAATTTTTCAGATTGCATCATCCCCCAGGAGCTACCCTCATTTTAAGAATTTTTTTACCTGCAGCGATTTATAATCACCTTTCCATTATAACATCTAGAATCCTTTAACCAAACACTTAGAGGTATTAACACAAAGAAATTAAGCACACATTATTGTGTTGTTTAAAAAGGGAGGAAACGTGTTTTCGGTCAATAAGACATATTGTGTTAATCTAACAATATATTTTACCGTCTAGCGACACCGCGTGGAGGTAAACACATGTCGCCAGGAACGAAGGGATTATTAAGGATGGGGATGGTGGGTATGTCTTAAAACTAACTTACATGCTACTATAAACAAAAACTTAAAAAATCTTAACCTATATCTTTATGCCTCCATGGGTAGGTTGCTGTACTATTAGGGATGATGTACCTTTTGTCATCCTCGCCCGACAAACTAATTTTAGTAATTAATTGGGTATAAAGTTGGTGTTTATGACTTCGAATACACACCATGCTATGCATAAGGGCACCAGAATTATTATGTTCAATGTCCTTAAAACTATTTACATTAATATTCTTAACTACACTTCGTGAGACCCCTTTAATCTTTTTAATCGTGCCTTTCTCGCTTACAATACAGTAGGACTTAACCCTACTACCAACAAATTTTAATACTAGACCTCCATTAAATTTGTCATAGAATTTCCCTACAACTTTTTTGTTGACAAGCGGTATATTGTGTTTATTATCCGCGGGGTTTTGTAAATCAATTTACAGGTTAAAAAAAAACTCAATATAACACTAAACGATTTATATCATGCTATTGGCTACAAGATGGTTACTAATAAAATAATTAAATAATTTCTACGTAATATAACCAGTTATTTATATCACATATGTACGATTATCAAAGCTTTAATTAAAAGGTAACTTCAGAACTAACATCGTGATCAAAGTTTGATCAAAAGTGACTTGCAATATCTACGGCCGCAAATTTATATACATTTCAATCCTTCTAAATTACTGTAACACATACCAGGCAAATAACATTCACGAATGTACCTATTGTAAGCTAAATAACTCCTAAATATAAAACTCTTGTACCTCCCAATCAAAATTCATCCGAAAGCTGTAACCTCGCGATGGGCCATCAATCTTCTTTTACGTATAAACGCCTCACTTACATTCCGATGTGTAATTCTTAGACTAAGCGATGCTACACGGTCTCCTTCTTAAAGCTGTTCTATCCCAGAGTACTCTGTGACTCGCATATTGGAAGTTCCTGTGGATACCATTTCTGCGGTTTTCTTGTTAATAGAAGTAGCACCCAACACTTTTCATATCAGGTGCCGTACCATTTGGATTGTAATCACACCAAAATTTGAACCCCAGTTTTCTGGAGTAGTACCACCCACCAGTCCAAACCCAAAACCTATATTGGTTGTGGCCAACTTCATGTCTTCAAATTCGATCATCTGACCCTTGAGGTCCACTAACATCTTCCACGGATTTTGGTAATTCGATTTAGCAGAAGGCTATTGCTTAATCGCCAAGTAGTAGATGCCCTGATATCGGTCCTTTAGTCGTATGATGTTTCCAACCTCTGGTTGTTGTCGGCGAAGTTGATCCAGACCAGCAAATTTATTTAAACACCAGAGCAAGTCCTCGAGACACATCAAGGTCCGCCGCTACGTAATGTTCCAGAAAGTATTGTGATGGCACATCCAATAGATCACCTTGAATCTCTTGCGTGACCCCAAACCTCACTTTGCCGGTGCCGCTGTACAAAAACATGAACTAATCATAGCTCGGTCCAGACCTTCGTTCATCGTCACAAGCCTAACTGTTTGTTATAGCCTACTACAGTACGTATATTGGAAGAACAGCAATACATAAAAGTTGAATAACTTGCAAAAAACCAGAAGAAAGTGAAAAATAAAAGAAAGACGAAAATACAAAAACAGATCAGATGAAACAGGAAAGCAGAGATACAAACCATAAGATGGGAAATTATTCGCAAATGCAAGAAAGCTAAATAACAATGGATCGATGAAAAGTGCAAAAAGGTACAAACTAAGATGGAAATAGGTAAGACAAACGAAGCATACAAATTAATTAGAATGAATTTAACGGATATAATACCATATAGCAAAAATACAGGGACGCGGGAGGAAACGTCATTATAGAAAAAGTAGAGAAAGTGAATACATGGCGGAATTTATATGCAGGAAAAGAACTAACAACATTAGAACAAGAATTAGATATTGAAAGGGATGACATGGGATATCCTATACTTAGAGATGAGTTTGAATTAGCATTAAAGGGTCTGAAAAATGGTAAGGTCCCGGGTACAGATAAAGTGTAAGCAGAAACTCTAAAAGCCGCTGGACAACAGAACGTCTCTTCCAACTTGTAAGCTAGTATGAGACAATCGAGATACCCAAAGAGTAACTACATAGTAACTATACCAAAAAAGAAACGCGGATAAATGTGAAAAAGATCATTGTACTTAAATCTGATGATTAATATAAACAACTACAGATGTTGGTTTTGAAATATTTTCAACAAATGTTGATTGTGCAAAAGGATATATTAAAAAACTATTAATTCGGCAAATGTTCAAGTGTTGGGGGATCTTGGTAGCCGCAGGCTGCTTAATTCCCTACACATAATGCTGAATATCAGGGATATAGAGTATATATTTATAAACAATAGAGGGGAACCGAACTGCATCTAACAAGAAACAGCAACGGCTATGCTCGAAGACAACAGGCATGAAACAAGGACAAAATTGTTGAAAGCATATGTGTGGAGCACAGCACGGTACGTCTATGAAATAGGGACAATAGGAGAAGCAGACAGAAAAACGGTAGAAGCCTTTTGGAACGTGCTTCAGATGTATGAGGATGATAGCATGGACAGACAATGTTAATAACAAAGAGGTTATAGAAATAGTAGGGAAATAAAGATATCTGTGTATTACAAGCAGAGATAGGAAAAAAGAGGTAGAGGTAGACCTATATCAGAGTATTGCACACAGATAGTAAAAGATGCAGACTGTGCAAATTTCAGGGAAATGTGTAGGTTAGCACATAATAAAAACAATGAGTGTACGTGTCTAACCAGTTCCAGGACTGAAGACCTGAGGATGATGATAAAATACATTACGTGAGCTGTAATACTTACCATTAAACACACTGTAAAACCTTTAATAATTTTATTTATGGCAGAGTACATATTAATGGGAGCGGCAATACACCCTTTGATCTATGTCATAGCTTGCAAGCTTACTAGAAATAGATTATAATCGTAGTATCTGAAGAAGGTTTAACAAAAGACTCACGAATATTCCAGGTTAGATTACTGTTAGAAACAGATATTATTATTAAAAAACGCGTAACAACTAGCACGTACATGAAAGCAGTCTCTGCAATGGTTGGGAACGTAGACACAACATGTTTCTAATATATCAATTGTTACTATTCTCATAAAGGTATTTCTCAACACTAATGCTGCTATGGGATCGTCGGCAACGGTACTAGTATCCCAGCTAGACAGTAACGTTACAGACCAACACCATCACAGCTCGGCACCTCTTTATAGAACAGGGAGCGTACATTCTTCCAATCCGGTTGTCAACATATCCCACGCATATCTACTGTTCCATGATGTCTCGAACATCGTGGAAATTCATTATTACAAAAAAAAAACAAACAAATGATGAATGACTAAGGTATAGTTAAGTGTGGTTATACGTGCGGTGGCATGGACAAACAAATCTTAAGGTTAACACACGATGCCATTTTAACATTTTCCATTGCGTCCGTTCAACTGGTGAAGAATCCATAATATATATCGTCACATAAACATTTTGAAAAACAATAATATTTTACTAACAATTTAAAAATTCTTAAGTGTTTATCAAAATTAACCTGACCATTGCAAATCTCTGAATATGCACTAATTAACTCCACAATTTTTTTCTCAAATTCTGTGATGGTTCCTGGCATCGCATGTGTGGCATTGCGTAGAAGAATTCTGACTCTAAATTACGTACTTTGTCGTTTTTTAATAAGTGTTGTCGTTTTGAAAATATAAGCTTTTGACCTACCCATTGCAAATCTCTAAAAATGCATTAACTTCAAATTCTTGTTTCTGAAACTCTGCGATTGTTCCTGACATCGCCTGTTTGGCTTGACGTAGAAGGACTCTTACTCTAAGTAAGGATCCTTGTCGTTTTTCAACAGGCGTCGTCGTTTTAAAAATATAAGCTATTACGAGGGTGGTTTGAAAAGTTCGTCAAATGGAGCACAGATGGCAGCATCAGTTCGAATAAAATATATGCAATTGATGGATCCAACTATCTATACTCCATTCCAGTTAAGAAGGTAGTAGATGGCGCTTGTGATCGAGTCAGATTTACACAGATCAAAAATTTATTAGTTGCTGTATTTGAAAAGTGCCGGCGTCGGTTGTATATTTACTATTTTGTGACATAGTTTTTCAAAAATAACAATGCAAATGGCTGACTGTATTAGTTAATTTTTAAGTATTATTGCATTCAGTAATTGCAATTTGGTGTTTTTCTTAAGGAATAAGACCACATTGCTTTTTGAAAATGATTTTATTGACGTTTCGATCCTTCTCCTAGGATAGTTGTCTAAATAATAACAAGGAGTATTTGTAATTTGGTATTAAATTTCAGAAGATAAAATTGGACTTGGAACTACATTAAGTTTAAGACGGACGAAACTTGGGCAAATTCATAAAAGCACACTTAAGCTACACTCATACTTAATCAATGTTCCATCTCAACTTTTAGTATTTTTCCGAATACCAAAATTGAGATAGAGCATTATGATGAGTGTGGCTTAATGTGCTTATGAATTTGCCCTTAGTCTTTACTTAACAATTATGGTAGAAACAAACATTCACCTGGAGTTATAGAATGCTTTAATAAAATTCTGTCAGTTTCATTTTTTCTAAAGGTTGTAAGTTTGTTAACAATGATTGAAATTAAAGCAATGCATCGATGTTTATACAGATTTTTATTTATATTTTTTGCAAGATTGAGGTTTTTGAATAAATACATCCAAGAAACACGGTTTTAAAACATATCAAGCATTATTGAACTTTATTTTCTACCTGTTTGGTTAAAGTTTAAATAAAATATTAATATAGAACAATATATAAGCTATTTTTAATTAAACACATCACAAAATATCAAAACAATGATATCACAAATTTATATTTAATCTACGTCCATATCATCCCCAGAGGTATCTTCGTCGTCTGTTGTACTTTCATATCCAACAATTATTACAATTTGTTCGACATTGCCATCCAATTTCCACATTCTTTCTTCTTCTTTAATAATAATAAATTCTTTTGCTTTCAGCTCTATATTTTTTAATTGCAGTTAAATATTTTTTTCGCTACAACACAATTTCAGGTTTTTCAATTAAAATTGTTTTTCGGCTACGCTTTCCATATTTAAAACCCAATTTCATCATTACCCGATAAAGTGATGTGCGACTGAAGTTTGGTAAAGAGTCATCATTGTTTATTGCATGTAATACTTTATCTAAATTTGGTAATTCATTTCTAAAGTAAAATGCATGTACATGCCGTCGAATCGCACATTTTTCAAATTCTTCAAGTTCGTCGTAGATTGTTGTACGCACTCTTGTAGTCTTTCGCGAGGAGGCAGTAACAGTAGTTTCCATTTCTTTTACAATATTCCACATTGATCGAACACCTAAACCCACTTCTAACGCAGTTTGCTTCACAGATTGCGTTTTGGATGCATTTGTGGAATTTTTCAAATATATATTATAGGCAATAAGCTTTTGCCCGCTCATAACATGTTTGCCCTTCGGATTTTTAATAGGTTGGTGATCCATAATTAAATAAAAGTCTGAATAGAATTCATTGTTAGTATTATATGCTTATCTTTAATGAGACATGCTTACCTTATTATGAAGACACTGGTGTTTTATAGCTCTGACAAGAACTGTTTTGATACTAAATATAAAATTAACACAAATTAATAAGGCCGAGCAAAATTTCAAAGGCAAACTAATAACAAAATACATAAATAACAAAAACGAAATTATGAAAGGGCAATAGCAAATGTCAAAATGCCAATTGACAATCTGTCTTATAATAAAAATGTTCAAACAACCAACACAAACATACGGGATATTTATACTTGTGTACACTTGGCTCATATATCCACCAATGAGAATCGCTAAAATTCAGTCCTATCTTTTTCTTCAGTACCTTCTTAACTGGAATGGAGTATAGTGTGAAGATCACGGTGGTGGCACTCTATAGACGATTCTGTTGGCGCATTTTAGTATTAACACTATCCGAATAGATAGCGCCCACAATTTTAACAGCAATTATTGATTGTCATTTATTTGACATTAATTTGACGTTTAGAATTATTGTTTATCTAACCATAGCGCTATTCAAAGATTGTTTAATTCGATTTGCTACATTTCAAAAAATTGATTGTGATATTAATAATCGATTTCTTGAATATATCCAGGTGTGTGATTAAAAAAAATACAATTAGGTTTACTTAAGATTACATTACTATTGTTTTTGTAGGGACTTATTTCACCGTCAATGGCTGTTACTACATACCGATATTGAATGGACAAATAATTTATTGTAAAACTGAAAGTTAAGAGAAACTGATATCTTAAAGTTAAAGCTTGGTGTTTGTTTATACTTTACTGTATTTCCATGTTTATTAGTTTTTGTAACAAATGGTAGAATAATAGGTTACATATTTTTATCCGAATCGTAGACTATGGATACGTTCTCTACTATGTGAGAGGTTGTGGAAATAAGAATGCCACTAGGCATAGATTTTCAAATCCTTATAAGAATAAAATTACGTTTTCATGATTATTTTTTAATTTGTATGCCAATGTCCTGTTTTGTTGAATTTGTCAATAGTACCTGAAATCAGTTTTTCTTCTTCCTGTAATATGCAATAAGCCAATAATATATTTTGGTAAAATGTTTATTTCATTTCTTAAAATGCATGTATGATGTACAAATTTATATTTTCAGTATTATTAATTTGACTTATATACATACTTAATGTATGTATGTAGTTCATTTTAGTGAAATATGGAAATATAAATTTTTGCATCTATAAGCTTTCAAATTAATTTGCAATGCTATCAAAGCAGGGTTTTTAACCTTTAAATATAGTGTAGATGCAAACCAAACCTATAATTTCATAGGAAGTATTAACACTATCCGCCTAGATGGCGGACAAAGACGCCAACAACTTATAAACAGGAAATGGCACATCTACACTAACTTATCTAACCTATGGTGCAGATCTTAAATTTGACATTATTCTGTCAAGTAGTGTTAATTTGGTGCTATATGAAGTAAAGTTAGTTTTGTGAGTTTTTTAAAATGGATAAAACTAAAACGCGCGCTGTTATCAAATATTTTGTAAAAAAGGGTTGGAAAGCAACAGCAATACATAAAGATATGCAGCATACATTAGGAGACTCTGCTCCATCATTTACAACTGTGCACAAGTGGGTGACGGAATTTAAACGTGGTCGTGAGAGCCTAGAAGACCCGCACAGCGGACGACCAAAAACTGTCACCACGCCTGAAATCGTCAAAAAAATAATGATATAGTTACGCAGGATCGTCGATTAAAGGTCTCCGAAATTGCTAGGGATGTAGGTATCTCAGATGAAAGAGCATTTTATATCCTAAATGCGTAATTAGGTATGAAAACGCTTTCGACAAGATAGGTGCCGCGCATATTGACAATTGATTAAAACCTTCAGAGGAAGAGAATTTGCCAACAGAGTTTAGACCGCCTTAACTCCAATAAAACCGATTTCGTCCGACGATTTGTTACGACAGATGAAACTTGGGTTAGTATTATACCCCTGAAACCAAGCAACAATCTAAACCATGGAGATATAGGGGTTCTCCACCACCAAAGAAAGCAATGTCCGTGAAGTCGGATGGAAAAGTTATGGCATCAGTTGTTTGGGATGATAAAGGTGTCTTACTAATTGACTATCTTCTTAACGGACAAACAATAAACAGTGAATATTACCCTAAACTTCTAGGCCAACTGGATAAAAATGTTCGTGAAAAAAGATCTGCATTGCGTAAGAAAAAGATAATTTTGCATCAGGATAATGCACGTCCACACACAAGTGCAGTAGCAATGCAAAAATTGAATGATCTGAAGTATGATCTGTTACAATATCCACCTTATTCGTCTGATTTGGCTCCTTCTGGCTTCCACCTATTTCCAGTGCTAAAAGTTTTCCTTGGGGGAAAACGATTTTCCATGGACGAAGAAGTAAAAGCAGCTGTCGACGACTATTTTGAAGGCCTTGAAGAACCGCACTTTCGTGATGGCATAATGGCTTTGGAACATCGCTGTATGAAGTGTATTCAATTTGACGGAGATTATGTTGAAAAACAAACTATATTTTAAAAACAAATTTTTTCATTTTCCCCTTCGTTTCCCGAACTTTTCAAATCACCCTCGTACCTTGGCCATAGCAAATCTCTGAAGATGCACTAACTTCGCTATTTTTTTTCAAATTTTGTGATGGTTCCTGGTATCGCATGTATGGCGTTGGATAGAAGGATTCTCACTCTAAATAACATACTTTGTTGTTTTAATAAGTGTCGTCATTTAAAAAATTTAAGCTTTTGCCCATGCCATTGCCAATCTCTGAAAATGCACTAAACTTCAAAATTTTTTTTCTCAAATTCTGTGATGGGTCCTGACATCGCATGTATAGCATTGCGAGAGGAATTTTGACTTAAATTACATATTTTGTCTGTTTTAATAAGGGTTGTCCTTTTCAAAATATAGGCTTTGACCTACCCATTGCAAATCTCTGAAAATGCATTAACTTCAAATTCCTTTTTCTAAAATTCTACGATGGTTCCTGACATCGCCTGCTTGGCTTGACGTAGAACAATTTTTACTCTAAGTAACGTTCCTTGTCATTTTTCAACAAGTGTCGTCGTTTTAAAAATATAAGCTATTAGCTTGTCCACTGCAGGTCTCTGAAAATGCACTAATTAACGTCACAATTTTTTTTCCTCAAATTCTGTGATGGTTCCTGGCATCGCATGTATGGCGTTGGATAGAAGGATTCTCACTCTAAATAACGTACCTTGTTGTTTTTTAAAAAGTGTCGTTTCAAAAATATAAGCTTTTGCCCAGGCCATTGCAAATCTCTGAAAATGCACAAAAATTCAAAATTTGTTCTCAAATTCTGTGATGGTTCCTGACATCGCATTTATGGCATTAGGTAGAAGGATTCTGACTCTAGATTACGTACCTTGTCGTTGTTTAATAAGTGTTGTCGTTTTAAAAATATAAGTTTTTGCCCACGCCATTGCAAATCTCTGAAAATGCATTTACTTCAAATTTTTTTCTGAAATTCTGCGATGGTTTTTGACATAGCTTGTTTGGTATCACGTAGAAGGACTTTTACCCTAAGTAACGTTCCTTGTCATTTTTCAACAAGTGTTGTCGTTTTATAAATATAAGCTATTACCCTGACCATTGCAAATTTCACTAATTAACGTCGCAATTTTTTCTTCTAAAAGTCTGCGGTGGGTCCTGATATTGTGTGTACGACGCTACGTAGGATTCTTATTGTTAACTAATGTACCTTGGCGTTTATTAACAAGTCATTATCATCATAAGTTCTTCAGTCCTAGAACTGGTTGGACGCGTACCCTCATTGTTTCATAGTCTGAACCAACCTACACATTTCCCTGAAATTTGCACAGTCTGCGTCTATCACTATCTGTGTGCTAAAGTCTGATCTCGGTTTACCACTACCTCTCTTTTCCTATCTCTGCTTGTAGTATATTCTGTACTATTCCCAAGAAATCCCTTAGAACGTATCCTGTCCTTCTGTTTCTCCTATTGTTTTATTTTACACAGATATCTTTATTCCTCTTCTATTTCTACAACCTATTTGTTATTAACTTTGTCTGTCCATGCTACCATCTTCATACATCTAAAGCACAACATTCCAGAAGACTTCTATCTCTTTCTGTCTGCTTTTCCTACTGCCCCTATTTCATAGATAGTATGTGCTGTGTTCCACACTATGCTTTGTACACTTTCCTTCTTGTATCTATGTTCGTTGTCTTTGAACATAGCTGCTGCTCTTTCTTGTTTGATGCAGTTCGGTCACCTTTTTCTGTTTTACAGTTATATACCCTATTTCCCCCATATTCAGTGGTATGTGAAGGGATGTAAGCAGCCTTTGGCTTCCAAGTTCCCCAGCACCTGAACCTTTGTCGAATTAATAGTTTTTTCAATTTATCCTTTCGCACAATCAACATTAGTTGAAAATATTTTACAACCAACACCAGGTGTTGTTTATAATAATCATCAGATTTAAGAGCACTTATTTTTTCGTCATTGGGTTTTACATCTCGAAACTATGGCCGCCAAGATTCCCAGACACTTAAACATTTGCCATATTAATAGTTTTCAAATAAATCCTTTCGTACAATTAACATTAGTTGAGAGTATTGCAAAACCAATATCTGTAGTTGTTTATAATAATCACCATGTTTAAGTACAGTTATTATTTTTGTCATTACTATTCCATTCTGCGGCTGGTTGGAGGCGTACCTCCATTGATTTCTATTCTGAGCTACCCTACACATTTCCCTGAAATTCTCACAGCCTACATCTTTTACTATCTGTGTGCAGTAGTCTAACCTAGGTCTACCTCTACTTCAATTTTTTCCTATCTCTGCTGTCTAGTATATTCCGCACTATTCCCTCATGTCTTAGTATGTGGCCTATCATCCTATCTCTCCTATTTTTTACCGTTTTCACATAGTTCTTTCTTCGCCTACCATTTTTAGTACATCTTTGTTCTTAACTTTGTCTGTCCATGGTATCTTTATCATACGTCTGTAGTACCACATTTCAAAGGCTTCTACCTTTTTCTTGTCTGCTTCTCGTACTGTCCAGGCTTCACAGCCATACAGTGCTGTGCTCCACATATTTGTTTTAAGCAATCTTTTCCTTGTTTCTATGTTTGTGGTCTTTGAACACAGTAGTTGCTTTTTTTTGCTAAATGTATCACGACCTTGGGCTAATCTTTGTTTTATATCTTTTGTGTTTGTCCCATCTTGTGTTTTTTGACTTCCTAGGTAGCAGAAATCCTTAAACTCTTGTAAGTTCTCGTTACCTATTTGTATTCTTGTTTTTGATTTATAATCGCCTCTTTTGCATACTAGAACTATAGTTTTATTTTTGTTAATTTTCATACCATATTCCTCCGTTAGAACTGTTTCCATTTCATTCAGAGCAGCTTCTAACTCTTCCTTGATAGATGCTAATACCGCTATATCATTTGCAAATCTAAGTATATCAATCTTTTGTCCCTGCATATTAAAACCAAATGTCGTCCTGCATTTGAAAGTATTCATTGCCTATACTATGTACAAGTTAAAAATTAATGGGGATAAGGCACATCCCTGTTCTAATATTTACTTCTCTACTTTCTTGCTCTAATTCTATTACTGCTGTTTGTAGTTTTGTATAAGCTATGTACTATTCGTCTATCCGTATAACTCATTCCAATCTTTTTGAGTATTTGGAACATTTTTTTCCATTTTACATTGTTGAATGCTTTTTCCAGATCTACAAACCCTATATATACGCTTTCCCCCCTTATCTATTTTTTTCTCCATTTTCACCCTCAGAGCTAAAGTAGCTTCCCGTGTTCCCCTGTTTTGCCTAAACCCAAATTGATCTTCTCCCAGTATTTCTTCAGCTTGTTTTTCCATTCGTCTTTGTACAATTCTAGTTAATATTTAGAAACGTGTACTGTCAAGCTTATTGTTCGGAAATTTTCACAACTATCCGCGCCTCTTTTTTAGGTATAGTTACTATGATGTTACGTTTGAAATCTTTGGGTGCTTCGCCTGTCTCACACATATAGCTTACAAGTCGGAAAAGACGTTCTGTTACTGCTTGTCCAGCGGCTTTTAGAGTCTGCTTGCACCTTATCTGTACCCGGTGCCTTACCATTTTTCAGACTCTTTAATGCTAATTCAAACTCATCTCTAAGTATAGAATATCCCTGGTTATCCTTTTCAATGTTTGATTCCTGTTCTAATGCTGTTAATTCCTCTCCTGAATATAAATTCTCTATATATTCCTGCCATCTAGCTACTTTCTCTGCATTTTCTATAATGACGTATACTCCCGCATCCTTTATATTTTTGCTATATGGTTTTATATCCCTAAATTTCATTCTAATTAATTTGTATGCTTCGTCTGTCTTTCCTATTTCCATCTTAGTTTGTATCTCGTTGCACTTTTCATCAATCCATTGTTCTTTAGCTTTCCTGCATTTGCGAATAATTTCCCATTTTATGGCTTTGTATCTCTGTTTTCCTGTTTCGTCTGATCTATTTTTGTATTTTCGTCTTTCTTCTATTAAATTCAGGATATCCTTTGTTATCCATGGTTTCTTATTTTCTTTTTGTGAATATTCCAGAATATCTCTGGCCGCCATGTCTAAGCTGGATTTAATGTTATTCCATTCTGTTTCTACTTCCTTAGTATCAGATCCATTTCGAATGGACCTGCACCTTGCCGAAGTTCTAAATTACTAGAACAGGTGAAATGGCTTGCGTGTTCTAATGAGCTAAAGAGCCAAACTACAGGTCCAACCAAAGTAGTAAGGTCGTTAGTGAAGAACCAGACTAAGACAGGTCCCCGAAAGAGGGCAGCGGCTCTTTCGGTACTTAGATTGGCAGAGACCATAGGGGTCGGTATGGCAGTATAAGACACACTACCGCGATGTGGAAGGCAACGGGAAACCACCACATTACCTCCCAAGTACACAGCGTACGTAAATTGTTACAAACATGATGGCATTCTCTGGGGTAAAAGATTCCGGAGTTAAAATAGTCCCCCATTCGGATCTCCGGGAGGGGACTACTTCGGAGGATGCGATCGGAAAGTTAAAAATAAGAGTCGGGAACATTCTGCGAGTCGGAGCGTGGAATGTTAGAAGTATGAAGCAAGTAGATAAGCTAGAGAACCTAAAAATCGAAATGAATAGGTTATCATTAGACATAGTAGGGATCAGCGAAGTTCGGTGGTCAGAGGCGGGGAATTTTTGGAGTGGAGACTTCAGGGTAATTCATACAGGAGCAGAGGAAGGAAATTTGGGTGTGGGGATAGTCATGTGGAAAAGATAGGATACTGTGTAGAAAATTACTTACAAAAGAACGAAAAAGTACTCATGGTTAGATTAAAATCTAAACCGGTAAACACAGTAATAATTCAAGTATACATGCCCACCTCTAGCTACAGTGACGAAGAGGTAGAAGCCATCTACAAAGATATCGAAGACATATTAAGATACGTAAAAGGACATGAAAATTTAATAATTACAGGGGATTTTAATGCCGTGGTAGGTGAGGGGAGGCAAGGAGCGGTAGTAGGTTTATTTGGTTTAGGCACGAGAAACGACAGGGGAAATAGGCTGGTAGAATTTGGCGACAAGAACAATTTAATCATCACAAACACATTATTTCAACATCATGCTAGAAGACGATATACGTGGAAGTTGCCAGGAGATATAGCAAGATATCAAATAGATTACATTCTTGTTAGACAACAGTTTAGGATTCAAGTAGAAACTGTAGAAGCTACCCAGAAGCAGATATAGACACTGACCACAACATTGTAATTATGAAGGCCGCACTTAAATTTAAAAATCTGAAAAAAAGGAACGGAAAAAGGCACTTGGACTTAGAGAAACTAAGTCAAATGAATTGCTGAATGATATCGGGAAAATATCTGAAACTAAGGAAGTAGAAACAGAATGGAATAACATTAAATCCAGCCTAGACATGGCGGCCAGAGATATTCTGGGGTATACACAAAAAGAAAGCAAGAAACCATGGATAACAAAAGATATCGTGAATTTAATAGAAGAAAGACGAAAATACAAAAATTAATCAGACGAAACAGGAAAACAGAGATACAAAGCCATAAAATGGGAAATTATTCGAAAATGCAGGAAAGCTAAAGAACAATGGATTGATGAAAAGTGCAAAGAGGTACAAACTAAGATGAAAATAGGAAAAACAGACGAAGCATACAAATTAATTAGAATGAATTTTAGGGATATAAAACCGTATAGCAAAAATATAAGGGACGCACAAGGAAACGTCATTATAGAAAACGTAGAGAAAGTGAGTAGATGGCAAGAATATATAGGGAATTTATATGCAGGAGAGGAACTAACTGCATTAGAACAGGAATCAGACATTGAAAATGATGACTTGGGATATCCTATACTTAAACATGAGTTTGAATTAGCATTAAAGAGTCTGGAAAATGGTAAGGCGCCGGGTACAGATAAGGTGCAAGCAGAAACTCTAAAAGCCGCTGGACAAGAAGTAACAGAACGTCTCTTCCAACTTGTAAGCTATATGTATGAGACAGGCGAGATACCCAAAGATTTCAAACGTAGCATCATAGTAACTATACCAAAAAAGAAAGGCGAGGATAGATGTGAAAATTTTCGAACAATAAGTTTGACAGACAGCACACGTGTCAGAAATATTAACTAGAATTGTGCAAAGACGAATGGAAAAACGAGCTGAAGAAATACTAGGAGAAGACCAATTTGGGTTTCGGCGAAACAGGGGAACACGGGAGGCTATTTTAGCTCTGTGAGTGATAATGGAGAAAACAACAGAGAAAGGGGAAAGCATGTATATAGGGTTTGTAGATCTGGAAAAAGCATTCGACAATGTAAATTGGAAAAAAATGTTTGAAATACTCAAAAAGATTGGAATGAGTTATAGGGATAGACGAATAGTACATAGCTTATACAAAGAGCAAACAGCAGTAATAGAATTAGAGCAGGAACGTAGAGAAGTAAACATTAGGAAAGGGGTGAGACAGGGATGTGCCCTATCCCCATTGATTTTTAACTTGTACATAGAAGAGGCAATGAATACTGTCAATTGCAGGAAGACATTTGGAATTACTATGCAGGGACAAAAAACTGATATGCTTAGATTTGCAGATGATATAGCGGTATTAGCGTCTAACAAGGAAGAGTTAGAAGCTGCTCTTAATGAAATGGAAAAGGTTCTAACAGAGAGATACGGTATGAAAATTAACAAAACTAAAACTAAAGTTCTAGTTTGCAAAGGTGGGGAAAATAAATCAAAAACAAGAATACAAGTATTTAACACGAACTTACAAAAGGTTAAGGATTTCTGTTACCTAGGAAGCCAAATAACGCAAGATGGGAAAAGCACAAAACATATAAAACAAAGATTAGCACAAGGTCGTGCTACACTTAACAAGAAAAAACAACTACTGTGCCCAAAGACCACAAACATAGAAACAAGGAAAAGATTGCTTAAAACATATGTGTGGAGCACAGCACTGTACGTCTGTGAAGCCTGGACAGTAGGAGAAGCGGACAAGAAAAAGGTAGAAGCCTTTGAAATGTGGTGCTACAGACGTATGATGAAGATATCATGGACAGACAAAGTTAAGAACGAAGAGGTACTAAAAATGGTAGGGGAAGAAAGAAATATGTGGAAAACGGTAAAAAATAGGAGAGATAGAATGATAGGCCACATACTACGGCATGAGGGAATAGTGCGGAATATATTAGAAGCAGAGATAGGAAAAAAGAGAAGAAGAGGCAGACCTAGATTAGACTACTGCACACAGATAGTAAAAGATGTAGGCTGTAGAGGTTACAGGGAGATGTGTAGGCTAGCCCAGAATATAAATCAATGGAGGTACGCATCCAACCAATCCCAAGATGGATAAACTAATGACGAAAAGATAACTGTGCTTAAACATGATGATTATTATAAGTAACTACAAGCATTGGTTGGGCAATATTCTCAAATAATGTTAAGTGTGTGAAAGGATTTACTGAAAAACCATTATTTCGGCAAATGTCTAAGTGTTGGGGGATCTTGGTAGCCACAGGTTGCTTAACCTCTTTCACTGAATCTCGGTAAAGTAGGGTATAAAATTAGAAAACAATAGAAAGGGAACGAGCTGAATACACATGCTGTGTGAGAATTTCAGGGAACTATGTAGGCTAGCTCAGAATATAAATAAGTGCAGGTACATGCCCAACCAGTTTTGAGACGGAAAACCTAATGACGAAAAAATAGGCGCAGATAAATCTGATGATTAGTATAAACAACTAGTTGTTGGTTGCGAAATACCTGCAACTAATGTTGACTGTGCGAAAAGATAAATTGGAAAATATATTAAATCGCCAAATGGTTAAGTGTTGAGGGAACTTGGCAGCCACAGGCTGCTTACCTCCCTTCATAACCATTAAAGGTCGGAGAAATAGGGCATATAACTGTAAAACAATAGAAAGTGGTCGAACTGCATCTAACAAGAAAGAACAGCGCCTATGAGTAAAGACAACAAACATAGAATAAGAAGAAAATTGTTGAAAGCATATGTGTGGAGCACAGCACAGTATGCCTATGAAATACGGGCAGTCTGAAACGCAGACAGAAATACGGTAGCAGCCTTTTGAAATGCTGTCCTTCAGATGTATGAGGACGATAGCATGGACAGACAAAGATAATAACAAATAAGTTACAGAAATAGTAGGGGAACAAGGATATCTGGGGGAAAAGAGAAATAGTAGGGCGGAATACGTTCTAAGGCATTTTTGGGGAATAGTATGTGATATATTACAAGCACAGATAGGAAAAAAGAGGTAGATGTAGACCTAGATCAGACAGTTATAGATGCAAACTGTATATATTTCAGGGAAATCTGTAGGTTAGTTCAGAATAGGGAACAATGATGGTACGCGTATAACCAGTTCTAGGACTGAAGACCTAATGATGATGAGTATCAGATATTTTTCCAATATCTTTCAGCTTCTCAGAGTCAAAGTGCCTTTTTCCGTTCCTCTTTTTCAGATTTTTAAATTTAAGTGCGGCCTTCATAATTACGATGTTCTGGTCGGTGTCTATATCTGCTTCCGGGTAGCTTCTAGTCTTTTACTTGATTTCTAAACCGTTGTTTAACAAGAATGTAATCTATTTGATATCTTCCTATATCTTCTGGCATCTTCCACGTGTTTCGTATTCTAGCATGATGTTGAAATAATGTATTTGTGATGGTTAAGTTGTTCTTGTGTCAAAATTCTACCACCCTATTTTCCCTGTCATTTCTCGTGCCTAAACCAAATAAACCTACTATCGCTCCTTCCCTACCCTCACCTACCACTGCATTAAAATCCCCCGTAATTATTAAATTTTCATGTCCTTTTACGTGTCTTAATATGTCTTCGATATCTTTGTAGCTCGCCTCTACCTCTTCCTCACTATAGCTAGAGGTGGGCATGTATACTTGTATTATTACTGTATTTACTAGTTTAGATTCAAATCTAACCATGAGTACTCTTTCGTTCTTTTATAGGTAGTTTTCTACAGGTCCTCCTATCTTTTTTCGCATAACTATCCCCACACCCGAATTTCCTTCCTATGATTCTGTATGAATTACCCTGAAGTCTCCACTCCAAAAATCCCCCGCCTCTGGCCAGCGGACTTCGCTAATTCCTACTATATCTAGTGCTAACCTATCCATTTCGAGTTTCAGGTTCTTTAGCTTACCTACTTGTTTCATACTTCTGACATTCCACGCTTCGACTCGCAGAATGTTTACGGATCTTTTTCTATTCTTCGGATCACATCCCCCGAAGTAGTCCCCTCCTGGAGATCCGAATGGGGGACGATTTTACCTCCGGAATTTTTTACCCCAGAGGATGCCATCATGTTTAACAATTTCTGTACGCAGTGTACTTGTGAGGTAATGTGGTGGTTTCCCGTTGCCTTATGGTCTCTGCCACTGTAAGTACCGAAAAAGCTGCTGCCCCCTTTCTGGGACCTGTCTTAGTCTGGTTCCTCACTAAAGACCCCACTAATTTTGTTAAACCTATAGTTCGGTTCTTTAGCTCATTGAAACGCGCAAGCCATTCTACCTGTTCTAGTATTTTAGAACGTCGTCAAGGTGCAAAGGTGCATGTCCGTTCAGAATGGTTGTCAACAAGTATCGTTGTTTTAAAGTTGCTTTTGCACTGCGTTGAATATGGAATACTTCGGCATCAGATGTTTTAATATGTAACCTTTCCAGTGTTCGTAAAAGAAATATTTAAATTTTTCGTATATTGATAATGTCATAAATAATACCCTAATTACAATGTTTCAAAATCTAGACAAATTTTATATTAGAACGCGATTGATTGCATTTATTTTAAATCCATATTATGCAACTTAAGGAAAATTATATATAATGCACTTTATTTTAAAAGTCTAAGACGATCAGCGCCTAGTGATTTAGAAAAGCGTAAATGCCTGTAAACACAAAAATGGCTGAAATTTTTTACCCGCACAATAGAAATGCCAACGAGTAGTCGTGGAACAAATCTTGGGAATGCACCTACAGAAGATGGACTTTTTGTGATTGTGTAGCAACCAATTACTTTTCTGGTCCACTTGCAATGGTCATCATACCCAATCAGTAATGCTTAAGAGAAATAAACAAATAGAAGTGCAATTTTATTAATAAGTGATATACAATAAATCACGAAATCCTTATACTAAAAAAAACGGTTTACAGAAACAATACATTCAACGATTAAAATCTAATAGGTAACTATAAACGTTAAACGATAATTTTCAGTATCAATAATAACATGAACAATAGGTAATAATACTTCATCTCATGTTTACACGAACAGATCCAAGTAAATCACATTCTTTGAATTATTTATTATTATTCAAGAATAACTTAGCAATGGCGTACCCAAGGTTAAAAATACTCACTTAATATTACATGTCCGAAAAGCCATAAATACTAAAACAATCACAAAATTTAAGTACACATTTTACAATAAAAACATACTAGTTTAAATAACGAAAAACGCACGCACTTAAAACAATTAAAACCACATTTCCTTTCACAAATCCACCAGCGTCTTTCCCTTTATCCTCTTCTTTAGTACCTGGAGCTGTAGTTTCCGGTTTCTTAACCTCTGGTTTCTTACTTTCAGCCGAAGGGGTAGATTTCTCAGTAGCTTTTGGTGTTACTGGAGTTAGGGTAACTGTTGCATTTTCTTGTTTAGGAGTGCTTTCCGTAATGTTCTGCTGATGAACTAGCGGTGGGAACGTCGAAGTTTCGTAGTGTGTAGCAGGGGCCCGTGTAGGATGTACTACAGTAATTTCCTCTGCTGGCTGATCTGCTTGTTCTTGCATAACATCCGGTAGATTAGTGTTCAGTGCAGCTTCAGCAGCAGGTGCCGCGTTTGAAGAATTTGTATCAATCGATTCGATTTTTACGGGTGCTTCGTTTGTGATATTCATAACGCTTTGGGAATCTGGCAAACTTGTATTAAATTCTTGGCAGAGGATCGTGTTAACGATAACGAAAATAACGGTTACGATTTTGAACATCATTTTAAAAAGTAAATTCGTACGCGTTTTCAGTTCTAGTTCGGTTAACGATTTTAACGCAACTCAGACGCGTATTGCACACGTATTTAAACACGCACCTGGTTTCTCCTCGACTACACGAAACAATTCTAAACAATTAATAAACAAGCGCGAATGGCAACGACAACGACAGCGACATCAAGAAAAGACGTCCTGTCAATTTTTATTGTAATAAGAAGGGCTATGACTCACAGCGCACGAGTACTGAATACTGAACCCTGAACTGAACCGGTAAATGCCCGCGATTACAGTGTTAGGCTTACGTTGACATTATAACATCGGTGTCTATCGTGCTTTGTTCTGCAAAGTTAGCGTCGTTCCCACTCATATTATTTCAAATATTAATTATTAAGGCATAAAGGCCACGTATAAAGTATCGGATTTGTGGGCGTTGAAACGAGTGCAACAGGTCGTTTTGCTGACCGCGCACATTAGGTCACGATCTGAATTGCTACATTTAAAATGAATATTTTATGTTTGTGTTAGTCGATAATAAATTCCATAGACATGTCTGCCCCCATAAAACAGTATGAGACAAAGAGAGAGAGACGAAGCGAAAGTGAAATTTCCATTGTAAACAATGTTGATTTTATAACGCAGGGCCAAAGTTATTAGAGCGCTTTGGGAAACCCCCTGGGCAATACTGAAATTACACACTTAAACTAATTACTTCATAAGTAATTTAACGATTTTTATTATTTGTTTGATAAGTGGAAAAGTACGCTGTTAGTGAAATTTGTAATCACAACTCAAAACCTCTCATGGACAAATTAGAAGGGGTTTGATTTTATCGGGAGCTTACATATTTTCGCTTGTGTTAACTAATATTAGTATTTACTTATATGTTTTCTGAGCTATTTCCGCAGTTGTTAGAAATCTATAAACTTGTTTATGAGATTAGCAACGTTAACATGATTCATTTATTTATAGTTAGACTGCAACAACTATGACGGCGAACCTATCTTTATTTGAACTTTCAACAAAAGTTTAAAATAGAAATGACCGTGAATAAGATAATCCGTAATGCAAATTGCAAAAATAAAACGAATGTATGAAAGCGTTATGTAACTGGAACTATCAAATAGTTAGTTCCCGGTCAATATCAGCTCATAGTATAAAACAGGGGTTCTGAACCTTTCAGGTTCTGAGCCCCTCTTCATACTTTGGTGTGAGGTCATGCCACCCTTTATGGAAGAATTTAATTTAGATTTCTATATGATAATTTTACTTACATTAAGTTTGGATAAAATGACTGAACTTAAGCTAGACATACTCTGGTAAGAAATAGAAAATCATATTTGTTCAGGTCCATATAGTAGGGGACAAGGAATACTCCTATAGTAAGCCTGCTTATCGTAAAAGGCGATTAAAAGGCGTAGCAAGGGCCGGCAGCCTTGCTGGCTAAAAGATATTGGAGGAGGGTCGGTTGGTCGCGGGCGATCCTCAATAATTTACAAGGTTGTTGGGAGTTGGCCGTGACAGATAGGTTTTTTGCTAAAATCTTTAAAAACTGCGTTGTGGAAACATATGGGAACCTACCACAATATTTCCCAGGTATGCGTGGCCTAGAACACAAAATATGTATGATAGTGAGCTCACAAGTAAAATTCTTGTCCGGAGGTAAAATACCACCACATTCGGATCTCCAGAAGGGGGTACTTGGGGCTCGTCATCGTAAGAATTTAAAACAACGATTCGAATTAGTGATTGGGCCTTGGAATGTAAGGTCATTAGTTAGAGTAGATAAGTTAACGAATTTATTAGTCGAAATGAGAAAAGGAAAACTGGACATTTTAGGTATTAGTGAGGTGAGATGGCCAGATAGTAATGACTTTTGGAAAGATAATTATAGAATAATTACAACTTCTACAACTAATGGACAGGCAGGGGTAGAAATAGTGTTAGATAAAAGATTAGGACGTAAAGTTAAAGAGTACTTACAATTTAGTGATAGAATAATTATGGTTAGATTGAGTATGAAACCTACGGACACTGTTTTAGTACAGGTTTACATGCCAGCTACTCACTACGAGGACGAGAAAGCAGAAAAGGTATACGAGGATATAAATAGTATAGTGAGAAAAGTAAAGCGAGATGAGAATTGAATAGTTATGGGCGATTTTAATGCGTCAGTGAGAGAAGGTAGTGAGGGAAAAATGGTAGGAAGATTTGGGTATTGGTAGACGAAATGATAGAGAAGAAAGATTAGTTGAGTTTTGCCAGAAATATAGATTAGTAACTGTAAACACTCCATTCGAACAACATGTTAAAAGAAGATATACCTGGAAAGCGCCAGGTGATACGGCTAGATACCAAATAGATTATATTTTGGTTAAACAAAGATTTAGAAACCAAATTAAAAACTGTCTTAGTTATCCAGGAGCTGACATAGATAGCGATCATAACTTAGTTAAAATGAAGTGTAATCTAAAATTCAAAAAATTGAAAAAAGGCTAAAAAAGAGCGATGGGATCTGGGTAAGCTTAAGGATAGTAAGGTAAAAGAGGAATATAAATAAGTATTATATAATAAGATCAGAGAGATAGCTATAGGAGGGAACGTAGAAAATAGATGGAAAGAAATAAAAAGCGCTGTACGTGATAGTGCAACACTGACTATAGGTAAGAAAAAAGTAGAAGCGAGAAAACCCTGGGTAACAAAGGAGATATTAGATTTAATAGAGAATAGAAGAAAGCTTAAACCTTTCAGAGAATTGGATAGTGAAAGCAAGCAAAAATATAATAGAGTTAGAAATAAGATAGTACAAGAGTGTAGAAAAGCTAGAAATAAATAGATGGAGGAGAATTGTAAGGGAATACAAGATGATTTGAAAGTAGATAAGAGAGACAGAGCTTACATGGCAGTTAAAAAGTTTTTCGGGGAAGATAGGAAAAAATATAATGGTATTAAAGACGAGAATAATGAGCTTCTAATAAATAAAGTCGAAGTAGTAGATAGATGGAAAAAATATTTAGAAGATTTACATAAGGAAGACGATATGGATGAGTTAGAGAACGACCAAGAAGAGGATGTAGAAATAGGGTTCTCAATATTAAGAGAGGAATTTGATAGAGCAGGTAGGGATCTTAAACTAAATAAAGCGCCGGGGATAGACGATATATACCCTTAGAATTAATAAAATATGAAAGTCAGCAAACTTTGGATAGATTACATGAACTAGTAAAAGTAATATATGACACAGATGAGGTCCCAATAGATGTCGAAAAAAATATTATTATCCCAATCCCAAAAAGGTCAGGAGCTGATAGGTGTGAGAATTTTAGAACGGTTAGTTTAACTTCCGATGTTTCAAAAATACTAACAATAATAATTAAAAATAGAGTAGAAGGCTTGACTGAGAATTATATAGGCTTAGTCCAATATTGTTTTGGTTAAAGACAGAGGGACTAGAGAACCGATACTAATGATTAGGATAATTATCGAAGAAAGATTACAAAAAAATAGAAAGATTCATTTTGCGTTTGTAGATTTAGAAAAAGCATTTGATAGGGTTAATTGGATTGTTATGTTCAGAGTTTTCCGATAAATAGGAATCTCTCATAGGGATAGAAAAATGATTTACAGTCTATATAAAAACCAAAGCGTAGTAATTAGATCTGATGAAATAGAAAAGGAAGCTAAGATTAGAAATGGTGTTAGACATGGCTATATGCTATCTCCCTTGATTTTTTATTTTTATATTGAGGAAGCTTTAAACTTAGCTAGAGAGAGAAAAGAGATAGGTATTAGTGTACAGGAACAGAAAATAGACATGTTACGTTTTGTAGATGACATTGCCATTATAGCAGAGTCTAGAAAAAAGTTGGAGAGTTTTAAAATATTTTAGATGAGATATTACAGAGTAACTTGTTACGTTCAAAACCCCTGCAAGTAATTTTTTTGCTTTCATTTTTATAACGCCCTAAAATTTCTCAACATGCTCGATTTCCCGCTATTTGAATTAGTGTTATTTTATAAAATTTCTCAAGTAATTACTTTGTCTAAAAGTTTCCCTTATAAAATCAAACAGCTGCTTAGGAAACATTATGTTACAAAGTAGTTGCAATATTTCCTAGCATCTGCTGTGATTACATTTTAAAAGCTGCATGTAAATGCACAGCTTTCTTCTAAAAGATAAGACCACTTACCACCTGCCTACATCTGCTTACAATGGACTTCTTATCTGGTATTCTGCAGCTGTTAAGATGTTATAAAGTAACAAGATTATTTTCTTTTGTCTAAAAAATCCTTTGATAATTGCGTTATCTGCTTGTTGGCAAGCTGTTACAGTTTATATTTCGGCAGCTGTTGTCTAGGAATTCTGCAAACTTGGTCCTTCGGTGATATGTTTGAAAGCCAAATACATTACCCCAAACATGATTTTGTCATTATAAAATAGAGACCGTGCTTTGAAAGATTTCTTACCGAAGATACATGTAGTAAAGTCGCGCTACTAAAATGCTTTCGGTGTTAGCATGAGTTGTGTTAGTGGTTCCAGCATGCAGCCAATAAAGAAATGCAGTCGCATTTTTCCATCCACAACATGATACGAAGCCAACTAGTTTGTGTTAGAGTCCGTTTTACTGTTTCTTTTGTCTTTTTGTATACACATTAACGAAAAGAACTTACGCATCAATTTAAAAGTAGATTAATATTTGATTAATTTAAGTTAGGGTGTCTAATTTTAAGGTTATACTATTTCTTGAGGAGGTGCACTTCACAAAACAGCATGTACAGATAACTTATGTATATTTCTTTACCTGAAGTACTGTATAGTTTATGTCTTATTTTCTTTTGTATGTATTTAAGGTGAACCAATAAGTAAGTATTTAGATTATAAGATGTTATATTTATTTTGTTTACCAATTTTATATGCTTATGACACTTTGTTTACTAGCACGTAACAAGCGATTACGCAAATTATTTATTTTATTGTTTTATAAATAGTTTTTTTGATATTAGATGTTAACAATATAGTTTTACAGAGGTTTCCAATGTGTTCTTTCTATTTCACCCACGCCCCTATACGACGTTTTTGAGCTAGCCCGAATTCCATCATTTGGTCCCCGTTCTGTTGCGGTATTCGGCGTAAACGATTTCTTTACTTACTTTTACTGTTTTCTTTTGTGTTTGCGCGGAATACCATAACAAATTCATCACCATTTTGTTTTCGACCTTACTTAAGTCCGGTTTGACGCAGTTCTAACTTCTTTTATATTCTGTGCTAATCTAAAATGTTGTACCTACCCTCCACAACCTAAATTTCTAATAATTTGACTAATATGGCTTGGTCTAGGTCTTCCTTATACTCTTTTTCTTATCTACCTGGCTCTACTTAGATATTAGCAACCTGATGGTTGTTAAAAAACTCCAACATGTTTACATGATTCCCCTTTATAAAGAAATGAAATAATACCTGCTTATTCCCTCCAAAAAGGAAAAGTATTAAATTATATGTTATGGTAAGATTTAAGCAACTAATCGCTGCCAACATGCCAGACCGCTAACTAATTGTGAGCTATGTCATGCAGACGTATGCAGAGTAACTATAGTATGATAATTAACTCAGGAAAGACAAAGATAATGACAAGTGAGTTAGAGCCTAGTTCTAAACCAAAACTAAAAATAGGTAATACCGAGTTAGAGGAGGTAGATGAATTTTGCTATTTAGGCAGTATAATTATAAAAGACGAACGTAGCAGAAGGGATATAGTAGCTAGAATATATCAAGCTAGAAAAATCTTTATAAAAAAATAAAGATTTACTAATAGCTAACAGTATTAGTTTAGATAATAGAAAAAGTTTCTTAAAGTCGTACGTATGGAGCGTTCTATTATACGGTAGTGAAACTTGGACAATTAAAGAGGTAGATATGAAAAAGATAGAAGCTTTTGAAACTTGGTGTTATAGGAGAATGTTAAAAATTAGCTGGACAGATAGAGTAACAAATGAGGAAGTTTATGGAAGGATGTGTGAGGAACCCTGAATATGGAAACAATTAAAGGTCAGGAGAGATAGAATGATAGGGCACCACTTAAGACATGAGGGACTAAGTAGTAAGGTATTAGATTATAGACTACCAAATAAAAATAGACTAGAAAGACCTAGACAAAGCTATATTAGTCAAATTATTAGAGATTTAGGTTGTGAAGGGTATGTAGACCTTTTTAGACTAGCTCAGAATAGAAAAGAATTTAGAGCTGTGTCAAACCGACCTTAAGTAAGTTCGAAAGCAAACAAAGAAAAAATAGATATATAAAAATCAGTTAACTAAATGTCACCATAACTCACAATTAGTTAGCTGGCATGTTGGTAGCGATTCGTTGCTTAAGCCTTACCTTAAAATATAATTTAAAACTTTTCCTTTTTGGAAGGAATAACCAGGTAATATTTCATTTCCTTATAAATGGTTATCATGTGAACATGTTGGAGTTCTTTGACAACCATCAGGTTGCTAATATCCATGTAGAGACAGGTAGATAGGTAAAAGATAGAAGAGTATAGGAAGACGTGGATCAAGCTATATTAGTCAAATTATTAGAAATTTAGGTTACGAAGGGTATGTAGAACTTTTTAGATTAGCACAGAATAGAAAAGAAGTTAGAGCTGCGTCAAACCAACCTTAAGTATAGTCAAAAACAAAATGATGATTTGTTTAAAAAAAATTTTATTTACACAAATCATCGAAAAGTTTACAACAAAACGTCAATAATGTAACCATTATAATTTTGTAGTACTAGTGTGTGGGCAGCCACTGTTTCTCGTCATTTTTTGTATGTTTGGTTGCAATTTTGACCAAGAACACTGCAGGCCACCTTCCACATCTATTCTGGTTCAATATTTATATTTTATATTAGCCAAGGCTGAAAATCCTGACTCGGATAGATAAGTAGATGAAAATCGTACAAGCAACTTGGCTGCTTCCATTGCTGCTTCTGGGAAAACGGGAAGATATAGGAGCCAGACGTCTTCGAGATACATGTTTGGGAAATCCACTTTAGCTGTGGAATCACATTGCAAGTCAATTGCTTGTTCTTGAATATGATCAGGAAGTCATCAACATTGATTTTAAACGGGTCTCTTGTTAACTTGAATTCCCAGTTTTCTGAGCTTATATCTGGGAAATAGACTCCGATTTTGTTCTTCAGAGATACCAAATGCTCAGATATGAGCTCCTTCATTTCATTTACTAGGTCTTTTGGAAGACTTTGGATATCATCGAGGAGGTTGGAAGAAAAGTTCGGCTGCAAATTCTGAAGGCGGCGTTGCCAAAGAGCCATCTGCTCAACAAAACTCTTAATTAAATCATAGTTCTTCAAAGTACTTTTCTGATCCTGTAGCTTTGGGTTCAGAAGATTTATTATTTTGAAAAAGTCTGACAAATATGCCAGGTAGGAGATAAATTTGTCATCTGTAAGTTTCTTGTACAGTTCTTCATTTGAACTCATCAAAAAAAATTTCAACTTCTGATTTTAAGTTGAACAATCTTGTAAGCATATTACCTTTGGACAACCAACGAACTTCGGTGTAAAAGAAGTGTTTCTTGATCACTGTTCAGTTTTTGGCACAACATCCGAAAAAGTCTGGTGTTCTAAGCACCGGATTTGATATGATTAACTACTTTAACTGGTAAGTTCAAAGCAATGTTGAATGATTCAGGGAGAGTCTGTGGATGACACAATGGGATCCAATTATTTTATGGTTCTTTTTCTTAGCCAATTCAATAAATCCTGATCGACATCCTGTCATCGCTTGAGCTTCATCAGTACATATTCTAATAACTCTCTCCCAGGGAAGGTCATTAGCTTCTAAAAATGTTTGAAGAGCGGAAAATCTATCGACTGCCTTAGTTGTTGACTTGTTGTTTCAAGATTTTTGAAAACAGCATTTCTCCAAGAAATTTCTATTCATCGATATCTATATATCTACAGTAAAACAACAACTGCGCTTGTTTTGAAATGTCTGTTGTTTCATCGCACTGCAATGCAAACAATGGGGAATTCTTTAGCTTTTGCACCAATTGATTTTGCAAATCAATTGCCATGTCATCAATTCTACGTTTGACCGTATCGTTTGATAAAGCAATTTTGGCAACTTTATTGTAGCTGTCTTCACCGAGCACAGTAGTACAAGCAGTAAGCAAACAAGGTTTTATCAGTGACTCACCGATTGTGTGGGGTTTCTTGTCTATCAACAAGGCAATTTTGTAAGAAGCCTCAACGGCCTTTTCATTTTCCATTCGAAAACTTCCACTGGAATCAAGTTTCATTCGCTTAAGGCAACTTTTCTTAGAAACAAAAAATTCAGTAGGTTTGTCCGTCAGGGCAGCATGATTTGTAGTCAAATGGCGTTCCAATCGTCCAGGTCGCATTGCATCACTACTCAGAACTAAATGGCAAATTATGCACTGAGGTAAATGATTACCGTTTTTTCTTTTTTAATAACAACTAACCACTAAAAGACACAATAATTGTCACTGTTATGGAGTTTACGATCAACAACATTCACAGGCAAAGGCAAATGCGAGATTGGTTACTGTGTGACTAGTGACACTGTTAGTGGACAGTGGCACTTTGGCAGACATGCGCAGACGCCGCGCTACAGATAAACAAGGGCCTATGATGCTGAGTCAGCTAGTTTCTCACGCCTGGCCGGACGCTCACTGACTCATGCGTTTGCACATAAAGCAATTTCAATACTAGTGTTTTTGTTCAGCGTATGACAAATTCAATTTTTTTTTGTAAATATCTATGCAAAAACTACAAATTAATTTATTTTTTTTTAATTTGCTGACGCCTTCCCTGGAATTCTTCAGCACCCCCTGTCCCCTCCTGGAAGCGAGCTCACGGGGTTGAGAACCGTTAGTATAAAACATAGTTATCTGTACAAATAAGGCCGTATAAAATAGCAACACAGGATTGTGGGGCACAATTGTCCAATCAATCAAACGCCACGAATGTATTAAGCTTGATTTTTTACCAAAACCGGATGCTTTATATGTGTATGTATGTAATTGACACCCTGTTTCTCGAAAGTTGTTCCAGATTGTTCTGAATTCATCGTCATTAGGTCTTCACTTCTGAAACTCGTATTTTGAACAAACCTACACAATTCCCTGAAATTCCCACAGCCTACATCTTTCACTCCCTTGTTTCCTCTTGCTGCTTCTAATATATACCACAGTATTCTCTCATACTTTAGAACGTATCCTATCATTCTATCTCTCCTATTTTTTTTACTGTTTTCTACATATTTCTTTCTTCCCCTACTGTTTCTAGAACATTTTTGTTCTTAACTTTGTAGCACCATATTTCAAAGACTTTCTATCTTTTTGTAGTCCGCTTCCCCTACTGTCAACGTTTTACTGCCTTACAGTGTTGTGCTTCACACATATGCTTTCAGTAATCTTTCCCTTGTTCCTATGTTTGCTGTCTTGGAACATAGTAGTTGCTTTTTCTTGTTAAATGCAGCACGGCCTTGTGCTAATCTTTGTTTTATATCTTTGCACTTTTCCTATCTTGTGTTATTTGGCTTCCTAGATAGCAGAAATCCTCGTGTAAGTTCTCGTTACTTATTTGTATTCTGGTTTTTGCCTTATTTTCCTTTCCTTTACACATTATGTAGTTTAGATTTATTTTCACAGCGAAGCTCTTTGGTGGTACTGCTACCATTTCATTAAGAACTGCTTTAGGTCTAAATATTTAGCCCTAACAACATCAATTAAATCATTAAAAGCAGACCTTTGGACTTTCACTTGCAATTTGGTGTCCACTGATAAATTATAATTCATAATTTCATCATGTAAGGCTTGGTAACCAATTTCAAGTTTATCCAGACGTATTATTTTCACCTGAAACCCGTACAATTTTGTAGTAGTGACAGTTTTTGCCAAATCGGAAATCTCTGTGATTTGATAAAAAATGTTTTCTAATCTACCTTCTAATTGCGCTTTTGAAGCCATTATGTAAATGAATCTAAATGAATGAAAATATTCGTCAATTAATCACAAATTAGCTGTGAACTGCACTAAATGTTTAAATTCCAGTGAAATGATAATGTACAATAATTAATTCGAACACAAAATACACGTTTGCAATGTTTATAAACACCGTTGATATTAGATATTCCAACGAATTCGTTGTTATCACAACAACCGACGCTAACTATTCTATGAACAGCTGGCGCGACAAACCTAAATTGTTCCGTTAAACTTTAAATTTGATAACGATATCAAATTTGTAAAGAAGACTTTTATAAAAATATGTAACTATACAACGAACGAAATCACCAAAATCACGTAAATTTTGAGGGTATCCGGCTCGAACGACCATTTTGTTGTATAGAACTTCGATAGCTAGAGCAAGGGACTGGCCATTGTAATTAAATTTACGCAAAAACTGTAGATATGCATAAGTTACAATTCATAGAAATGACAAATGAAGGCCGTACTGACCTACGTTCCAGTACTGGCACACACTGCAATTAAGGCAGAGGGTTTAAGGAAGGAAAGAATTCAGGAATGGTCGGGAAACTTTAAACACTTCACCAGACTGACGCGTAGGGTAACGTACTTGAATGAATACTCGAGAGATGCTACTTGAAGGTTAAGCAGTGATTCTAGATTGTGTCTACAGACCCATAGGTGGGTAAATAGATGGAATTGAGTGGCAGGCGTAAACAGACAGTATTCAATGTTTCTTCGATATACAAGTTAAAAATTAACGGAGAAAGCTCACATCCCTGTCTTATACCTTTTCTAATATTTACTTTTCTACGTTCCTGCTCTAATTCTATTACAGCTTTCTGCTCTTTGTATAGTCGTTGTACTATCCGTCTATCCCTATAACATAGTATTATCTTTTTCAGTATTTTAAACATTTTTTCTCATACATTCTAGAAGGCTGTGTTCAGATCTACAAATCCTATATACACGCTTTCTCCTTTTTGTATTGTTTTCTAATCATACACCCTATTTCATCGATATTCAATTGTAAGCAAAGGGGTGTAAGTAACCTGGCGGCTATCAAAATACCCCACCACTTAGACATTTGCAGAATCAATAGATTTGCAATTACTCCTTTCGCACGATCGACATTTGTTGAGAGTATTGCAAAACCAATATATGTAGTTGTTTACGATAATCATCAGGTTTAAATACAAGTACTATTTCATCATTAGGTTTTCCGTCCTGGAAGTGGTTGGACGCGTACAATTAATTGTTTCCTATTCTGAGCTAACCTGCACGTTTCCCTGAAATTACCACAGGCCGATATCTTTCACTATTTACGAGCAATAGTCTAATCTAGGTCTACCTTACCTCCTTTCTTTTCCTTTTTTCTGCTTCTAGTATATAGCACACACTATTTCTTCATACCGTAGAACGTGCCCTATTTTACCATGTCTCCTATTTTTTTGTACTGTTTCCACATATTTCGTTCTTTCTCTATCATTTTTAGTACCTCCTTTTTTTCTTAACTTCGTTTGTTCATGATATCTTCATCAAACGCCTGTAACACCACATTTCAAAGGCTTCTATCTTTTGCCTGTCCGCTTCTCCTACTATGCACTTTTCACATCTCCGTACAGTGCTGTGCTCCATATATATGCTCTTAACAATTTTTTCCATGTTTCTATGTTTGTTGTCTTCAAACATAGGCCGCTGACTTTTCTTGTTAAATGCAGTACAGCCTAGTGCTAATCTTTTTTAGGGTTCCGTACCTTATAAGGTATAACAGAATCTTTATAAGATCATTCTCGTGTCCGTCTGTCACAGAGGTTTTTCTCGAAAACTATGTAACGTAGGAATATGAAATTTGGCACAATGCTAGGTCTTTATGGCACACACATATATCGACAGTCAAAAAATAGAAAAAATTTTTTAGATTAAAATGGCGGGGGTTAATTCGGTCAGTTTTAATAAATATCATTTGAAAGAAGATTTTAAAGGGCCTCTAAGAATATTCTTTTTATACTTTTCGGTTCAGTAGTCTTCGTGATATAGCTCAAAATGTGCAAAAAATGACCGTCCACCCCTCTGTTCTCCTGTATTTCCAAAGCTAAAACTTTGATTTTAATAGGGATAGTAGCTATTGAGTCATAGATTATCGGAAAACTGCAGGTTTTTTGACAGTGTAATAGTTGCTAGGAAAAAATTTTTTAAACACGGTAATAGACAACGTATTTACTAATGTACAGTACATTGTTGTGGTACAATATATTCATTTTTCAGTTATTACAATCAAATTTGGATAAGATTTAAATATACATTAAAAATAAAAACAGCTTAATTTGGTTTATTGATTGCTCATTGTAATATTGGTACGGAGCCCTAATAGTGCGAGCTCGACTCGTTCTTGACTAACTTTTTTTATATCGGTTGCACTTTGCCCCTCTTGCGTTACCTGGGTTCCTAGGTAGCAGGAGTAAAGTCTCGTTTCCTATTTTTTTCATTCTGACTTTTAACTTATTTTCCTCTTCTTTACATACTAGTACTTTAGTTTTATTTTTGTTGATTTTCATACCGTGTCTCTGTTAGTAGTGTTTCCATTTCATTAAGAACTGCTTGTAACCCTTCCTTGCTAGATGCTAATGCCGGGATATCATCTGCAAATCTAAGTATATCAATCGTTTGTCTCTACATAATAATTCCAAATGTCTTCTTGTATTTGATAGTATTCATTGCCTCTTCGATATACAAGTTAAAAACTAACAGTGTGTGTTCTAGAACTACTTTATTTGAATCCATTTAAAGGTTAAAAATAAGATTTATTTAGTGAGCTAGTCGGAGTAAAAACCTAAAATAAATATTACATATCAATTAATAACGCCCAATTGAGGGGCGTATCACAGCAATTTTATGACGCCCATTGTAGGGGCATAAAATCCCAAAGGCGATATCACAGCAATATATATATATATATATATATATATATATATATATATGCGCTATTTTTGTAGATTTTAATATGTAATTCAAAATAAAAGTTTGAATTTCTTTTTCTAAAACACTCTGTATATGGAAGTATGTTTTATTTTATTCGCATGGATAGATATTATATTGGTATCATTTAATGATGCTAATACTAATTTAATATACAGTGCTTCCCAAAAGTGACGGATATATTCGATTAAATGATTATTGACAATTTCTGAGTAAAAAGCTCTGACACGTCGATTTTTATTTTTAAATTGTCATTTAATTATGTAATTTTAACCCCCCCACCCTTCAACCCCTAAGCGCTAGCATCTCCTACTTAAAAATTTCAAATAGCAATGTATCTCTTGTGACACCTCAATTAATAGCATTTTTCGTGCAGAAATAAAATTTTACAAAAAAATTCTAAATCGGTTGATAAATAACTGTTTTATCCAATACAAATTTATTCACCTAAAGTGCCGATACCATGTAGCGAAAATAATAATGTGTACGTCGTGTAATATGTTTTAAGATAAGGTTTTAAACGCAACTAATTGCATCAATATAAATACATTATCGCGAAAGATAGATAAACTGGCATTCTGGATTTAATAATTTCGTCGAAAATATCAACGCATTTATAAGAAAACGCATTCTAATACGTCATTAAATACGTGACTAGAAATAGTACATTTGTTTAGAAAACCAACATGTTCTAATAACAAATAAACACCAGACGGTTAATTATACGATAAGTTTTGGACTGTTAAACGACAAATATAAAATACGTGACAGAATAAAAGCAATATTTGGAAATTCTAAGAAGATGCTATGATATATTGAATATCTACGTGTGGGATGGATAGCAGGAACAACAATTAAAACCAGGGAATTTGAGAATTACCAAGGTACTACAGAGATAGGCAGAGATTATCAATAAAGACGCGACGCGCGCCGATTAAAGCATTGATAGGAGGGCTTATAAATACAATGTGGAATGAATAAACATTTAGTTTATTTATAACAAGGCACGAATCATGTCAGCATGCGGTAGAAATTTACGTGACAGTATTAATTAGTGAAAAGTTTACAATTTAGTATAAGTAAAAATTTGAAAGTGCCAAATTTGTGCAACGAATAATAGCCGATCTACACATAGACGTAAGTTAAACTATTAAATAAAATTTAGTGTAATATTTTACAATTCAAGGCTCTAAATCAATATCCTGATACTGATCTAAATCAATATTTTGATACAGATCTAAGTTAATATCTTGATACTGATTGAAGTCAATATCGTCCCACATCTAAATTAAATATCTGAATATATTTCTAAAATTACCTCTAAAAGGAAAATATAAAAATATGTTTGAAAATACGACCAATTAAACAAAAGTAAGGACACTCATGGAATCCTAGGGAAACTACAAGCAATAAGTAAACGAGTGTAGCAAGGGATGCTAACACATACTTTGAGGCAATTCCAGTTACAAGAAAAGAAAAACGCAGGTTAGCGATTTTAAATATTTTATTAGTTAAAGACTGTTTCAATTTTAATATTTGCTATATATTGTATGTTTGTAGGAGTCAACAAAAAGTCATTTGAGAATTTGAAAACCGGGAAAGCACCTTAGAACGTTCGAAGGTATTTAAAAGTAATTAAAAAGATATTTTTCCTGGCTTTCAGGAAATCATAAATTTGGTAAATGTTAATGTTCTATTCAGGGGCTAAATTTTGAATTTATATAAAATTGTACATATTATTATCAATCATTATATTGTGTAATCTTTGGATTGCTACAGTTAAATTTATTTAAACAGTAGAAAGAGTAAGTGTTAAACAATCTTTATCGTCGTATAATAAGGGATATCACAGCAATTAAAAATAACGTCCAATCGTGGAGCTTAATAGGAATTTCATATCAATATTAATAACGCCCAATCGTAGGGGCGATATCATAGCAAAGCAATATATATATATATATATATATATATATATATATATATATATATATGCCTATGTGTGTATGTTGATTTCGTATTTCTAGTTGTTAGGATTTAAACCTTTCTTTAAAGATGTAATGATTCACTGCTAAATGAGCGTACAGAACAGTTATTGACAATGCTTTTAATTTAAGAAATCTGTATGGTTGCTATGCAGGTTACGTGTAATCAGCACAATTTTTTATGTCATCAATGAGTAGTTTTGTAGTCTATAAAACGAATCTGCTAAGTGCAAATATAATAAACCTTGTTTGTACAATATATGCTAATGTGTGCCTTAAAATACTTTATATTGCTAATTAATCCTTTTCTTTAATTAAACAAATTTAAAATTAATGTACATAGAACTGTTATGAATATAGCAGAATTTTTTTTGCAATCTAATTTCACGTACTTATATTTTATTATAAGCTTACTTTTGAACACATAAACTCCTACGTATGTATTGCACTCTTAGTTATGTAATAACATAATCCCCGTTTTAAAATCAACAGTTTAAATCCCAGACTCTTTCTAAGTTTGTATAAGTTAAATTAGATTAGTCATTATACATACATACTCTGTGAATTTACCACATAAACTACTACACTACATAAACGAATATTTATATATGTATATCTACGAGTATTCAAGATAGTATTAATATGAAGTGAATCAAAACGACGGACGTTTGCCGTATCTTAAATATTTATTTTTATAGACAAAGTAATTGTTCATTTGTTTTTTTTAGTAATATACAGTTTGTACATGTACTTGAAAGTCAACACTCAATGGACGAAATTGTTAATCTGATCAGTAAGAGATCGCAATGTGCAGAGTACCTAAAAGTTTAAAAGACAAAGTAACTGAACCAGGGAGGTATTTTGGTATTAAAAAATCAATAATATTTTGGCTCAGAATTAATACGGTTGCATTGTACTGGCCAACCCAAGTTAAATAATTTTGAATACTTTGAAAATTGCTAGCATACAAGTAAATACATAATTGCAGAATCATGCACAAATCTATAACGTCGTTTCTATCTAAAACCTACAAGGGACTTTGGTAATTATTTCATCAATAAGACTGAAAGACATTTGAATTTTCTTTAAATAGCGTGACGCATAAGCCAAACAAACAAAGGTTCAGATGGTCACAAAAGAATGAAACCATCTTCGGTCTAAGTCGGACTGGGTCAGACTGCACTTCCTTAACCCGGTTGGTTACATACTTAGCTAGTGAAAAAATACGCAAGGAAATAAACACGCAAGCATGTACAAACAAAACTTAAACAGATTGTTATGTACAGTTTTGGTTCTAAAATATCTAGCCGGTAATCCACAGATAAACTCGGTGAAGAACCCCGCTAAAAATTCTGTTTCGATAAACTACCGAAAACCTAGGTGCGTGAAGTTAGCCGCAACATTCTTGAGTTTTTTAAAAATATTTTGTTATAATTAGGCGCCAATTAGGCGCCATTTTGCGCCGCTAAAACTAAATTTTGCGGCGTCTAAGTTATTAATAAAATAAGATTTTTCCGGCCAAGTTCACGAAGCCGCACTTTTTTTCAATGTTCAGAAAATTTTTATTCCATAATTTAGCGCCAATTAGGCGCCATTTTTTGCTGTCGAAACGAAATGTTGCACCCTCCTGTGTAACAAGTTATTTAAAAAAAAACTATTTTTCTGAGCTATCTAAAAACGTGAAGTTGGCCGTTCATTTACATTTCCAATGCTCCACCTGTAGGTACTGCATTGGCCAGGAGGCGAGTTTTTTGTTGCCTGGAAATTTAGAATTTTGCCGAACCCTTGCCGTTCCAGGCAAGGTAGGGATCTTTAACGTGCGTGACAACACTCACACACGGGACCTCCATTTAACCTCTCATCCGAACGAGGGCGTAATTTTTGTGAAAAATGCTCACCTGTCATTTTTCAAGCAGTCGGCCGTGTCGGGATCCGTGAAGTTGGCCGTTCATTTACATTTCCAATGCTCCACCTGTAGGTACTACATTGGCCAGGAGGCGAGTTTTTTGTTGCCTGGAAATTTAGAATTTTGCCGAACCCTTGCCGTTCCAGGCAAGGTAGGGATCTTTAACGTGCGTGACAACACTCACACACGGGACCTCCATTTAACCTCTCATCCGAACGAGGGCGTAATTTTTTGTGAAAAATGCTCACCTGCCATTTTTCAAGCAGTCGGCCGTGTCGGGATTTGAACCCGGGACCTTGGGATCCGTAGCCTTACGCTTACTACATTGATCCACGGCGACGCCCGTGAAGTTGACCTTACATGTAATTTTCCAATGCTCCACCAAAAGGTACTACATTGGCCAGGAAGCGAGTTTTTTACCTGGAAAATTTGAAATTTTGCCGAACCCTTGCTGTTTTAAGCAAGGTAGGGATTTTTAACGTGCGTGACAACACTCACACACGGGACCTCCATTTTACCTCTCATCCGAACGAGGGTGTATTTTTGTGAAAAATGCTCGCCTAACATTTTTCAAGCGGACCGTGTCGGGATTCGAACCCGGGACCTTGGGCGTAGTAGTCACACACATACCACTACGCCACGGAGCCGCTCCCGTGAAGTTGACCGCGACATTTTTGAATTTTGAAAAAAATTTTGTACCACCATTAAGCGGCAATTAGGCGCCATTTTGCGCCGTTGAAACGAAATTTTGTGCCCTCCTGTGTAACAAGTTATTTGAAAAATATTCTCCAAACTACCCAAAATCGTGAAGTTGGCCGCGACTTTTTTGAATTTTGAAAAAAATTTTTATACCAAATTTAAGCTGTAATTAGGCGGTCTTCATAATTATGATGTTATAGTCAGTGTCTATATTTGCTTCAAGGTAGCTTCTACAGTCTTTTACTTGATTCCTATACCGTTGTCTAACAAGAATTTAATCTATTTAATATCTTCCTATACCTCCTGGTATCTTCCACGTGCATCGATTTCTGGCATGATGTTAAAATAATGTGTTTGTGATGGTTAAATTGTTTTTGTTGCAGAATTCTACCAGCCTATTTCCACTGCCGCTTCTCGTGCCTAAACCAAATACCGCTTCTTCCCTACCCTCACATATCACTGGATTAAAATTTCCTCTAATTATTAAATGCCCTTGTACGCATTTTTTTACGTCTTGAATATCTGTGTAGATCGCCTCTACCTCTTTCTCACTGTAGCTAGAGGCGGACGTGTATACTTGCACATTACTAATCTAACTATGAGTACTCTTTCGTTCTTTTTGTAACTAGTTTTCTACACAGTGTCCTATCTTTTTTTCGCCTAACTATTCCCACACCTGAATTGCCTTCCTATGATCCTGTATGAATTACCCTAAAGTCTCCGCTCCATTAATCCCCGCCTTTGCCCACCGAACTTCGCTGATCCCTACTATGTCTAATACTAACCTATCCATTTCAATTTTCAAGTTCTTTAACTTACTTACTTGCTTCATACTTCTGAAATTCCACGTTTTGACTCACTAAATGTTTTCGACGCTTCTCTTAAGGTCTTCGATTACATCCTCCGAAGTAGCCCCCTCTCGGAGATCCGAATGGGGAACTATCTTAACTCCAGAATCTTTTACTCTAGAGGATGGCGTTATCTTAAATAACAACTTAAGTACGCTGTGTACTTGGGAGGTAATGTGGTGGGTTTTAGTTACTTCCACATCGCAGTAGCGTGTCTTAGAATGCCATACCGATCCTCCTGGTCTCTGCCAATCTAAATACCGAAAGAGCTGCTACCCTCCTTTGTGGACCCGTCTTAGTCTGGTTCCTCACTAAAGACCCTACTAATTTGGTTGAACCTCTAGTTTGGCTCTTTAGATCACTGGAAGCCATTCCACCCGTTCTAGTAAAGAACTTCTTCAAGTGCAGGTCCATTCGGAACGGTAATATGCAAACATAATCGATTAATTATTTTTTTCCGAAAATATCTTGGGGATCTTATCGTACCTAAAATAATACTTCAACCCTTAGATGGTTTAGCATTTTTCTTTCTCTCTGCAATTATCTCTGAGATGTTATCTTTACCTTGCCTTTACCGTAAAGATATCGTTTTCGTAATAAAACTCCTTAAGAAATTAGTTTATCGATTTATTGTTACGGAATTTGATATCTATAACCAATGGTAGGATTTATTCTTGTAAGATGAAAAAGCAAATTTTCACCTTAGCGTTGTATTTGAAAGGGTAGGGTTAAGGAATTATGTTTCGTAAATGCAGTAGTACTGGCTAATTTGTTAACTTTACGTTTTCGCTGCTGCATTATGTTTTGCCTTATCCTATTAAAACCAGTAAAAATTTGTTTAGCCTTAGAGAATATCTGTATAGAGACGGATGTTAATTTGCACGCATTCATAAGTGTAAGTGAAAAGAAAGTCTCATGCTTCTGCCGAAATTTGTGCGGTCGGTGCTGTGGGAAACAAGACCTGTGCGCGCTGAGTTCGAGTAAGCCTCAAAATCGGGTGGCTGCTCATTTACGTTTCCTGGTATCACAATTTTTGCTACCGTTTAAAGAAACAGGTGGCGTCTATAGACAAATGTAATTTGTTTTCTGTGAACGTGTAAGCTCTTGTACAAAGACACTTTTCTTTTTTGTATTTCCTTCTAAAGCTTTAAGATGATTGCTACGCTTTTTTTCATAAAGCTTTAACATTTAGTGTATTAATTAGGTTTAGGGGGCTCTTTAAAACCTCGCATTGGGAAATTTCTGGCAGATGAATATTTTAATGCCGATCTACGTGGAAGTCACATAAAATTCTAGATCATACGGAGGGTTCGAATATTGGTTTATCTTTGTGGTATGAGAGAATGCTAAAATTGCAACTTCTCACGGTTTGAACAGAGTTGTACCCAACAACGTGTGTCAGAGGACTTTAACCTGTTTTGGAGAAAATTGACATTTTCGTGGGAGCTAATGTATCGAAACTTGGGACTTAATTACCGACTTGCTTCAGTTTTGATGTGTGAGTAGTGCTTCATCTTATCACTAGTGATTCTTCCCTGCCCTACCTTTCCTTGTCGTTTATCGTATCGGCAAGTTGCTAATGAGGACCACACTACATTTGATTTTCCAATTTTCCACCCGAAGGTACTACATTAACCAGGAAGAGAGTATTTTTACTTACAAAGTTTTGAATTTTTTCTAACCCTTGCTCTTCCAAGCAAGGCATGGATCTTTAACGTGCGTGACAACACTCACACACGGGACCTCTATTTTACCATTTATTCGACCGAGGGCCTAATATTTTTCAAGTGGATCGTGTCGGAATTTGAACCCGGGGCCTTGGGCATAGTAATCACACGTACATCGGCTACCTCACGAAGCAGCCTAATGAGGACTTCAGCGAAGCAACACAGGAAAGACAAGAAGCCACCACGGAACTCCACCTGAGAATACAGGAAATCGCTGCAACAGGAGCAAAATACTGAGTAAGTGATATCTCTAATAACTTGCGACGTATTTCGTTGCTCGGGGAATTTAACCCCCGAGTAAATTTGAGGTTATATATATGGGATATTTACTGTTGTATTTTACTTTAGATGTAGTGGTTTTAAGGTTAACAACTTCGGTCTACTATGGTGCAAGGTGCGAGAGACACCCTGAAAACCAGATAAACAGGTTGTTGGTGAGCACTAAAGCAGTCCGAAAAGGTTGCTGCGTTCAATTGTACGTTTCTAAATATTTTCGTTCGATTTACGACTATTTCAAATATTCTCACACTTTCACTACGATATGTGGTATAACTACCTGTTACCTGTTATAGGAGACGCTCCTGATAACGTGTAATTTAATAACTCGATTTGTTCCCATAAAACTTATTCCAACACATTGAAATAAGTGCTTGTTCAACACCCTGTAGATTGTTATTAGTATATTTAGTTTAAGCAGGGCCGTATTAAGCTTTTTTGGAGCCCAGGGCTAAGAAATTAAAAGAGGCCCTTTAATTAAACAAAGATATAGTCACAACGTTTATTATATTCTGCAGTATGAATACTATTCGAGATACTTCTTATTATTTAATTATAATTTTACAATAAAAATTATCAAAATGCTAACAAAATTTTGTTCTCGTTTTGCTGCTTACAAAATCCAGTATTATATCGTCGAATGACAACTGATTTATACGTCCTTTTCAATACACATTAAAGACAATGAAGACATGCGGACCTCCTGCATGTTTGTCCTATACTTGTTTTTTATGTATGCTAATTTCGAAAATGACCACTTTGGTTCGCAATTAGAAATTGGTATAGCTAAATAAATTCGCAAAAGAGTGTATACGTTAGGAAAAGTGTCAATCAGTTGATGTTTTAAGATATACTTTAAACACTGAAGGGGGTCATTTAATTAATCAGACTCTACCTTGGAATTTGCAATTTGTTCACGAAAAAATACTATTCGTCCACTAAGTTAATATTTATATCATCTTTATACACGTCGCTGATTTTCACTGAAAACTCTACAATTTCGATTTTGGATAAGTTTGAATTAAGTTTTGAAATTAATCCAAATAAATTAACAATATTTGTGTAAGCATCACACCGTCGTTGTAATTCAACCACGAGTTTGTCAATTATAAGTATAAAAGTTTGTGTCCTAAACATTTCTCTTCCGTTTAAGGGTGCTTCATCTATGCCGTCGGGAAACTTCTTTTGTTGTTTCCATCTGTCCGTTAGATATATATTCTTTCTGTGGGAGTAAATTTTTTCCTTCTTCTTCAAAAACATCAAATTGGTCTCGGTAAGAAGAAGTAATTGCTATAAGACTTTTCAGTACATTCTCACCAAATAACAAATCAAGGTTTGGTTTCTGAAGTATTTTGGAAAGCCTCACCTCACCTTAGAATTTTATTCTAAAATGTAGTCATAACAAAACTTTCTATTTTTATCATTTGTTTAAATAGACCCAGCGCTTCTAATTTTGTTTCATTTTTTTCTTAAGGATCCTTTGATATCTTTTCTACAAAATTATATATTTAGGAATAACTTGTACTTAAAGCTTTTGCCCATCTATCCTACGTCTCCAACGAGTGTATACTAAGCGACTTAACGGTATAGTTTTTTTTCTGTATATGCTGTTGTAGTAAATGCCATCGGTGTGTGGAGGTTCCAAAAAACGCATACAATGTTTGCAAAAAAAGAAAAAATTTTGTGGTCTCTAGGCATACGCCAACAGCACAATCTCCAACCAAATTAAGTGAATGCGTAAAACGTGGGATAAAAAAGTAACATCTACTATTTCGCGAATGTAGGCCTGTAGACCCTTTTACTGTACGGCCATGTTACTTGCGTTGTCGTATGACTGCCTACGACAATATTTTAAACTGAGTTCATTTTCTGTAAGAAAATTGATCACCACCTCGGCTAAAAATTTTCCTGTATGAGAAAAATACCATTTTGAACCTGCACCTTGACAACGTTCTAAAGTACTAGAACAGGTAGAATGGCTTGCGCGTTCTAGTGAGCTAAAGAGCCGAACTATAGGTTTAACCAAATTAGTGAGGTCTTTAGTGAGGAACCAGACTAAGACAGGTCCCCGAAAGAGGGCAGCAGCTTTTTCGGTACTTAGTGTGGCAGAGACCATAGGGATCGGTATGACATTCTAAGACACACTACTGCGATGTGGAAGGCATTATAATTTGAATTAGGGCCGCTATACTTGCGGCCACGTCCCCAATGCTCCACCCGGAGGTACTACATTGGGATGTGGAAGGCATTATAATTTGAATAAGGGCCGCTATACTTGCGGCCACGTCCCCAATGCTCCACCCGGAGGTACTATATTGATGTGGAAGGCAACGGGAAACCACCACATTACCTCCCAAGTACCCTGCGTACAAAATTATTAAACATGATGGCGTTCTCTGGGGTAAAAAATTACGGAGGTAAAATAGTCCCCATTCGTTCGTATCTCCGGGTGGGGACTACTTCGGGGATGTGATCAGAAAGAATAGAAAAAGATCCGTGAACATTCTACGAGTCGGAACGTGGAATGTCAGAAGTATGAAACAAGTAGGTAAGCTAGAGAACCTGAAACTCGAAATGGATAGGTTAGCTTAGACATAGTAGGAATTAGCGAAGTCCGCTGGCCAGAGGCGGGGGATTTTTGGAGTGGAGACTTCAGAGTGATTCATTCAGGATCAGAGGCAGGAAATTCGGGTGTGGGGGTAGTTATGCGAAAAAAGATAGCACAACGTGTAGAAAACTACCTACAAAAGAACGAAAGAGTACTTACTCATGTTTAGATTTGAATCTAAACCAGTAAATACAGTAATAATACAAGTATACATGCCCACCTCTAGCTACAGTGAGGAAGAGGTAGAGGCGATTTTCACAGATATCGAAGACATACTAAGATACGTAAAAGTACATGAAAATTTAATAATTACGGAGGATTTTAATGCAGTGGTAGGTGAGGGTAGGGAAGAAGCGATAGTAGGTTTATTTGGCGTGGCCACGAGAAATGACAGGGGAAATAGGTTGCTAGAATTTTGCGACAAGAACAACTTAACCATCACAAATACATTATTTCAACATCATGCTAGAAGACAATACACGTAGAAGATGCCAGGAGATATAGGAAGGTATCAAATAGATTACATTATTGTTAGACAACGGTTTAAAAATCAAGTAAAAGACTGTAGAAGCTAACTGGAAGCAGATATAGACACTGGCCACAACATCGTAATTATGAAGGCCGCAGTTAAATTTAAAAATCTGAAAAAGAGGAACAGAGAAAGGCACTTTGACTTTGAGAAACTAAAAGATAAAGATTTCCACTTAAGATTTGAAAAAAAGATAGCAGGAAAATTTCTGATACTAAGGAAGTAGAAACAGAATGGAATAACATTAAATTCAGCTTAGACATGGCGGCCAGAGATATTCTGGGGTATTCACAAAAAGAAAATAAGAAACCATGGATAACAAAGGATATCCTGAATTTAATAGAAGAAATACGAAAATACAAAAATAAATCAGACAAAACAGGAATTATTGTAGGAAAGGTAAAGAACAATGAATTGATGAAAAGTGCAACGAGGTACAAACTAAGATGGAAATAGGAAAGACAGACGAAGCATACAAATTAATTAGAATAAATTTTAGGGATATAAAACCATATAGCAAAAATATAAGGTATGCGGGAGGAAACGTCATTATAGAAAATGTAGAGAAAGTAGCTAGATGGCAGGAATATATAGGGAATTTATATTCAGGAGAGGAATTAACAGCATTAGAACAGGAATCAGGCATTGAAAAGGATGACTTGAGATATCCTATACTTAGAGATGAGTTTGAATTAGCATTAAAGAGTCTGAAAAATGGTAAGGCACCAGGTACAGATAAGGTGCAAGCAGAAATTCTAAAAGCCGCTGGAAAAGCAGTAACAGAACGTCTCTTCCGACTTGTAAGCTATATGTATGAGACTGGCGAGAATCCCAAAGATTTCAAACGTAACGTCAAAATAACTATACCAAAAAAAAAATAGGCGCGGATAGATGTGAAAATTTTCGAACAATAAGCTTGATAGCACACGTATCAAAAATATTAACTAGAATTGTACAAAGACTAATGGAAAAACGAGCTGAAGAAATACTGGGAGAAGATCGATTTGGGTTTAGGCGAAACAGGGGAACACGGGAGGCTGTTTTAGCTTTGAGGGTGATAATGGAGAAAACAATAGAGAAGGGGGAAAGCGTATATATAGGGTTTGTAGATCTGGAAAAAGCATTCGACAATGTAAAATGGAAAAAAAATGTTCGAAATACTCAAAAAGATTGGAATGAGTTATAGGGATAGACGAGTAGTACATAGCTTGAACAAAGAACAAACAGCAGTAATGGAACTAGAGAAAGAAAGTAGAGAAGTAAATATTAGAAAAGGGGTGAGACAGGTATGTGCCTTCTCCCATTAATTTTTAACTTGTTCATAGAAAATGAATACTGTCAAATGCAGGAAGACATTTGGAATTAATATGCAGGGACAAAAGATTGATATGCTTAGATTTGCAGATAATATAGCAAGGAAAAGTTAGAAGCTGCTCTTAACGAAATGGAAACAGTTCTAACGGAGGGTTATAGTATGAAAATTAACAAAAATAAAACTAAAGTTCTAGTATGCAAAAGAGGGGATAATAAATCAAAAACAAGAATACAAATAGGTAGCGAGAACTTACAAGAGGTTAAGGATTTCTGCTACCTAGGAAGTCAAATAACGCAAGATGGGAAAAGCACAAAAGATATAAAACAAAGATTAGCACAAGGTCGTGCTACATTTAACAAGAAAAAGCAACTACTGTGCTCAAAGACCACAAACATAGAAACAAGGAAAAGATTGCTTAAAATAAATGTGTAGAGCACAGCATTGTATGACTGTGAAGCCTGGACAGTAGGAGTAGCAGACAAGAAAAAGGTAGAAGCCTTTGAAATGTGGTGCTCCAGACGTATGATGAAGATACCATGGACAGACAACGTTAAGAACAAAGAGGTACTAGAAATGGTAGGCTTTGTGGAAAACGTAAAAATAGGAGAGATAGGATGATAGGCCATATACTAAGACATGAGGGAATAGTGCGGAATATATTAGAAGCAGAGATAAAAAAAAGAAAAGTAGAGGTAAACCTAGGTTAGGAAAAATGTAGGTTGTGAGAATTTCAAGGAAATGTGTAGGCTAGCTCAGAATGGAAATCAATGGAGGTACGCTTCCAACCAGCCGCAAGATGGAAAAACTAATGACAAAAATACTAACTGTACTTAAACATGGTGATTATTATAAACAACTACAGATATTGGTTTTGTTAATTGTGCAAAAAGATTTATTTGAAAACTATAATACGGCAAATGTCTAAGTGATAGGGGATCGTGGCAGCCACAGGCTGCTTAACCCTCTTCACTTATCACTGAATCTCGGTGAAATAGGGCATATGATTAGAAAACAATAGGAGGGAATCGAGCTGTATATCGGCTGTTGGGAGAATTACAGGGAACGGTGTAGGCTAGCTCAGAACATAAATAAGCTGAGGTACAAGTCCAACCAGTTTCAAGATGTAAAACTGAATGCGGAGAAAACAAGTACTCTTAAATCTGATGATTATTATAAACAACTACAGGTGTTGGTTGTGAAATATTTTCAACTAGTGTTGATTGTGCGAAAGGAGAATTTGGAAAAACTATTAATTCGACAAAGGTTCAGGTGCTGGGGGAACTTGGCAGCTAAAGGCTGCTTACTCCCCTTCATATACCACTGAATATCGGGGAAATAGGGTATAAAACTGTAAAACAATAGAAGGGGACTGAACTGCATCAAACAAGAAAGAATAGCAGCTATGTTCAAAGACAACGAACATAGATACAAGAAGAAAACTGTCAAAGCAGAGTGTGGAGCACAGCACAGTACATCTATGAAATAGGGGCAATAGGAAAAGCAGATAGAAAGAGATAGAAGCCTTCTGGAATGTTGTGCTTCAGGCGTATGAAGATAGTAGCATGGACAGACAAAGTCAATAACAAATAGGTTGTAGAAATAGTAGAGCAATAAAGATATCTGTGGAAAATGAAAAATCGGAGAAATAGAAGGCATTCTAAGGCATTTCTGGGGAAAAGTACGGAATATACTACAAGCAGAGATAGGAAAAGAGAGATAGAGGCAGACCGAGATCAGACTTTAGCACACAGATAGTGATAGATGCAGACTGCAAATTTCAGGGGAATGTGTAGGTTGGCTTAGACTAGTAAACAAGGAGGGTACGCGTCCAACCAGTTCTAGGACTGAAGATCTAATGATGATGATGAGAAAAAATAGGTACAAAACCCAAATTCTTTCATGCACTTGTACGTCTCCTTCTGTTGAACAGTAACGAATAACAATTGATAATTGATCCACGTGAGACAGATCTGGAGTTGAGTTTACTATTAGCGAATAATACTTCGTCAGTTTAATATCTTCCATAATTTTTGTACGAATTTTTGCGGACATTAATTCAATAAACTCTTCACATATGGTTTTGGACAGGTAGGAAACATTGCCCTTTCCGTTATTGCCTAAATTATCAATATGATTCTTTAGAAAAGAATCGAATGTAGCGACTATTTCCAATATTCCCATATAAAGACTGTTTGATTGGAACCCAAAAATCTTGATATCGCCGCGAAATGGTAAACCTCTTTCCGCTAAAAATTTAATCACTACAATTCTTTTAAGTATTTCTATCCAATAAGCCTTTTCTTTTGCAAATGTTTCACAAATATTTGTTTCAACTCTACTTTTGGATTTACTCCTTGAAAGAACCATATTCATAGCTTTTCTATGATCAGTGCTGTTTTCGTGTGATACGATTTTTTCAATGCCTTTTTTCCAATCCGAAAATTCACGGTTAAATGGAACGCTTTTGTTTCGATTGAATCGCTTGCAAGCAAAACAGAAAATGTTGCTATTTCTAAAGGAATATAACAACCACTGGCGTTTAACAGTTTCTCCATTCACCAGAGTTTTGTACAACATTGTATCGGAAAACTTTCTATTTTGTGATTTATATGATCATAATGAAAGTCTTATATTGTTCAACACATTCACAATTTTGAAAATACTCGGCTCCTTTTTCTAGGTAACTATCAATTAAAATAGCGTTGACTATCTCAGTCCATAAAGCCGGATCGCCGTTTGGAAGGCAATAATCACATTTCTTCGACGAGAGGGGCAAGTATATAAAAACCCGCTTCGAAACTAGCTTCACTAGTGTTTCTTGATACGTTAAATTGCTTATTTGAAATTGCTCTAAATGTACTGAGTTTAACTGAAAATATTTGTGCAAAAGAAATAATAAGCACTACCCTTTTTTGTTTATTACCGATCCATTTTACATGTTACAATACGAAATGCGCACTTCGTACATCAATTATTAAAAATTGTCCGTGGAGTGTAATTCCTTTTTAAATAGAAAATTTTTGTGTTTATCGTCAATAAAAATTCGCTGGTGGTGTCCCTTTATTGTCTATGTGAACCACTTCGCTCTCCGCTTTTGTAGTTAACTCTGCACCGCTGAGTTTTCGTTATTTTTTATACGTTATCGTAATTCCTGCGGGTCCTTACTTTACTATTCTTTCGGTTTCTGCCCGATTTGTGTACCGTAGCAAGGTATCTACGTGGAGTATATTCAATGTACTCTGAATCAATGAAATGTTACAGTTAGTTGCCGTAATGTACTATGTAAATATGTCGCTCGGTATTAAATAGATTAATGATTAATAGAAAATATTGGGCTTTCATTTAAGAATATTATGTGAATCAAAAGAACTAGAGTATCAGACTCTACACATGGACAATAATTATTAAGGTGTTATTAAAGGCCTTTACTTGTTAATGTAAACATTTACATTCATTAATCATAGTTGCATGAATTGGGATTTAGTTTTTGTATCCTAGCAAAGAAAACATTCAGATTTGTCAATTTTAAAATGAAGCTTTGATAGACTCTTTTTAAGAGGTGTTTTCAAAATAAAATAAGTACAAGTTAAATACAGGTATTGCAATCCTAAGTTCAGTAATCCCTGTACAAATACACCAACTCTGCCTAATTCAGCTGAGCTACCGAAGGAATTAAAAGTATCAACAAACCATTTCATCTACGTTTATGACTTAATTTCAGGTTATGATACTGAAGACGAAGCAATTACGCAATTCCATGAAATTTCTAAAATCCTTGACTCAGCCTCGTTTCGATTACGCAAATGGATATCTAATAGTTCAGCTGTTCTTGCTCATCTAAAGGATGATACTGATGATTTGAGGGTTTTGGATTTTTCCGATAGTCTAATAGTAAAAACAGTGGGTATTTACTGGTCTAGTACACAAGATACTTTACATTTTCAAATTAAGAATGTTTTAAATTCACAATTTGTTACAAAAAGAGAAGTATTGTCACAAACTGCAAGAATTTTTGACCCGCTCGGTCTTTTGAGCTTTGTCATTATGCTCATGAAAATTCTTATGCAAAGGATGGTCGATAAAACTGGAATGGGACGAAACACTTCCGCAAAAATTGCAACTTTGCCAGGGTTTATCGTCTATTAATACATTCAGTATTCCAAGACATGTTGTATGTGAGCATCCTGTACTTATCGAAGTACATGGATTTTGTGATGCATCTCGAAAGGGTTATGGTGTTGCTATTTATATGAAAAGCATCGACAAGAATAACCAACCATTCGTTCATTTACTTTGTAGCAAGTCTAAAGTTTCACATCTTAAAACTCAGACAATTCCTAGGTTTAATTATGTGGAGCTTTATTATTGGCTCGTTTAGCAAAAAACATTTCCAATGCGCTTGGGAATAAATTAAAATTCCATTACTGGTGTGATTCTACAATAGTTCTTTATTCGATCAATACACAAGCAAGTTTATTACAAACTTTTGTTTCAAATAGGGTTTTAGAAATCCAAAATCTAACCAATGTTAAAGATTGGAATTACGTAAATACAAAGGACAATCCAGCTGACTTTGTTTCAGGTGGAGTATTTGCTAATGCGTTGGTATCTTGTCCACTGTGGTGGACAGGTTCTTTCTTTTTAAAGGGCATTGGCGAATGGCCTGAGCCTCTAACTTTCTCATTATCGACTAAGATACCAGAAATACGTAAACACTCCAACGTATTGGTGGTTTCAGAAAAATTACATTCAATTTTTGACAAATTTTCTGATTTAATTAAATTAACACGAGTTCATGTCTATTGTTTAAGATTTATATCAAACTTATAAGTATGTATAAAAGATCGACAAAGTGGTTCCTGTGTTCCGCTACAAGGAAGAGAAAGAAGACAAATCAAATTTGGATTCAACCGGGCCAGACGAATCACCCACGCCCGAAAAGATCAACGAAGCCCAGCTGCAGTTATACTAGCGCAATGTTGTAAGGAGTCCTACAGTTACGTAAGTAGTTTTCTCGTTTTTTATGTGATGTAGTAATTTTAAACAATTATGTGATGTAATATCTTATTTGCGCATCATTTTTGCAATTATTTATCATTGCTACTAACTGACTGTAGTGGCTCGCGTACCTCACCGACGGGGGTATAATAAACATTCAGATTTGTCAATTTTAAAATAAAGTTTTGATAGACTTTTTTTAATAGGTGTTTTCAAAATCAAATAAGTACAAGTTAAATACAGGTATTGGAATGCTAAGTTCAGTAATCCCTGGACAAATACACCAACTCTGCCCAATTCAGCTGACCTACGGAAGGAATTAAAAGTATCAACAAACCACTGAATACTACAACATAGCATATTTTTAAACACAAGATTTGTACACACTGGAAATGTATATATGGCTTTATGAAGGGATAAGTGGTATATAAATAGGTCCGGGGCATTTCTATCACTTACATAACTAACTTTATTAGTGCAAGGTCAAGTTGATAAGTTACGGTCAAACCAATATAACTAGTTGATATTCTGGTTGTTAGCTATGATAATTTAAAAAGAATTATTGTATCGTCTTGTGTAATATAATTGCACCCTACCCTGATAACATTAGAAACTTAATAACATTTTCCTATTTTTACATAATAATGGCATATTCTGTGTACTTGCCAAGTGGTCTATATAAAGTGAAAGTAGCACAATTAACTTCTGTCATAAACCACCTCAATTTTAACTAGACCACGTTACAAATTATTCTATCAGATTAATTGCAAGCATTTTTAAATATCATTCGAAAATAGAATACCAGTTAATTACCTTAGTTCCTTAATGACGTTTTTCTGTTTAGCTGAACATGATAACTTTAAAAGTATTTCAACATGTTAGAAGATAACTTCATTGCGAATTGATAGTACAGAATTGCTGGTTTAAAAAGCCTTTTAGTAACTTATTGTGTTGTTTTACTGATATGTAAAGAAATTCTTGTGAAGTCGTCTCATTTAATGTTTCTGACAACAGATCCGTTTAGAGTCGAAATAATTTCTGGAGACTTGATAGGATTTGGTTTTTTGACAGCAATAAACTGCATGCAGTAGCATTCATACATTTACATAATTTATTTGTATACCTTTTGCTACGCCCGATACATTCTTATATTTGATAGCGGTTTATGAAGGATAGAACTCGCCAATCTGATGAGCTTCAAGTACTAGAAAACAGTCAATGGTTATTCTCCCTTTACAAGTTTGCCAACATACACAATTAGTTTTTAATAAATTGCTTGAGTTTTGGTTCATAGGAGTATGCAACAGTAGGAGGAGGACAGGGGTTTTGTGACCTCATTTGCTCCAGCATCCTCATTTGCTCCCACATTTTACATGTAAATTCCCATAAGGAGCAAATGAGGAGATTCATCTCCTCATTTGCTCCCTCAATTAATATTAGAATTTTCTCAGCTACCCAAATCTCTTTAAATTTTCCAGATAGCATCATACCCTAGGGAGCTACCCTCATTTTAAGATTTGTTACTGACAGCGATTTCAGCCTGGCCTTATAATTTTTTAACCATGCGATACATCAAATTAGTCTAGAATTTATGCAGAATCCGAATCTGCAAACAGATTTAAAATCTGACCACCCCTTACAAAGTTACACACATACCTTCTAGCGAGCATACTGCCACCGTACCACTACTCGCTTTTAATGTCATACCTTACTTTCTTTCTTGTTTAGCTCATCTTTCGAGATAAATTTATTTTGTTTGGTATCAATTAATATTAGATTTTTCTCAGCTACCCGAATCTCTAGGAATTTTTTAGATAGCACCATCCCCCAGGGAGCTACCCTCATTTTAAGATTTCTCGGGAAATGGTTGGTTAAAGAATATGTCTTGAGTAGCGAAAAAAGGTTCTAAGGATTGAGTTAAATAAAGATGGGCAAAAATTAGAGATTTGGGTCTTTAAAAGGTGTAACTTTGTAAGGGGTGGTCCTATTTAAAATCTATTTACAGGTTTGGGCTCTCTAGAAAAATCTAATATTAGTTGATACCAAACAAAATATAGTTAATTTAAAAGAGTGACTACCCCGCGGATAATAAATACAATATACCACTTGTCGACAAAAAAGTTGTAGGAAAATTCAAAGTCCTACTGTATTGTAAGCGAGAAAGACACGATTAAAAAGATTAAAGGGTCTCACGAAGTGTAGTTAAGTAAAACCGAGGGTCCTACAACCTATAACGAGCATATATTCCAAAAAGGGGTGGGCATGCAACAACGTAACAGTGCGTGGGAGAATAAGGATTCTCTCCAATTAGAAATTAAAGTTTCCATGTACGTAGCACCAGTCATTGGGAAATGGTAGAAATGTTAAACCTATAAAGGTGATTATTAATTGTGGTTTAGAAAAATAGTAGTTTTCTTGGACTAAATAAAATAGCTTAGACTGATTAATGTATATGGTTACATATTCTCGTGCACATCCGCAAACATCTGCTTACGTCCACATACGAACATGGCAATGCCGGTAGTTTTTGTTTAACAAATAGTAGGAAAGATACGTTAGGTGTTAGTGTGTGGAAGCCCATCGGATCGTTGGATTCAAAAAGTACGGTGCGGCGGAATGTATGGTGGTTCCTGTTAGAATAATCGAAAGTGGATAACCGATCGTATTAGATGTTTAAATATGCAAAAGTGTAAAAGCCTACATGAACAAAATTTAGTTATTAGACAAAAAAGTGCGCGATGTGCTATACTTTTAAAAAAAGTATAGAATGGTGCTTTGCAGCGGTCCTAGCAGTAAAAAAAGGCGACTGACTTTTTCAACCAACTACAAGAATAGCAGTAGCGCAGAGAAGGGTATGCATGTATTATACAGCGCACTGTTACTATAAAATATGTTAGTTTACGGGTAGCTCGAACGTGTAATTGATCACGACTTATAGATCCCTCGGAGGTTTACAAATTCTGAGACCATTGTCGTTTGAAAAATGTTTGGAAATTATCAGAACGGGAGCGGGTCCAAGTATAAGTTAGATGGATGATTGACCGAGTTTTTTCTACCTTTTACGAGGGAATCGGAAGTTGACAGACATCGAGCATCTAATTCTCTATTTGGGCGGCATCGAGTACTTGCCGGTTCTAGAAATAATTACGTGCTACCGACCGCTATGCGGAAGATTTGGTTCTAGGAAATGAGCACCCTACGAAAGCACAGAATACTCGGTATTAATGCTAATTGGTTTAGTAACCGCGTTTGTGCACTCTTTGAGTGTCTTCGGCAATCTTCGATTGTTTCCAAAGAAAATATTCAAACCTGCCATTTCCGAAAATATGACGTAGAAGTTATTTAAAATTAAATTGCTTTATTAGTAAGTATTCTGCAGACAACAAGTTTGGTATTCCCTTAGTAAAGGTTTAAAGTGTTTTATTAAGTTTTCGTTTATAGTAGCACTGCATCTTCTACCTCACGACTTGCAGCCAATGTGTGCGTGTGCTACCACCCTTTCGGATTTTTAAAATGCACGCGATCCGATTGTTGATCCGTATAACATGGAAGACGTTTCCGGTGTTTCTACTAACTGCATTCGCAGCATGGACGATGCGAACCGGGTGCATGCATTGGTGATAAATGTACTGGACGAGTAGCAAGGATTGGCGAAAGATGACGTCATTTAGTTCCCCGCTGAATCCTCAACTTCGTTCGGCCGTCTTCGGAAACCTTCGGTTTGCATTCTATAGGGCACATAAAGCAGGTACGCTAGAGTAAACTTTTTAGTTATAAGTTAGTTCGCTTACAAGTTTAACCAAAGTCCTATAGCGCGGATTTTGTTTTGTACTAAAATGGTACCTGCAAACGTTTTTATATGCAAGTCTTGCGGTGCTTCCTATACCTGGAAAGATGCCCTCAAACGGCACCAGAACAAATGTTGTGGTGTAACATCGTCCACAGTTAAGCTTATACGTCAGTCAGCAGCAAAGTACTTAAACTGTGTCTTGCGGTATCGCTTTTACGAGAATGGAGAACTTACTGCGACACAAAGAAAAACAGCACGGTATGTCATTAAGCCGTAAACGTTCAGCTCCGACAGCTGTTAAAGGGTCTTGTACGAAACAACCACGAATTATGTGTAAAGTATGCGATTTCGAAATGGAAAAGACTACCTATGCCGCACCCTTGAGAAGCAACAGACATAAAAATGCAACAGTTACCGCTACTGGCGAAGATGGCGTAGAAATGGTTAGCACAGCGTTTAACAACCGTATGACTAGCTATCGCATAAAGAATGCCAGTGTCGAATATGGAGTGCCCGAGTTTCTTTGGAAGTAGAAAGAACGGTTTATTCGATTACTTTATGAAAAAAGAACACAACATACAGCAATAAAAGTCTATTGCGAACTCTACGGCGTTTACACCAAAATGGCGAAAAAGACTACCGATGTGAAATCCTTTAACACAAAAAATATGGTTATAACGTCTTCTAGTAATCTGGAAAATATGTACGAGGTCTTAAGCGAAACAATGAGAACAAAATCAGAGGAATTTGAAACACGTGGGGTCGGTTGGTCTTTGGAAAAGGTGCTCTATTTAGAAGTAAAATTAATAAGTATAAGCCGATGTGTGGAGTTCTAGGTTAAGATTAAAAATTGTGAATAGGTATTTAGAAATGTGGTTTACAAAATTTAAACTGTATTAGTAAAAATTGTCTGTAATAAAAAGTTTTAAGAATGGTTTTTAGATTTTCTTTTAGGTATGAGCTGCAGGAAAGTTATAATTTAGAGGGCGTGTGTGTAAAATGGTAAGGGGTGGTCCTATTTTAAATCTGTTTACAGATTCGGATTCTGCGTAAAATTCTAGACTAATTTGATGTGTTGCATGGTTAAAAAATTTATGCGGAAGGTTAGAAATCGCTACCAGCAAAAAATCTTAAAATGAGGGTAGCTCCATGGGGGATGGTGTTATCTAAAAAATTCCTAGAGATTCAGGTAGCTGAGAAAAATCTAATATTAATTGATACCAAACAAAATATATTTATCTCGAAAGATGAGCTAAACAAGATAGAAAGTATGGTATGACATTAAAAGCGAGTAGTGGTACGGTGGCAGTATGCTCGCTATATGGTATGTGTGTAACTTTGTAAGGGGTGGTCGGATTTTAAATCTGTTTGCAGATTCAGATTCTGCGTAAAATTCTAAACTAATCTGATGTATCGCATGGCTAAAAAAATTTATAAGGCCGGACTGAAATCTCTGTGGGTAAAAAATCTTAAAATGAGGGTAGCTCCCTAGGGGATGATGCTATTTAAAAAATTTAAAGAGATTTGGGTAGCTGAGAAAATTCTAATATTAATTGAGGGAGCAAAAGAGGAGATGAATCTCCTCATTTGCTCCTTATGGAATTTACATGTAAAATGTGGGAGCAAATGAGGATGCTGGAGCAAATGAGGTCACAAAACCCCGGTCCTCCTCCTACTTGCAACCAATCATACGCATAACTAACCGAACAATAAGCATGCACCATGCAAATAAATAGCATCTGCGCATAAAACACCCTTCAATCAATCTTGGACGCGTCCGACACCCCTCGAATGCAAAATAGAATCGTCTGAATGTACATTACAAACAAACCTCGGTATAAAAGGAGTGAATCATTTCTTTTGTTCTCTCTCTTGAAGAAAGTCGTCAAACTTCTTGGAGTGAACTGAAGAATAACGCAAGATGGAAGTCATCAAGCTCCTCGCGTACTAAAGGTTTTTCTTCAGCTTATTTCATTGTGACCACCAAATCTAATGGGTTAAAATGAAATGAACTATCATAATCCCACGGACAGGATCCTGACATAACACAGCATGGACCCGCTCCACCTCTACGGCCAACATGACCACCTCCTAGAGCACATGACGCCAGGAAGCATGCCAAAATTGGGAGCATTTCCCATCAAACCGCTTCAATTTTAACCAACCAAGGAAACCGTAGTATGTCGGCGTTCGCCCATCGGCCGCTAGGTATCGAAACTATGGAAATATTACCAGGTGCCGCATTGCATTCAAAGTAACCCAGATAGACGGTACAACCAGAGATAAATGGGTCACCGAAAGAGTGGCCCATGATCCAGTGACTCAAATAGATATGTGCCCCACGGCCCATTGACCCACTGACCCAAATGGACCCGGCGACCCTAATTGACTGAGTGACCCAAATTGACCCGGTGACCCAAATTGAGATATAGACCTAAGATAATTTACGTCTACGCTAGTTATGTATCCCCCAATTGATGTATATATTATAAAATAGAATAATTAGGAAATTATTAGAAAGTGTAAAGAAAATATGAAGTGAAGTGCAACAAAGTAAATACAAGGACAAGTTATAAAACTTATTAACGTTCATGAGAACGGATGCGCTACTTTGTATCGCAGACGATAGTGACACTGCAGATGTCAGGTCACAGACGGTCAGGTACCGTGATTACTTAGAAATTAAGATTACAACATTGTAATTATGAATAGTATTAAGAATAAGCAGACATGAGGTCTGCAAGTTTCCACATCCATGTGGGTGGGTAGGAACATTATAAAAAGCCCGGGAGCTAAAGGACCCGGCAGTCAGTCTTCGAAGTCCATACTTCGTTGTTCAAGCTACTCAAGTGAGTCAGTCAAAGTATTCAGCTTTAGCATTGCAGTTTGCTTAGACTACTCAGTCCATTTATTAATTAATCCTGAACTTAGAGTAAAATTAAATCTAGTTTTGTAAAATTTCATAATTAATGTCTGTTTTAAAATAAATTTGTTAAGAAGTTTTGAAACTGGTTTTAAAAAGGCAGCTCCCAAGGCCAGAACCTTAACTCACATATCAAATACTGTCATCAACAAGATGCTTTATTTTAAATAATCACATAAAATGTAACAAAAGCACTAAAAATAAGAAAGAATTGTAATATATAAATACAAATTATCCTATAAACCTACGTAATAAAAGAAGGTTACGTCACTTATGAATTTATGACGACTAGGCTATATTTTTAAAATTCCGTATTTAAAGATTCTGAAGCAATAAGTTGACTTTCTACGGTATCGGCCTTGAGTCGTGCCCTACTTTGCGTGTTATTTTTCCAGCACCAGAAAAATGTCTCTCTGACTCAGCAGTTGAAGCTGGTTTTACTAGGATTTTTTGGCAATTTTGCTTAGAAGTGGGTACTTCTTTTTATTAACACCCCACCATTTTATGGATCAAATCGTGCTTCATCATTATCCTTATTCGCCATTAGAGGGACCAATTAAACTTTTATAAGTGCGTTCTTCGTTGCTTATAAAATTCCGCAGTTTTTCTTCGGTTTGCTGTTTAAAATCTAAAGTACGTGTAGAAAGTAACTAACTGAACCAATAACTTTATGTATATTTTTGTGAACGTACTTAATTTACTGACTTGAAAGTTCAGTAAACTATGGCTTTACATAGTAAAAGCCAATTTGGCACTTTATTAATTTGGATCACTGGATCAATTTCGGTTACCGGGTCAATTTGGGTTACCGGATCAATTTGGGTCGCCGGGTCAATTTGGGTCGCGGGGTCAATTTGCGTCACCGAGTCAATTTGGGTGGATACACATGACCCATTGACCCGGTGACTCAAACAAAAAGTGACCACTTGGACCCACTGACCCACTTGACCCATGATCCATTTCATTTCTGGTTACAACCATTGACATTTTCACCTACACAATACCAGACCCAGCCATCGTCATGAACCCGCAGCATCCAGTTCTTCAACATATAAACTCGTTTCGCTACTTTACTAACTAAAGTGATTTCAGTTCCAGTGTTAAAGACATTTGCAATTTAATTATGTAAACAGAAACGTTTGTAAATATTTGCTTTGTGTGTATCATACTTTTAATGTTAATGTATAATAAAATAAGTTCATATCAATATTTTAACTTGTAAATAAATAATCGAAAAGTATAACTCCCTTTGGTACAATTTTTTTTCCTTTAATGGAACAACCTTTAAATACGAATGTTGACCACAGGGTTCCTTTGATAAATAGATAGATAAATTAATTTATTGTGGACTATACCTAGGCCAGAGCACATACTAACCGTACATTATAGGTAATTTACATATATTTAAGAACTTAGAATCAATAGTTCAAAGACAACTGGGGGTTTTTGAAGTTTTGGTGAGGAAGATTTTTGCCCCTAACTTAGTCGTGGAGTGGGGCTGATTGTGCATACTGCAAGTGTAAGTGTGATGTGGTAGTGAATTGTAAGAGTGTATATTAAGTGTGTTAGTGCTGCTGGTTGTGGGTGTTCTGTTTGGTTAAAAAGATTTCATTTAGGAAATGGTTGAATTCTTGAGGGTAGTTAGTGACTAGGAAGTTTATGTTAGGAAGTGGGGAGAACGGGCCAAAGTTTGTAGATTGCTTGAGGTAGATTTGTAGTAGAGAGGTTAGGGGACAGGAGTATATCAGGTGTTGTGGAGTTTCTAGAGATTGATTGTTGCAAGGACAGTGAGGGGAAGGAGTTAAATGGAATTGATGAAGTTTATTACGGAAGTTACCATGGCCGGACAGAAATTGCATTGTAGGGGATTAGAGAAAGGAATGTGTGGAGGGATGTTTGTGATATCAGCTTTAGAAAGTTTCTTTCTTATCCTTAAATTAAATATTCAAGTGTGAAATTCATGACTAGAGGTTCTCACGAATCCGAGGACAATCACCATGATTTATTGCATTTAAAACAACATAAATGCTTGTGTTTTCTATGTTAAAAGATTGCGATGTGGTGAAAACGATCTACCTTTAGAGCGTAGAATACTAGAGATACTACAGTTCGTGAGAATGAGGCATCTTAAGGTAAAGGACTTTACCATCCGCGATCGAAAAGATCGTAAGTGTGTGCGCGTTAGTTCGGCGAAGTGATTCCTTTCGATTCCTGTACCTATTTCCTCTACCTAAAAAATTATCTCTGTGCTCCACTATAGTATAGGCATTTTCACTTCGTCGTTAAAAATTTGGTTTGCACAACGATCCTCGGTCATCGATCGAATCGTGAATAAAGACGATTTTAACAACTCTGAGTGGTTTAAATCCCAAAGAAGATGAAGAAAACTACAAAACAAACCATAACAAACATACAGGGAGTATTCACACAGAAGAAATTCACCTGTGACCCTCGCCTAAAAAGCAATAAGTGGCAAAAAATTTGTATAAATAATTTTCCTTCTTTGCCTTAAACCAGGTATTTTTACGAATTCTTGCATCCAATGATTCAAAATGTTATAATAAGGTTCAGAGTTAATTATTCTGAAGATAGTCGGTCAACAACGTATTTTTATAAGCCCGAAAAACTTTTGTTAAAGCCTTTTTTCTGTTATTGTCTTCTTTGGTGCACTTCCAGCGAATTCAATTCATTATCTAGACTCTCTTCTTTGCGCTGGTGTACAGTGGATCCACAGTTCATCAACAGCTATGAAATGTCGATTAAAATCTATTTCATTTTGCTTAAAACGATACAAAGATGTTGATAATTTACGCATGCGAAAACTTTTTTGGTCAATTGCTTGCAAATACGGTACCCATCTTGCATAGCTTTTTCATGAAAAATATATTCAATTCAATCTTGTGAGGTGACTACAGCCTTGGTTATTCACGCACCTGCACTTCGTCGATCATCTAACATCACATAATGAACTTGTTAATGATTTGTAGTGTTATAGCAGTTTTTATACAATTTTCGAAAGCATCATCAATAATGATTGTACGGTAAGATTTAAATTTATTCACGGTGGTGAGTGAAGGTGACGCATTCTTATACATTTTTAACAGCCTGGGATGAATTTATGGCTGTGTTAAACCAACCAAAACAAAGATTTTAATCCCTGCACAATATTATAGCTGTAGTAGGGCTGCCTTTGACCAGAATAATTACATTAGAACCTAAACGAAGCGTATGTATACAACAGATAATTCGGCACCACATCTTGCAGATATACTTGATTGACAGGTACACGGGTTTTGCGCTTAAGATTGCAATAGGAAATCTCGAGAATGTTATTTGCATAATTTCTGGCATGTTTCAGAACAACTAAAATTATAAAATTGACATAATAAATATTGGAGGTCAATTCTGATTGAAGTTTTGCTTACAATGTAACATACTGTTTTAATACGCTCTAATAGTTCTAGTATTCCTAAAAATAGTTAGTTTCTAGTTTAATTTTAGCATGCTAATTATTAGAATTGTAGCGGCTGCAGGATCACCCAAGTAGCTTCCCAGCGAAGTTCCCAGAAAGATCTAATCCAAGAGTTAATCAATTTTTCTAAAGGCACTTACTTTAAGGGCACTAAACATGTCAGATTAGTTGATATCTATAATTGGATGTCAATCATGCTTTAGGATCCTATTTATGTCAGGGTGGTCTGAAGCAATTTTTCAATTAGCTGAGCACTCAACTAAAATCAATTCTGAGAGCTACTTGTGTGGTTTTCTTAGGCATTGGCAGTTTTAATTAATCTTAAAGATTTACGACCGGCGCATCCTAAGCCGAGTAAGAGCGCCAAGAAAGGGGTTATTTTTCAATTAACTTAAATGTATACAAGGATGCCAGCCGGTGGGAATCGGGGTTGTTTATTTCCAGACGCGTTAGAGTTTAAAGGGCTGTTTATTTGCCCGATTGTGTGAAGTATTTTATTTCTCTGAAGTCAGTGCGTGCCGTTATGTTTTAAGTTAATTATTTCTCTGAGTAAGTAATTACTATATGTGTTATTACCATGAACTCAAGGCTGTGTTATGCAGCATAAGTCAGTTATTTGTTTAAAAACAGTATTTGTCGACTTCCATAAAATATAACTCCGGGTGAATGCCCAGTTCAAGTAAATTGATCCGTTTGATTATTGCTTTGGAGACCGCATCGTTTTAGAAGAGTCTTCTTTTATATTGTGTTTCGACGGTGTCAGAGGCCGTTAATCACTAATCCACGAGACTACCTGAGAATGCAAAGCTCAGGTCCGAAGTCAAGTTACGGTACTATTTGACCCTTGAGAAGGTCGTATTTTTCATGGTGTAGATGACCCCGTGGTTAAAAAAGGGTCGTCGCACTACGCAAGTTAGTTAGACTAGGGTAGCATTAATAAATTTTTGTTATTGGGGTGTGTACACCTAGAACTGTAACTATTCAAAAATATGTTTGTTAGTTAAGTTTAGTTGTTGTGTTTGTGCTAGCCGGAGACTATAAGTGACTTATTTTCTGTTCTGCCATTTTGGTTCATCGCCCACGAACAAAGTGCGACGAGAGCTATTACCGCGATTGGTCCATAGGCCGTTTAATTCCCATGGTGGCGCCCTTTTGTACATAAGGTTATTTACTTTATATTTTGTTATGCATATGTAATTAGTTGAAGTTTTAGTTAGTAGTTCATTCAATAAAACAATCGAATTTTCGTCTCAGTGTGTTTGTTTAATGAACCCCCCCCTTTTCACCGACTGCTGCAGCTTGTGAGGTAACGTCCCGAAACGTGAGGGTACGATAGTGTTAGAGGTCCTGTTATTTATTATTTATTGTTAATTGGATACCCTCACGCGGTAGGTCAATATTTAAATTACAACAATATGTTTTGGTTTAAAACTTTGAAAGATGCGATATAAATTACTACTAATGTAAATCGCGTTATTCGATATAAATTAATTATAGTGTATTGTACACAAATTAATAATTAGTGCTTGAATAGTTAATTGTAGTTCTTCAATATTAAGTTAATTAAGTAATTTAATAGCTAGTAATTGTACTATTAGCGATTAGCTGAAAAAAATTGTTAGGAGAGCTATTAGCAAATACGAGTTGTTGAAAAGGCTTTAATAATCAGTTGTTAATGTAATCTGTTGTTAATGCAAATAGAGTTTTCGCTACACTGATGTCAAGTAGTGGCATTAAAGACAGTGGAATTTTCTTGTTCCTTAAAGGAGTTTTAGTCAAGCGCTGCGAGATACTGGCAGGAGATTCCGTAAAACTACAAAAAACTTTTACCGAAAAACTGAACCAGACCGCCACGAATTCACAGGAAAGTGCTGAAAAACAGGAGTGGAATGCTGCGAGCCTGGCAGCGAAGTTGGAAGAAAATGCGGAGAAACAAGAACAAACCGCCGTAAACCCTGGCAGAGAAACTGAACGAGACCGCCGTAAATCTACAAGAAAATTTCAGTCAATTGAAAAAAGAGTTTATTCAGGAAGGTTCAACAACCACAAAGCAGTTGTATAATTATAAGAGGAGTTTTTAAAAGAAACTGCAAATTCCGTGAAAAACCTGGAAGCCAAACTTTCCGGCGGTTTACAGAAACTCGAAGCGTAGTTTTCAGAGAAATTGTTAGACAACTCGCGTAAAATGGAAGAAGAGGTTTTGAGAATGGAAAAACGGATTGATCCGTAACAGTACAAGTCGAAGAGCCCTCAGTGTCGGTGTTTCAACAGCAGGCCCCAAAATTTAAGTATATTGGTGAATACGAACTGACGTCAAGGTTTATAGCAAAACCACCCACCTTTGATGGAAAGTCACCTTGGCAGACATATTTTAAGCAATCGAGGCTGCTGCGAGAGTTAACGGCTGGAACGATGGTGTAAGGGCAACCGCGTTGATTGTGGCGCTACTAAATGATTCCTTGAACATTTTGAAAACCATACCAGACCATGACCAAGGAAGCAACGGGGTCTGGAAATGAAGCATGGTGACTCTAATCTGCAACGACTCAAGTGAAGAACAGTTACCAAAGGGCTAACAAAAATTTACAAGAGTTTTAGGCGGATATTACTTTTTGGTGAGACTAGCTTACGCAACAGCACTGGATAGCTTCCCAAAACAACTGACAGTACAGACCTTTATTGACGGGATACGCGACCGAGAAATCCATCAAACAATACGACTGGCTCCACCAAGGACAATATATGATGCTCTGGCGCGTGATTTGGAATTTGAAGCGACAAAGCAAGCTTCACATCGTGGTAGTGGCAAGGTAAGATGCTTCGTAGAGGAGCAGGGCCAAGAAAGCATAGAGGACGTGATTCGACAGACACTTCGTAAACATCAACCAAAGAGGGAGAGACGCAGATGCTGGAATTACGATGCGTTTTGGTTATATACAGTCTCTAATGTAAACAGTCCAAGAAGGAAGCAGAGAAACCTGAAAACTAAAAGGATCGACAGGAAATGGGCGAAAGCCGACTTGTACGTATTCTGCTCCGGAGACAAATATCCGCATCGCACGATCTAATCATGCAGACGAGGAAGTGCCGTTTTGCGAAGCAGACGACTTATCTGTGCGAGTTTGTTTGACGGACAACGTTTTCCTACCTGGGAGAACAGAAAGTGTGGGGATGGCACGCTTGGATAGTGCTCTCCAGGAAGGCTTAATGCACTCTATTGAACCGATTAGTGACGAATCCTCGGAAAAGGCGTGTTTGTGGGGAACGCTTTAACCAAAGTGATGGATGGTGTTCCTGTTAAGATCCTAAACGCCAATGCCTACGATATCGCTCTGAAAAAGGATACAATAGTTGGGTGGTATTCTTCGGTTGTTCACGTGGCGAGGTGTGATGGCGTTGAGAAGGAACCACCCACCAACGAGTATTTCGCAAAGTTACTGGACTAGTTGACAAAAACATGCCAACATCTAGAACAACAACCGGAAGAACTTAAGAACTTGATCCGTCGGTACTCGGACATATTCACGGTTGACGGCGGTCAGACCGCAGTAGTTAAGCATAGAATCGATACAGGAATTACACGGATTAATAAGATAACAACCGAGAAGGCTCCCATTGGTCAAACTTGAGGAAGCGAGAAAATGATTGGAGATATGGAGGGACAGAAGCTCTCTGGTAGCCCTTGGACATACCCGGTTTTACTTATATAGAAGGACAGATTGACAAGATTTTGTATGAACTACATACGACTGTATGACGTGACCAAAAAGGATAGTTCTACCTACTTTCAAGGATTGGCGACACCTAAATATACTTTCAGGGTCGCGATGGTTCTCAACCTTGAATTTGAAGAGTGGTTACTGGCAAATGGATATGGAACCCAAAGATTGGGAAAGACTGCTACTGGCCTATGGCAATGCTCCTGTAACCTTCGAGCATTTAATGGATACATTTTGCGTGGGCTATCTTGGAAAATGTGTCTGGTGTATTTGGATGACCTGATCATAATTGGGAAGTTGTTTGGGGAACAGTTTGTAAATTTGGAAGAAATGTTTCGAAGATTTAGAGAAGCCAATCGGACGGTAAGCCCAAAGAAGTATCACCTGCTAGACGAATAGGTGAAATACCTAGGGCACATTGTTTTATGCAACGGAGTCAGGCCAAATCTCGAAAAGATTAAGGCCGTACAAGGGGGTCGATGCCAAAAGACAAGACTCGGCTACGCAGCGTTCTAAGGTTGTACACTTAATATAGTACATTCGTGTCCGGGTTTGCGATAATAGCCATACCATTGACCAAGTTGACTGAAGATGGGCGTGATTACGTTTGGGATGAAGATTGCCATAATGCGTTCCAGCAACTAAAGCATTTTTTGATAACAGTTCCGATCTTAAGTTATCCTTCATTGGAAGGCAAATTCATCTTGTCGCCATTGGAAATGTACTATCCTAGATGCAGGACGGACACGAGAGAGTGATTGGTTACTTTAGCAAGGTGCTCTCGAAATCGAAACGTAATTACTGCGTTACAAAACGGCAACTGTTGGCTGTTGTGAAATCCGCAGAACACTTTTATAGGTATCTCTACGGGAGAAAGTTTCACCCGAAAACCGACTACCCTGTCTTGAAAAGGCTATTACAGTTTAGAACCTCTGTAGAACAAGTCACCAGATAGATAGAAAAGCTGAAGGAATATGACTTCGGCACGGAACACCATGCTGGTATAAGTCATCGTAATGCGGATGCGCTTTTGAGACGATCTTGTCCAGAAGATTGTAGTTATTTCTCGCGGTTATAAACAAACTCCACGGTCCTGCATTTGAATCCCGACACGGCCGACTGCTTGAAAAATGGCAGGTGAACAATTTTCACAAAAATTACTACCTTTTAAATGGTGGTCCCGTGTGTGAGTGTTCTCACGCACGTTAAAGATCTCTGCCTTGCTTGGAACAGCAAGGTTTCGGCAAAATTCAAAATTGTTAGGTAAAAAAAAATTTGCTTTTTGACCAATGTAGTTCCTTAGGAAAGAGCGTTGAAAAATCAAATATATGGTAGTTTCATACTTATGACAGCTCGCCTCAAGGTCACGGGTTCAATTTTCGACACGGATCTCTTGAAAGATGTTACGTAAGCATTTTTCACATAAGTGCGACCTCGTTCGGATGAGAGGTAAAATGGAGGTCCAGTGTGTGAGTGTTGTCATGCACGTTAAAGATCTCTACCTTGCCTGCAACGGCAAGGCTTCGGCAACATTCTAAATTTCCAAGCAACAAAAAACTCGCCTCCTGGCCAATGTAGTACCTCTGGGTGGAGCATTGGAAATGAATATGCACGGTTATAAACAAACTGTGATCTACTTGGTTGGTCCACAGTGATCAATGCCCATTGACTGCCTCTACAGATGCGAACGGAACAGTAGAATGATAAATACCTAGGTATCATTCTAAGTGGTAAAGACAGAGGAGAATGTCCATCCTGGCAGGACATTAGCCCGTTGAGTGGCACCTGAAATCGTACTAGGTTCAATGGGATTCCCTACAAGTAGAGAGTGGAATCTTGATGCGATCCTTAGAGAATGGGATGGATCCTTCAGTACGCTTCAGGTGGAAGTTCCTAAAAGCGAGTGTTGGAGGTTTTATGACATTTGCATAATGAGACCTCGGGAGGTCATTTCGGCGTTAAGAAGACTCTGGAGAAAGTTCGAAAAGATTTTATTGAATAGGCTGCAAGGACGATGTTAAAAAGTGGTACCGCAAGTGCCAAATTCAAAACCGTAAAGCTCCATTGAGGCAATTCAACAAAGGAAGCTCTTTTGAGAGAGTGGCAATCGATATCACCGGTCCACTCCCTGAATCCGACTCCGGGAATATGTATATCTTTACAGCCATGGACTATTTTATGAGGTGGACTGAAGCACATGCCATAGCAAACCAAGAAGCTACAACTGTCACAGACGTGCTAGTAACGATACTGTCGTGTCGTTTTGAGGTTCCTATGGAGTTGCACGCCGATCAGGACAGAAATTTTCTATTCTAATAAATTTGTAAGACGTCAAAATTAAACTTGGAGAAATCGATAGATGGAAGCATGCTTTTATATGAAGAATGGCATTTTCAAATAGAATTATGGTTTGGCAGTGTCGGTTCGAGAACTTTTTAGATGCCTTTCTATACGAATCTCTCAGGTCTACTAAGCTCTCTGAGCCAAATTATCAGAACACATCAAAATATATATAGGAATTATTTGCTTTTTTTTTGCTGATAAAACCAATTTTTTGCTATATCTGTAAAAAAGTTACAAGTGCCTAGATAGCTTAAGATTAACCTATCTAGCCAACTAAAAAAACTACCTACACAAAATAAAATAAAAAAATTAACAATATTAAATTATTTGCGATTTTTTGCTACCATTTGCAAAAGAAAAAATTAAATTTTCAAATAATAAAATTAATATCAATATCTACAAGAGTAAAGTACATTAAAAAAATTATTTGTTGGCATGACTATATCATTCATATGTTTTATGAATTATTTGCGCTTTAGACTCCCGAATTTTTTGCTCGCGAAATTAAATGTTCAAACGATAATAATGGCCTTTTGTCATTTTTTATATTAATTTCGTGAGCAAAAAATTCAGGATTTACATAATTTAAGAGCAAATAAATCAAGCTACATGATTATGAAATTATGATAGAAGCAATTAATTTTTTAAAGCACTTTACTTTTGTAGTCTCAGGACAACTTATATTATTATTACCGTTTGCACATCTAATTAGGCTAGCAAAAAATTCGAGACCTGCATATCTAAAAAGCAAATAACTCATAAACAAGTAAACGCTATAGTTGTGCCAGCAGCAATTAATTTCTTTAATGTATTTTATTATTGTAGATTCGAAGTGGCTGGATGGCCTTTTGTCGTTTATTATATTAATTTCGCGAGCAAAATATTCAGGAGTTGTGTATTTTAAGGGCAAATAATATATAGAACGTAGAAATTCTAGTCATGTTAACAATTATTTCCTTTAATATATTTTACTCTTAGATGGTGTAGAACATGATATTTATTCCATAATTCGAGAAAATTGATTTTTTTTCTTTTGCAAATGGTAGCAAAAAAATAGCAAATTATGTATGAATTGTTAATTTTTTATTTTATTTTGTGTAGGTATTTTTTGTGATTGGCTGGATAGCTTAATATTAAACTATTTAACCAATTAAAAAAATACCTACACAAAATAAAAAAAAATTAACAATTCATACATAATTTGCTATTTTCTTGCTATCATTTGCAAACGAAAAAAATTAATTATCTCGAATAATGAAATAAATATCGACATCTACAAGGGTAAAGTACCTTAAGGAAATTAATTGCTGATAGAACTATAGCGTTTACATTGTTTGCGAATGATTTGCTTTTTAGATATGCAGCTCTCGAATTTTTTGCTCGCCAAATTAGATGTTCAAACGATAATAATAATACTAGTTCGCCAGAGACTACAAGAGTAAAGTGCTTTTAAAAAATTAATTGCTTCTATCATAATTTCATAATCATGTAGCTTGATTTATTTGCTCTTAAATTATGTAAATCCTGAATTTTTGCTCACGAAATTAATATAAAAAATTACAAAAGGCCATTATTATCGTTTGAACATTTAATTTCGCGAGCGAAAAATTCGGGAGTTGCATATCTAAAGCGCAAGTAATTCATAAAACATATGAATGATATAGTTATGCCAACAATTAATTTCTTTAATGTCCTTATTTTTGTAAATTCGAAGTGTGTATATGATATTTTGTCGTTTTTTATATTAATTTCGCGAGCAAAAAATTCGGGAGTTGCATATTTTAAGAGTAAATAATTCGTAAAACGTAGGTATTTTCTAGTCATGCCAGCACTTAATTTCTTTAATGTACTTTACTCTTGTAGATATTGATATTTATTTTATTATTTGAAAATTTGATTTTTTCTTTTGCAAATGGTCGCAAAAAAATAGCAAATAATTTATATATTGTTAATTTTTTTATTTTATTATGTGTAGGTATTTTTTAGTTGGCTAGATAGGTTAATATTAAGCTATCTAGTCACTTGTAACTTTTTTACAGATATAGCAAAAAAATTGGTTTTATCAGCAAATAAAAAGCAAATAATTCCTATATATATTTTGATGTGTTCTGATAATTTGGCTCAGAGAGCTTAATATACCAGAATCTCTCCATGAATGATACGTTTTCAGTGTTTCTAAATATCCGTTTAGGACGTTATGGGTATAGGAAATTGAAACGATTTTCATATTCAATTACAAACCCGTATCAAGATAGTGCAGTTTTAACTAGCAAATATATTATATAAATAAGGAAATAATTATATTCTAAAATTCTAATAACGGAAAAGTACCTGAACCTTCAAAAAGGTAATTACCCTGAACAATTTAAGGCCACGGGATTCCTTCTTTTGCATTTATGAAAGTATTACATTCTAACACAGCTATATATAGAGAATTTGTTGTACAAAGACAGAATAATAATTTACAATGACACCGTCAATTACACAAACGTGATGTTTATAGAATTTTTGTATCTATTAAACATAAATTTGCAAATTTTCCTTGTAACTAATTTTTGCAGTATGACAATGAGGCAATTTTAATTAACTGCGTCCATTAGTTTGTTGACATATATTTTGTTATGTTTTCATCACAGAAGGCTACTTTAAGCTGTTTAAAAACTAGTAATCGACGACAGAGAAGCTTTATCTATGTTTATTATGTACGTTTTTATTTACGTGTTTAGTTAGCATACAATGGAAAAATCTAGAAATAAAATGTAGTATTATCAAATTTAATATTTTATTAACCCTGGATAAAAATCAAGAGATTTTACATAACCACATTTTAAAGGTTTTGGTAAGAAGGATTGTAGATTGGTCTTTATTGTTATTGCAATATAGTGTTACTGGTTATATCCGGTGGCGCTAGTTCTTCCAGTCATTTGACAATACTAGCGGCAGAAGGGACTTCTCACTTTGTTAGGTCAGTAACAAACAGTGTTAAACCACACCTGTGCATATTTATTTACCACTTATTCACAGACTAAAAAATCTGCGTTGTGGAAAGATATGGGAACCTACCACAATAATTTCCAGGTATGCGTGGCCTAAAACACGAACTATGTATGATGGAGAGCTCACAAATAAAATTCTTGTCCGGAAGTAAAATACCCCCTCATTCGGATCTCCGGTAGGGGGTACTTGGGGCTCGTCATCGTAAAAATTTAAAACAACAGTTCGATTTCGTGATAGAGACTTGGAATGTAAGGTCATTACGTAGAGTAGATAAGTTGACGAATTTATCAGTCGAAATGAGAAAAGGAAAGCTGGACACTTTAGATATTAGTGAGGTGAGATGGTCAGATAGTAATGACTTTTGGAAAGATAATTATAGAATGATTACAACTTCTTAAACTAATGGACAGGCAAGGGTAGGAATAGAGTTAGGTAAAACATTAGGACGTAAAGTTAGAGAGTACTTACAATTTAGTGATAGAATAATTGTGGTTAGACTGATTACGAATCCCACAGACACTGTTTTAGTACAGGTTTACATGCCAACAACTCAGAACGAGGATGATAAAGTATAAAAGTATACGAGGATATAAATAGTATAGTGTGAAAAGTAAAGGGAGATCAGAATTTAATAGGTATGGGCGATTTTAATGCGTCAGTGGGAGAAGGTAGTGAGAAAAAATGGTAGGAAAAATATTTGGGTATGGTATATGAAATGATAGAGCAGAAAGATTAGTTGAGTTTTGCCAGGAACATAGATTGGTGACTGTAAACACAATATTCGAAAAACATGGAAAGCGCCAGGTGATAGGGCTAGATACCAAATAGATTATATTTTACTTAAACAAAGACTTAGAAACCAAGTTAAAAATTGTCGTAGTTATCCAGGGACTGACATAGATAGCGATCATAACTTAGTTAAAATGAAGTGTAATCTAAAATTCAAAAAATGTAGAAAGGCTAAAAGAGAAGGATGGGATCTAGGAAAGTTTAATGATAGTGAGGTAAAATAGGAATATAAACAAGTATTAAATAATAAGATCAAAGAGATAGCTATAGGAGGGAACACAGAAAATAGATGGAAAGAAATAAAAGGGCTGTACATGATATAGCAACACAGGCTATAGGTAAGAAAAAAGTAGAAGCGAGAAAACTGTGGGTAACAAAGGAGATATTAGATTTAATAGAGAATAGAAGAAAGCACAAACCTTTCAGAGAATTGGATAGTGAAAGTAAGCAAAAATATAATAGAGTTAGAAATAAGCTAGTACATGAGTGTAGAAATGCTAGAAATAAATGGATGTAAGAGAATTGTAAGAGTATACAAGATGATTTGAGAGTAGGTAAGACAAACAAGCCTTACAGGGTAGTTAAAAAGTTTTTCGGGGAAGATAGGAAAAAATATAATGATATAAACGATGAGAATAATGAACTTCTAATAAATAAAGTTGAGGTAGCAGATAGATGGAAAAGATATTTAGAAGATTTATATAAGGGAGACGATATGGATGAGTTAGTGAACGCCCAAGAAGAGAATGTAGAAATAGGGTTCTCAATATTAAGAGAGGAATTTGATAGAGCTGTTAGGGATCTTAAACTAAATAAAGCGCCGGGTATAGGCGATATATCAGCAGAATTAATAAAATATGCAAGTCAGAAAACTTTAGATAGAATATATGAACTAGTAAAAGTAATATATGGAGACAGTGTCTATGACAGGTACGTTTGTAAATATGGATTTTACGTCAAAACTGACTAATATATCATTAGGGCCTAGCTCAATTTTTCAATTAGTTTGTTACACTATTTTTTCTATATATGTATATATAGTGTATTTACTCTACCTTATAAGCGACAGAGCCTCTATAATTTATGAGGGGTTCTTGTCTAAGATTTAAGCCCAGGATAAAGAGGATGGAAAATGGCTCTGAGTATAGAAGGGCCCTCTAAAGAGTTCTTCCAGCCAAAGCTTCTTCAACTTAGGGCAGAGCTATGAACCAGGGTCGTAGGATGGTATAAGATAATAAAAGAAATAGACGCCACCGTATCCTAATAATAGCTATAATGAGAAACAATCCGAAGATACGATACGGAAATCTTCGAAAAGAAAAAATATCTTTAACGAGCAAAACATAGAAATATAATTCTTACTTGTGACTCTGCAAACTGGAATTGGAACGACAATCTCGTACTATCTGAAAATTTAATCACTTCTTAACATTTTAGAGCTAGGGCTACAATAGAGCCTAGTCAATTTATCACAAAAAATAAATTCCAACCAGATTAACTAGTTAAGATTATACCTCAAAAATTTTTTAAACACAATACCAATAATTTATCTTTCTTCACTACAAAAATTTTATAAATATGGTTGCTTGCTTCTAAAGAAAAACCATTGCAGACTTCAATAAAAGAAAGCTTTAAAACAACTTATTGCACTTTCTATCGATTTACAAAAAAATATATACATCATTTGTACAATTTTATACGTACTGAAACTTTTGAGATATATACTTTTAATAATGTCTGGGAATATTCTCTGATTATCCGTATGAATTTTATAATTGTAAATTTGTTATAGTTCTCTAGAAGAATTATAGTATTTTTGTTATTATTCTACAATTTGTATTTGATACCTAAATAGGATCCTGTTTGGGTTTACATTTAATTGATTAAATATTTTGACTTTCCTTAAATTGCAGAACTACATTTTTAATTAATTTAATTGATAGAATCAAAGGTCAAAAATACTTATGGTTTGAACTAAGCTGTACTTCAAGTGTACTGTTCAAAAAATTATATTTTATAATGTGACACAAATATGAACGTGTCACGTGCTTAGTTACGGATACATTTTAGTATAACCTTGTAAATTCAAATATAATTATCTTATAGAAATTTCTTTGTGTTCATTTGAGACTTTGAACTTTCAATACAGCATAACCAAAAATTGTGCTTCAGTGTTCCATAACGATTATATACATAAAATTTAGCGCTCCAATACTTTATACAGTACGTACGTGCGTTTCAATACTGTATAACATAAAACTTGTTTCGATACTGGACCTACATAAGATTTGCGTTTCAAAATTGGACCTAAAACTTGTTTCGCTACTGTAACCACTTTAAACTTGCGTTTCAATATTGTATCTACATTTTAATTGCGCGTAGATGATGTTTGTTTCACAGTAACAATAGGTCGATTAAACTACTAAATGATGCCATGGTATACGTCGACACCATTTCACCTGCCTTTGGGACTGCATGTTTTATAAAACCTGTTGGCCCACGTTTCAACACTTACTTATCTGATTACATGCGGACGTTAAATGATGAACTTTGACCACGAGGCAATTTTATTATTCAAGCACGCGTAGAATTGGATTGTTGTATCAACACATACACAGATAAAAGAAAACTTAAATTCTACCTCAAGTCCTTAGATATAGGTGGAGTTCTAAGTAACGCATTGGTGATATAGTGCTACAATAGGAATTTAATATTTTCTGTTTAATAAAGGAAATTTTTTTTAAATAAATATTTTGAACAAAAGCGTACATTAATGAAGCAGGTAATTGTATTCGTTACAAGTTCTATGAAATAAGTGGAGTTTAAAACATTAGTAAGGGTGTTACCGGAATAAGGTTTTAAGAAATTTGCTTGGTATTTTGCCAGATGGTAGGTTGGCGAGTCAATTGTGCTAACTATCGGACGGAGAGGGACATCTGGTTTATGGACTTTAGGAAAGCCGTACAAGCGAGGTGGCATCCTACACGAACCCCCAAATCACGCTATAAACCCGATACACGATCTTTAGCAATACATCCATATATACACAGAGTAACAGACCGAATTAGCAAAATTCTACGTAAACACAACATCAAAACAATCTATAAACCCACTAATAAAATTTCACAAATATTACCAACCCCAAAAGATTCCGAAAATAGTCTCAAAGCCCCAGGCGTATATTGTATACCTTGCAGTTGCGGTTTAGTATACATAGGAGAAACAGGACGGTCAGTACAGACTAGACTAAACGAGCGTAAGCGATGCTTAAGAACAAGTCAGTACAATCGCTCAGCGGTGGCCGAACACTAACATGAAACAGGCCATACCATTAACTTTGACAAGACGAAACTAATTGCCAGAATTCCATTTTTCTATAACAGAAAAATTAGAGAATCCATAGAAGTCAATAAAAATTCTGATAATCTAAACAAAGAGATGGCTACTACCTTTCCCCTATTTGGAAAACAAGCCTATGTTCAAAACAGCGGAACCGTGACGTTCACTGATCCGCTACGACACTCCTCTCTATTCATGATCACTCATGCATCAAGTTCTCGTCCTATATAAACTACCACTCTCGCTACTTTCACCAGTTACTTTGCCACAAGACACCTTTTGGCTTTGAATGGGCTAGTGAGTCTGGTAGTTCAGGAGTAACTCTTGTCTTTACACTTTAACTTGTCTACTTAATATTATCATTCTTATTTTTATTATTTGTATATTTTTATTTTATTATTTATTTTCTTGTCCTGATGAAGCCCCTTACAAAAGTGGGCGAAACGTCAACCTTAATATATAAAATGACACGGTCGCAACCCGGACCGTAAATAATTATATTGACTTCAGCCGTGAAAACCTCCGACAGTAGATGAATTTTGTTATTTAGGTGGTATAATTCTAAAAGGACGGACGTAACAAAAGGGATATTGTAGCAAGAATAGCTCAAGCTAGAAAAATATTTTTAAAAAGAAAGACTTACTAATAGCTAATAGTATTAGTTTAGATAATAGAAAAAGTTTCTTAAAGTCGTATGTGCGAAGCGTTCTATTATACGGTAGTGAGACTTGGACAATTAAAGAGGTAGATAAGAAAAAGATAAAAGCTTTTGAAACTTGGTGTTATAGGAGAATATTAAAGATTAGTTGGAAAGGTAGAGTAACAAATGAGGAAGTTTATAAAAGGATAGGTGAGGAACCCTGTACGTGGAAACAATTAAAGTCAGGAGAGATAGAATGATAGGGCACCAGTTAAGACATTAGGGACTATTTAGTAAAGTCTTAGATTATAGACTACCAAATAAAAATAGAGTAGGACGGCCTAGACAAAGCTATATTAGTCAAATTATTAGAGATTTAGGTTGTGAAGGGTATGTAGACCTTGTTAGACTAGCTTAGAATAGAAAAGAATTTAGAGCTGCGTCAAACCAACCTTAAGTAAGTTCAAAAACAAACAAAAAAGAAAATAAATAAATAAAAATCAGTTAACTAAATGTCACCATGACATAAGTCACAATTAATTAGCGGTCTGGCACGTTGGCAGCGATTCGCTGCTTAAGCCTAATCATAACATATAATTTAACACTTTTCCCTTTTTGGAGGAGATAACCAGGTAATATTTCATTTCCTTATAAATGGGAATCATCTACACATGTTGGAATTCCACAACAACCATCAGGTTGCTTATATCTATGTAGAGCCAGGTAGATAAAAAAATGATAGAAGAGTATAGGAAGACCTAGACCAAGCTATATTAGTCAAAAAACTAGAAATTTAGGTTATGAAAGGTATGTAGAACTTTTTCGATTAAAGCTACATTTCCAACTACTTCCACTTTGAAGTGGAATTCAACTTTTTATGTTTGCACCCACATTTCTTTACGTTACTGTTTCTAATGCTAATTCGACATGTACGTAATTCCACTTTTAAGTCGAATTGATGCAAGCAGCTTACATACACCAAGCAACAAATCAATTTTAAGTCAAATTTTGAGGTTAGAGTATGTGTTATTTTACCGCGGGCTCTTATTTTCGAAAGAAATGAACAACTTAAATAAAAAATTATTTTTAAAATTAATATGTAAACAATTGCAGCAATACCAACTAACAAAATATTTTTATCCATAATTAATTTCAAAACATAACGTACAAATTGACATTCGTTGGAAACAACAATCTAGGTCGTATATTAAAGTTCCTATTCCACTTCAAAGTGGAAGTGATTGGAAATGTAGCTTAACACAGAATATAAAAGAAATTAGAGCTGCGTCAAACCGACCTTAGGCAAGGTCGAAAACAGAATGATGATGATGAACAGACTAATACATGCTGGCAGCCATGGTTACCGCGTATCAATAAATATCATGTAATGAGTGATTGGAGACCAAAATGAAAAGAAAGACAGTTTACCTGTCTGACGATCCATAGTACACAAAAAAATAGGGGAAAATTCGAGTCACTGGCAGCTGCCAAGTACAGATACAGTTTATGTGTATACTAAGAAAAAACGTGGTAAAAAAGAGTAAAAATCAACACTAATTTTAACAAGGTACTACCTGCGGAGATATTTGTGAACGTCACAGCGCCAAGCGAATTTAATTTTCATAACCACAGTGAAAGATGAAAGTTCTATAGCAGTTTGTGGATTTTCGAGAAAGATAAAGTCGTTATTTCCATCTACTTTATGGGGAATGCGATGGAGGAAATCCTGTTACAAAAACAGACCACAGGTAATGAAAGTTTTCAAGCTTCCCTACCCTACTAATTATTAATTATTATTTTATTCCAAAATGAAATGTTATTTTTGAGGATTTCAATTTAACTTCAGAAGTTGAAGTCAATGAGAACCTCTAGGAACCTTCATCATAAGTTTGCATGCGTTAGTTGAGGACTATAACTATAGAGCTCGTAAAGAAGAGTTAGTACGTGACAGGTGTATCCGATGTAAAAATGAGTAAGTGAGTGGAGTTAAATAACACGCTTACTTTAGACAATGCAATACCGATGGCACCTTACCTTAGCGGCAGAATTATTTGAATGAGTCAAAAATAAAACAAAAATGAACAACCCTAATGAAACTGTTAACACTGTAACGAAAACTATTTGCAATTACAACAGTTCTTTATTTTCAAACTAGTTATACACGCTTTTTCAACAACTCGTAGTTACAATAGAAATTGCTGAAAGCTCTCAGAACAATTTATTTTCAGCTACTCGCTACAGTAAAGGTATTATCTTCTTAACCCTACGATGCTATGCGAAGCGCTCTAATTACCTATGCAAGCACCAATTATTAATTTGTATAATTACTACATTAATTTTTATCACATAGAGTAATTTATATCGACAGTCATTTATATCACATCTTTTAAAGCTTTAAACTAGAACATATTGTATTTACTTCAATCGGAACTGACTGCAGAACCCATTAATCTTATTCGATTGTTCTAGAATATTTTAAACGAACTAGAATTTGCAAATAATATTCTCGAGATTTCCTATTGTAACCTAAATAACAATTAAATTCAAAACCCTTGTACCTGTCAATCAACTCTATTTGAAGATGTCACGCTACGGAGTGCCCATTATCTTTTGTGTACAGATGTGTACTGCTTGCAGCTCTTCGGCATCACCGGCGACGTCACTATCGTAGGGTGTTAATCCGTTAACGTGCACCACTAATGTTCTTTCTTTGAGAGTTTACGAACCCAAATACCGCATCGTTGATTCTTTATACAACTTTGCACGGACCCTCCCAATGTCTTTGTAACTTTGGCGACCGTCCACGCCTTCGTCTGGGGTTGAACAGATAGACGCCGTCGCCCTCTTGTAAACATGATTCCTGTACCTTGACGTCATATCTGGTCTTCATCCGATCGCTTGTAATCTGGATATTTTTTCTAACGTCACCATGGATGTTTTGCCGCTCAGCGACGGTTTTAGCTTCTTGGTTTGGTATAGCATGAGCTTAGGCCCACTTCGTAAAATTGTCAATGGCTATCAAGATGTACTTGTTCCCGAAGTCGCTTTTAGGGAATGAACCGACTGTCTCAAATGGGTCGCCACGTTGTATTGTCTTATTGGAGCGTTTAGTTTCTTAATAGTGCACACAGCTGACACTTGCATTACCACTCTTTCACATTGTCCTTGCAGCCTGGCCATTAAAACCCTGCTCGAACTTTCTCTAGAATCTTTTTAACCTCGAAGCGTTCTCCTGGGGTTTCATTATGTAGATCTCCTAAAACTTTCGACACTCGGTTTTAATGAACAACCACCTTGATAACTTATTCCAACATGATGTTCCGTTTTAAAGTCATATTCTTGTAACCTTTCTATCCTTCTGGCGACTTGCTCTTCTGGGTTTCCAAAGTATAGTACCCACTTTAGGGCGGAGTGGTCGGTTCGCAGGTGAAACTTTCTCCCATAGAGGTACTTATAGAATTGTTTTACGGATTTCACCACAGCTAATAGTTTCTGTCTTGTAACAAAATAATTCCATTCTGGTTTCGAAAGTACCTTGCTAAAGTAACTAATGATTCTCTCATGCCCGCCCTGCTTTTGGTATAGTATGCTTCCGATGACGACGTTGCTAACGTCTGTATCCAAGAAGAATTTGCTTTCCGACCGAGGATGACTTGAGATTGGAGCTACTGTCAACAAATGTCTTAGCTTTTGGAACGCATTCTGGCAATCTTCATCCCAAACGTAATCACGCCCATCTTCAGTCAGCTTGTTCGAGGGCTTCTATAGTAAGTGCGCAATTCAAGAAAGATGCGTAACTGATGTTTGTTTTTTGGTGTCGGCCACGCTTGTACTGCTTTAAACTTTTCCGGGTCTAGCCTGACCCCATTGCGTGAAACTATAAGCCCTAGTTATTTCATCTCTTCAACTAGTAAGTGACAATTCTTTGAACTCAGCTTGAGATTCGCTTCCCTGAGTCTTCAAAGTACTTCTGCTAAATTTCACAAGTGTTCCCCAAACGACTTCCCAATTACGATCACGTCATCCAAATATACAAGACACAATTTCCACTATCAAGATGGCAGGAGCGTTGCAGATCCCAAATTGCATTACTACATTGCCATAGGCTAGTACCAATAATGTAAGCATGCTTTTTCTGTTCTTTTGGGTTACATGTACGTTTGTTAGTAACCATTATTCAAATTCAAGGTTGAGAACCATCGCGACCCTATCTAGGGTGTAGTCAATTCTTGGAAATGGGTAGCTATCCTTTTTAGTCACGTTATTCAATCGACTAATTGGCCCGTCCTTCTTAACAAGCACAACAGGGGATGTCCAAGGGCTATCAGAGTGCTCAATCACCTATTCTTCTTTGTATCTCCAATCATTTTTTTGGGCTCTTCGCAGTTGGCTGAATGGAGTCTACTAGATCTGTATCTCCTGTATAGATTTTATGCTTGACTACTGCGGTTTTTCTTAATCGACCGTCGTCGACAGCGAACACGTCCGAGTATCGTCGGATCAGGTTTTAAAGTCCTGCCAGTTGTTGTTGCTCAAGATGGTGGCACGATTTCGTCAATTGGTCCAATAACTTCTCGGAATACTCTTTCTCAACACCGGCATACCCCGCCACGTGAACAACTGAAGAGCACCACCCAACTGTATTCTTTTTCAGCGCGATATCGTACTTATTTGTGTTAAAAATCTTAACAGGTACACCATTCGTCACTTTGGCCAGAACCTTCCCCCACAAACACACCCTTTTCCTGGGGTTCGTCACTAATCGGTTCAATAGCGCGCACAAAATCTTCCCAGAGAGCACCATCCAAGTGTTCTATCACCACACTTTCTGTCCTTCCAGGTAGAATATCGTCACCCGTCAAACAAACTTGCAGAGACACTTTGTCTATTTTGCAAAACGACACTTCCTTGTTCCCTACTCTTAAAACATCCTTTTTTATAATTACATAGAATCCATACGTTTTCAAGATATCCATTCCCAAGATAACTTCTTTTCTTATGTTTGCTACTATTAGGCGGTTCCATGGCGTAGTGGTATGTGTGTGACTACTACGTCTACGGTCCCGGGTTCGAATCCCGACACGGTCCGCATGAAAAATGTTGGCGAGCATTTTTCACAAAAATACACCCTCGTTCCGATGAGAGATAAAATGGAGGTCCCGTGTGTGAGTGTTGTCACACACGTTAAAGATGCCTACCTTGCTTGGAACAGCAAGGGTTCGACAAAATTCCAAATTTTCCAGGTAAAAAAACTCGCTTTATGGCCAATGTAGTACCTTCTGGTGGAGCATTGGAAAATCACATGTAATGTTTGCTACTATTACCTGATGGTGAAATATCGTGCTGTTAATTCCGATTTTTACATGTAGCATTCCGCGTGTTTGAATTTCCTTACCAATCATGGTTTAATGATGCACCGTTGCGGGTGATACTTTACCACCTACGTGCACTATATCCGAATTAGCAATTATGCTTGTGGCTACGGTATCAACCAAGAACTTCAATGTTTGCCGTCAGGCTGTCAATATGTGTAAATGCTGTCTGCATGCTTAGATTGTGCGATGCAGATGATGGTCTCCGGGGCAGAATCCGTGTGGTAGTCGATTTTCACTCTGTTCCGTCGCTCCTTTTAGTCTTCCAACTTCATTGCTTCTTTCTTGAGCTGTTTACATTTAGATTGTATATTCCCAAGCTTGTCGCAATTCCAGCATTTTGGTTCCTTTCTCTTTGGCTGGTATTCAATAAGTACCTCAGAATCACTACCTCTATACTTTCTTGGCCCGACTCCGCGGAGCATCTTTCCTTTCCACTACCACGATGCGAAGCTTGCTTTGCCATTTCAAATTCCAGGTTATGAGCCTGCGCATCATCTTGGGTTCTTGGTAGAGTCGGTCGTAATGTTTGCCTAATCTCTTTGTCGCGTAATCCGTCAACAAAGGTCTGTACTGCCAGCTATTCTAGAAAGCTATCCGGTGATGTTGGGTAGGCTAGTCTCAAGAAGCAAGCAATATTTGCTTCAAACTCCTGAAAATCTTCGTTGATCTTTTGGTAACGGTTCTTCACTTAGAGTGTTGCAGATGAGATTCGTCGTACTTCATTTCCAACTATGATGTTAAGGCTTCGTAGCTTCTTTGGTTGTGATCTGATATGGTGTGCAGAATATTCAAGACATCACCTCGTAGCGCGACAGTCAATGCGGTTGCCCTTTAACTATCCTTCCAGCCGTTAGTTCTCACGGAGGTCTCGAATTGTTTATAAAATATGTCTGTCAATGTGACTTTTCATCAAATGTGAGTGGTCCTACTCTAAAGCTTGACGCCAATTCACATTCCTCGATATCCTTAATTTCTGGGGCGCGCTGTTGCATCATCGGCAGTGAGGGCTCTTGCACTGCCAGGAAATTAATCTGTTCTTTCATCTCAATACCTCTTCTTCCATTTTACGCTTACAGATCGTTATAGTTTTCTAATGGATCCTGTGAAAACTTTGCTTCCAATTTGTGTACGCTGCCGGAAAATTCGGCTTCTAGCTTTTCTGCGGTTTTTGTAGGTTGCTGTATAAATTGCTCTCTTTCTTGGTTGTAGTTTTCGACTAATTTTTGTTCAACCGCTTTTACGTTGTGTTTTAATTTTTTACAATATTTGCGGCGGTTTTCTATAATTTCTCCGTAAATTTCGTGTTATTTTCTTCTCATTTTGCTGCCAAGCTGGCAGCATTTCGGTCCTACTTCTCAGCATTTTCCTGTAAATTGGCGGGTTTTCAACCAACTCCTCCGCAACGCTTGACTGGGGGTGTTAAAGACCAAAAGAATTTTACTGTTTATTTCCTTTGTGTGGCTACGAGTGGCAGGCATGCAAATAGAAGTTGTTCAAATGTCTTTAATCACACCACTTGACATCAGTGTAACGAAAACTCTGTTTGAATAAACAACAGTTTTTTATTTTCAAACTGACTTGCAGTTGCAATAGAATTTGCTAAAAACTCCGAGCCTAGACGATGAAGCCATAGGTGCCTACCGTGATACTCAAAACAAATGAATTAAAACAAATTAATTATACAACTGTAGCAATTTTAGAATACAAAGTTACAATATTATTTTTAACCTTTATAACCGCCCTAATGAATTGACAACTTTTGAGTATGACTAATATAAGATACATAAATAATTCTTCCTTTATAAAGAATGCATGTAATCTAAAAATTATATTTCTTAAAGGAAATAACCTAACCCTCTTGGTGGGATTTATTAATACTGAAACTATTAAAATGATGTGTGATTATAAATCGTTTCCAGTTTTTGAGACAAAACAAGCAGCCATTTATATGAATACAGTGCGACAACGAGTAATCGTTCGAGGTTCATCTATCTACATGCAGCCGACTTTCAGCATCACAAACGATGCTAAATTTAATATTCATGAGTTAAATCATTTAAGCATTTAACAATATCTTTTTGACCTTGCGTTAAATTGTGGGGAATCCAACATGAATATTATTTTATTAACACCTAAATGATTGTGTAAAATTTGACATGTTACGTGCCGATCTTTCATCATCATTTGTTGAACTGCATCAATGCTTTTAGATGTTTTCAATATTATTTGTCGTCGACCTTCACGAAATTCATCACGAAGGCTTAGCACAACCAGTATCACTCTAATGACCATCTTAATGATGCTCCATCGCCAGAAGCAACTTTTAAATTGTCCATATACTTTTTTTCGCTTTTCGGTCGGAATAGAACAAAATTCGTGCTCGAAAATTCCACCATTTAAATTTAGTTTTTTCAAAATCATCAATTTTAAAATTATGCTATCATAAAACTGTTTAATATTTTTCTCCTTTGTCACCTACGAAGGCGTAGAAGGGCCACAAAAAAATTGCTCTACTTATTTTAGTTAAATTTCGACTTCGATCTCGAAATTTATTAAATTTCGACTTCGATGTCGAAATTTACTTAAATTTCGAGATTTACTTAAATTTACTTAAATTTCGACGTCTATCTCGAAATTTTGCTGGATTTTTAATTTACAGTCAAAAGTTTATTCTTGTTGGTATTTCGAGATCGAAGTCAAAATTTAACTAAATTTCGAGATGGAAGTCAAAATTTAACTAAATTTCAACATCGAAGTCGAAATTTAACTAAATTTCAACATCGAAGTCGAAATTTAATAAATTTCGTGATCGAAGTCGAAATTTAAGTAAATTTTGAGATGGAAGTCGAAATTTAACTAAATTTCGACATCGAAGTCAAAATTTAACTAAATTTCGACATTGAAGTCGATATATAACTAAAATAAGTGAGCGATTTTTTGTGGCCCCTCTAACGCCTTTGTAGTCCTTCTACGCTTTTGTAGTCACCTTTGTTTGACAAAACAAATATCAAAGTTTATGGATTTTTATATATCAAAAATCGGATGATTAGACTGGTCACATCGCGAAATTTTAGCAGCAGCCCCCGCATTTTCCTACGTTGGTTTATGCTATTATAAAAATTCCAATTCGTGTTTAACTTAATGAAAATGGCATGCTTTTAGTTTGCTTGCTTTAGATTGGCATCAATTGGGTATTTTTATACCATTCAATTAGAAGGACCAAAATTTTTATCGATTTGTACTTCTAGTTAACAACCCCTATGTAGAACATCGATCCTATTTTCAACTTCCCATTGTCGTAATATCTAATACAAAGTAAATGGGTTAGGGTTATCGGTTTAGTTACAGGTGTAAGGTCTCAAGATAAATAAATAATAGCAGCATGGAATTGAAACCAAGGACAATATACGTAGGACGACGTCGATTTTAATTGTATCTCTATCTAGACGTTCTTCCTATTAAATTCAATAAATTTATTATTAGTTTCTAGGAGTGAAACAGGTCATCGATTTCGTTTCAATGGAATGTGAAATTTGTGAATACTGCAATGTTTTTGTAGGTAAAATAATGTTATATTAATAACTTTCTGCAAGGACATCAGTTTGTACGTTTGAATAATTACGACAGTATAATTAAAGTGCTCGTTATTTTGGTCTTGATAAGGAGTAGCAATTTGCGTAATTAGGACTGTAACCTTCATACGTTGCCTACCATGTTTTCATTTTTAGGTCTAATTAAATTTGTGCAGTTTAACACAATATGTGTCACTCTATGTTCAAATAATATGTAAATGACGAACGTCATAGTGCGTTGAAAATGGAAGTTTCTATGAATACTAACCACAGTTGCCTTATCGGTTCTATTCAAATATACACCTACCTTCGGAAATTTAATCGAATACGTCAATTTAACAAGGCATATGTATAAAATAATTCACCTCTATTCAGTAAAGCTTACATAATATCTATAAAATGCTGTGTAGCTTTACTTTGTAAAGTCTCTAATTCATGCCCCACAAATTGGGTGCCAAAACTGTTGTGTATCCCCTTCGGAAACTCCCCAAAATTTTTAAATGTAGTTACAAAATTTTCCACCTACCTAAAATTGAAGACCTACCACCTAGACTTTAATACCATCTAACAACAGTACTTTCTAAAGATGCTTTTCACTCGGACGCCAATACCTCCAGCTTCCTCAGAGATATTCGCCACGGCTGCCCACTCGTTCCCTGAAAATCCTAACCTACTAAAAATAACGCTGACTGCCAAAAGTACATCAATATTTATTAACATTTCCAATTTGTTACGTATCAATTTACATCCATCATGTATTTCAAGCTCTAAACATTTTATTACTTGAGGTAAATAACATCTCAGTTTAAAGAAAATAAATTTTAAATCATACTACATCAATCCTGAAACCAAATAACTGGGCTTATTTCCAACCTTTGCTTTATACCCCAGGTCAAATACGAGCGCTCATAGTAAACCTCCTTTTATCTACGTGCTAACAGCGGCACTGCAATTTCCTAAAATCCTTTTACCTTTTACAGAAATTTAAGTTTCCACCTTCAAGTGATATCATCAAATTATTACATAAAATTTTCATTTAGTCCTTTTCAAATTGACTCATCAATTAAATGTCTTTATAACATAATAAATACACAAAATCACTAAATTGTCACCCAGAAAATCACCAACAAAATAAACAAAAGTTTTATAAGTTTAGTTACCTGGATTTTTGTCTCAAGTGCTCTCTACATGGACACCATCTCCAACATGATTCTCCCTCTCGACAGCACGTTCAAATACTGTCTCCAGGTTCTTTAGATGCACACAATCTCCTACGTGATCCTCCTTCTCGACTGCACGTTTAGTTACTGTCTCCAGGTGGCTTCTCACCATCAGAAACACACCGTTTCTAATTAAATTCTTTCACACAAGTGCACCGTACTACCATGCTCTCGTACACTTGCTGGTCTATCCATACATTTGCTTGGAGTTCAGAGTACATACGCCGCCTTCAAACACCCAGTACTAAAATTGTACTTACTTGCTTTATAATTTTGATTATTTACAGCATAGCCAAAGATAGAGCACCCACTTGTGCTAATTTAACAAAAACTTCACTCAATCACTTTGCTAAGTTGTTAGGTAGGAGATTGTAGATAAAGACAAGAGAGAAGAGAGCCATTCACCACCTCCTACGGGTTTATATCAGCTTCAAAAGCCACCCCCCTATATCAATTTCCAACACCCTTGTCGCACTTTTCCTAGTATAACAGCACATACAAGCCAAGGTTGAACACTTCCACAAACTATCCAATTATCCATGAAAAATTCTACGTACACTTTCCTACCCGTCGTCAAAATCCAAGAAGATCTCGCTTCAAACAAGCTCGATACTCCGAAATCCTCATTAAAAATTTTACGCAGCGCTGTCTTCCGCGAAACCCCGGTAACTGTCGTTCTACTTGTAGCCTCTTTAATACGCCCTCTGTATACGCGTATATCTCTCCTTTCATTCCCACTTATAAACAAAATCTTCCGTCCTACTTTATCTTTAGACATTATTCTCCCGTTTATTCACAAGTGCTGTTTTACCTAACCCCCGCTATTGTCGTCTATCCTACTCTTGTTTATTTAATGTAACAGTCGTACCCTGTTAGTAAAATATCCCCATATTTCTATTCCCTTACTGTTTGATCTACTCCGAAAACATAGCGTGTCCTCCTTCCTTTCATTAGCTTCTAACTTCTTTGTCTATCAAGCCTCTCAAAGTCAAACGTTTCACAAAACTTCTGTTATGCTCCTTCCTTTATTAAAGCATGCAAACTACAGTCTTTCTCTGTAAATCCATATTGTTTTCGTACATGCTATCTGCACCTGTGTCTTGCTCTCATTATATTTTTCCAGCTATTATTCATTGACGAGATTTTATGTTCGTTATCTGTTTACGACTATAACACTCTTAGAATGTATAACACGTGCAACTCGAATAACAACCGCCGCTTTAAATATGCTATAAACCTGAAAGCTTTTATTATTTACACCATTTCTACTCTAAAATTTCAAAACAAATCTTAATTATGCTTACCGCAATTTACGTTCTACATGCATTTACGCAATTATGCGCCTCAAATTACTTTACAATAAAATTTTATGCTATATTCAACTAACTCTAATATTTACTAGTAATTTGTGAAATACTAACCGATTTTGTTCAAACATGGCTCAAACTTCGGGTGACCTATTTATACACTTTATAATTTGCAATAAATATAAATTTGAGCTTGCTAGTGCCCTTTTATGACCTCAGTAAAATATATATAATATATATATATATATATATATATATATATATATATATATTGCTGTGATAAGGGGTTGTTTATGGGTGTATTGAGCAGTAAGAGTAGTGTAGTAACTGTAAATAGCAATAGGAATCAGCAAACTGTTTTTATTTAGCAGAAAAATAAGTAATTCGCACATTATGTAAATAGTAAGCATTTAACACCCTGTATATAGACCGTAATTAACTTTAATCAATGCCAGTAAGCATATCTTTCAATAATAAAACGCGTATTCAGCAGAGAAATAATCGTACATGTACTTAAACTACGCTGAGAAGTGTTCAACAAGCTTATAAAACAAATACGCAGAAGATAAGAGAAAACCTAATAAATCCTCATGAAATTACGCTTGTAATAAAGAAGGAACAATAAACGCTTTGTTAAGAAAACGCACTTTCAAATATCAGTTTAAGCAAATACATAAACGAAAACAGCGATCGAGTTACATCATTTATTTTGTACAATTTTCCAATAAAAACAACAGACATAAGTTAAAAGTCCGGTCACGATAATAATAGCAAATAACAGCATGATATGAGAATCTAAAAGAGTTTCCAGAAAACAGCTTGAAAATACGGGGAATATTAGAGACAAACGTGGTTGGTTGCAACAATCTGTAAAACTGCTTGGAAAACCAATCCAAAGGTAGTGTGAAAAAGCTATATAACACCCACCGGTGATAAGGCAGCTCAGTCTCCACTTGAAGCACGTCGAATCTACAACACTTATAATCAGAAAGTTACGCGTCAGATAAATAAAATTTATATTATAGCAAAATAGTGTGGTGCAACAATTGCGTTAAGAATATATGAAGAGTTTTTGCCATTTTGTTTAGAAAACGGCTTCTAATCTGCGTCGAAAACAATTCTAATCTGCGTCGAAAGAAACTCTAATTCTAATCTGCGTCTAACATAATTATAATCCAAGATACTAAGTCTGGTGTTCAGAAATTCATAATACTAAAGTGGTATTTAAGGAATATACAGAGAAGTATAGAAAAAGCACGAGGTGATTTTGGACACAAGGGGTAACCGTACTGAAATATTGGTTCAACGTATGTTAAGGAGTACAAAGCAGAGCATGGGTTTCGATTGAAGATAATGAGGGATAAATAATCCATATTATATTAATTAATTGAAAGGCGTATTTAAAGAATTACTAAAATTGTGAAGTGTAAATATTATTTCCTTTCATTATATGAAATGTTGACTGACTTCGTTTTATTAACTCAAACAGGTAATCACAAAAGGGTAAATGAAAATTGATCATCGTAACGTGAAATACAGACAGGTGGCGTTCAGTTGGACGTTTAGCACATCGGCGTACGGCGTTATCATCTATATTTAAATAACGCAACAACGGGGGGGAATAAATACATAGTAATATATTGCTACGATCTTTAAGCTGCAACGACTGCTTATAAACTTAAAAAACCCCATGACTTGGGCGTCATTAATTACTGTGAGCTCAAGATCTTAAAATAAAACTTAAACGCTGCAACTGTACATCGCCTACCTTTATTAACATACCAGACGTAAAGTACACGCTAATATAAAAATTAGACTCTTTGTTTCATACATTATTTACATATTATATACACATGTCAAATTCGACATTTATACCCGATAATATATCGAAAACAAGCCTTAATTAATTTACTCTTTCAAATCTCTGATAAAAACTATATACATCCCCCAAAATTATTCCCTTAATAATACGTTTCGAAATTCATAATTACCTTAAATAAATATTTCCAGTTAAAATAAAAGCAAAAGCAACAGGGCTTTATTACGTTTCTGACTTTAACTCCGGTTTAATACGAGCTCAGAGTAAAACCTTACCTTTTGTGCTAATTTTTGCACATCAATAATCAAAAAGACCCTCTTACCTTGTACATAAATTAAATATTACAGATGCCATGCATCACTCATAAATTCCCACATAAAATACAATAAACCTAATTCAACTTATATGTTCAATTTGAAACTTTTGTTCTTTTTATACATAAAATTTATATACCTCAATGCACTAAGTCATTAAGCACCATTTACACACATATACAATTGGAAAATATTAGTTACCTGGATTTTATAAGTGCACACGGATATGCTATCCTACCATCAAAGACTGCGGCATTCAGAAACATCCCAATCTGGACTGCAATAACCTCGACTGCAAGCTGTTACCATATTACAACAAATTCACCTGTGCATCCAAACTCTCCAGACTCTTCTACTGATACCATTAATTGTTGGTAATTACTATATCGACTAAACACTGACATCTACTCCATTTTCCAATCAAATATACTTTTTATACCCATTGCAATTTAAAAGCAATACTGTTTCTGCTTACTTAATTTACACATTCATACAAAACGTAAAAGCATTTTGTATGGAGCCGTCAGTTTGTCGAAGATTCAGAGCACTAAGAGCTTGTCGAACACTATGAGACTAAGAGGGAACTAAGAGTACCTCAACCTATCTCCTCCACTTTATAGTCTGTTTCTCACTCCACAAAAGCCTGTCAATTCAAGAAAATTTGAACGATACAAACACTGCTCCACCGTTCTAAGTAAAACTTTCAACGGCCACCCGTTTCCACAAACACTTCCTAAACGTACACAATAATTCCAGAAATTATTTCTAACTGCCACGTATTTCTTTGAAAGTCACGTGAAAAGTAACAAACACGGCGCACGTTACTAAAATTTCCTAGTATTTTGATGCCCTTCCTTAAAACAACCTTGTACGAACCCCAGTCAACGTACGCTATCGTTTTGAACTACGCCCCTCATGCAACACATGTTATCTTTATTCCGCTTCAACATACACGCTAAAATCACCTTTCTCATTCCACTAAACCTTGTATTCTTAATCTATATCACTTCTACACATGCCATCAAATAACCTCTTTGTTCGTTTGTTGGCAATTAGTAACAGCCAACCGTTTACCCACTCCAGTTCACCGAACTCTATCTTTCAAACTATATCTAAGTTAACACGTGTTATATCTATCCTACTTGTATCCATGCTATCGAATAACCCCTCTTTGTTTCTCGGTTGGCAAGTTTCATCGCAACAGTCAACGGCTTCTACCCATTCCAGCTATAAATTTCATTTTAATTGACAGCAGTAACCAATAACACTTAGAATTTCTATTGTTTGTGCAACGTTATCGCTCTTCATACCAGGAAAACATGCGACGGTTACATCTGTTTATAACCTTATGATCCTAGGAAGGTTTCTTCAAAACATGTTTTAAAAGCTTTATTTAATACAATATAACTGCTACTTTGCTTGTAAACTAAACAGTTTTAAATGCTAGTAATTGAAAAAAGAAAAATATAAGGTCTTGGATAAAATTTGAATATATAGAATCAAATGCTCATGTGGAGGACAATATGTAGGTCAATCAAAACAATACCTGGGTTACAGGCTTAGACAACATAAAAGCGACTTTTATGCAAAGTCCAAATGATCATTTCAGATCGAGCTAGTAATTGAAAGGTGGAAAATATAAGGTCTTGGACAGGACTTGAACCTGTATCTTGGTTTTAACGGAAACATGCGTTTACCAATTACGCCAACGAGACCGATGACGACAATTGAGAAATTTCCAAATTTAAATCGTGTACACAACTATACATAAACCTAACTTTCAATTACGTTTGGCACTTTTGTTAATCATATACAGTGTGTCCCAAAAAGTTTTATACAAATGGAGAAAAAGTTTATCTTACATTTCACAAAAAAAATTATTCTTGATAAAAAGCTCTGCATGACTTCTAGATCCATAATAAAGTACAACATTTTTAAAACATTGGCTGGAATACAGGGAAAATCAAAATCATGATTTAAAGTGATAGTAAAATACACTCGAATTGTATTGGAGAGCAAAATGTTCATTTAAATTTTTATTAAATAGCATTAAATTATGTCCACTTTGTAGATAAAAATTAAAAGATATTCAATAAACACATGAGCAATTGTTAAATTAATTCGCAGTACAAAACATAGTAAAATCCCGTTCATAATAAGCGCCTGATTTTATGTTACTCATCCTTTTTACACATGTTCTTGATAGAGTGTTTTGGAATATCTAAGAACTGTCAACAAATGTCAATTGTTACATAAGTGTGTGTTTGCAATAATTAGAAATGCCAGTAAAATTGAGTATTAAAGATAAAATTGAAATTGTTCTCATTGTTGGAGAAAATTATAAAACATGTAGGGAGTCAGCAGAAATCTTTAGTAATCGACACCCCGATAAAATAATACATTTCACAATGGTCAGATATGTAATAAATAATTTCACGAGTTCTGAAAGTGTTGAAAATAAATTTAGAAAGAAACATGGGCCAGGTGTTCGAAATGAAGAAATTGAAACTGCTGTGATGCTATCGGTTGTGAAAAATCCAAAATATTCACTTCGAAGAAGGTCTAATTTATTAAATGTAAGTAAAAATACAGTTGCACGAATTTTAAAGTCAAATAAATTTAAACCATACAAACCCCAATTTACCCATACTCTAAAAGAAGGAGATATTGTACGAAGGTTTGAATTTTGTGCTCGTATGCAAGAATTGGAAAATAACAGATTTATGACACGACAAGCACTGTTTTCTGATGAAGCAACGTTTACGTCTAATGGTAGAGTAAGTTTGCAAAATTGTCGATGGTGAAGCGATGTTAATCCCAATTTCCATGTCCAAACCAGAGATCAATATTCATTTAAAACTAATGTATGGTGTGGCATTTACAAAGACAGAATTGATGGACCATTCTTTTTCGAAATAACATGAATGGAGAAAAATACCTACAATTTTTAAATAATCAGTTGTCAGACTTTCTTGATAAACCTTGATGAACTACCGCTAGATGAACGAGAAAAATATGGTATCTAACAGGATGGAGCACCATATTAGTGTAAGAGAACTATTAGAGATTTTCTCGTCCATACTTTTAATGGTAAAGTGATCAGAAGAGACATAGAGTTTCTTTGGCCACCAAGGTCGCCAGACATAACCTCTCTAGACTTCTTTTTGTAGGGCTACTTAAAAGAAAAAGTATATCTTCAGAGGCCATTTTAAGATGTTGATCATCTTGAAAGAATCATTAAAGATACATGTGACGCTATAAGTCCAGATGTGGTTAGAAATGTCATAAATGAATTTAGTCAACGGACAATCACCTGTTTAGAAAGGAACGGTAGATACGTTGAAGTTTCGTAGTATTTAAGTAATTTTAAATGTTCTCAATAGAATTTATTAGTTGTGATTATTCATTGTTGATAAATTGATAGGAGGTTTATCATGCATAATTTAATGCTATTTAATAAAAATTTAAATGAACATTTTGCTCTCCAATAAAATTCGAGTGTATTTTACTATCACTTTAAATCATGATTTTGATTTTCCCTGTATTCCAGCCAATGTTATAAAAATGTTGTACTTTATTATGGATCTAGAAGTCATGCAGAGCTTTTTATCAAGAATAATTTTTTTTGTGAAATGTAAGATAAACGTTTTCTCCATTTGTATAAAACTTTTTGGGACACACTGTATATATATATATATATATATATATATATTGCTGTGACAACGCCTCGCTTTGATGCGCCACTAAAAGGGTGCTGTGATACAGATACATCAAATTGTAAAATTCGAAATTGTTGACTTTACCTTCCTTAACTTTACTTTGCCTGGTTAGTTCAATGGAATTGACGGAGTTTTCAAAATGAAATCAAACACCGCATTATCACTAAGCATTTATACAGCATACAGAACATTTATAACATCGTTCCATCAAACATCAAATTATTTTTAACAAGTACCTATTTACTTAATTGTCAAAATTACGTTATTTTAAATTTACAGAACTAGTTCTCTTCTTTTATGGATACTTTACCTGGCTTTAATTTCTACGCTTGTAAGGTTTATTTAGCCAAAAGAATCCTTGACAAATAGTCTATAAAAAAATTAGAGTGTTTCGAACTCTGACCACACTTTCCTTGGTAAATACCCTTACAAAAAAATATTATATGATTAGGACTTATTCTAGCTTAAATTTAAATGACAAATACTCAACTATTAGTTACAAAACATATTTAAAAACAAATTATACTTGCAAAATCCACGAGCGCTTTACCAATTTGTAATCGACAATATTAAATATCTTCAGCTTCTAATCTTTAATTGATGTCAGACTCAGTTTACAAAATCATGCATAAAAGCTCCATTTAGAAACATCAGTTTTCAAAGTGCATCTTCAATTTAATTATTTAAGTTTATTAAGAAGTAGCGTTGTATCGAAGAGTTTTCCATCTTCATTGTATATTACAAAATCAAATAACTGTATTTAACAATTTTTGTATTCATATTCAGGTTACGTTTGACTTTATCACTTATCTATTCATTGCAACATCGTAATTATTAAATTACTGTATGCATACAACATACTTCAAATAACGTTTTCGTGACTTAAACTAATTGAATCGAATTTCTTTACATGTCGCTTGGTTGACGCGGACTAATTAATTGATTCCCAATGTCAATTGCTTCCTGTTTATATATAAAGATTATCTCTTTTCTAGTGATTCCATTCCAAAAAACACGCGCCTATCCGATACAAGTTTTCGGAAATTCATCGTTTTATTACCTTATCTGCACGATCCACTTATTAGTTTGGGCGCGGTGTGTTCTACTCTAACACATATAAGGTCACCATAGCGTCGCATACTAATGCGAAAGATAATCAATAATTCTTATTTATTTTATGGATTTTTTAATATTCCGGCCACTTCGTAGAATAAACGTTTATTTATTAATGAGTTCATACGATTTTGACATATTCTCTCGAAACTTCTTTCTTAATCTCGTCTATTCAAGAAAATTATTGATTTAAAATAAATTTATGTAATACAAAAGTCAATAGATATGATTAACTTAAAGATTTATAATACAAATGAGTTGCATTTTTATAGAAAATATTTGTTTTCACGGTAAAATGTGTTTTAATACACATAATTTATATTAAAGCTATTATCATCAAATGAAGAGCATTTTTATATGCATCAGAAATGTATTGATAATTCATAAGTGAAAATAAATGGCTTTTATTTATTTTAGAGTGATAAATTTGCATTCGCATTTAACGCGTTTCAAGGTATGTTATAAATAATTATTTTTACATATATGGCTTACATTATTTGTTATGTATTTACAATAGGCTTATATCATACAGGATGATTATGTATACAAGCACAATTGCATTTTTGCTTGGCATTTTAATGAATACAAGTAGGCTTGTATCATACAGGGCTAACCATGAATTTACGGAAACTTCTATTTTCCGGATTCTTTTATGTTTTGGTGGGATTTATTTGTAGAATTGTGGTTTCAAAGACCTCTCTTGACTACTTATCACGTCAATATATAAATATATATATATATATATATATATATATATCTATTACAAGAAAGGGTCTGTATTATAAGGGGCCACGAGAGGTCATTGAAACCTTAATTCTACAAATTGTTGTGACTATATTTTCACTGTTGGTTCTGCAATAAAGCTTTCTACGAATACGTTCCTAAAATATTTCTAGAAAAAATGTATTTTGTGTTCGTCATACATAAAACGCGTAATTTAAGTTGTAAGCTGTGGCTGTTGTTTCTTCACTGCAATACCTTTTAATGGCTGTAAACCCAACCAGGTAGTTGAAAAGAAATACTTTAATGATGTTGTTAAGTAGGTATACAAGTTGTGTTACGATACCATTATTTTGTTACAAATTTTTTTGTTTGGCCAAAACTCCTTGACAGATAATCTATTAAAAGATCAGAGTATGTCGAACTCTGAACAAACTTCCCTGGTAAAAATCCTCAAAAAATTATATGATTAACACTTGTTATTCTACCTTAAATTAAATACAAATACTTCAACATCAGTTAAAAATAAATCTAAAAGTAATACTTGCAGAATCCACAAAAACGCTCCTCGTAATTAAATATCTTCTTATTTTAGATCGACGTCAAATCAGCTTACAAGATTTTCCATATTTAAAATCCTCCTTTCAAACAGCAGTTACCAAAGTACATTTTTTTTGGTTAAATCTTCCTTTCGATTATTTAATAATCTTTTATAATTTTATATATATATATATATATATATATATATATATATATATATATATTACTCATATTTAGACCAGGGTAGAAAATTAAATAATCACATCAAATAATTTTAATCACCGTGTAGAAGCTTTGGGAAAAGGTACGCGTTATTAAAAAACCGTGGAGAATAAAAATTCATTCGTTTCATTAAAAATAAGAGATTTAAATCATTTACAAGACGCTTGCTATAAAAAAAAAGGAAGCAGTATTAAAAAGCTCTGCGTGTAGTTTAATTATTCCTAGTAAAGAAACAAATAGAAAATTACGTGCAAAATTTATATTAATTAACTCAATTTTAAGTAACCGATATTAAACAAAATGTACAGATAATAATTAATATTTGATTAGGAGTCACTAAAAATTAAAGGGTATTATTTTAATTGGAGTTAATTGAACCATTAGTAACATATAATATCTATAAAAACTTGTAAAAACCCAATAAAATGCAAATCGTAGAAGTGTTATTTAGAAGTATTATGTTTGAACACCTGCGTATTTTTAAAAGGCTCATTCTGCGTAAATTTGGCAGATAACAAATGGTTACAGAGAATCTTGGAGAAACCGTAGCTTAATAGTTACGAGAAATGCTAAAGGTGGGTTATTTCACAGTCCACATGGACTGAAATAATCGATAATAAAGAATATCAATTTGCATCAATAAGAACAGGGTAGATAGAGACAGATAATATGCGCAAGACCGAGACACATATAGTAAAAGGCGTGAGTGGAGCAACGTCACGGGGTTGCGATTGGTTGAAAGTAAAAGGCAAACTTGAGAGGTAAAAATAACATTTCTGTATAAAATTCAATTAGTTATTTCCAGACGTTGCGAGCCGTGTCGAAATTTCTGAGATTTAACTGGGGCGAGTGCAAATTTCGTAAAAATCGCATGCCGGGCTGCGGAATGGGAACATAGCATGCGAAATTCTGAAGAATTGTCCGTTTTGGGGAACAGACCGACAGACAGGCTAACCGCTATATATACCCAGGTTAATATGAACAAGCTCTCTTAGATTTTCGACTTGATTCAATGCGTTAAACAGTGCTTTTTAGTTTTCCGAGTTTGATAGAATAATTTAAACAGTTTGCTCGTATATTTTGGTGATTTAAAACAGTTTGTTCTTTACGTGCTACAATGAATGTACTTTAGTGCACTTAGAAAAGAAGATACAAGGTAATAAAGTTAGTATCACTGTACCAATTAGTCTAATTTGCAACGACAAATGAATACACAAAAGTAGGCAGTTTTGGCGTATATTGGTGAAAGAAGTATGAATTTCTTTGTTATTTTTCGGGGGTGTTGAGAATTAAATGGTTCATAAACGTGTCTGGATCCACAAAACAAGGTTCAGATATACACAGATGAGTTCCGGAAAAGCCCTGAAACAACTTTAGATGAATGGTGGTGGAGAAATTTTAAAAGCGTTGAGAATCAGAAGCCGTAAATATAACCCAGTTGGAATGGTGTGATTAACAAAAGGGACGATGTACATTGAAGCTACGAGTGCAGTAACCTTCAGGTAAATTATACTATTTTGTTTGAACTTTGATGTTTTCGTGTGTGTTGAATAACTTTATAATTTATTTACTTAAAATGGACAGTAATGAAGTTGTACTAACAACTAATTTTTAATTTTAAGCTGAAATTTTCTTGTCGAAAGTCGAAAGGAGTATTTAGTATTTATGTTCTTGATGAAAATTTGGGTATGTTTTGAGCTCAATTAGACGAACCTGGTTAATTAACGTAAAGGGGTGGTAGATGCTCCCTTTGTACTCAGACTCAGGTCTGCATATGTTATATTAACTAGGAGGCATCCTACAAGGATTTTAATTTTGGATGCACATTAAAATGATAACAAATTTAAATCTTGAAATTTTCTGATACTGAAATTTATGCTGAATTTTTAATTTTGAAATTTTAATGTATTGTGAATATTGATGTAAATAGAGTTAACGTTGATGTTTGTGATAGGAATGTGTTTGTTTTTTTTATGATTGAGGATGAAGGTTTATCTAGGGGAGCAGCCGAGGCGATGAACAGAAGAAAGTCAACGAAACAGTTGAGTTAATGAATAGCTTTTTGTAGGATTCACAGCATTCTTGATGCCCAATTCGTGAGGCTCGATTCTAATACAAAGGAGAGGTTTCACAGCATTCTTGAGACCCAATTCGTGAGGCTCGATTCGAAAACCGGAGTACCCGGATTTTGGTGGTTTCACAGCAATATATATATATATATATATATATATATATATATATATAGACACCCAAACAAATATCTAAGGAGTTTTCAAAATAATTTTAAAAGTCAAAAGTAACCCCAAACACTAGTTCCACTTTTATAAATTTGATTAAAGCACTGCATAGATAATAAATACTAATACCTGAAATTCAGATACAGGCGCCGCCTTCCAGCAGTCCTGAAGCCAAGTGACCAACCACAGGCGCCTCCTGAAAAAATAAGTAGCTCAAGCAACTGGTAATCTCCGGACTATAAAACTACTAATATTTCTACAAATTTTATGTTATACAAATACTCGGATAACTCCAATTCCACTATTCTTTCCTCTTCAAAACGATAAAGGTACAGACGATCACTCCCTCTTCCAAGTACTTTTCGATGACTGCTCTTTCAATGTGTGAATACCAACTTGTTTTTCTTTACTACACTCCAGTACCAATAAATCTACTTCTCTTTTCCTTGCTATCCACAGATATCGACGCTGCTTCCCAATTTCTTCTGCGTATACAATAATCACCGCTGCTTGCTCTCCTTTACGCTATTTGCTAACTCCAGGTATAACTTAACTTTCAAATTTACTTGTAACGCTTTTCAAATGGAATAAAACTCAGAACATTACAAAAACACGTCTATACGCACGTATACGCAGACTATGCAATTAATAATTATTTCTCATTGATTAATGATACAGTTCCTTTCTCTAGATACATTTATTTTCTGGATGGTTTGATAATCCAGTGATTTATGTATAATTAAACTTTTTACAATATTGAAAATAGCAAACAAACTTAGGTGGTTCAGCTTTTAAATTGCACGTATCAGGCATTAATGTCTTATTCGGTAAACTTCTTGTCATTACATAACAAATCTTTAATTGTTAAAACATATTCAAACTGAAATGAATGTACAAATTTTTCAGGAGTATCACTTAACTCCTCAAAATTTAAAAGCGTTGTGTACCACGAAAACGCTAACTCTAAATTAAATTTTTTATACATGCAACTACAACAATTAAAAATGCGTATACAATGCAACCTTATCAACTTCTCGTGGCGGACTGCAAATAACTTGTCTTTATTTATTTGAATTGTCTTTGGGGCATGAACCCGGGTGTCGCCACGAGAAGGTTTGTTACGTTTGCAAATAAATTTTGCTGTAACATTCCGCAAATCTCAAAAGCCAGACGTACTTTTATAGTCATCTATAAAATTTGTTATGTAGTTTCGGTTCAATTCTGTACTTCCACACTTTAGTAGTGTTGGTTTTTATCACCTGATGGCGGTTTTATTTACTTTTGCCATAGTACAGTGATTGTTTCGAAATTATATCATTATAATAGCTTCGATTACTTCATAGGGTTCTTGGGAACTATTTCACTCTGATGAGGCTTAACAAGCCGAAACCATTGGTCAGTGGATGTTTCCTCCCCTATGAAGTAATAAAGCTAATGTTTTATTAATGGCTATATAACTACCAGCCCGATTTGTATTTGTCAATAACTATTATTATTTTCATAAGAGTTTGTTTACAGATACATCTTACTTTATATACTATTTTTTATTGCGGACTGCAAATAACTTGTCTTTATTTATTTGAATTGCCTTGGGGCATGAACCCGGGTGTCGCCACGAGAAGGTTTGTTACGTTTGCAAATAAATTTTGCTGTAACATTCCGCAAATCTCAAAGGCCAGACGTACTTTTATAGTCATCTATAAAATTTATTATGTAGTTTTGGTTCAATTCTGTACTTCCACACTTTAGTAGTGTTGGTGTTTTATCACCTGATGGCAATTTTATTTACTTTTGCCATAGTACAGTGATTGTTTCGAAATTATATTATTTAAATAGCTTCGATTACTTCATAGGGTTCTTGGGAACTATTTCACTCTTAACAAGCCAAAACCATTGGTCAGTGGATGTTTCCTCCCCTATGAAGTAATAAAGCTACAGTTTTGTAAATGGCTATATAACTACCAGCCCGATTTGTATTTGTCAATAGCTCTTATTATTTTCATAAGAGTTTGTTTACAGATACATCTTACTTTATATACTATTTCCTATTGCGGACTGCAAATAACTTGTCTCTTATATATATATATATATATATATATATATATAAAGATTGCCGTGGACTCTTAGATTTAAACTTTTAACATCGAGCCCCAGCGTTGGGCCGTCATTATATTGCCGCGGAGCCCTAGAAAAAAAATTGCTTACCTTTATTATTTCTGCTTCAAAAATCTTCAGCAGCTTCCTGGCTAGCTCAGCTGTGCCTCTTCTCGGATACCTAAATTTACAACCATTCTTCCTTCACACTTGCACACCATTCAATAAAATCACCAAATAATACAACAATCATACAATCTTTTATTTACCGCTATTTACAGACAAATGATTCACATGTATAAAAGAACAGTTTGATACACTAATTACAAACTCAAATGTGATATGTTTTAAAGTCTTTGATTTTCTAATTATGTTCAAACAAATTCAGTAAAATATGAGTAGATGGGTCCCACATATTACCCTAAATTGACTGTACTCTGGAGTATGGTGAGCTCATAATAACCCAGTTTATTTAGTATATGCATTTTACCTTGCATAAATTGATAGACCCGTTTACCCTTTACAATCCAATTGATATTCAGAATAAAATTTTATAAGTTTTAAATACACCCCTTTTCAATATTTAACCCCAATAAATTGTCCAGTACATGTATCTTTACCAATAAGTTTTTATAACCATAAATAAACCCCAAAATTTACTCACACATCACCAAAATTTCACAAAAGTTTATCAGATAACAGAAATTTCAAATAAATTACTTGGAGAATGCTTCAGGCTTCCATTCCTTCGACAACCATCACCAGAACATCTCGGCTTCGTGACCATGCGCTGTGATACTCAGCGAATTCACAGACGATAACCCCAATTGCTAGCCAAGCGCCTTATTTCATAGTACCATTCCATATCAGCATGCAATCCTGGTTGTTTGTGATGCTTACCCCACATATATTATGCTTCCATTTATTGATTCTCTAGCTTAGTATAGTAGTAGCCAGACCTCTATTAATTTAATTTACACTACACGTATTTTGCGTTAATAAATAGAAGGCCACTACTAATACGTTACACGTGCTAGCACTATATTTACTGTATTATTAACATATCTAATACTCTCAGAAAAAAACTCTACTATAAGGTTGGTCAACATTCAGTACTTTATCTTATTACAGTAGTATAGAAGCGACGAGAAGACAAGAGACAAGAGAGCCTTAATAATTTCCATTCAGTATTTATATTGGTTCAAAATCCTACCCCCGGACACACTTTCCGTGAAAAGCTTATTTTCAAATTTAAATTCTACAAATTTTGATACAACTGTTTTGAATATTCCTGAAATTTACTGCGTCTGCGTGCCGTACGTATCCGTAAGCACTCCCACCTGTCGCGTTTGTCTACGTTTGGAAAACTGTCTGTACTTAACCAATGATAACATCCTCTCTCGTCACAAATCCCGCCTAAACTATCTTTATCTCTGTCTGATGCATGTCTGTTGTCGCGTTCAAAACCCCACTTGAGTTATAGAAAATCGATATTGCTGACGGCTCATTTTCACTCCACGTGGATATATCAACGCTTTTCAATATCAACGCTTTTATCTCTATCTCTATCTGTAGTATGTAACCGATCGTGCATTTCCCTTGCTCTTTAAAAACTTTGTTAGCTTGTTGTTTAAACTAAACTGACGGTTAAAATTATTTTCTATAAAATCCTGTCTTAATATGTTCATAATTTCGACGAATGAAACCTTTTGTAAAAACGCAGGTGTTTGTTAATTATCGACCGTTTAGCACAACAATTCTTAGAGTTTATATTTCGTCGTATTTGTATAAAACTGACGTTTGCCTTGGAATTATTGATTTTCTTACCCTAGTGGGTTTTCTTTATGCTTTTACGTGTTGCATTAAAATAAATTAAAATCAATTATGCGTATTCTATTTGCTTTAAAACTATCTTTCTTTATGTACCTTTTAACCTTTCAATTATTAATTATAACAATACGTCAATACTTGTCCGTTCTCCCTAAATGAATTAAATAAATTTTGCGCATAAATAAAATGTTCTTTTCTCTATACAGGGTGGTTAAAATTTTATTGCTTACCCCAAATTTAACCCTTTGAATCCACCTTTATATATATATATATATATATATATATATATATACAGCCCCAGGGCTGTCATAAAATTGCAGTGGATACCTCTGGATTATGCCCCTGCGAAAGTTACATAGATATTTTTCCTGAAAATAAAAAAAAATTCCAATATCTCTGGAACGCCTTCTTATTTCAGCATACCACGGCTAGCTTTAAAATCTGCTTTCTCAGAGATACTTACCATCCTAAGTTTACTCTTGCTCACTGACACTACCAAATAAAATTATCACTCAAAGAATGCAATGACACATACAACCTTTTATTCATATAAATCAAAATTTTACGTCACCAGTTCAATATTTACAAATTCGGATATACAGCTCCATAAAATATTACAATCTCAATCATTAAATCCTTTCAAATTTCATGACTTTAATTTATTTCAACAGTTTTGTTTTATATAAGTAGATGAGCCTATCTTGAAATCCTAAATTGAAATTTACGCTGAACTGTCGTGAGCTCAGTATAAACCCTGTTACTCTAAATGCATACATGAATCGCATCTTTGTTTTCAACAACCCTAAAGACCCGTTTACTCTTTACATCAAATTTTTACGTTATTTATTTACACCTTCAAATAATAAATACAAATTGTCTTTTTTATATACCCTTCAAATTAGCTTATATGTTCATAAAATACACACCTAATGTGTCAAATCACTCTAGCACAATATAACAGCACAAAATGTTCAAGCAATAACAATAGAAACTAATTTAGTTACCTGGAATAAGCTTTCTTCACCGTCACCTCTGAAGATGTTGTCCACCCAAAACCTCATCGTAGCATTCCATCACCTCTCTGCTCTATGTACATCAAACTCATTTCCAACCGCTATCCAATTCTCTGCAAACGCCTTCAATATTTTTACCCATGTAATTGCCCAAAATAAATTAATCACCTTTCGTATTTACCGAACACCCAGCATTCTCGTTCTAAAATTTATCTAGACATGCTTACCTCAGTAACACCCTTCGTTCGTTCGTTGTATGTAGCTACAGCACCGTTTACAATATAGCACCCACTCGTGCTTTCACACTTTTAATTAAATTTCGACGGACTGCGCTATCATCGATTTATAAAATTTTAAACTTGGATGTTACCGTAAAAGTAAGTCAAGTAAGAGCTAAGCGAAGTAAGAGCTCAGTGAAGTAAGAGAGCCCTACTACGTCTTCTAGTGTATTTATAATGGTAGAAACACACCTCCTACACCCTGTTTCAATCGAAAAGCTCTCCCACCGTAACCGATTCTGAAAATTTTATATGCAACAAACTTTATATAACTCAGAATTCTCATTCCATCGTCGCTATAATCCGAAACACTGGTTAACAAATACAACGGTCGCGCTCTTCCTGAAATTTTCTCTCACCCCCTAGCAATCAGCCAATCACAAAAATTTCTCCTATTCTTAGGTCTAGCCTCCAACTATCTCACCTTCGTCTAACTCATATTCGTTGTCTCTTTTACAGAATTGTGTTCTAACGTACACTCTGGTTCCTTGAACTTGTTTATTTATCTGTCAGGCTATCTATGAACCTCTTGTCCTTTTGAAATTGTACTTTCCATGTTGTTCAACCTGTAAAACTTCTTAGGATTTATTTTTAAAGAACGCTTGTTTAGTTAAATGGAAAATATGCGTTTTCATTATTGATTCTATATACAAAAGCTCTCCTTATCATTTGATGTGCTTGATTTACACCTTTCAAAATATTAAAGCTAATTATTTCCGTATCATTCTTGAGCTTTCGCGTACTACAAAGCTTCTACACTTATGCAAATTTAACATTCCGATTTATGAATACAAATGTATGCTATTATCCGCTTGTTTTAAGGTCAAAACTAATTAATTTGGAGCGTAAATAAATTATTTCTATTTTCTATATACACGGTCGTTACAAAATTATATATATATTATTATATATATATATATATATATATATATATATATATATATATATATATATATATATATATATATATTACTCTAATTTAGAACAGGGTAGAAAATTAATTAACGACATCAAATAATTTTAATCACCGTGTATAAGGACGCTTTGGGTAATAATACGCTTCATTTAAAGGTATATTGGATGAATTCGTCATTTACTTCTAAACATAGGGTTCATATTGTTTAGATAATGTTAAACACCGTGTATATCAGAGCAGTGGAAAATAGAACGCTTAATTAAAGGCCTACTGTGTAGATTTAAATCATTCAATTAGAATGTAGGATTTGTATATAATCATAATCAACGTGTAGAAGGAAGTAATGTAGAATTTCATTAGATAATACGCATTATTAAAACCATGGAGCATAAAAATTTATTCGTTTTGTTAAAAATAAGGGGTTTAGATTATTCACTGGACGCTTTCTATAAAAAGAAGCCGAGTTAAAATGTTCAACTTGTATTTAATTTAATCTTTCCAAGTACTAAAGCTATCGAGAAATTATAAAGACGTGGGGATGTCACGTAAAAGCCTTCAGCGTATTAGAACTCAGAACATCTGCAAAAATAACGATGTATACGATAGTCGATAAGCTCCAAGCTATATGAGTGCAAGTAAGAAAACAAGTTTGTGGTATAAAGACAAGCGAGAGGGAATGCATTGGTAGTTAAATGAGGGGAAAAATGTAAAACAAGAGCACAGGTTGTAGATAGAACGAACAGACTAGATTGGCGGTTAAGGTTGAAATAAGATGCAAACAGGAGAGGTGGAAGCATAACAATTTCTATGTAAAATTGATTAGTTGTTCGCGGACGTGATACGAGGCGTGTGGAAATTTCTTAGATTTCAACTCGGACGAGTGCAAATTTCAGAAGAATCATTGTGCCGAGCCATCGGAAGGGAAAATAGAATGTGAATTTCTGAAAATCGTCCGTCGCGGGACAAATTCGACTTGCAAGCGAGCCATTATATAAACCCGTGCTGATAGGAGTTTAGCTCTCTTCATTTTTGATTTTATTCGATCCTTCAAGCAGAATAGATGGTGATTACGTGCTACGATAAAAGTTATTATGCATTAGTGCACTTAGAGAAGATAGATAAAGGTAATAAAGTCTAGTTATATTTGCGGATATTACTGTACCAATTATCCAAATTAGTAACGATAAATGAATAAACAAAAGTAGGCAGTTTTGGGGTATAGCGTGAAAGTATTATGAATTTCATTGCTATTTTTCGGGAGTGTTAGTAATCAAGTGTTATTCGTAAACGTGATTGGATCCACAAAACAAGATTTAGATATACATAGATGAGTTCCTTAGAAGCCTTGAAACCTTTTAGACCAATGGTGGTGTAGAAAAATTTTAAAGGCGGCCAGAAATCCGAGAACGTAAACATACCCCAGCTGGAATGGTTGGATTAGCAAGGACGATGTACATTGGAGTCACGAGTGCATTAACCTTCAGGTAACTTATGCATTGTTGTTCGATCTTAGATGTTTTGGTGTGTGTTGAATAGCTTTATAATTTGTTTGCTAAAGATGGACAGTAGTAAACTTGTATAAACAACAAATTTTGAACTTTAAGGTAAAATTTTCTTGTATAAGTAGAAAGGAGTATTTATTAGGTTTATGTTTCTGATTATGATGAAAATTTGGGTCTGTCTTTGAGCTCAATTAGACTAACCTGTTAAATTAACGTAAAAAGGTGGGAGATGCTTCCTTTTATTCAGACTCAGGTCTGCAAATATTGTTTACTTAATTAGTATGCATCCTACAAGGACTCTAATTCTGGATGCAAATTAAAATGATGACAAATTTGAACTTGAAATTTTATGATGCTGAAATTTAATTTTGAAATTTTAATGTATTGTGAATATTAATGTAAATAGAGTTAACGTTGATGTTTGTGGTAGGAATGTGTTTGTTTTTTTTATGAATGAGGATGAAAGTTTTAACTAGGGGAGCAGCCGAGGCGGAAGGAAGGAGTCAAGAGGCGATTATCAGAAGAGATTCAACGGACAATAGAATCACAGCAATTCTTGGCATAGAACGTGAGCAGTCAGGATGGGCAACGGAAAACAGGACGAGAATCACAGCAAATCTTGGCGCCCAATTCGTGAGGCTCGATTCTTATAAGGAATCACAGAAATATATATATAAATAATGTAGTAATAAGGGGCCACGAATGGTCATTGAAAAATTAGCAAAATTATAAATTTCCGTGTACGATAGTATTTCGAGTCCTTTGGTTTTAAAAATCCACAGTTGTAAGAAACCTACTAAAATAAACAATTGGAGAAATTAATAATATAATAATTGCAAATCAATTGAATCGATTCAATTACAAAAGTTATTTTAAAATTGAAATTATAAACCATACGTGAAGCTTTATAACAGCAAAATTACGTCAAATTTTCACAATAGTCACCCGATTTGCCTACATCGCACTTACATTCACCGCAGACACATTCACCATTACCGGAACAAATGTTTGGCGATCGACGATCACCAAATTTATATGGTGCTCGGGCCTCACTTTCACTTCTGGTATAACACGGTTGAGGTGTACAACTACAGTCATCGCCAGTCCAGCCTCCTTTACATTCGCATTTTCCACAGATGCATTCCCCATGATCAGGACCTCCACAAATTGAATCATTACTTTTTTTGCAAAGAGAATTGTTGCATTCGCAGTAGATTCCACTAAATACCTAAAAAAAAATTATGATCTAATAACTACGTATGTATTTAAAAGCAGGATATGTATATATATATATATATATATATATATATATATATATATATATATTAGATAGTTCATTACACAAGGTAATTTGATAAATACTATCGTATTACAGTGAATAAGATGAAATAATAACTTAGGCTTTTATGCAAGGCCCAAATGATAATTTGAAATCGAGCTAGTAATTGAAGGATGGAAAATATAAAGTCTTGGTAAGGACTTGAACCTGTATCTTGGTTTTGCCGAAACCATGCGTTTACCAATTACGCCACTGAGTCCGATGGCGACAATTAGGAAATTTACAAATTTAAATCGTGTACACAACTATACATAAACCTAACTTTCAATTACGTTTGGAATTTTTGTTAATCATATCTGACATTGTCAAGTTTTTGACTTATGTGAGTTATAGACAGGAAGCAACGCTCAAAATTACGGCTATAAGCGAAGTATTAAATATATAAATATTTTAGATAGGTAATTACACAAATTAAGTTGATAAATACTATCGTATTACAGTGAATAAGATTAAATAATAACTTAGGCTTTTATGCAAGGCCCAAATGATAATTTGAAATCGAGCTAGTAATTGAAGGATGGAAAATATAAAGTCTTGGTAAGGACTTGAACCTGTATCTTGGTTTTGCCGAAACCATGCGTTTACCAATTACGCCACTGAGTCCGATGGCGACAATTAGGAAATTTACAAATTTAAATCGTGTACACAACTATACATAAACCTAACTTTCAATTACGTTTGGAATTTTTGTTAATCATATCTGACATTGTCAAGTTTTTGACTTATGTGAGTTATAGACAGGAAGCAACGCTCAAAATTACGGCTATAAGCGAAGTATTAAATATATAAATATTTTAGATAGGTAATTACACAAATTAAGTTGATAAATACTATCGTATTACAGTGAATAAGATTAAATAATAACTTAGAGATAAGGACGCAAATTTTCATTAAGAACGCTCGGGGTATGAGGTTTCGTTTTGTATTAGTTAAATGAATGGGTATTTTACGTATATGTTTTATTTGGTATCTAGGCAAAAATTTTTTTATAAAAAGGACTTTCATTTTACTGAAAAATTACATCAATTCGTAAAGTAAAAGCTATGTGGAAATGGTCACGTACACGCTAGTTAATTCATCGACTAAAAGTCAACATCTGGCCGATAAGGAACGATATCAAAACAAATTTGCTATTTATGAAGAAAAACATTCAAAGCAGCTACAAATTAAAAGGATGGAATTTTCGTATTGCAAATGAAGTCGATTTTGCATTAATCAGATCAATTGACGAACGAAATCCTTTTTTGTGAACTGAAATGATTCTTATTGGTTTGGATTACGCACCCCTTGACGAGTTTTAATACTTTGATAAAATAAAATTTGCTGAACAATATGGTTGTTTATAATCGGAATCAAACATTATATATAAGACTAGAATTATTTTGAAAGGATTAGTCCTGTTTTCCTTCGAACTGACGAAGTAATTTAAAATACTGTATTCAATAGAATTTAATGCAAGTAAAGATATTGTAATTGAAAAAGTTTGTGGTTAGTTTTTCGTTGATTTTGAGAAATCGTAAGTAGGCCTGCATATTTGATATTGAAATTAGGTATTGAGATTCCTGTAGGGCTTCAATTGTTACTTCTGATAGTATTTCAAATATTTCTTCAAATATTAGTTCTACTCAACTACTAGTTCACTTTCCGTTAAAATCTATTTGATTTAGTTCTACCGAGATTGTATTCATTGACTTAAACCTAGTGAAACTCTTGTGTAATTTTATTCCAGAAGGAATTCTAGTAAAAGAAGTTTGGGCATAAAGTTTAAAGCATTGAGAAACTGTTGGGTTTGGAATTAATCTAAAACTTTCGAGCTTTTAAGATGTGTTTTTCTGTAAAGGACATAATGAAAATACTCGAATGGACATTTTGTATTTAATAATTCTATTGTGAAAAGTTGTAGCTTTAAGTATTTTTCTTGTTCTTCTTTGGGAATTAAACCACTCATAGTTGTTAAAATCGTCTTTATTTACGTTTCGATCCATGACCTAGGATCGTTGTCAAAATAATAAAAAAATTTTAAGTTTAACATATATGACACAAATTGAAGTGACTTTGATTTATTAGTGTGTGATATGCTTGGCTTGAATACATTAGTTGAAAATTTTAAAGTTTAGAAGAATGAGTGCGTTCAATTTGCATTGCGCCCTGGAAACAACTTTGAGGTAGCCAATACGCTTAACGTGAAACCACCTGATTAATTTTTATATAGTTAAATTTTATATAAATTCAATAACTTGAGAATTGGAAAACATTTTTAACATGTTTCTATTTATACGGCCGAGAGGATGTTTATTAAAGAAGTGTGCAATTTCGTTAGCGTAAGGCTTAAGTAGCCGTTTTTTAATATTTATCTTGAGGAGGAAAAGTCATTATGATTTAGGCTACCTTTTTGGTGGATATTAACACAGTTCTGAGGCGACCCTACGACGGGTTTACACTTGTCAGATACCGATACTGTTCAACAAAGATTGTATATGGTTCTGAGGTAACAAAACCTACTACGAATCGGAATTTTCCAGACAAAAAGAAATTCACATAAAGAAAATTAATAATCTATTTATAGAGAAAAGTAACACGCAAATTAAAACGTTAAAAAGCAGCAACACCATGTTAAACACCGTCATAAATTTATGAAACAGAACTATTAATGACACAGAAAAACTAATTCCATCAAAAGGCCTGAACTTTGCGGTAACACCAAAATCAATACCAACCTTTGAAATAATTAGCTGTATTGAGAAAACAACAGATCAAGCAAACGAATTTAGAATACGATGCAAAATCGAAATAGAAAAGAACCACAAAATAAAACCAAATGTAAGCAGTAACGAAATAAAAGCAATTTGCAATCTAAAAACGATAACTCAATTATAATTCTACCTGCTGACAAAGGCAATGTAATAGTAGTCATGGATAAAAATGATTACAAAGCAAAAGTCAACGAACTGTTAAACACTGAGAATTACACTAGTTTAGGAACGGACCCAACAAAATCAATTGAAAATGAAATATACAAAACTCTATATAAATTTAAAAATGAATTCGAAAACAAAGAAAGAAGCAAACTGGTCCCACATTACAGTAAACCACCCCACTTTTACGGTCTTCCAAAAGACCTATCGTAAGCTCCATAGATTCATCATGCCATAATTTAGTAAAATTTCTCCTAAAAATTATATATCCATTAGCAGGTAAAACGAATTCTTTCATAAAAAACAACCAACACTTTTTAGAAAAATTATCAAACTTAAAAACTGAAAATGAACACACAGAATGGTAAGTTTTGATTTAGTAAATCTCTTCACAAAACGCTTAATATTATAAAAAATAAACTACAAAAACATGACAACCTTAAAGAAAGAACAAAACTAAGTATATGATCGATCACAGAATTGTTTGATGTATGCGTCAATACCACATATTTTGAAATAAATGACCAATTCTACAAACAGAGCTTGGGAATGGCGATGGGAAGTCCACTATCGCCAATCGTTAGTAATATATTTATGGAAGAATTCGAAAAAGATGTAATATTCACACAAAAATTGGAACCGCTAATCTGGTAGAGAAACGTAGATAATGTGTGTGCTATTTGGCATCATAATACAGAACTAATTAAAAACTTTGTAGATTCAATTAACAAAATAGAACCAACTATTCAATTCACTTATGAATTGGAGCAACATGGAAGCCTTTCATTTTCAAATATTCTAGTTAGAAAAAATGATACAACAATTAATACATCAGTATATAGAAAACCAACACACACAAACAGATACTTAAACTTTGATTCAAACACCCACACTGTGTCAAACGAGGAATTATCAAAACCATGTATGATAGAACAAAATTAATATCATCAAACGAAAAAATTCTAAAGAAAGAGGAAGACCTAATCAAATGTACACTAATAAAGAACAAGTATTCTAAAAGAATAATAGAGAAAGAAATGAATAAAGTGCCAAAAAATTAAAAAGAAGAAAACAGAAACAACGATACGCATCAAAAAATGCTCTCAATATCATTCATAAAAGGATTTTCCGAAAAAACTTCAAAGATTATGAAACAAATTCAAAATCAAAACAGTATTTAGAACCAACAATACACTGAGAACAATTAACAAAACAAAACCCAAAGCCGCAATACAAAGCTCAAAAAGTGCTTCTACAAAATACCGTGCGAATGTAACAAGTTTTATATAGGAGAAAGTTCTCCAGACCATTTGAAGTTCGATTAAAAAAACATAAATCATATATAAAAAATAGAAAATTTGAAAAATCCATGATTTGCCAACATGCAAAAATTATTGACAAAGAAGAAACCACCAAAACGCAAATCAAAGAAGCTGCTTATATAACCCTACATAAAAATAACTTCAATTTATGTCATAAATGTCAAATTTGAAATTTTTATTATTTTGAAAATGACCCTAGGTCATGGAACGAAACGTAAATAAAGACGATTTTAACAACTATGAGAGGTTTAATTCCCAAAGAAGATCAAGAAAAATGCAAAACAAACCACAACAAACATACAGGGAGGGAGTACTTGTAGCTTTAAGGTTTAATGAATTCAAAGATTCATTCAGGAAATTCTCTATAACAAAGGGTAATCTACACGTATCTTTGTCAAAAGGTATATTTTTAAAGAAATAAGCACGGTAGTGAGAGTACTTGACACCGAAGGTTCTGTGTAGGTTTATTCTAAGTGTAACTTGAAGCTTTGGTATTTTTTGTATTTTTTTTTGGTGATTTTTGTGCACTAATTTTCATTTTTCTCTGTATTATTATGGGTTAAAGGTCCTGTTTAAAAAAGGCGTACCCTTTTTTTATTTCATCTGAATTTTTGAGTATGTTTTTACTCTTGGTCACAGATTAAATAGTCGAGATTGTGTAATCACTGGCATGTGTAACAAAAACATTTTTTAAAGGACTATTTTGATTGTATAATTAGTTCTTTGAAAAATATTTTTTGTTACATGTGCCAATGATTACACAATTTCGACTATGTAATGTGTGACCAAGAGTACAAATATACTGATAACAAAATAACTGGATTGAATGATTGACACCTGTATAAAGATCTCTTTATTTCTACAGCTCTGTCTGTAGTGCCACCAAGCAAACATAGGACTTGGGAGGTGTGTCCTTGGTGTCACTGTCTGCCAAGAACTACACTCAAAGTAGAAAGTTTTTATTTGTCAAATTGAAATATTTGTAAGATTAGGTTATTAATATTTAACATTAATGGCATTATTGTATTTTTTAATCTTTAATAATTTTAGAAGATTTAATTAACAATGACATGACATAACACACACACCATGAAATTTAAAATTTGCATAAAGATACTTTGTTCCCCAGTGTACTTTGAAACAAATCGGTTTCTGATGGGTTCCAAATGTTGTTGTTGAAAATTAGTTCACATATTTTGTGGGTCCGATGTTTGCTTGGTGGCACTGTATCTAACATTCACTTTTTGGAATTTTGGTGACGACATAGACAAATACACCTCCAGGGTACTCCAGTTCGCGATAACTTGGAACTAGTAAGAAACATGTGAACATATTTATTAAACGCACACTCCCAACCTTCACCGTACTAACTCAACTACGTCACTGATATTACATTACTGCGCAAGTTAAGGTTCGTGGCTTCGAGCGGTCCTTTTTAAAAAGACTTCTTTGGTCCTTAACACATTTATTTGTTATTACAGATTTGAACAATTACAATCTTGAATTAATTTATTCTAAATCGAAATTAATACTTATTGTACAGTGAGTTATCTACGAACTGCAATGCAAAAGCTGAACGTTTGATGAACTGACTGGGAGTGGAGCTCCCGGCCTTTTTATAATCTCCCTACCTCTTTACAATTCTGTGGGAACCTGCGGACCTATGTCCGCTTACCCTTGACTCTATTCATAATACTTAGTTGCTATCTTAAAAGCTATTCATAATTACAATGTTGCAGGCTTATTCAGCGTAATCTCGGTACGTGACATCCTACGACCGTCTGTGACCTGACATCTGCAGTGTCACTTATCCTTGTGCTACTTTGTAGCGTTTCCACTCGTGGGAACTGAAATCATCATAATAAATTGTAATAAATTGTTGCAATTTGTCTTTTATGACATTGTTGCACTTTCCTAACATTTCCTAATATTTCCTAATATCTTTATTAGTTTTATATGTATAACAAATGGGGGGGTCCCATAACTCGCAATCGATCAAATGAGGTGGGGTTCTTCTTAAAGTGAATTGCCCTTCTCTAGATGTGCAACCTCACTTTTATCAGTATCTTTGTTACAGGCAGAAAAGCTACTAAGTATATTAGCTTCCTTTAAATTACAAAATGGGAGAGGCCTGTAAAACAAAAATTAAAGGGGATCACCGGCACTAGCTACCAGTAGGTCGTGGATCGTTTAGAGGGTTGAAATTTTGCAGAAGGGGCTAAATTAATATATAATATACAACAAAAAAAATTGACACTTGCCTTTCATAAATATTGTGGCTTAAAGATGTTCATGCAAAACCTTGAGAGACTTGCGATCCCAAGGAGAACAATTGTTTCTTTGAATCAATTCTTACCTTTTTGACTACTTATGCAAATTTCATGATCAAAAATAAAAAAATATTGACTTAATCAACGGCAAACAAAAACTATTTAATCAACAAAGCAATAAACGTAAACCTCTTACATTAGGAAATTCATTGATTTTAAGTGAGAAATTTGATTAAATTGTTGATATGCAATTATGATAGTTTTATGTACATGAGCAATTTCCAAACACTTTATATAGAAGAAAACTTATACTATAAACGTCACAGTAAATTAATCCTACGGTTTATGGCCAAAACGTCCTAACAACGTATATTAACTAAAAATTTGCCATGCTAATTTAAATGTATAAACTTACTAAAAATAATTGATTGCTGGCATTCCAATCCAGAACAGCTCCTAACTTGGGGGAGAATCTCTTTTGTTGCTCTTGTTCTTCGCAACTATTCGATCATTCATTGGCACACGCACCCGGCAGAAGCTTGTTGATAGCTTAACTTGTGCCCACACGCACACAAGCTTTTTATTATATACTTTAATATCACTTATAAATCCGCGAACACACAGGCATCAACCCTCGCGAACTGGATGAGTTAATTACTCCTTTCCATTTTTACTAACGTGATACTAAGTTTGATAAAACATCTGCTACTCATGAGAACGCTACCAACGAACTTCTCTGGTTACGTTTTTTTCTACGTTTTTAAAACTGACAATCCCATTAAAATCTCTGTCTTTTGACTAAAGCTTTAAATTATATATCAACCCTGCCCTTAACCATTTTTTACGTCATATTTCTGTTATCCAATGACTATTAACAGAACATTCCAAAAACAAGATTTCAGAAATCAAATCCGGCCCTTTTCAAGATGAGTGCCACGGATAGCAATTATTTTTTTAACGGTATAAATATGTTGTACATTCTTGGAATTTTAAATACTGAAATTGTTGACCATATCTATTGGCGACAGTTGTCTGCTATTGACAAAAGACCGAATAGCCTAACCAGAGCCGAAATGGATTTCATTACAATGGTTGTCTCCAGACTACTTAAAATTGCTTGCAATCTTTGAACAAATCAATTTGGAAATAGTTTGGCTATTTGTAATGTTTAGTTTTCTATAAACCCCTTCCACTCGCTGAAATATTAAGAAAATTAAGTTTTACAAACCGAAAATTGCTTTTCTGTGTTTAATTTAAAAGGTGAGCTTGAGCTTCTATTTAAATTTATTAGATTCGTCAATCTATATCCGACATAATTTTTTAAAAGGTATTGTATTGGGTTTGCAAGGTAGGACCTTTCAATTATTATGACAGTCGCTGGAATTTATAATAATTAAGCCTAAAGCTATTTCTAAACATGATGCCTTATTATAAGGGATGCTTACTAAACTATAACGGTAATTTATCATGGAATTCTGCCTATAAGTAATACTAGTTAATGAAATTTAATTAATTAATTAATCTGTTGCTACGTTAACATTTCAAACTAATGTTACATCTTGTTAACATCATCTCATTACTTCAATTTCCATCATGACAGAGTGAAAATATGGAAAGATTTACATTTCAAAGGTTAGTTCAATTGATTTCCAGATCACTTTTAGAGCAAAAGTTGATAAACTGCATATATTAAATAAAAATGCATTACGCAGAAGCTAACTAGACGGAAATATTAAAAGCTACGGTCAATAAATCCCACAATTCATAAGATCTAAGAAAATAAATATCTGTTGGCAATGTTACTTTGTTAAATAAATTAAATAAAACTACATTTTAGATTGTCAATTGGCTTGGAAAAATTATACCATATAATTCCTCGAATACTATTGATCAAGTGCTACTTTTTTCCGTGGTCCCGACTATAACTAAAAGTACGGAACATTTTTTACCTGTGAAGGGTTTTCCTGATGGTCGCATTCGCACTTATTATTTATGCAAGTTCCTCTATCTGAGCATATTGTATACGAATTCTTAGGTCTACATCCATCAAAAAATGCATCTGAAAGAATAACTGAAAAAGTAATCGCAAAAAGCCACCTGACAAAAGGCATGTTGTACGTCTTTGTATAGCTAAGTATGCGTCGAAAAAACAAAACAAAGTGGAATGTGGTTACTTGGATAATGTATTGTAACTGATGATAAATGCTGATGATTAATTTGTATTATAGAAACATTTATCATTTTGATAAGACAAAACAAATTTAAGAAGACGTTATTGACTCTACCGACTACAAACTAACTGTTATATAAACAATATTTCTCAGTGAAATCGTTTCATTTATGTTTGTTGATATCTTACAAAGTTAATATTTATCCACGAGAGCATTTAGTGACCTCTATGTTGAATTGATAAAAAAACATTGACGCAGATTAAAGTCCGACATAGTATGAAACGGAAATGTGCATGAAGCTGGAATGGACACCATAAATTTTCAAAAAACATATTGGTTTGTTTCCGCTCCGCTTATGCAAGACGTGTCAAAAATTCAGCTTTGTGCTCAGAAATTGCGCTGATTATACGCAATTTAACGTGGTCAATCAAACTTCACAGGATGCTGGAATTGACAATAAGAAAAGTTGAGTTGTTTTAACTTTATTTAATTGGATTGTTCTGAGTAGTGTTAAAAATTCAGAGTTTGTGTTCAAAAGTTGCGCAAGTTATACGCGATTTAAAGTATAGAATAAATACGGGAAGATAGTTAGATGTAGATATAGAGTTAGGTGTGTATAGTTAGTATAACAAATATATAATAATAATAGTAGTTAAGGGCAAAAATAAAACAGTGGGATATAAGTAGATGAAACTTAAGTAAAGGTGAAGATAGGTAGAAAAGTATAAAAGTGAGGTACTTAAAGAGTCAATAAATGACAAAAAGGTAAAAAGGAAATAAATGAAAATAAGAAGATAGATAGAATTAGAAATAGATAGAAATAATTAGTTATAAGGTAGTAATAGGTGTGAATAGTTAGTTATAAATAAAGATAGGTGTAGATAGATAGAAATAATTAGTGATAGATAGAGATAGGTACAAATAGGTACATAAGTGGTGATAGGTTGGAAAAATAGGTATAGGTAGTGTTACGTGAGTAGATAGGTATTTAGAAATATCATGTAAGATTAAGTGGTAGGAATTAGTATATTTAAATTCAAGAAAACGTTGGTGATTTTTCTTTGAATTGATATAGAGGGATTATGTTGTGGATTCAAAGGAGTAAATAGGTAGATACAATAAAACTTCAATACCCCTGTATATAGAAAAGAACAAATTATTTACGCGCAAAATTAATTTAATTCATTTAGGGAAAACGGACGAGTATAAACGTATTTTTATATTTAATAATTGGAATGTTAGGATTACATAAAGAAAAAACAGTTTTAAAGCAAATAGAAGTTCAAGGATACGCATAATTAACCATAAGTTGTTTGAATTCAACACATATAAGCATAAGGGAACGTGCTGTGTAAGAAAATCAATAATTTTAAGGCAAATGTATTTGTTTTATACAGATACCAAGAAGCAGAAAGTCCAAGAAGTTGTTATGTTCAAACGTTCGATAGTTAACAGAAACACCTGCGTTTTAAAAGGTTAAGTTCGACGAAGTCGAGTGTGTGTTAAGATAGGATTTCATAGAAAATATTTTCAAACGTCAGTTTGGTATAAATAACAAGACTAACAAACATCTTAAAGAGCGAGGGAAATGGACAATCGGTTATATACAACAGATAGAGACATCATATAAAAGCGTTAGGATTGAAAAGCACGTACCATGTACACGTGGAGTTGAAATAAGATGTCAACAATATCGATTTTCTGTAACTAAAGTGGGGTTTTGAACGAGACAGCAGACATGCGTAATACAGAGATAAATAGAGTTTAGGCGGAGTTTCTGACGGCAGAGAATTTTGTCATTGGTCGAAAGTCAACAGTGTTAGAAACAAATGCACACGCGAAGGTTGTAAGCGAATTCAACGTATACAACAAGCACGGCGGGAAAAATTTTCAGAATCAACCGACGGTTATATTCAAAATTTATGGAATTAGATTTGAAAAATAAGCTTTTCGAGCGAAGTGCGTCCACTAGGGGGTTGGAGAAATGATTTTAATACCGGAGCTTTAATATTCAAGCTCTCTTTTACTTTACGTCGATAAAAGTGCTAAATACCGATTCAGAATACAATAATAAAGCTTTTGTGAGTATTTTATGTAATATTACCGTAAATATAGTGGTTGTTAGTATAAAACAGTAGTAGCGAACCTCTAATTATTGACGTGAAGTACGAGTAGTGCATATTAAATTAATAAAGGTCCGGCTACTACAAAACAAAAATCAATAAATGGAAACATGATATATGGGGGTAACCAGAGCTGGTAATCTATTTTGTGTACATGATATGGATGGTAATAACGCCAAGGGGTTTTTATGATAACCATCTCCAACGGGAATGAAGACTAAAGAATTCTCCAGGTATTTATTTGAAATTTCTGTTGTATGAACATTTGTGAAATTTTGTGCTGTGTGGTTGACGTTTTTGGTGGCATATTTATGGTTGCAGAAATTTATTGTAAAAAATACACATACTGGACTATTTATTGATGGTTAAATATTGAACAAAGAGTGTATTTAAAACATCCAAAATTTTAGTCAGGATAAAATTTGAATTGTAAAGGGTAAACGGGTCTGTAATTTTTGGTTTTAATTTATGCAAGGTTTAAAAGGCATATACAAACTAAACTGGGTTATTATGAGCTCACCATACTCCAAAGTGAAGTCAGTTTAGGGTAACATGTGGGGGCCCATCTACTCAGATCTCATTGAAGTTGTTTAAAATTTATTAGAAAAATCAAAGAATTTAAAACATACCATAATTGGAGTTTTATAATTCTTATATCTAACTGTTTTTAACACATGTAAATATAATTTATCTGTTAATAGGCGTAAATAAAAGGTTGTATAGTTGTGGTATTATTTGGTAGTTTCATTGAATGGTGTGCGAGTGTGAAAGAGATATGTCTATAAATTTAGGTATTCGAAAGGAGGCACAGCTGAGCTATCCAGGGAAGCTGAAGGAATTTGAAGGAGAAATAAAAGGGTAAAAAATTTATAAAATTTTTATTGTGTTTTTCAAAAAATTTTATGACGGCCCAGTGAAGGCTCGATGTTAAAACCTTAGTCCTCGACACGGCAATATATATATATATATATATATATATATATATATATATATATATATATATATATATATATATATTACTCAAATTTAGACCAGGGTAGAAAATTAATTAACGACATCAAATAATTTTAATCACCGTGTATAAGGAAGCTTTGGGAAAAGGTACGTGTAATTAAAGGCCTACTGTGAAGATTTAAATCATTCAATTAGAATGTAGGGTTTGTATAGAATTTTATTAAATAATACGCGTTATTAAAACTGTGGAGAATAAAAATTTATTCGTTTTATTAAAAATAAGGGATTTAAATTATTCACTAGACGCTTTCTATAAAAAGAAGCAGAATTAAAATGCTCAACGTGTATATAATTTAATTGTTCCAAGTACTAAAACAAATAGAAATTACGTGCACAATTTATATTAATTAATTCAAGTTTTAAGTAACGGGTATTAAACAAAGTGTACAAATAATAATTAATATTTAATTTGTATTCACTAAAAATTAAAGGGTAGAAGTCAATGCCATTCATCATTATTTTAATTGGAGTTAATTGAACGATTATTAAGGTATTATATGCATAAAAGCTTTTAAAAACCCAATAATACCAAATATGAGACGTTCTGTTTAATTTGTTTGGATAAACATGAAAATTCTGCGTATATTGCAAACGGTCGGATAAACCGTAGCTTATTTTAACATAGGAATCCACGTGGACTGAAATAACCGATAGTAAAGAATATCGATTTGCACCACTAAGGCCAGGTTAGAAAAAGACGCATAAAATGCGCAAGGCAGAGACACTGATAATAAAAGGCGTGATTTTAGCAACGTCACTGGGTTTGCAATTGGGTGAAATAAGTTGCAGATATGAGAGGTGAAAACACAACAATTTCTATACAAAATTAATTAGTTGTTCTCGGACGTGTTTGCAAGCCGTGTGAAAATTCTTGGATTTTCAACCTGGCGCGAGTGCAAATTTTGTAGAATAGCGTGCCGAGCTGTCGAAAAGAGAACAGAGAGTGCGAAATTCTAAAAATTGTCCGTTGAGGGACAAATCCGACGTGCAAGCAAGACCGTTATATAAACCCGGACTTAAAGGTGTTTGGCTCTCTCTTAGATTGTGATTTGATTCGATACTTTAAACAGTTCTCTCTTAGATTTTCGATTTTTATTCAATACTTTAAACAGTTTTGCTCTTTATTTTTTGCTGTTATACCATACTTCAAGCAGAATACGTGCTACGATACAAGTTATTATGCTTTAGTGCACTTACAGAATATAGATAAGTAGCGATAAATAAATACATCGAAGTATGCAGTTTTTAGTATAGCGTGAACGAATTATGAATTGCTTTGCTATTTTGTTCGGGAGTGAGTAATCAAATGTTATTAGTAAACGTGATTGGATCTACAAACAAGATTTAGATATACATAGATGCGTTCCTGAGAAGCCCTGAAACTTTTTAAACGAATGGTGGTGTAGATGAATTTTAAAAGGCGACCAGGAATCTGAGGACGTAAACATAACCCAGTTGGAATGGTGAAATTAGCAAGGACGATGTACATTGAAGCCACGAGTGCAGTAACCTTCAGGTAAATTATACAATTTTGTTTGAACTTTGATGTTTTGGTGTGTGTTGGGTATCTTTATAATTTGTTTGATAAAAAAAATGGACAGTGGTGAATTTGTATAAACATCAAATTTTGAATTTTAAGGTAAAATTTTCTTGTTAAAGTAGAAAGGAGTATTTAGCAGTTTATGTGTTGATTATGATGAAAATTTGGGTCTGTCTTTGAGCTCAATTAGACTAACCTGTTTAATTAACGTAAAGGGGTGGAAGATGCTCCCTTTTATTCAGACTTAGGTCTGCACATATTGTAACTTAATTAGTATGCATCCTACCAGGACTTTAATTCTGGATGCAAATTAAAAATGATGACAAATTTAAACTTGAAATTTTATGATACTGATATTTATGCTGAAATTTAATTTTGAAATTTTAATGTATTATGAATATTGATGTAAATAGAGTTAACGTTGATGTTTGTGGTAGGAATGTGTTTTTTTTATGAATGAGGATGAAAGTTTTAACTAGGTGAGCAGCTGAGGCGGAAAGAGTAAAGAGGCGATTATCAGAAGAGATTCAACAGGGCGAGAATCACAGCAAATCTTGGTGCCCAGTTCGAGAGGCTCGAATATTTCTTTTTTTACTCTGGTGAGGCTTTTTGCAGGTATCACAGATTCTTGACGCCCAATCTGTGGGGCTCGATTCGAAAACCTTAGTTCCCGAATAATGGTGAGGTATCACAGTAATATATATATATATATATATATATATATATATATACTCGTCCGTAAAGCAAAAAACTAATACGCCAGTTGTAATTTATGTTCTAACGTTTCTTCATCAATTTTATGCATTAATCATAGACTAAAAGTAAAAAAAATAAGTGAACCAGATATAAAACAGTATAGAAATACTACTTACATAATTACTATGACTTGAAAATATTAACATTTACTCATGACATACAGTTTTTCAGTGTTTGAAAATATGGACTGTAATAGGTAACTAAAGTAAACAAGATATAATAAATCATATTAAAAACTTAAACGCAAACCTTAAGATGGAAAATAAACTACCATCATCATTAGGGCTTCAGTCCTGGAACTGGTTAGACGCGCACCCCCATTGCTTCCTATTCTGAACTAACCTACACATTTCCCTGAAATTTGCACAGTCTGCATCTGTCACTATCTGATCTAGGTCTACATCTACCTCCTTTTTTCTATCTCTGATTGTAAAATATAGCTCATACTATTCCCTAAAAATGTCTTAGAATGTATTCTGTCCTTCTATGTCTTCCATTTTTTTCTACAGATATCCTTCTTCCTCTACTATTTCTATAACCTATTTGTTATTAACTTTGTCTATCCATGCTATCATCCTCATACATCTGAAACACAGCATTCCAAAAGGCTGCTACCGTTTTTCTGTCTGCTTTTCCTACTGCCCGTATTTCATAGGCATAATGTGCTGTGCTCCATACATATGCTTTCAACAATTTTCTTCTTGTTTTTATGTTAGTTGTCTTTCATCATAGGTGCTGTTCTTTCTTGTTAGATGCAGTTCGGTCCCCTTCTATTGTTCTACAATTATATACCCTATCTCTCCGACATTCAGTGGTTGTGAAGGGGGGTAAGCAGCCTGTGGCTGCCAAAATCCCCCAGCACTTTGAGACTTGCCGAATTAATAGATTTCTCATAAATCCTTTCACACAATTAACATTATTCGAGAATATTGCCCAACCAATACTTGTAGTTGCTTATAATAATCATCATGTTTAAGTACAGTTACTTTTTTCGTCATTAGTTTATCTATCCATCTTGGGACTGGTTGGATGAATACCTCCATTGATTTCTATTCTGAGCTAGCCTACACATTTCCCTGAAATCCTACATCTTTCACTATCTGTGTGCAGTGGTCTAACCTAGGTCTACCTCTACTTCTCTTTTTTCCTATCTCTGCTTCTAAAATATTCCGCAATATTCCCTCATGTTGTAGTATGTGGTCTATCATCCTATCTTTCCTATTTTTTACCGTTTTCCACATATTTCTTTCTTCCCCTACCATTTTTAGTACATCTTTATCCTTAACTTTGTCTGTCCATGATGTCTTCATCATACGTCTGTAGCACCATATTTCAAAGGCTTCTACCTTTTTCTTGCCCGCTTAACCTACTGTCCAGGCTTCACAGCCGTACAGTGCTGTGCTCCACACATATGTTTTAAGCAACCTTTTCCTTGTTTCTATGTTTGTTGTCTTTGAACACAGTAGTTGCTTTTTCTTGTTAAATGCAGCACGACCTTGTGCTAATCCTTGTTTTATATCTTTTGCGCTTTTCCCATCTGACATTATTTGGCTTCCTAGGCAGCAGAAATCCCTAATCCCTTGTAAATCATTGTTACTTATTTGTATTCTTGTTTTTGATTTTTTTCCTCACCTTTGAATACTAGTACTTTAGTTTTATTTTTGTTAATTTTCATACCATATCCCTCTTATAAAACCGTTTCCATTTCATTAAGAGCAGCTTCTAATTCTTCTTTGCTAGATACTAATACTGCTATATCATCTGAAAATCTAAGCATATCAATTATTTGTCCCTGCATAGTAATTTCAAATGTCTTCCTGAATTTGACAGTATTTATTGCTTGTTCAATGTACAAGTTAAAATTTAATGGGGATAGGACACATGCCTGTCTCACCTCTTTCCTAATGTTTACTTCTCTACGTTCCTGCTCTAGTTCTATTATTGCTGTTTGCTCTTTGTATAAGCTATGTACTATTCGTCTATCCCTATAACTCATTTCAATCTTTTTGAGTATTTCGAAATTTTTTTCCATTTTACATTGTCAAATGCTTTTTCCAGATATAAACCCTATATACACGCGTTTTCCTTTTACTATTGTTTTCTCCATTATCACTCTCAGAGTTAAAACAGCCTCCCGAGTGCCCCTGTTTCGCCTAAACCCAAATTGATCTGCTCCTAGTATCTCTTCAGCTCGTTTTCCCATTCGTCTTTGTACAATTCTAGTTAATATTTTGGACACGCGTGCTGTCAAACTTATTGTTCAAAAAGTTTCACATCTATCCGCGCCTACCTCTTTTGGTATAGTTACTATGATGTTACGTTTGAAATCTTTGGGTATCTCGTACATATAGCTTACAAGGTGGAAGAGCCGTTCTGTTACTGCTTGTCCAGCGTCTTTTAGAGTTTCTGCTTGCACCTTATCTGTACCCGGCGCCTTGCCATTTTTTAGACCCTTTACTGCTAATTTAAACCCAAGTCATCATTTTCAATGTCTGATTCCTGTTCTAACGATGTCAGTTCCTCTCCTGCATATAAATTCCGTATATATTCTTGCCATCTACCCACTTTCTCTACATTTTCTATAATGACGCTTCCTTGCGCGTTTTTTATATTTTTGCTATAGGATTTTATATCCCTAAAATTGATTCTAAGTAGTTTATATGCTTTATCTGTTTTTCCATCTTAGTTTGTATCTCTTGCACTTTTCATCGATCCATTGTTCTTTAGCTTTCCTGCATTTGTGAATAATTTCCTATTTTATGGTTTTATATCTCTGTTTTCCTGTATCGTCTGATTTATTTTTTTATTTTCGTCTTTCTTCTATTAAATTCAGAATATCCTTTGTTATCCATGGTTTCTTATTTTCTTTTTGTGTATACCCCAGAATATTTCTCGCCGCCAAGTTTAGGCTGGATTTAACTTTTTTCTATTCTGTTTTTTTATATCTTTTTATATCTTTAATATCTTTACCTTTAAGTTTCTCAAAGTCAAAGTGCCTTTTTCCGTTTCTTTCCTCAAATTTTTAAATTTAAGTGTGGCTTTCATAATTACGATGTTGTGGTCAATGTCTATATCTGCTTCTGGGTAGCTTATACAGTCTTTTACTTGGTTCTAAAACCGTTGTCTGACAAGAATGTAATTTATTTGATATCTTCCTATATCTCCTGGTATCTTCCACGTATATCGTCTTTTAGCATGATGTTGAAATAATGTGTTTGTGATGATTAAATTGTTCTTTGTCGCAAAATTTTACCAGCCGATTTCCCCTGTCGTTTCTCGTGCCTAAACCAAATAAACCTACTACCGCTCCTTCCCTTCCCTCACCTACCACTGCATTAAAATCTCTCGTAATTATTAAATTTTTATGTCCTTTTACGTATCTTAATATGTTGTCTATATCTTTGTAGATCGCTTGAAGGACAACGGTTAAAATGGTAAGAAAGTGATTGTTTTCTTTACGTATATATGCATAATACAAATTGCAGCTTGATTGCATGCACAAAGTAAAAGGCAAAGTATGTAGATTTTATAAACAGAAGCTTTGTAGAATTTAAATGGCGTATGCTTAAGAAGAATAATCTTATGGAGAAACCGTACACACTGGGTGCAATATCCCAACTATATATATAATGAGCATTGATATTTTATAAAAATAATTCTAATAAAAATAAATGCAAAATAGGTTGAGAAGATTGAAGAGAATATGGCATTATAACAAAAGTATACACTTTTAGCAGAAAAAGAACGCAAGATGGCACAATTAAAAAAATGTTTATTAAAACACTGTAAAATCTATTAAAAGAATTTGGATGCACTGATGTATATAATGTTTTTGCAGAGTTACAAAGTTCTTGCAGAGAAGAATTATATAAGGATATCAAGTATTTAAAGAACTTTTATAAAATTCAGGTAAATGGTGCAGAGAAAAATTTGTTAAAGCAGAACGTATGCTAATTCCTTCTAAATAGATGGGATTTTATTTACCTGTCCACATCGGAGTATTTTGCAATACTCAAAATCAGTTTTTACCGACTTTCGAAAGGTGGCTTACGGAATCTGCGAAAAAGAAGTATCTATACACAGAACGAAGCAAAACAAATAGATGATATACTTTTGCAATAAGCAGAGGAACGTATAGAAATTCCTATGTGGTAGGCAAGAGAAAATAAGGGAGAAAATGTGTTAACGTGAATTTGTTCAACGTTATATGCTCCAGCATAGAATAATTAAATAAAATAGTTTTTCTGAAAAATGTAGTCATTGAAATATAGTGAATTGGAGGACACCTCTTTCAAGGTGAGTTCATCAACGGATGCCTAGTTTGCATAATCCATAGCCAAGCCCTGAATGAGACCTACATAGATCAATTGGTTCAGACCTAAATAACAATACTGATTTCAATATTTTAATATATTCTATATGTAAATATATGAATTGTACGATGTTTAATCTTTAATAACGACCTCAGCGAGATACTATAAGGGAATAATTATAATGTGGTTGTTCTAAGGAGGAATATTTTTCCATTTTAGTCCGATCAAAATGTGACCTAGTCATACGATTAACTGCAGTATTTATTGACTTGAATTGTACAGAGGTGCCTTCATCTTGGAATATGGCTTCAGGTTCTCAGAGTGTGTACGATAGACTTTGTTTCTAATTCTTCCAGGAATACTAAGTCTTCTTGGTTCTAGTAATGCTACGAATGCGAAAGACGTCGACTATTCAATTATTTCACAATTTCTATTCTAGAGAACTCGTATGACCCGTTACTTCGGTTTCCTTAATAAATGTAAAACTACCATGAGCATAGGTGATGTTGCTGCTTTGCATTTCTATTAAAATTTAATCGCTGTTATCGGCATTTAACGTAAATTGTAGATACGTATAATTCTACTTTATTAAGGTTTCGTCCAATTTGCATCTTTCGAAAGCATCCACATTAGGTACATTCTTGTATTTGAGCCTTCCTTCTGGAGGTCCAAGTGCGTTTGCTTCTATAGCCCTCAAATTAGAGATATCTGTTAACACTCAGCGGCCAGAGCCGAGACACAAATCGATTATGATCTTGTTATTCAAAGAAGCACATTCGTTTTTAAACATGTATGAAAACGGATTCATTTTTGTTAGAAGATAGTAGTCAATAGCATGGATTACAAAGATAGAAGGCGCCTTACTAAGAAGCTTATGATCAAGCTCGTGAATCAGACTTTTCCTACTGTTTAAAGAGCGTATAAGATGTCCAACGCAAATGGTAGTTTACAATGCTGTTACACCCAATTTTTTGTAACTACTCCACGTTTTAGACGGCAAAGTCATTAGAAACGGAAGGATTCCTGTCTAAAATTTAAGCCCAGGGTAAAACTATGGTAAGCGGCTTTTTGTACAAAAGGACCCTCAAATAAGGTCTTCCAACCAGTTAAGTTTCTTCAACTTAGGGCAGAGCTATGAGCAGGGGTCGTAGGTTGGTATACGATAATAAAAGAGAAAATTATGGACGCCACCGTATCTTACTAATAGCTGTAATGTCTGACAATCCGAAAATAAGATACGGAAATCTTCAAAAAGAAAAAAAAAACATCTTTTGAACAACCAAAACGTATAAACATAATACTTACTTAACTTTAACACTGCAAGCTTGAATTGGAACGATGATCACGTACTGTCTGAAAATATAACCCCTTCAGGAAATTCATAGAACTAGGGCTTCCTTAGAGCCTAGTCAATTTATCACAAAAAAATTTCAAAGATTATCAATTCAAAAATATAACTAAAATGTCTTACCAATAGAATGTTGATGGCCTTTCTCTCTATTCTCATGAATTTTATGAATTTGTTTGTACCAATTGTGAGAAACTATTATCAACTTCAATAAAAATAAGATTTAGAATAACATAATCCATTTTCTATTTGGTTAAAGAAATATGTATATATATTTTATGCAACTTTATATACACTAAGGGGGGTTTTTCTTTTAATCAAGCTATCAAAGTATTTATACGTTATTTCTTATTACTTAAGTGCATTTCACAGATCTTAATTATTTATTAAAGTCCTTTAAGGAAGATATTGTGTTTTTTTTTAATAATAAGTAACAACTTTTTAATTATCACCGAAAAAGGATCCTCTTTTGGTATACAAACAAGTGTGTATATAATTTGAACCCATTTCATGTAATTAAATTTAGATATATATGAGAATTTATACTTTAAACGAAAAATCAAATAACCTTATGGTATAAAATAATCTATGTATGATTATACTTTCGAGTAAAAAGACTGAATCATAAAATGTGAGAAACAAGCGCTAAAATGTCAACTGCTAAGTTACAAACAAATTCTTGTTTAACTTTTTAGATTCTCTGAAGTTTATCTTTAAATCTTGTGAACATTTATACAAATCAAACTGTTAAATATTGAACAAAAAAAAACATTTACACCAATTTAAACTACTGTATAAATTTACAAAAAAAAATCGCTACGCTTCCTGTAGTTTCTTATTTTATGAATAAAGAAATCACTCACCACTGAAGTTTGCATGACTTCTATCTAACTCAGGTAGCAACTATTTACCAATTTATTTGAGAATGAACTTTGTACTATCGTCCATCAATTTGGTGTACAACTCCAATAACAGTTAGGCGTCCTTCACATATGTCTAGAACTATGAACTTAATTTCCCTTCGAAAATGAATGCTTAAATTCTGGTTTGTTTACAACAGGGGCACCTTAACATTTCAACTTTGAAATACTTAATAACAAAAACTTGCACGGGATGATGTTGCTTCAAAACCGTGTACATCATCTCAAGGGTCGATTAACCAAAGAAGAATACTAAACAAAAATTTCTTCACGACTCTCTAGCATTTACTCTAGTGATGGTTTCTACTTCAAATCTAAAGGGGTTCTTTTTTCCCAGCCACGTGCCTGTCGGACTCCATGATTTCAAAAAGCTCTACTCGACCACGCGTTGAAAATCTGTCTATCGATTACATCCTCAAATTAAAATAGACTAATGTGTTTTACAATGCGAGCAAGCGCAGGAAACCGAATTTTTGTAGCAACACTTTTGCAAGTATTAGGGAAACCGAATGTTACATTAAATTTATCAAGACAGATGGAGTTCTACATGATAACGAATAAATATAATAATAATGGAATAGAAATTTACGCTTTCAATACCGTAAGGGATATTTGTAAATTATTAATTATAAAAAGGCGTAAATTAACTAGGAACGAAACCGCATTTGTTACAATACGATAAACTAACATATCACTACAAATGGATATCTAGTTGAAGAAGATACCACTACATAAATGAAAACATTGACAAGCTTGCATTCGATTTGAAAACTCCAAGAGATGTTGATTCTATCCTAATAATTTATACCATGAAAATACAAACTAACTCAGGGTAGTTGGCTAGCGAAGATTAAGGACCGTGATTCGGCAAGAGTTGCTCCGATTTTAAAACTTTCGAAAGGTTTGGATTCCCTCAGAAAATTCTGGAGTAAAATATTTGTTTGAGTATCTAAAAGGACTCTGAGAAAGGAGTTAGATCTGGAAGTGCAACAAATCTTGCGGGTTTTGATCTTAAAAGGGTTGTAGCTTTTCAGGGGTTGATCGAATTGAAAAAATTCAAAACGATTAATATTTCCCAAGAATTTTTTGATTAAATGTATGTTTTAACTCTCTCAGAAACATAATGGTAAACCCTCGTGTAAAAGTGGGCTAGTTCTTTTAATTTCCATCTCATTTGTATGTCGCAGAATTATTTGGTTGCAAAACTTGGCCAATGAGAAAATAGATTGGAGAAACATTAAATGCTTTGAAATGTGGTGCTGTAAGGAAACGGTCAAAATTAACTGGTAAGGCAGGATAACAAAGAAGAGGAACTAAAACGAGTTGGTGAAAGACGATCTATTTGGAGAACTATAGTAAAGTGAAGGAATTGACTGATTGGCCATCACTTATGACGACCAAAACTGTAATCACTGATAATAGAAGAAAGTTTAGATTGAAAAAGCTATGTTGTTTTTTTTAGATATGTTGATACGAAGCAACTAACACAGAGTAGAAATGCTTGGAAAATTGCATCAAACCATAGCTGATGACTCAAAAGCCTATGAATCTGTCAAAAATTAACGAAATACAAATAAACACATGGCCGAATTCCTAATTAACATTGGCGGACCTTCTAAGAAGGTATTACACCCAATGCTAATTAAGGATGTTGGCCTACTGAAACTAATACGTTTCTAGCTACTTCATAATGAATAATTTTGTCTGGCATAAGGAAAGTAATTCGAGCATAGAAAACGAAAATCAATATAAATTGTTGGTTGTTTTGCAAAAAGAAAAGCTCGTGACCGGTTTTACTGTTCTTGCAGATCATCAGACGGACGCATCTCTTTTTGCAAAACAACCATGTTCTGAGATTATACACAAATCAAGGTGTATTTATAATACACATTGTTTCTCATGCGCCCCTATACTCGAATGTAAGCAACTAACCATCGGTAACTTGATCAACATGATCAACATAGATGGAGTTACCAGACAAAATTTTTAAAAATTTAGTCCTAAGACAAGTTGAGAAATAAATAAACAAATGATTAAGTAGGAATCCGGCTATTTGTTTATTTATTTCTCATCTTGTCTTAGGACTAAGTTTTTTAAAAATTTTGTCTGGCAGCTCCATCTATGCTGATCATGTTGGGACTTGTAAAAGTTACCGATGGTTAGTTGCTTGCATTCGAGTATAGAGGGCGCATGAGAAACATAATATTTTATGTTACGTACATTGACGACATAGACGAGGTTGAGTCAGTCGCTAGTCTACATCAGCGAGTAGGTAGGCCTACGCCCAGAAAGAACGCGTTTGGCCTCCCATTATCAGAAGAAACGACAGCTCAAGGGATTAACGTATCCCCCGCAGGAAGCGAGAATAATTACAAACAATAAATTAATTTATTGAAGCCGAAAAGTACCGTTTTATACAAACCCTAAATACTCACCACGCTATAATGCGTGCCAGCAATTCGCATAAAGAAAAACGGAACGAAGCAAAACAGGACGGATGTTTTCTTGTTGTTATTCGAACAGGAAGTGAATATTAAATTTGTTTAGCTAAAGCACCAAAGCTCAACGCAAACTTGTCGTCAAGGAAATAAAACAGGAACACCCGAATTTTATTGAAATAATTTCGCCGAATTCTTTAAAAAGGGAAAACACACCAGCATTAATTAGTGACTACTTGGAAAGACGCCTATCTAATTATGGCGTAAATTCACGTTAAAGAATTCTTAGAAAGGATATTTATTTTTAATGAGCAGAAAGATTTATCAAGTAAAATATATAGGATATTTATTATTAATTGAAATACAATTTTAAACACGCGAAAGGGTTATTTTAATTTACAGAATTAATTTTCGTGTTTAACGCCAAAGGAATTTGAGTTAAAAATTATTGTATATAAACTAAACAATTATTTACGAAAATGAACGTAACAAATCTCCCCCAGCAAAATTAAAAGGTCGGGGTCGGGAAGCAAAATAATAGGAGTGGGTAGGACCAACCACAAAAAAAACCCAAAGAGAAGAATAAGGAAAAAAATTCGCTTGAAAACTAAAAGAAAACCCGTTACGAAAAAAACTAAAGAAAACACTCTTAAAAAACGCAAAAAAGACTAAAAAGAATTTTCATCCGGCTCGACGGTCCAAGAACCGAACAAAGCCAAAAGTAAAAAAGACATAGGAAAAGAAAAGGTAACAATAATTGAGGACAAAGATAGAATGGCATGGACACTGAAAAAGTCATCGGCGGACTGATGCATCTCAAAAAGAATGAGGAAAGGTTATCAACCTCAAAAGAAGAACCGAAACGAGAAAGAGAACCAACAGTGCCAACTATAATGACAATGGTGTCAAACCTCAAGTAAGAAAAAAAAGGACAACAAGGGAGAACGAGAGGAAGACAGGAAGAACGCTGGTAAAAGAAACGACGTACTACACACTGTGGTACCAAAGAATCGTAACGAACAAAAACCAAAGAAGAGAAATGCTGGCTAGTTCTAAAGTCTACTGAGTCGTGATTTCCGAAGAAGGAAAGACGGACTAGAAAGCACCTACCACAGAAGCGGATGGACGAAACATAATTGGTCCAGGGACCGACGGCGAAGAAAACCAGCAACAGGATAAGGAAAGGAAAGTGGAACGAAAGGAACGAGAGAAAAAAAGAAAAAACCAAAAACAATTATACCAACACCAAGTATAAAACCCAAAAACAAAACTAAAATCGTACAAAAGAAAATAAAACAAAATCTTAGTGTAGTTAGGTATGAGTAGGTGTGGGCGTGTGCGTGCGTGTGCGTGCATGTGTATGTGTGTGGGTGTGTGTGTGGGGGTGTAAGAAGTGTGTGTCTAGGGTTATGCGTTTATAAAGTGTGGGTGTGTGTATGTGTTTGACCGCTGTAGTCGCCTCTTACGACAGGCAGATCGTACCCTAGACTATTCTATTCCCGGACCTACATGGGTGAAAGAAAAAAAGGAAAGCAAACGAAAGAAACCCCAGTAAAACCGGGAAGTAAACCGAAATCGCAATATTCAAAAATCATGTTCGACGGAAAGCAAAGTTGTCATAAGAATAGGGGGCACGAGGACTAGGTATTGGGCTTAAAGCGTTTACGCCGCCAAAAGGAAAATGAAACCAGATCAAGAACATTAGGGTTTCGTCGACCTATATCCTCAGGTTCGGAAGGAGCATAGAATAAAGTCTGTCTTTTTTGGGCAGTTTTCTGCCAAATAGGAATAGCAGGGGATGTAGTAGGTATAGCACTAGGTTTAGGAGGTGGCAAGGGTAGTTTAGCTAACTCAAAACGCGTCATAGAAGGTCGTTGTTTATTGTTAGGATGAGTGGTAAGAAGGTGGACGGCAGAAAAGGAAACATCATGGGTTGTCAGCATATCAACGGTGGAAAAAGAAAAAGTATTGGCTGTACGAGAACCAACCTGAGGAAAGGAAGCACAAGCGGAACACACTTCAGTTACTTTAGAGAAAGGGACAGAAGCAAAGAAAATTTGATTGACGTTATGTGCAGGACTAGAAGTATCACAGTTAGGAAAGGAAACAGCATTGGCTGTAAGAATATCAACCCTAGGAAAAGCAGCAGAACCAGGTAGAAGTTCGTCAGCATTAGATAACAGCACATCAGCTAGGATGTCACCAACCTGAGTTAAAAGAACCGAAGTAAGTAGCATTTTGTCAGCATGAGAAAAATGAGTAAGAGTAGGTAACGAAACAACATCAGGTAAAGCTTTAACGACAACGGCAACAGGCATCACAGCTACAGGTTCCCTAACTTCAACAGGACCTTCTCTGTCCGTATCAGAAGTTATCTTTACTTCAGCTACGGCTATGATTGCCGGCACAACAGGAATTTCTTAAGTCGAAGCATTCAAGGAAGCAGGAACAGGTAAAATTTTGACAAAAACGGGAAGAGGCATTAAAGATACAGGTTCGTGGACTTCAACAGAACCTTCGCTAACTAAATTAGGAGTTATCGTCCATTTAGCTACATTACATGTGATTTTTTTTCCAATGCTCCACCCGAAGGTACTACATTGGCCAGGAAGCGAGTTTTTTTACCCGGAAAATTTTTGAATTTTGCCGAATCCTTGCTGTTCCAAGCAAGGTAGGGATCTTTAACGTGCGTGACAACACTCACACACGGGACCTCCATTTTACCTCTCATCCGAACGAGGGTGTATTTTTGCGAAAAATGCTCGCCTAACATTTTTCAAGCAGACCGTGTCGGGATTTGAACCCGGGACCTTGGGCGTAGTAGTCACACACATACCATTACGCCACGGGGCCGCCTCCATTTAGCTACATTACATTTGATTTTCCAATGCTCCACCCGAAGGTACTACATTGGCCAGGAAGCGAGTTTTTTTTTACCTGGAAAATTTGGAATTTTGCCGAACTCTTGCTGTTCCAAGCAAGGTAGGGATCTTTAACGTGCGTGACAACACTCACACACGGGACCTCCATTTTACCTCTCATCCGAACGAGGGTGTATTTTTGCGAAAAATGCTCGCCTAACATTTTCAAGCAGACCGTGTCGGATTTGAACCCGGGACCTTGGGCGTAGTAGTCACACACATACCATTACGCCACGGGCCGCCTCCATTTAGCTACATTACATTTGATTTTCCAATGCTCCACCCGAAGGTACTACATTGGCCAGGAAGCGAGTTTTTTTTTACCTGGAAAATTTGGAATTTTGCCGAACTCTTGCTGTTCCAAGCAAGGTAGGGATCTTTAACGTGCGTGACAACGCTCACACACGGGACCTCCATTTTACCTCTCATCCGAACGAGGGTGTATTTTTGCGAAAAATGCTCGCCTAACATTTTTCAAGCAGACCGTGTCGGGATTTGAACCCGGGACCTTGGGCGTAGTAGTCACACACATACCATTACGCCACGGGGCCGCCTCCATTTAGCTACATTACATTTGATTTTCCAATGCTCCACCCGAAGGTACTACATTGGCCAGGAAGCGAGTTTTTTTTTACCTGGAAAATTTGGAATTTTGCCGAACTCTTGCTGTTCCAAGCAAGGTAGGGATCTTTAACGTGCGTGACAACACTCACACACGTGACCTCCATTTTACCTCTCATCCGAACGAGGGTGTATTTTTGTGAAAAATGCTCGCCTAACATTCTTCAAGCGGACCGTGTCGGGATTCGAACCCGGGACCTTGGGCGTAGTAGTCACACACATACCACTACGCCACGGAGCCGCTCCATTTAGCTACAGCTGTTATTGTAGGTACGACAGCAATTTCTTGACTACAATCATTTAAGAAAGCAGGAACAGGTAAAATTTTGACAAAAAAGGCAGGAGGCATTAAAGATACAGGTCCATGGACTTCCGGAGAACCCTCGCAGACTGAATTAGAAGTTATGGTCATTACAGCGACCTTTGTGCTTGCAGACACGACAGAAAATTCTTTAGTACAATCGTTTAGAAAAAAAACGGGAACAAACTCTTGAGAAGATAGCTGCAAGTCACCAATTCGAAGAATGGGTTGTAATTGTGTTGGAGGCACATTTTGGGGTGAGATTGAATAAATAGGGCGAGAGAAGAAGAAGTAGAATAGGAGGCAGAACTAGAAATGGAAAAAATTTTGTTAGAAGCTATATTTGCCGAAGAAGAGTAAGTTTTGATAGTAGGAGCGGGAGGACCTAAATGAAGTCTCGCAGAGAACGTAGAATGAGAAGTAGAAGAAGTTAGGCAACTAGAGGTGAGGGCAGAATTTGAAGGATTATTCAAAGACCTATTAGTAGCAGAATGACAGCTGGGACAGTTGTGGCGAGTAACTCCCTAATGTCCGCAATCATAACAATGGAGTACTTTAGGACGATTACAACGTGTCGAAACATGACCAGGTTGGTCGCAATTAAAGCATACGACCTGACGAGTAGGAGTAGAAATAGGAGGAAGAACAGTAGAACGTAGGAAAGAAGTATCGGACCTACTCGTAGGCGTAGGAGAAACCTTAACAACTCGGTCATGTGAAGCAAAAGTATTTTTTTCAATAGTAGTAGCCTTATAAACAAACTCCATGTCTTCAAATTGATGAATCAGTAAATTAGACAACGACTTCCAGTCAGAAAACCTATGCCGAAAACCACGATACCAAAGTAAAGCTTCAGCCTCGAATAATTCGACTGCAGACTCAAATAACTGCAGTTCGGATACATGATGAGCTCGTCGGAGTTTTTCTACTCGTTCCAAAAAATCATGTACGGTGAGAGTGTTTGGTAGGTAGCCAAAAATAAAGTCATTTTTAGTAATAATAAAAAGAAATTGGGAGAAACTAACTGAATAAAGACTAACCGTAACTCGGTAGAAACTTCAAAAGAAAAAAAATTGTTGCGAATACAGGACTATTTAAAACATATCCGACGGATAAACTTCGGGAACACCAATAGGAGCGAAACAACAAAATAGGTATTTGAATAGGGCTGTAGAATAAAGGAAAAATCGGTAGAAAATAACCCACTCTAGATTCGATGGGGAAAATAAGATATGCAGAGAGGGAAGGAAGAAAAAGAAAAATCTTGGGCGCCAGCGTTTTCAATGGACTAGGACTATTGGCGAAAACACAAGACCAATAATCTGAAATTAACCCACCAATAATATCAAGCGTAAGGGATGAAACATAAGTAATATCAAACCCAGAAAATGCGGGTCATGTAGGAACTTAGGAACTAACAATAATAAACAAAAAATCGGAGCAAAAATTAACTATAACGAACTCGGAGCCAAAACTAACTAAAATAAAATCGGAGCCAAAGTTACACGAAATCGAAAGCACAAGAAAATTAACGAAAACCAAATCGCATAAGAAATTAACTAAACAAAATCGCAACCGAAATTAATCACAAAATAAATCGCAGCAGAAATTAATTCCCAAAAAATCGCAGCCCCACCTTGATTTGTGTATAATCTCAGAACTTAGTTGGTTGTTTTGCAAAAAGAGATGCGCCATGATCTGCAAGAACAGTGAAACCGGTCACGGACTTTTCTTTTTACAAAACAACCAATAATTTATATTGATTTTCGTTGTCTATGCTCGAATTACTTTCGCCATGCTAGGCAAAATTATTCATTATCAACTAACGAATTAACATACATTTCGTAACATACAAATGAAAATATTACAACCCACTGCGATAACCTATCAAATAGCGTATAATAAATAGGCGCTTTTAACCTTAAACTGTAAAATATTTTATTATCTCAAGTCCACTGATACAAAATCCAACAGCTTTAATTGGAATAACAAGTTAAATGTTTTTCACATACAAGGATAAAAGCAACTCTTTCAAAATATTGTTGTACAATTTCCATTTATTAGCGATAACCTTTTCAGTTTTGGATCAATTTACTAACTTGCTTTCAAAATTTCAGATGGTTCAATATCCTTCATTTGTGACAATGTTCTTTAACAAAAGAATTTTTACATTTTTACTTTTCGTATATGCTGCTAATGGTTTTTTAAATGGATGTAAACCCAACGACAACACTGAGGAGTGTGACGGTAGAGGCATCTGCGTAAACAACGTTTGCGTATGCGACAAACGCCCAAATCCAGAACAGGTAAGAAAAATTATTTATTCATAGAAGAGATAATGACGTCTGGAAAATTTTTTTTATATGCTACCATATAATTCAATAATTTGTCACAACTTCGCCTATATAATTGTTATTTTTGCCCGTCACTATAACATTTGTCAGTATTTGCTACAAGCAGTTTTGCTGTTAGAAGGTTTTAAATTTTGCTAAACTGAAAATGATGCTAAAGGAGTTAGAACCCAGACTAGTAATTGCTGGGGGAGATCCTACATGGGTTAAACTAACTGCCGTTTACAAGCAGGAGAACGTCTCTGATTTGCTGAAATCTAAATGATTGGATACCTATAAATTATTGATAATTTTTATAAGTAAGAAGTTTTGAAGAGATAGGAGTCAAAATTATGATTAATTACGTACTTCCCAGAATTTTGGCTCCCAATTTTGTATGTAGAAACTGAACGTCGAACATTTAAGTATTTGGTTTAATTTTAGTCTTCTAGTTAATCACCATCCAAACCACAAGGATTCCGTTATTAGCATAATAAATTATCTAATGATCACCTAATTGGTGGTGTCGATACCCTGCAAAAACGATATAAATAAACAGTCTAATAAAAGATATAATTTATCTAATAGGCTGTAAACACATCAATCACTACATCTTCATGAGTTGTATTATCGAAAAGTGATTTTTAAAAAATTATCAAAGCATTCTACTAAAAAATTCTATGTTTAATCTAAAACATTGGAAGTTGAGGTGTGTAGCAGGGAACGATTTATTGTTGTTACAAAGATATTTTCTTTAGTTCAGGTATTGTTCGGTCCCTTTGTCGCACGTTTGCGTAGTTAATTTTAAGTTATTTTAAATTTGTAGTAGTAAATCAAATAGTAAAACTGTCATCTCTTGTCCCGTTATATCCTGTCGTAAAACCTCCTTTGTGCATGTGTAAATTAAGTTGAAAAAGGGATAGTGACAGAAACACTCTCACATCAATATCGGAGCGAAACGGTTGTTCGTTCGGTGAGTTCGTCAATAGTGCCGCCGAATTTATCGATAAACCCCTAAAAAACACAGTGAATGTGCAAAGTAACACGTACTATAAATCGCATACAGTCCATTTAGTTGAAGAGTAAGGAACTTGTTACGTTACGTGATTCGTGCGTAACAAAAAGAAAATCAAAGAAATGACCGGGCTCAATCGGAGATTAGGGGGGGTTGTAGAAAGCAGACTGACATATGATGTATGCGGCGGTAAGGAGTTAGTGACAATACCTGCAAGAAAAATAGTTAAGCAAACCTGAAAAAAAAAGAAAAAGTATAGCAGCAATGTTATTCTAAGTTATTATTCAATGTTAGTCTAAGTTATTCAGTACTTTGTAGAATGTAAATAAAACTGTTTAGATAAACTATATAATATAATCACGATAAAAGCATTACAAAATTTTTTATCACAAAGTGAGGTAATATTGGGGAGTAGCAGAAACGTTTCCTCACACACCAATTAAACATAAATCAGACAAAATGTTAACAAAAGATAAATAGGTAAATAAATAGGTAAGCACAATTGATATGAGTCATCCAGTATTGTTGATAAAAAAATAAATAGGTAAATAAATAGGTAAGCACAATTGATATGAGTAATTCCGTAGTATTGATCTTTCTTTCTTTCTTTCTTTTTTTTTATGTTTTAAAATATCATGCAAGTCTTTTGTAAAAGGTATCAGAACGACAAAGATATGGTAAAGCAACGGATAGATATTTAAAGTAATAACAAGTAGGAAATAGTTCAACTTACAAAAGTCCTTCAGCAACGCTTCCTTGCAACGGAAGGGGGAGATTCACGATGTCCTACGCTAACGAAGCACTTCACCCTGGACTGTGAGGGTGTTGATGGAACTTATCACACGTCACATTAATCACACCTACGCATTTCACTGGCGTTAGCAGCAGACATTATCATGCTGATGGAACTGTGTAGCATTGATAAATTCTTGTTAACTCTATTTCCTGAGACAATAATTTCGAAATCTTTTGTAACACAAATCGTAAAAAGAAAATGGTAATAACAATTTAGAATCACGCTTTCAAGGCACGATGTAATGCATTAAACTGGCAGTAACGCGAGGTGTTTTATTTGCTACCTATGGTAACAAAGAAAAATCTAATGCTTTTGAATAACGAAATTCGCGCAAGCGATGATCTATTTTAGATTCTTTGGTGTTAGAAGAATGCATAAACTACAGTATCCACTGTATTTAAATAATCCAAAGTATGCACTAATCTGATAAAACAAAGGGACACTAGACTAGATCGCACACACATTAATCCTAAAGAAAGAATCGGTCAGTTTAGCAAGTTCTACGACTATTATTTCACAAGACAAACAACTAAAACCACAAATTAGTAAAGTACGCGTATCACTAAGTAAGTCCGTCAATGTTCCGTAAAACGCACGTGCAGGTCGAGTAAACACGTTCGTCTAGAAAGCAACTTTCCTTCAAAAGGAATTAGAACTACACACTGCTACAGTTAAAATACAACTTTTACTTCACAAGAAAAACAACTAAAAACGTGCTATGCTTGTTCAGGAACAATACGAAAATTGTTACCGCATTAATTCTCACTATTGTCAAAGCAAAAGAAAAAGCAGTATTTTCAACGTAATTAATATATAGGAACCAAGAACAAACTACAACTCCTCATCTGTTTATTCAATTCGTCGTTATTCCAACCGCTTATCGTCTCTTATCTAGACTTGTATATCCACATAAGGAACAAAATTTATATTTACGGCAAGACGAGAACGATGCAATCTATAATTAATTACAATGCATTCGCCTAAGGAGTTAATAAATATCAAATATAAAAATAGTAATTTGTAGAAATGTATTTATGAATTGAGGATAGCGTAAAATGTTAAATTATGAAAAATGCCCGTTACAAACTACACCTTAGAATAATGAAACAACGCGGAGGTAAGTCCATATATAAAATTATAAGACCCCGCGCATTAAACATGGCCTTTGTAACCGGATTATTTAATTAATTAATTAGTTCCTAGTCCTTTCGCTCCTCATTTATACTTTAATTTAATCATTGTCGTAGTTTTGATTATGTTTGACGGTGTTACAAGGAGACTAACATCGTGCTTGCACATTTAATGGTAAAGACATTTGGTCGTAATGGTAGATTTTACAATATATCCCTTGTCCTTTGTCGCAAAGATTAGTGGTCGGTCAGTTTACTTTAGGTAAACTAAATTTATGAGGATTATTGTGTTGTAAATCCTTACCTTATTTTTCGTCGTCAAGTTGAGGAAACACTCGGGTTCATCCAACTTAGTATAACAAAGGGGTTGGAATTTATGGGAAACGTTAAACGTTTTTGTCGGGCGAGCACTGTGATTATTTGCATTTATCCATTAATAATTTAATTTCGTAGATTAATTAGTTGTTAGTTGTCGTGACGTATTTGAGTACGCATTGTTTTTACATTAATTTTTATTGTCATTCATTAATCATTAATCAAATATGGTTATATCAATTGATAAAGCTATTCTTGAAGCTAGATTTGTAGTTAAAAAGTTGGATTATATATACAGTAAGATTATACAATCGGAAAATGTATCGGTTGCTTTAATTAGAGCATCGATTAAAAGTGTCAAGCAAATTGAAACTCATTTCAAGTCTTTCTGCAAGGATATTTTCTTTGATGAGAAGAGTGAACAGTTGGACGAATTCTCGGCTCTTAGGGTGAAAATCGATGATTATCTATTAGATATTCGTATTATCGCTGAACAATGTAAATTAGATCGCGTAGAAAATAAGCCGCAGGTGGAAAATATGAATAATTATTTATCGGTAAATAGTGGTATTTGCTTGAAACACCTTTTTGTCCCGCGGTTCTTGGGACGCATTTCGGGTTTTGAGAGTAATCATGCAATTTATAAGCGATTGATTCATGATAATGTCAGTTTGTCACCCGTAGAAAAATTTTGCTATCTCGTTGATACACTAGATGAGTCGTCGCGTGCGTTAATAAAACATTTGTCATTAAACGATTGTGCATACGATGAAGCCTATAAAATCATTACTAATCGTTTTCAGTCCAAGAGGTTATTACTTTCAACATATTTTAATGCTCTCGAAAAATGCCCTAAGGTAAGTTCCTCAGATTCGCAAACGGAACTATGGCAATTAATTAATTGTTTTGATGAAAATATATTTGCGTTAAGGCAGATGGAAATAGATTTATTAGATTTTATGTTGTTTAATCTGTTATCGAAAAAATTAGATATAAACATTTTAAAGTGTTTCGAATTAGGAAATAGTGACGAGATTCCTTCGTTTAAAAATTTAAGATCGTACATTAAAAAAACAATGTAAAGTGTTGGAAATAAATTACATTGTTTCAGAAACATACTTAAAATCTCGAGATTCCGTGGAACAAGGGGAAAAAGGAAAGTTCGTTAGTACTTCGGCTAAAACGTCTTTAGTTGGTACCACCAATGATGGTGAAAATTGTGGTCTGTGTCAAACTGGGCATCCTATTAATAGGTGTTAGAAGTTTCTCGATAAAAGCCCTCAAGAAAGATTTGAGGTGGTAAAGCTTAGAAACCTTTGTGTCAAATGTTTAAATACTTCACATTCGGTAAAAAATGTCATCAGTCGCACAATTCGTTACTGCACTTCGATAAACGAAAAATCGGTTTCTCCACGCAGACAAACTCATCGTCAAAGGTCAGCGTCTCCTCGGAGAGCGGCGCCTAGACTTGCTTCTACTAGTAGACCTAGTGAAGACAATCTGTTGTCGGCGGTTGTGCATGAACAACCTACCACTAGCTCGTTAATTTCGACGTCATTAGAACATACAACCACGCTGTTAGTTACGGCAATGGTGTCGGTGCTTGATTATACGGGAAAATTGCAAACTGTTCGTGTAATTTTAAATAACGGATCCTTGGAAAGTTTTATGACTGATGTCACTGTTTAAGGACTAGGCTTGAATTCGTCGTTGGTGTCTGGTACACTATCGTGTGTAGTCATCCCCTCAGGAGCAAGGTCTCCGGCATATAAAATTTATTGTTTTATTTTACCTAGCATTTGTAATCAATTACCTTCGTCGTCTATAGCATACTCGAGGTTTGGCCTTAGCTGATCCTAATTTTAATACTCCTGGTAAGATTAACATGCTACTCGGAGCGGAAATCTTTGCTCAGGTTTTGTTGAACGAATCTCGTTGGAGTGTCGCTACGAGCCAGTTTCTAATAAAACAACCATTGGTTGGGTTTTAACGGGAAGGGTCGTTTCCCCCAAGAATTATATTACGTCGTTGTGTGCATTCGTTGAGCCCTTAGACAGCGACATTCGTCGATTTTGGGAATTAGAAAATATTCCCTTCAAAAAACACGTTTCTTCTGAAGAAGAAAAGTGTGAAAAGGAATTTGTGGAAAATTATAGACGTAACAAGAACGGTTGTTTTGTAGTGTTCTTGCCCTTTAAAATTTCTGAACCCTCATTCGTGGGTACAAGATCGATTTGTATTAAAAGATTTTTTTTATTAGAACATCGTTTGCTAAAAAATCCTGAATTGTATTCGGATTATAAAAAATTTATGGAGGATTATTTAAAAAGCGGTCACATGGTTCAAGTGGAATCACCTGAAAATTCGTCGGTTCATGAGAAAATGTATTACATTCCCCATCATGCTGTACATAAGCGTGATAGCACTACCACCAAATTGCGTGTGGTTTTCGATACTTCGTGTCCGGATCAATCTGGAAATTCGTAAAATGATAGCTTGGCGATTGGCCCTGCTCTGCAAAAGGCCATTGCAGTTTTGTTATTGCACTTTCGTGTACATCCTATCCTAAATACAGCTGATATTAAAAAAACGTATCGGCAGATTTTGATTAAAAGTACTCATCCTGATTATCAACGTATCGTCTGGGGATTTTCTCCGTCAGATACTATTTTGGACTTTAAATTAAATACTGTGACTTATGGAGTTTCGTCGTCGCCATTTTTGGCCTTACGTACTGTTCAAGAATTGGCAAGGTTAGAATCGATTAATTTTCCGTTCGCGTCATCGGTATTGGCGAGCGATACCTATGTTGATGACTTAGTCACTGGATGCAATTCGATTGAAGCTGCTAATCAATTAATTGGTGAGTTGAATAGTATTTGCACTAGTGGTGGTTTTCAAATAAAAAAAAAAGGAAATAGTAATTGCCCGGGAGCGATGTCTAACTTGAAGGAGTCTCTGTCCAGTTCGGAAGCAATTACATTTCAAGATAAAGATAGTGGTTCAATAAAAATTTTGGGCCTTTCGTGGCACGCTCTTACAGATGTATTTTTATACAACTTAAACGCTAAAGAGCGCACTTGCACTAAGCGTAATATTTTGTCAGCTATCGCAAAAATTTTTGATCCTCATGGTTTGATAGCGCCTTTAGTACTTTTCGCTAAACGTTTAGTTCAAGATCTTTGGCTTTTAGGCCTCGGTTGGGACCAAGAGCCTCCATTGGAAGTCGTAGAAAAATGGAAACACTTTTTGGGTGGATTGCCAGCGGTTTAGAATACTGAGATTTCGCGTCGCATCGTATGTAATAATTTTAAAAAGGTGGAGTTGTATGGATTCTGTGATGCTTCTGAAGCTGGGTATGCAGCTGTCATCTATTTTCGTTCGTTCAATTTAGAAGGTAATACTACCATGTCATTAGTATGCGCAAAATCGCAGGTGGCTCCTATTAATTGCGTTTCATTGCCCCGTCTCGAATTGTTTGCTGCCGTACTCTTGGCAGATTTAGTAGATTTCGTCAAAAATACTTATACAGATAGTAATATTTTCGCGTGGTCAGATTCTACTGTTGTTTTGTCTTGAATTCGGTCTTCCTCGCATAAGTGGAAGACATTCGTTAGCAGTCGCATTTCGCATATTCAAGAAGGTATTCCTCCATCTGTATGGTTTCATGTTAAGTCCCAGGATAACCCTGCGCATTGTGCCTCACGTGGACCTTTGGCTTCAGAGTTGGTTCATCATCCATTATGGTGAACAGGACCTTCCTGGTTAGTGCGGCGTAGCGAAGACTGGCCAGTAACGTCACTGCAAAAACTTATCGACTCATCTCATATGGACGTCGAATATCGTACTCTGTCGTTAACAGTCGTTATGTCTGAGAATTTCTTAGATTTGTTGTTGGATAAATTATCAAAACTAGATAGTCGTGATTTGTTGAGGGTGGGCGGTCGCCTACGTAATTCAGAGTTATCGCATGATACAAAATTTCCAATTTTGCTTCCTCGGTCGCATCGGTTGACTGAAATTATTATATTAGATTGTCATGAAAGACATTTACATCCTGGAAATCGCACAACTCAATTTTTATTAACTCAAAATATTATGGGACTTGTCCGCAAAGAGGGTTATTCGGCAATATTTGAAATCCTGCATTCGTTGTTTTGTAACGTTCGGTTTAATTCAACGTTTAGTATTATATAGTTCACTTTAGCAAGCATATTAAACATGCCGATTTGTGATAAAGGACAGTCAAGTAAACTGTACACTTTTTCAAAATTGCGAAGAAGGCTAGAAAATGAGAGGGGGAATTGTCAAATTTTTAAAAAAGTGTCGAGTCGCGTTTTACGTTTGGGTGTGTTTTAATTAATCTTTTGTAGGTCCACTCCGATTTCATATACCGTCATTATTATACCTATAAGATACCAATTCATAGTGGGAGTTTATTTGGATGAAAGAAAAGTGACCTCAGATTACATTTGCCGTACGCTGTAATCAACCGATTTAGTCGGGAACCTGATGCATTAACACACACCTATGGCAAAGTTAGTGGGAGGTTGCATTATCCCGACACCCACTCTCCTCGCGGTGTCTATAGTGACCTGATTCACCCCACAAACCCTTCAAGGTAAGCGTTGCACTGTAGTAGTTACTGAGTGACCAAACTAGTTCGCACGCTGGTATTGGGATATTTTACCCTGAACTATAGAATGTTCTTTTGCATCTAGCGTCAGTGAAGCTAAAAGTAGATAGTGTATTTCGCCCCGTATTTACCCTACTTACACTGTAGTCAACCGTGTAAAACAGAAAGCCGCTTGGGTGCGCATTGTATATCTATTAGTCCGTAAAATTTTAAAGTTGCCATACTTTTCCAAATTGTACAACTTGTTTCGTAACGTAAGACTGTACCAGTTGTAGCGCCTAGATAGTTCAAGTAGACTTACCGGAGGTTTGCATGCACCCGGTGTAACACGTGTGATATTTCGCGCTATAGTCTACACTCTTTTGGTCGTCAAACCTAAGAACCCGTACTGCCGTGAGGCTCAGGTGTATTCAACCTACCCCACCTTAGAAATAATTGTACTCACAAGTATATCTTTGGTAGCCCTGGCCAGTGCGAACTTCCACCTAGTTGTTACTTTTGGTTAGTTATCATAATTAATTTGATCGTAGCTGTAGCGTAGTCAATATACGCCGTACCTACATTTGCTTATATACACCTTTGTTTATGTTACTTACTGTGTTTAATTAATGTGTTCTTTTTAGCCATGCGTTTGTAAATAGAGTTAAGAGTATAATCCAGGTGCACTATTCTGTTGTAGTAATTTGCGTGAGTAGGGTGAATCAGTACATTCTACACCATGAGTTTTTCCTTATGTTCATATTGTCTTATTATAACAAGTGCAGGGGCGTTTGCTCGACCAGTAACGAGATCCCCGAATATATCTTACACAGTGACATTACTGGTGGTGCCCACCCCATTTTGCCGTCATTCCCGATTTTTGGCATACTACCAAGTTTACACCCCACTATAATTGTCATTTTAGGGCGGTTAGCAATCCCGACCTACGACTTTTATCATACCCACCCCTCACCGGCTACCGCTAGGCCGCGCACGGATTCCGATCCGTCCCTTGGTGTCGTAGTGCTGAATTGGCCCGTAACAGTTTTTGTGTAAACCCTGTGCTTTTATGCACCCTATGGTGAACCTTTCTCTGTCACGATGAATCGGTCTCGTGGCGCAAAATCATTGAAAGCGTACATTTGCTTATTTATTTGTTTCAGCACTAAAGCTATCCATTTGGAATTAGTGTCTAACTTATCGACAGACGCTTTCTTAGGTGATTTACGTCGATTTATTGCTCGAAGAGGCAAATGTATTCAAATCCATTGTGACAATGGCACTAATTCCGATGGGGCCTTTCGTCATATCTCTCAATTGATGGGCCATTCTGCAGGCGGTGAGGGAATCGAATTTGTGTTTAATCCTCCTGCTGCTTCTCATTTTGGTGGGTTGTGGGAATTAGTGTCTAACTTATCGACAGACGCTTTCTTAGGTGATTTACGTCGATTTATTGCTCGAAGAGGCAAATGTATTCAAATCTATTGTGACAATGGCACTAATTCCGTTGGGGCCTTTCGTCATATCTCTCAATTGATGGGCCATTCTGCAGGCGGTGAGGGAATCGCATTTGTGTTTAATCCTCCTGCTGCTTCTCATTTTGGTGGGTTGTGGGAGGCCGGGATTAAAACGGTAAAATCCCATTTGAAAAGAATTATCGGTGAACAAATTTTGTCGTTTGAAGAATTTTCGACGGTATTGATTCAAATCGAAGCGATTCTCAACTCATGTCCACTATGCACACTGAGTTGCGAACCGCATGATTTTTCATATTTGACCTCGGGTCATTTTCTTAATGTTGAACTAGTCTCGGTGTTACCAGATCCGAATTTGTTGTCCATAAACCCCTCTCGTTTGAATCGTTGGCAACTGTTGCAGCAAATGCAACAAGGGTTTTGGAAAAAATGGAGTGCTGAATACCTGCACACGTTGCAGCAGAAAGGTATGTGGTTGAGGAATTCCGCTACCCTACCTATTGATTCGTTCGTTTTCTTAAAGGAAGAAAATAACCCCCCTTTACAGTGGCGTTTAGGAAAAGTAGTGGAGGCTCATCCTGGTAGGGATAGTATCGTTCGGGTAGCTACACTCAATACATCCCAAGGGTTAGTTAAACATCCTCTAGTGAAATTATGTTTACTGCCAATTACTTAATATTTAACGGTATGTATACATATATTCACTTATATATGTTTGTCGGTTTAGGTTTCTTAGTTAATAGCTATAATTATTTTTAAATATAAAATAAGTTAGCTCATACTTATTTTGGTGGGCGAGATGTTCGGTCCCTTTGTCGTACGTTTGCGTGGTTAATTTTAGGTCATTTTAAATTTGTAGTTGTAAATCAAATAGTAAAACTGTCATCCCTTGTCCCGTTATATCCTGTCGTAAAACCTCCTTTGTGAATGTGTAAATTAAATTGAAAAAGGGGTAGTGACAGAAACACTCTCTCATCGATATCGAAGCGAAACGGTTGTTCGTTCGGTGAGTTAGTCAATAGTGCCGCCGAATTTATCGATAAACCCCTAAAAAATACAGTGAAAGTGCAAATATAACACGTACTATAATTCGCATACAGTCCACTTAGTTGAAGAATAGGAACTACACCTTAGAACAATAAAACAACGCGGTGGTAAGTCCATATGTGTGGTACACGTTGGAGTGTATAAAACAGGACAGCTCCAGAACGTTTCCCAAAGCGTAAAGCTTAGCAAATGGACTGTATGCAATTGGAGGTTAGGCGCGAAAACAGTAACATAGGTCAAACCGTAATTAATGTTTTGCTTACCTTGCAATGTTGTTCACCAATTTACTCCCGCGAAGATAGGTGTTGTTTACCGGTCGACGCACTTGGTCGGGCAGCAGCACTTATGCACTCGCGGTTATAGTTACTAGGTGTTGAGTCGGTGAAACGATACGAGAGAGTGTCGTTGGTCAAGCGAAAAGGCTTTATCGCTCCGCCATATGTATAGCACAACAATAATATACGATAAGGCCATCTATATTGTCAATCGCTGACCTCCAACTGTATGAAGTTTTAACATACCCCCCACCCAAAATGGTAAATTTTGTTGTATACCGTGAAATGAATGGGAGAAAAAATGAAAAAAAGAAATTAAAAAAAAAATGTTTAAGTATGTATAAATTAATCGAGTACTCTGCATTTTTGTTTCCTGCATTAAAATATAAAATAAAACATAATTTGTAGAGAAAGAAGAAAAAAAAATAAAAATTGCATGTTAGAGTGCTGAATTACTTATGGTGGAGGAAGTGGTACCACCTTGTTAATTGGGCGGACCGCTTCGCCTGTGGGTGTTTTTAGCTTTACAACTCTTGTTACACCATCTTTACTCATAGAGGATAAGTAGTGCGCAATGACGGGGTTAGCTTGATCAAAATGTTTATATATTTCTAACATGTCTCTAGCCGCCCCACGAAAATTTCGGCCCTGATCGGAGTATATGTTCGTGGGTAACCCGCGTCTGGCTATAAATCTATCTAATGCAGCAAGACAGGCTTCCGTTGTTAAAGCTGTGACAACCTCCATATGAATGGCTCGTGACACCATACAAATGAAGAGGGCAATATATGCCTTTTGAAATTTTGTCGATCGCAACGAGGATAGCTTGATTGTAAAAGGACCGGCAAAATCCAAACCGGTATGTGTAAAGCATCTTCCGGGTTCGAGGCGATAAAGCGGAAGATCTGCCATAGGAGGCTGAATAGGCTCTCCTTGGAAGCGATAGCAAGTCAGGCAGCGAAATATTCTACTTCGAATTAATTGACGGATACACGGAATCCAAAATGTACGGGTAACTAATGATTGAGTTAGCCGCGGACCCGCATGACCTGAATATATGTGATAGTAATCACATATTAATACAGCTAACCTGCTGTTTTTTGGGATAAGGTAGGGATGTTTGCTAGTTATAGAAAGGCTGGAATGGCGCAAACGGCCCCCCACCATGACTAATCCCGTGGGAGAGAGAAAAGGTGACAACGGACGGTACATTTTTGTGCTAGGTTGCCCTTTTTCTAGTAAGACGATATCGTCGTAGATGGGCTCGTACTGAGTAATTCTAATGGCAAATGTGAGAGCGCTACGATACTCAGAGGCATTTAACGGAGCAGTAGTCCTTGCAAGATTACGTTTGCGTGCAAGGCAGTTAAACGTAAACCTTTAACGTACGCAAAATTCGTTGAACTTTAGCAAGTTCGAGGACCTTTGTAGTACTACCAAGTATTGTTTCACATCAACAGTAGAGACGAGTGCGTATTGTACGGCTTTAAACCCGTCTGCAATATTGTGTGTGTATTTATCACTTGGCCAATCACAATAATCGCGGTATAAAAAATCAGGACCCTGCCACCAGAGTGTACAATTCAGTAGTTCGGATGGCCTCAATCCTCGGCTTGCAGGATCGGAAGCATTCGCAGAACTGGGAACGTATCTCCATATGGCTGTGGGTTGATTTTCATGAATTTGCACCACTCGGTTCGCAAAAATAATTTTAACTGATAAGGTGGCGTACAAATCCACGTCAGTGTGTTTGTAGAGTCACTAAAGCATATTGGATCTAGTAAATTGATGGTGTCAAATGCTAATGCTGTATGTTTCATTAGTTTTGCCAAAAGACATGCCGCTCCTAATTCAAGACGAGGAATGGTCCACGTTTTCAAAGGGCTACACGGGTTTTGGAAGCTATCAAATGTACATATATTTTGTCATCAACTTCTAATCGCAGATACACAACAGCGGCCATCGCTACGGAACTGGCATCGGAGAATCCGATTAAACGGGCTTGACTGTTGCCGATTTTCCAAATAGATCGTGGTATTGTTATGTATTCGAGAAGTGGCAGTTCAATTTGAATTTGCTGCCATTCTTGAAGAATTTCTGCGGGCAATTGTTCATCCCAATCCACCTTTTGTAGCCACAGGCGTTGCATAAGGCATTTGAGAAGAACCGTAAATGGAATTAAATAACCATTAATATCAAATATGCGTGCTATGCGTGACAAAATTCCTCGCTTAGTAGGGATGTCTGCAATATTTGGAACTTTACATCTAAATGTATCGGAACCCATATCCCAACAGAGCCCCAGAACATCACGTGTTGTCAAAGTAGGATCAGAGTTCGGTAGATTTAGAACGCCCGTCTCCGACTTATCAATAACTGAAGTGTGTGAACTTCCCATTTTCCTAAGTCGAAGTTACCTAGTTTTAGTAAATCGATCAATTCATTTTTAGAAGGAGAGTTTCTTCTACAGAATCGGATCCAGTCAAAATATCATCAATGTAAGTTGATGATCTAAGAGCTCGGAAGCCTGGGGGTACGAGTGACCCTCGTCTTCTACCAACTGCTGTAGAACACGAAGGGCAAGGAAAGGGCTACAGGTAGCGCCAAAAATAACGCGGGTATGTTCATATTCCGTTAAAGGTTCACAAGGGTGAAACCTCCAAAAAATATGTAAAAATTTTCTATCTTCTGGGTGAACGACTATAGATCTAAACATTTGTCGAATATCGCAAGTGAGTGCGACTTGAGGTATTCGAAATCTTGTTATTACAAGACCAATATCAGATTGTAATTTGGGACCCGGTAAAAGAATATCATTGAGACTTGTACCATTAATATCCCTATCGGCAGGACTAAACACGACTCGAACTTGAGTACTAGAGGGCTTAGTTTTAACCACGCCGTGGTGAGTCATGATATATAAGGACTGTTTCACAGCGGGAGTGAGTTGTCCCTGCGATACATAATTAGCAATATTTTCTGAATATAATTTATAAAAGTTTTTGTCGCGTGCAAATCGAGCTTCTAGTTTTAGAAAGCGATTGGTAGCTAATTCTCGTGTTGAACCTAATGTTCGGGTGGTGTTTTCCATGAACGGTAGTCGAACCACATACTGGCCTAACTCGTTTCGTATAGTAGTGGACTTGAAATAATTTTCACAAGCCACGTTTTCAGGCGACATTGGCGGCGTAAATGGTATTTCTTCAGCTTCCCAGAAGGCACGAATGGTGTCGCTAAGGGACGGTTCTTCCGAGATGCTAGTGTACAACGCAACCCCTGAATACGGTTGACTTAAAGCTGGTACATCACCCATAATAACCCAACCAAACGAGGTAAGAAGCGCCGATGGCTTGCCTGTTATACGCAACGAATCGTTGGGTGTGGCATCTAAGACAGCTTGAACACCTAACAGCATATCGACAGGAGCGGATATGTGAAATTCAGGATCCGCCAATTGTAGGGACGAAAATTTGTCTATTAAATGCTTAGATAAATTTGCTATCGGAAGATCTGCGGTAATACGAGATAAAACAACAGCCTGTAAATTTAAAGAAACGTTTTGATCATATATTGATGTAACGTTACAGGTAGCAATTCCATGAACCTTTTCTAGCGGAGATTGGCCTACTCCACGTATTTCAAAAGGACATTTCTTGCGTTTAAGACCTAACTTGTTAGCTAAAGATAATGTGATGAAATTAGAATGTGACCCTTGATCTAAAACCAAGCGACAGCGATGCCAACTACCGTCACATGCTAAAATTCGTACCTGCGCCGTGGCTAAAAGCGCAACGGTTCCCTGTTCATTTGCACAGGAATGAACAAGAGAGACTGGAGTAGGAAATTGTTCAGCGGAATTAGAGGCACCTGAAGAGTGTCCTACCGTGCTTTGTGGCGGAGTCGGAGTACTGCATGAAATTGGTGCCTCGATACACAGTAGCGTATGGTGCATTTTACTACCGCACCGTTTGCACTGATATTTTGACTTACAAGTCGAAAGAGGATGTGGTGATAAACACGCAAAACATCTATGATATTGCTTTACCATGTATTGCCTTTCTAGAGTGGATAAAGCTAATAATTTTGGACATCTGTAAAATTTGTGGAACTGATCGTCGCAGGCAGGACAGGGCTTAGAAACGGCCTGCTTTGCATTAAATCGTCGTGAAGTAACTTCCTGTGTGGACATTGTTACACGCTTATTGTTTACAGAATTTGTATAATATGGTTGAGGGTTAGCCCTTTGTGGTGGACTAGACACATTTTTTGATGGTGGTGTATTATTGTTACCGCTCACCAGTGCTAAGATAGAACATTTGTTGCGTAAATATTTTATAAAATCGTTAAATTTCGGAAATGTTTGATTTAAATGTTCCTTTTCGAATTCTTGTCTCGACTTCGGGTCTAATAAACCGAGGGACAAAATAAAAATATGTAATCGGCCAACTCAGGTAGCTGCATGTCGATAAGAGCTGTGACGTTGGCTTGCAGAGTTTCACATAAATCACTAAGAACTTTTGGGGAATCCGTCTTTAGTTGAGTTAGTGAAAATATTTTGGATAAATAATGATTAGCAATTATTCGTTTATTAGTGTAGCGTTGAACTAAGAGATTATAAACAACCATATAATTTTCTGGAGCAAATCGAACAGATTGTGCTAGCTTTAATGCCGTCGCATCCAAATAAGTAAGCAAATATGTGAATTTTCGCAATCATTAAGTGTGTTATTGTTGTGAATAATGTTGTCATATAGAGATTTAAACGCACCGAATTTCTCGGGGTCACCTCGAAATATATCTATTTTTATTTCTGGTAAATGAACATTAGATCTGGTATTTCCAGAAGCATCAATAGTATTTACATTGGGCGTTGTGTCTGGAGCGACATAGCGCGCCGCATTAGCTAAAATGTCATAGTACATAGTATTGAACGTAGATTCTAGATTAACGGTATCCGTAAATAAGGTTTTATAAACGTCAGAGAGTGACGATAATTCATCTAAGATATCTAAAAATTTTGTTCTTACGTCATCTAGCTGACTAACACGAGCTTTAAATTGATCAAGATTAGTTGGTAGCGTAGAAATTAAATCGTAACAATCTTGCAAACATCGCCAGTACCTTTCTTTGCGATTTGTTAATCGTTTAAATTCAGCAATAACTTCACGTTCTGGTTCCATATTGTACCAGGTATACTCGTAACAAATTGAAATCACAAATAACTAATGGAAAATGTAACGCAGTTGCAAAGCCTTAAAGGTAAACACAGTACTCGTGGAGAAGCAATGTTAATGCTGATACAGGCTTAAACTAATATAAGTGAATTCAGAACTCTAAGAAATAAAGTGCATTAGGTACGTAATATTTACAAACAAAAATGTAAACAAACAGTTTCGTTAAAGTCTTTTGACTTATTTTGTTATCTACACAGCTGATTGATAAGCGTAGTAACAAGATGTTAATGAACTACAAACTTTAAATAAATTGGAACAAGTTTTTAAACACTTGTAATGCTAAATGCAAAGTACTCGTTTATTGATAATAATTGAAGTTTGAAATCTTTAATAGAAATCATGCATTTTAATATTCAAACCCACTTTTAGAAAATAGTTTTGAAAATGAATTAATGTAATAATTTAAATTATAATGATCCCGCTAATGAATTATATTAATTTTGACTATAATTCAAAGCTTATTTGTTCAGTAGGACCACTTTTGTGATATGAGGCTCAGAAGGACTACTTTTTGTGGTATCCGGCTCGAAGGACCACTTTTTGTGTGGTACACGTTGGAGTGTATAAAAACAGGACAGCTCCAGAACGTTTCCCAAAGCGTAAAGCTTAGCAAATGGACTGTATGCAATTGGAGGTTAGGCGCGAAAAACAGTAACATAGGTCAAACCGTAATTAATGTTTTGCTTACCTTGCAATGTTGTTCACCAATTTACTCCCGCGAAGATAGGTGTTGTTTACCGGTCGACGCACTTGGTCGGGCAGCAGCACTTATGCACTCGCGGTTATAGTTACTAGGTGTTGAGTCGGTGAAACGATACGAGAGAGTGTCGTTGGTCAAGCGAAAAGGCTTTATCGCTCCGCCATATGTATAGCACAACAATAATATACGATAAGGCCATCTATATTGTCAATCGCTGACCTCCAACTGTATGAAGTTTTAACACCATATATAAAATTATAAGACCCCCCGCGCATTAAACAGGTATCATCCGTCATATTTAAGTACGAAGTATTAGAATATGGAGATCGGTTTTGTGTTGAGAATCTGGCATTGGCTGGAGTTACTCATTGTAAGGTCTCTGGGAATATGATGTTGAACTGTTATAAACTGAGAATATCGAGGAGGTATTCAACAATGTTGTATCAAACAATGCGACTGCATAGTAAATAGTATTTCGAACGATTACATTGCGATAATGGAATCATTTTTTGGATCACATCTTAGATGAACATGAAGAAATTGTATAAAAGATCATCTCCAACGGCTACTTTTGCTTTCTTTCGTCAAACAGTGTAAGAATGAATGTCTTCTTGAAGATTTGGTTTAATATTAAACAAGAAGTAAGACAATGCTGTGTTGTTTCCATAGTTGTTTAATGTTTAATGAGCGATGCATGTGGTATATTTCTGAATCATCAATAATTACTCTTTGCTGACGCTGCTGTTGTACTAGCAAAAAATATTATTGATTTGCAAAATATGTTAGATAAAACGAGTCAGGTGTTGACTGAAACGGATCTACTGTTAGATGCATCAAAAACCTATGCCATTCGTTTTGATAGCAGTGGAGAGCTCGTGGAAAATAAATGATTTTGTGTATCTGGGAAATAGGTTTAGTAGGGATGAATAAGAAGATTGAACACAAGGCGAATGCTTCCCGTAAAATAATATTGAGCACACGGTTTCCTGTGATAAATGAAGTGGTGTCAAAAGAAGTAAAAGTTGCAGGAAGGAGCTAATTCCGATGTTGTAGTATGGATGTGCAACTGGGGTGTGTCAATATAAGTATATGACCCGAATAAATGCAGTCGGTACAAGATTTTTCAGAAGTATATGTGGCAAGACTTGGAGAGAGATGTGGTTAGAAGTGAATGAACCAGGAATGCTTGTAGTTTGAAAACAAAATCAACAGATCAGTATGGCAGAAACATGTTGCGATGGTTTGGTCACGTAGAAAGAATGAGTGACGAACGTTTAGTGAAGATATTGTATAGAGAATGAGAGAGCGGTTCGAGAAGAAGACAGGCCACGTAAACGGAACTGGACGTGTTGGATGAAAGTATGAGAAGAAAAGAACTTAGGCTATATAGGTGTTAAGGAAACGGGAGAAGTATGTCAAAACAGAGTGGTTTGGAAGGCGACTGTAAGTAGAGTCTGAGGTTCTGCAAAATAAATTAAAAATTAATATTAAAAAATGTTTCAAAGACCTACCCCTTCTAGGGAATGGGATATGTGTATTTGAACGTATTAGAATGACCATTGATGTTTTCAATATCGATGAAAATTTAAACAACTTGGGAAAGTACAGTTTCAAACTGACAACCGGTTCGTAGAAAGATTGACAGACAAATAAAACAAATTTCAGAAACCAGAATGTACGTTAGAACATAATTCTTTAGAAATTTTAGTTAATGGTAGAAGCAAAGGCTACAAACAGCAGGTGGTTTGAAAATAAGATAGAGACGGGGTGTCAATAGCATTGGGTAAATAAGGAGGACAAATAACAGACGTTGGATATAACACCCGTTTAAAGCGCGCGATAAGTGGTAGACGCTAACCACAATATCGATTTTAAGTTGCTGTAGTGGGATTTAACAAAGACGGTAAATATGAGTTAGACGAGGATAACATAGTTGGATGATAGACCTACGAATGGGAGAAATGTTTTTGATTGACTGATCGTAGAGTGGAATGAGAGAAATTTCGAGAAGATCGCGACCGTTGTGCTTGTTAGCCAGTGTTTCGGACTAAAAGCGGTGTGGAATGAGAAATTCTGAGTTTTAGAAAGATCGTTGCATATTAAATTTTCAGAATCGTTTACGATGGGAGTGCTTTTTGATGGAAACGGGGTACAGGAGGTATGTTTCAACTATTATAAATACATTAGCAGACGTAGTAGGGTTTTCTTACTTCACTTACTTCTTCGGTCCGCTTCAGATTTATATGGTAACATCTAAGTTACAATTTTATAAATTTTTTCAACAAATATTTGGATGCCCCATGGGTTCAAACATCAGTCCGATACTTGCTGATCTAGTTATGAATACTCTATTGGACAATGTCATAGCTATTTTACCATTTAAAATACCTTTTCTTAAAAAATTTGTCGATGACACCATAACAGCAGTTCCTGAAGATAAAATAGAAGAAACTTTATGTATATTTAATAATTATAATCCTCACATACAATTTACAGTTGAAAAAGAATGTAACAGAGCAGTTCCATTCCTTGACACATTGCTAATAAGAAACAATGAGAACAAAATTATATTAGATTGGTATCAAAAAACAATACATTCAGAGAGATATTTGAATTTTCATTCCTACCATCCACTAAAAACAAAAATAAATATAATATTAGGTTTAAAACAAAGAATAAAAAGAATTTTTCATCCCTCTTTGTACCCAAAAAACATAAAAATCCTTACTAATATATTAAGAACTAACAATTATCCACTCCATTTAATAAAGAAATTACTATCCGAACAATTTAATCCCAACACAAACAAATTAAATGACAGTAATCAAAACACTACCAATCAATTATTCACTTACAAAACAATATCATATATTCAACATTTAACACCAAAATTAATAAAAGTTTTTAAAAATGAAAAAATAAAATTTGCTAATCGAAACGTATTAACATTACAAAATATTTTTACTAAAACTAAAGACAAAATATCTAAAATGAACCAGAGAAATTTGATATATAAAATTAACTGTTTGAATTGCGTTCACTCTTATGTTGGGCAGACCTCTCAACTATTAAAACAAAGGATAACTCAACATAAGAGTGACATAACTATCAAACCAAAAGCATGTTCATTAACCACACATGTAATAGATAAAAATCACAGTATGGATTTTGAAAATCCAAACATCTTAAGAATAGAGAACAACAAATCAAAAAGAAATTTTTTTGGAAATGTATCATATTTTTAAAACTAAAAATACAATAAACAAGAAAACAGATATTAGTAACTTAAGTTCCATATACACATATTTATTAAATTTTGAACAAAATTAATGACAAAAATTAAAGTAAACACACACACACACACACACACACACATACACACACAAATGCATACACTATACACTCACATCAATATAATATACATGCACACTCACACATACTTATGCACTCGATACTCTGTCATCAAACAAATTAGTCATCTTATATCCTATGAAACAAAAAATCTTTTACATCAAAATTTATGACATCAAATTGATGTATATACAAGTTTAATATTTACAATTTATGTTTGAATACTTTTAATTTTGTTAGTTTTACAAGTTTTTCCAAGATTTTTATTATGTTTGTTATGCTAGTTTTCAATTAACCTCAAGTTTGTACGTTTATAATTTATGTACCACATTTGTAATCTAGCGTATAAAAAATTTTTTAGATAGCCTGTGATTAAGAATTTAAAATAAATTCGAAAATTTAGGCCATAAAAAGAGTTTTTAACTTAATCCAGTGACCTCAAACCCACAAATCAATTTTGAAATACAAATATTTGGGTCGTAATTATTTTCACTTTATATATATATATATATATATATATATATATGTATATATATATTGCTATGTTTCCATGTATTAGAATCGAGCCTCACGAATTGGGCGTCAAGAGTGCTGTGAATTCTACAAAAAGCTATTCATTACCTTAACTGTTCCGTTGACTTTCTTCTGTTAATCGCCTCTTTACTCTTTTCCGCCTCGGCTGCTAACCTAGTTAAAACTTTCATCCTCAATCATAAAAAAAACAAACACATTCCTATCACAAACACCAACGTTAACTCTATTTACATCAATATTCACAATACATTAAAATTTCAAAATTAAAATTCAGCATAAATTTCAGTATCAGAAAATTTCAAGATTAAATTTATTATCATTTTAATGTGCATCCAGAATTAAAGTCCTTGTAGATGCCTACTAATTAATATAACAATATATGCAGACCTGAGTCTGAGTACAAAGGAGCATCTCCACCCTTTACGTTAATTAACCAGGTTCGTCTAATTGAGCTCAAAGACATACCCAAATTTTCATCATAATCCAGAACATTTAATACTAAATACCCCTTTCTACTTAAACAAGAAAATTTCACCTTAAAATTAAAATTTTGTTGTTAGTACAATTTCACTACTGTCCATTTTAAGTAAATCAATTATAAAGTTATTCAACACACACCAAAACATCAAAAATCGAACAACAAAGCATAAGTTACCTGAAGGTTAATGCACTCGTGGCCCCAATGTATATCGTCCTCTGTTAATCACACCAATCCAACTGGGTTATGTTTAGGTCCTCGTATTGCTGGTCGCCTTTAAAATTTTCTACACCACCATTCATCTAAAGTTGTTTCAGTGCTTTTCCGGAACTCATTTGTATATATCTGAAGCTTGTTTTGTGGATCCAGACACGTTTACGAATCATTTAATTATTAACACCCCCGAAAAATAGCAAAGAAATTCATACTTCTTTCACAAATATACGCCAAAACTGCCTACTTTTGTGTATTCATTTGTCGTTGCAAATTTGACTAATTGGTACAGTGATACTAGACTTTATTACCTTGTATCTTCTTTTCTAAGTGCACTAAATTACATTCATTGTAGCACGTAAAGAACAAACTGTTTTAAATCACCAAAATATACGAGCAAACTGTTTAAATTATTCTATCAAAATCGGAAAACTAAAAGCACTGTTTAACGCATTGAACCAAATCGAAAATCTAAGAGAGCGAAACTCATATTAACCCGGGTATATATAGTGGTTAGCCTGTCTGTCGGTTTTGTCCTCAAAACGGCCAGTTTCTAGAATTTCGTATACTATGTTCCCATCTCGACCGCCTGTGCGTCGGTTCTTATTAAATTTGCACTCGCACCAGTTAAATCTCAGAAATTTCGACACGGCTCGCAACGTCTGGGAATAACTAATTAATTTTATACAGAAATGTTATTTTTACCTCTCAAGTTTGCCTCTTATTTTCAACCAATCGCAACCCAGTGACGTTGCTCAACTCACGCCTTTTACTATATGTGTCTCTGTCTTGCGCATATCATCTGTCTCTATCTACCCTGTTCCGAGTGGTACAAATCTATATTCTTTAGTATCGGTTATTTTCAACCCACGTGGACTTGTGAAATAACCCACTTTATTAGCATTTCCCGTAAATATTAAGCAACGGTTTCTCCAACATTCTCTGTAACCATTTGTTATCTGCAACTTTTATGCAGAACATAAAACATTTAAAAATACGCAGGTGTTCAAACATAATACTTCTACGATCTGAATATTATTGGGTTTTTACTAGCTTTTATACATATTATATGTTACTAATGGTCCAATTAACTCCAATTAAAATAATACCCTTTAATTTTTAGTGACTCCTAATCAAATATTAATTATTATCTGTACATTTTGTTTAATACCGGTTACTTAAAATTGAGTTAATCAATATAAATTTTGCACGTAATTTCTATTTGTTTCTTTACTCGGAATAATTAAATTACACGTAGAGCATTTTAATACTGCTTCTTTTTATAGAAGGCGTCTTGTAAATAATTTAAATCTCTTCTTTTAATGAAACGAATGAATTTTTATGCTTCACGGTTTTAATAACGCGTACCTTTTCCCAAAGCTTCTACACGGTGATTAAAATTATTTGATGTGATTATTTAATTTTCTACCCTGGTCTAAATATGAGTAATATATATATATATATATATATATATTTATACAGGCGTGAAGTATTTACAACAAGTTGCGTCGGTCCGCGGCGTCTCGGTACGCCTTCCTCACAGCAAACCTTCTGGGGTCGTCCCGGGGACGAGTGTCGGTTCTACGCTAAGGCATCGTCCATGCAGCGTTGTGGCGTCGGCGTTGGTGTCGAAGTTGGCGTCGCCGTGCTGCCTCGGATTCAGAGCAGAGCCGAGGTCTTCTTCCGATGGTGCCCCGGGCCAGAGATGCGCCTGGGCGTCGGCCTCGTCGTGCTGCCTTGAGCTCAGTGCAGAGTCGAGGTCTTCTCCGACGGTGCCCCGGGCTAAGAGAAGCGCCAGTGTCTTCCAGTGGTTCCTCAGGCTAGAAGAAGCACTGACGGTTCGACTGTTTCTCTTTAGGGTAAGAGAAGCGCTAGGTGACTGAGTCCAGTGACGGTCTGGTTAATGCGGCTGTTTTTATACTCTTCCTTGAAGCTGGAGGGTGACGCGCAGCCAATTAGCGTGCACGATTTTTATGTTGGGGGTTTTGGTCATCGTAAAATGGGCGAGCCGTGTTAAGCTATATATACGGATGTTGTGGTGGCGCGCCTTTCTTATAAGATGTGGATTGTCACGAGACAAGGTCTGTGACAGGTATTACACAATAAAAACATTACATTACGATGCCAAATCTTGGTTCTCATAGCCATGCAACCGTTTATGAGTAAATTAAAATAAATTACTTACGCGATTTTCATGATCACCAGCAGATGACTGTCGGAATGTACTCCGGCCGCCAGCATGCGTGGTAGTAGTAGTGTGTCTGAAACAGGTCGCATAAGAAAAAAACTCATACGCGGTAGCGGTTAAACTTAATTGCTATAATCAACAACAAGAAAAGCCTGAAGGAGATTTTCAGCAGCGTTAGGACTTACTTTTTTTCCGGCAGCAGTAGACTTAAACATAGAGACGGGTAGAACATCAGCTGCAATCGGATTTGCTTTCTTACCAACAGCAGATGCACGAACAGGAGCAGGTAAAATCTTCACAGCATCTGCAACAAGCACCATAGATCCGGGTTCACTAACTCTATCGTGTCAGACACGACAAAAATTCCCTTGACAGAATCATTTCGGGCGGCAGTAACTAGCTTTTTAGTGGTTACGGTGAAGATTCAAAGGGGTTTGTGACTAAGAACCGATCAGACTAGCCGAAGAGCTAAAAAAGAATACCTCGCTAGTATGAATCAATGCTCCAGGACTTACCAATGCATCCAGCAAGATCTTCTTGTTCGTGAAACCGCAAAATGGGTGCATTGCGCCTGAAGACAAGAACGGTGTTACCCATGTGGAGGGTGTGTATTTCACCGCCGAGAGCAGGATTAAGAATGAATGGAATTCTGGACCACGAAAAGATAAGCAATCTCCCATATTTTATTAACATGTGTTACCGAAACACTTTCAAATGTCGTTATTAGTTAACCAAACCGGCAAAGTTGACTACAATTGCGCTTATTAAGTACTTTTAAGGAATCTTGTGTTATTCAAACTTGTATTCCTTTTTAAAAATAGAACGAATGCATTCTTTGGAAATCACCAATTGTAGATAATCCAATATATTTGCTAGAATAATATTTCTGAGAGCCACGTTTTTGATAAATCAACCATGATAATTATTCTTGTAACCGTGTTGATGATCAGATTTGTGGAGAACCCGATCATGGGACGTGCGGTTGCAACAAATGTATTTGCAACAAAAATTGTTCTGGCGGCGACTTTAGCTTTTCTAAATTGCCATGTGGCAAAGGTATTGACATTTATGCAGATTTTGTTAGCTCTGACGAAAGCAAGTGCGGTTGTGATAAATGCATTTGCGACAAATGTCGTCATGAAGATGTTTGTGAAATGATCGAGTAATATATTTCGTGTTTAAAGTTTGTTCAATTCTTCTAAATTTTGTAATAAAGAGTGTTTATCTACTTGTTTTTTATTGTGGGACTAACTGTCTATTATCACCCAAGCTGTGCCAATGATAGAATCAAAATTGAGAACTTTGACAAGTTCACTTGGTGATAGTGGATTACTAAAACTATCAAAATAGACTGTTCATTTTTGCATGCTGTTCATCGAGTTCTGGCAACAAGCGAGGTATCGCGATTAAAGGGAAGGGAATTACGCATAAAAATGTCTCGAAACTATAGCACTTGTAATGGTTTAAGATATTTGGACGTATCATCATTGATTAATACTCGTACGGAAGGTTTAGCGAGTATCTTTATTGTGACTGTTTTGTTGGTTTACGGTGAAGCTGTTGTGTAAAAGTTTTGGGCACAATTCAATTCCACGACAAAAGATTTTCAAATAAAAATCTCACCTGATTGCAATAAACTCAAATTATGTATCATGGAAGTCTTTCTCCTCAAATTGCTGTGTAGGTGAATGTTTTTGCGGTTTAGATGCTTCCCTTCATAGAGCCCAACTGCCAAAAGTTCTGACATTTACTATTGTTCTAAAAAGTATGTTATAATTATTGATTGTTTCATACTACTGTCTAAAAAAATTTCAAGATAAATTATGTCACCATTCGATAATTATACTACAAGTGCAACTCTGATCGACGAATCCAAATTTAGTACACACAAGTAACTAGTCCCATTTTTTCTAATCCTAACATTAAACTTTGCGCATAGTCAGCTGACAATCCTAATGTTATATACCTATTTGCAGGTTATCAGTGGAAAATATTGCGAATGCGATAACTATTCTTGTAACCGTGTTGATGGTCAGATTTGTGGAGGACCCGATCATGGGACGTGCGTTTGCAACAAATGTGTATGCAACAAAAATTGGACTGGCGATGACTGCAGCTGTTCTACATTGCCATGTGGTAAAGGTATTAGCATTTACGCAGATTTTATTTGCTCTGACGCAGGCAAGTGCGTTTGTGGTAAATGCGTTTGCGACAAATATCGTCATGGAGATGTTTGTGAAATGATAGAGTAATATCCTTAGTATTTAAAGCTTTTTCAACTCTTCTATATTTTATAATAAATAGTGTTTAATCGTACGTGTTTTTTATTGTGAGACAAAATGTCTATTACGGTTCAAGCTGTGCTTATGAAAGAAACAGGACTGAGTACTTTGACAAGTTATTTCAATCGCGTTATCTTGGATAAAATCGTGTCCAAGTCGTTGGAAGGCTTTCGTAGCAAATAGAACTACAGAAATAAAAAACATTTCTGACACAAATTCTTGGTATCATGTTGATACTCATTCTAATCCCGCTGACATAATTTCAAGGGGTTGTATGCCCTTAGAGTTATGTAACAACAAACTTTGGTTCAATGGGCCCAAGTTTTTATTCGATGTGAATTTCAAACCTAAAATATTTAACACGAAAAACCAAATAAATTTACCGGAAATCAAGGTGCTCGTTACAAATGTTAATTTTTCCAATGAAGAATTAATTGCTTTCACAAGTAATATTTTTACGAAATATTCCAGCTTTACTAAACTAATTAGAATAATTTTAATTGCAAAAATAAATCTAACAAAATCATTACAGAATTATCTTTGAATGAGCTAAATGAAACCGAAATGATTTTAATTAAACTCGACCAAAAAATTAATTTTGGTAACGAAATTAAATCTTTAAAAAATTCTCAAGTTATAACTAATAATTCAAAAATTCTATGTTTGAATCCTTTCTTAGATAAAAATCAAATTTTACGCGTAGGAGGACGCTTACGTCGAAAAGGGCGAAAAGGCGAAAAGGGGGAAATTCCACGTAAGTCTATTGTTTCCCTATTCACCAGAAGTAGCACAGAATGGGCAAGAGGAAGATTAATGACGGAAAGGATAGAGATAGGTGAATTTTAGTATAGATATAGAATAGAGAGATAGCTATAGGTGTATATAGAAAAGTAGAAATAGAAATGGGTATGTAGAAAAGTAGAAGTAGAAATAGGATAAATATGGTTAGGTGTATATAGAAAAGTAGAGATAGGTGTATAATAGAGTAAAATTTAAATAGATAAGGATAGAAATAGGTGTATATAGAAAACTAGATATAGGATAAATATGGGAGAGAGTTAGATATAGGTATAGAATTAGTTAGGTTGAGTTAGGATAAGAATAGATAGGGATAATAGGTGAGGTTAAAGGTTAGGAAGACTGAAAATAAAGACAAAGATACAAAATGATGTATATAAAGAGTCAATAAAGGACTAAAAGGGGAAATGAAAGAAGAAAAGACAATGAAATAAGAGGGTGAAGAGCTAATAATAGATAAAAATAGTTAGGTAAAAGATAGTGATAGCTGTGAATAGGTAATTAGAAATAAAGATAGGTGTAGATAGATAGAAATAAGTAGAGATAGAGGTAGAAATAGATAGAAATAGGTAGATAAGTAGTGATAGGTGAATTAAATAGGTATAGGTAGTGTTAGGTGAGTAGATAGGTGTATAGAAATAGCAGATAAAATTAAAGTAGAATGTAGATATTTAAATTCAGAAAAACCGGGGATAGTTTTTCTTAGAATTGAAATAGGGGGATTATATAGTGGTTTTAAAAGATCAAAAATAAATATAAGCGAAACAATTTCAAAACACCCTGTATAAAGAAACAACCAGAAATTACGTGCGAAAATTATATTAGTTAATTCATTTTTAAGTATCCGGTATTAACGAAATTTTATAAATAATTAATGAAATTTAAGTAGGTTTGCAAAGAAATTAAAGGGTAGAAGCCAATGCCATTAATTTAGTAATTAATTTGAATTCATTGAACGAGTATTGAAGTATAATATGCATAAAAGCGTTTAAAAACCCAATAATACAAAATGAGACGCATTTGCTAACGTACAAATATATCAAGAGGGTTAAAATACGTGGAAAATCCAAATCGTAGAAGTGTTAGTTAAAATATTACGAATGAACACCTGCGTATTTTTATAAAGGTCAAGTTCTGCTTAAATTGTGTAGATAACAAATGGTTAAGGAAAAGGTTGGATAAACCGTCGCTTATATTCACGGGAAATGCTAATAAGGGGGTTATTTAACGCACGCAGACAGTCCACGTGTGTAAACAGTGAACAAACAAGGATATCGATTTTTTAACCACTCAAGCAAGGTTTAACTGAGACGTAGAAAACGTATAAGCATGCAACCACAATAGTAGAGGAGGGATTTGAGAGACGTCATTAAGTCTACGATTGGTCGATATGTTAGTTCAACTTGATATAGACACGAGGATAGTGTAGCGGGATATTCTTAAAATTTCATAACGAGGTATTGAAATTCGCAGATTTGAAATTGGGGTTGAGTGAAAAATTGTGAGAATGTGTGTGGTGTGCAGTGGATTTCGGATAAATGGGGGTCTGGAGAGGTTACAGTCGAACGACATAAATACTCTAGAGAACTAGGACTCGCTCTCTTGTCTTTTAACTGCGTGTCTTATTATTTCGATCGTTCCGAAAGCACATATGAAAGTTAAACATGAGTTGTAAGTATTAACAAATAATTTAACGTGTATTGCTTAGTGATAGCCTCTAAATTAATAAAAACGCGGTTAATGTGCCGAGATTATTTTATTGAGGTATCACCTATAATTTTTAATCAACTCGTGTCGGGACATTAAATAACGTAAATTACTGTGAAATAAAATTTGGAATTTGGTTACACCGAGAAGGAGGCGTTGGCAGATCAACTGAAATGGAAGTCGTCTAGTAATTGAGAGAATCGACCTGCTGACCAGATAGAAATTTACATGGCAGCATCTACAGAGCGAAGATCTTCTAGAAATTCCAGGTAACGATTTAACATTGTGATTCCTATAAACTGTAAATCTTGGGGTGGCGTATGAGAGTGTTTTTCAAGGTAGTGTGAATTATTTGAGTATTGAACAGAATTTGTGTAAATAACTTTATTACGGTATTATTCAGAAATTGAAAGTGTCTAGAAAGCTTCTAAACGTTTTATCAGAACGTGAAAGAGTACATGGCTTTGTTTTCTTTTAGTTTTAGAGTATGCAAAGGACACGAGCATACATTAATTGGGTTATTATGAGCTCACCATATCCCACAGTTTACGTAGAGTATTAAAATAAATTATAATGAAGGAATTTTAGAGAAGGTATTATTCAAGGTCCATTTACTCCGAGTACATTTTATGTGTTTGATGATTTAAAAATTAAATACAGGACATTACAAAGTAAAATTTACTGAAATGTAACGTGAACAATAAAATAATAATGAATTGCATTTGTAAATAGGGATAAATAAAAGATTGTATGTTTGTTGTATTTTGTGGTTTTATTGGGCGTGTGCGTGAATGATAGGATTTATGAATGAATATAGCTATCCAAAAGGAGGTGCTAATGAGCTAGCCGGAAGCAGTTGAAGAAGGCCATTCAACCGAGGAAGAGAGGAAAACGGGTAAGCAATATTTTTTTGTGACTTATTTAAAAATTTTGGAAATTTTTCTATTTTCGAATTTGAAAATTTAATGTAATTTTCGAAAATATTGTTTGTTGGTGAGGATCTTATCCGAGTTTCACGGCATAATTTTGACGCCCAATTCGTGAGGCTCAATTCTTATAAGGTTACACAGTAATATATACAGTGTGTACAGTATAAAATGCAGTACATGGGGATCTTGGAAACTGTAGGAGATACGATCTTGGTTAAATGGGACAAAAGTTGCATAATCATGAGGGTATCTCAGATCCGATTTCAAACTTTAAAATTTTTTTATAGGTTACTAGATAGAGGCAAAAAACACAAAATTGACGATTTCTTTATTTGCTCGTAGTTAGTCTACTATTTGAAATAGAATGTTCAAATTTGGTACATCATGGTAATTCCCCATTGCGCTTCATATTTTCAACTTAGATTTTGTCTAGGGTATCTAGATTTCGCGTGACGATGTTCAACTTTTATTTTAAATAGCCGCCATATTGGATTTTACATTTTGAAATGCTGACAAAAACCCTTTCCAAAGAGTTATAACATGGCTATGTTTGATTAAATCAAAACACTAAAAATCACATAACTATGTTTTGGTCGTAGTAGGCTTTAATTTCCATTATGACAAAGAGAAACAATTGCTCTAAAAATTTTAAACTCAATTTTGAGTGGTAATAAAAACAGTAAAAAACGTAGAAAATTGAAAATAAATCTGTATTAATCAGAACTTACATAACTATGCATTAACAAAGAATAAATACAAACTAGCATCTATTCAATACAAAATATTATTTAAGCTGTTTTTAGTTGTCATTCATGTTCAGACAATTGCAAATTAACAATCAAGGAAACAATATATAACAATAGTCAGCCACATGAATTCATTATTTATTTTAAATGTTCAAATAACCCCCCATTTTGTTGAACACACAACCGACACCTTTTATAAACATCTTTACAAGATCGTATCATAGTTGGATTTATTTTATTTACGGCTTCTTGGACTGCTTGTTGTAATTGGCCTACATTATCATACGTTTTTGAATACACACAACTTTTTAAATGGCCCCCATATAAAGAAATCTAGAGGAGTTAAATCCGGTGATCTCGCTGGCCACTTAATTGGTCCCCGATTTCCAATCCAGTTTTCATTATACTCAGAATTAAAAAAATTTCTAATAATCAGAGCATTGTGGGGTGGAGCGTCATCATTTTGAAAAATCATATTTTGCAAAGTAGCGAGTGGTAGCTCCATTAGTGTATCTGCCACATTTCCCTGCAATAAATCTAAGTATCTCGCAGAGTTTAAATTTGCATCATAAAAAAACGGACCTATAATGTACCTTCCAATAATACCAATCCAGACGTTGAATCCCCATTTAACTTGATGTCTAACTTGGCGGTTCAAATGTGGATTTTCATCTGACCAAAAAATTGTATTTTTGCGGTTGAACATACCACAATTCGTAAATCGACTTTTGTCAAACCACAAAATTGTATATGTAAAATTTGAACATTCGTTGCACTTTCTGATGTACCAAGCACAAAATTCCATTCTTCGAATTTGATCTTCAGTACGCAATCCCTGACATGGTCGCTCATGATATGGATGGTACTTGAAACGTTTTAAAATAGCTCTTGCCGTAGAATGAGTAACACCTGTTTTATTCTGAATTTGTGTAAGAGAAGTACGAGGATTTTCGACAACTGTTTGTAAAACGCTGTTTTCATTATCTTTTTTAATTTGCCTATTTCTCTTAGACAAGCCAAAACTACCATAATTTATTAAATTATTTTGTAATCTCCGAAACATACATCTGTTTGGTTGATGTTTTTCTGGGTATTTATTTAAATACAATTCAGCGGCTTTAACATCATTCCTTCCAGAAAGAATAAAACATTCTAACATTTGATATTTATCACGGTTAGTAAAGCAATCCATTTCAAGCGCAAATGCTTTGCTTAAATTTCTATGTAAATTAATTAACTGTTTTTTTAAACTGCACTACTTGAAACATAAAATAAAGGACAAACTTTGACGTTTCTCAGATGTTGAGCAGCAATTTATTTATTTATTTTGTGATCTTTCATACATTGGTCAAACGTCTCAAAATTTGAAACAAAGAATTACACAACATAAAAGTGATATTCATACTAAACCTAAAGCATGTGCATTAGCTACACATGCACTTAATGACGGACATAAATTGGATTTCAACAACCCAAATATCATTCAAATAGAAAACAATACTTTCAAAAGAACTTTTATGGAAATATTTCATATTTATAAAAATACAAAATCTACGAACAAAAAAAGTGATATTGGTGATCTTAGTTCTATATACGCGCATCTCTTAAACCTAAAATTCAATTCCAATGAATAAACTTCTACAAAACTTTGGATCCTCAAGAATTATATAAACAAATACGCTTATATATGGTAACATTTACATTACTTGGGAACACAGACATATTAAAACACACACCCACACACATACACACACACACACACACACACACACACACACACACACACACACACACACTCAAACACACAGTTAGGCACCTCCTTTTACTTACACATGCACCTATACATACATATAAAAAATCCAAGATAGTATTAATCAAATTTTTGAAATTCTACCAAACCAATATTTTACCTTTTCTATATTACAAAAATTTTTTACCATTTTTAAAAAAGCTGTTTTAAATATTTAATGTACACGTAATAATTTCATGTTTCAATGATATTTTAACCAACCTCATTGTGAGTAGCTGAAAGTTTTCATACTTATAATCAATGTTTATATATTTTAGTTAAACCTGTGATCAAGCATAAAATATATGCGAAAATTTAGGTATTAAAGAAGAGTAGTTATTTCCATTGACCTATAACCCGCAAACAATCATTAAATATATATATATATATATATATATATATATATATATATATATATATATATTATCTCATATTTAGACCAGGGTAGAAAATTAATGGATTACATCAAATAATTTTAATCACCGTGTATAAGGAAGTTTATTAGATAATACGCTTTATTAAAACCCGTGGAGAATAAAAATTCATTCGTTTTATTAAAAATAAGAGATTAAAATTATTTACAAGACGCTTTATATAAAAATAAGCAGTTTTAAAATGCTCAACGTGTAATTTAATTATTCCAAAGTAAAGAATCAAATGGAAATTACGTGCAAGATTTATATTAATCGATTCAAGTTTGGGCAACGAGTATTAAACGAAACGTACAGATAATAATTGAATATTTAATTAGGATGCACTAAAATTTAAAGGGTATTAATTTTAATTGAAGTTAATTGAACCGTTAGTAACAGATAATATCTATAGAAACTTGTAAAACCCAAGATTATAATACCAGAAAATAAAGCTCTGAGAATTAATATTATTTTGAACACCTGCGTAGTTTAAATATTACATACGGCATAAATTTTGTAGATAATTAATAGTTTCAAAGAATCTTGGAGAAACCGGGGCTTAATATTCACGAGAATGTGCGATACGGGGTTATTAAACCCAGATAACAGTCCACATGGACTAAAATATAATCGATAATAAAGAATATCAATTTGCACCAATACGAACAGGTTAGAAAAGGAAAGAGAAATGCGTCAAGCAAAGACACATATAGTAAAAGGCGGGATTTAAGCAACGTCACGAGGGTCACAATTGGTTGAAAATAGGATGCAAATATCAGAGGTAGAAACAACAATTTCTGTACAAAATTAATTAGTTTTTCTCGGACATGCTTGCGTGCCGTGTGTTGAAATTTCTGAGATTTAAATGGGACGAGTGAAAATTCGTAAAATCGACGCGCGAGCGACAGACTGGGAACATAGAATGAGGAATTCTTTAGAATTACCCGTTTTGAGGACAAAAGCGACGTGCCGGCTTTTTGCTATATATACCGAGATGAATATAAACAAGCCCTCTTAGACTCTTAGACTTTTGACTATTCGATGCGTTAAAAGCTCTTACATCCGCGACTTGATTGAAGATGTTAAACAGTGCATTTTAGTTTGATAAAATAATTTAAAATTTTGCTCGTATATTTTAGTGATTCAAAATAGTTGGTTATTTACGTGCTAACATGAATGTACTTCAGTGCACTTAGATACAAGGTAATAAAATTTAGTTTCACTGTACCAATTAGCAAAATTTACAACGACAAATGTATACACAAAAGTAGGCAGTTTTGGCGTATATTGGTGAAAGAAGTATGAAGTTATTTGCTATTTTTCGGGGGTGTTAATAATTAAATGGTTCAAATACGTGTCTGGATCCACGAAACAAGGGTCAGATATACATAAATGAGTTCCGGAAAAGCCCAGAAACAACTTTAAATAAATGGTGATGGAGAAAATTTTAAAAGCGTTGAGAATTAGAAGCCGTAAATATAATCCTGTTGGAATGGTGTGATTAACTAAAGGGACGATGTACTTTGAAGCTACGAGGACAGTAACCTTCAGGTAAATTATACTATTTTGTTTGACATTTTTGTGTGTGTTGAATAACTTTATAATTGATTTACTTTAAATGGACATTAGTGAAATTGTACTAACCATAAAATTTTAATTTTAAGATGAAATTTGCTTGTTGAAGTAGAAAGGGTATTTAGTTTTGATGTTCGGTAATATGATGAAAATTTGGGTATGTCTTTGAGCTCAATTAGACGAACCTGGTTAATTAACGTAAAGGGTGGTAGATGCTCCTTTATACTCAGACTCGGTCTGCTTATATTGTTATATTAATTAGTAGGCATCCAACAAGGACTTTAATTTTGGATGCACATTAAAATGATAATAAAATTAATCTTGAAATTCTTTTAAAACTGAAATTTATGCTGAGTTTTAATTTTGAAATTTAATGTATTCTGAATATTGATGTAAATAGAGTTAACGTTGATGTTTTTGGTAGGAATTGTTTTTTTTAAATGAGGAGGTTTATAACATTAGGTGAGCAGCCGAGGCGAAAAGAGGATCACAGCCGTTTATGACGCCCAATCTGTGGGACTAGAATTTTTTTGTTGAAAGGACCCAGTTACCGCATTCAAAGGAGGATATCACAGCAAATTTATATATATATATATATATATATATATATATATATAAAATAAACATACTATAATTCTAAGTTGTTTATGTCTTCGTTTTTCCAAATGAGCAAGCATCCCAAAAATAAATAGCAGTTCTAACTCACTCCAACTCTGAAGGTAAAATATTACCTTATCGGTTCTATGAGGGCTGTCTTCTTCATCTTTGACGCGCAGTCGTTTCTGGTTGTTCTTCTTTTTGTTCACTAAAAAAAAATTCAGTTGAAGATTAGATCAAGTAAATGCATTAAGAAAATTAAATCTATATTAAGCCAACGAATGCTGTCATCAGGTCGTACGTTGCAATTGATGGATCTGTGTCAGGAAAATTCGTTAAAAGTAAAATAGATAAGGCTGTAATACTAGTATATTCCGAAACTATTACAGCATATTCGAATTCAAAGTATGCATAAATAAGAAAAAAATAAAAGTAAATGTCTAAACGAAGCGGTAAAATATGCACAAAATCGTAAATGGTTTCTAGAAAATCGTGTCGAAACAACAAAGTCACTAGCCAAGGTAGTGGAAGTACTTAAGAGAATACCAGAATAAAATGCAACTTGACTGCATGCATGCACAAAGTAAAAAGTACAGTACGAAAATAATTTTACAAATAAAAACTTTATAGAATTTATATGAATTCCTTTTAAATGGCGGAATTTTATATATATGTCCACGTCGAAGTATTCTAAAATAATCAAAACTAATGGTTACTCACTTTCGAAAGTAGAAATCTTATGGTAGTTTACGGCATCTGCGAAAAAGAAGGCTCGTTTACATAGGATGAAGCAGAACAGATAGATTAGATACTTTTAAAAAACATAGATATGTATATAAATTACAAAATATTTAAATAGATTAGTATTTATAAAAAATTTAGTTACTGAAATAGTGAATTGGAGAGCACCTCCTTCAAGCGAATTAATTAACGGATGTCTAGTTTGCATAATCCATAATCTGGTTCTGATTGAGACTTACATACATCGATAGACTCAGAACTGGAGTTGTTTTCATACCTAAGTAACAATATCATTATTTTAATACGGTCTAAATCTATGCACGGCGAATTTAAGTTGAACAATGAACTGTATGAAGTTTAATCTTTAATAACGAACTTAGTGAGGTATTACAAGTGAAAAATAATATTTTGTTGTACTGAAAAAGAACGTTTTGCTATTTTAGCCCAGTAAAAATGTGAGCAAGTTCGTGTAATTAACTGCTGTATTCCTTTACCTGAATTGTGTAGAGGTACTTTTATCTTCGAATATGTCTTCTGTTTTCCAGTCAGTGTGTACAATGAACTTTGTTTCTTTCTTCCAGGAATACTAAACCTTAATGGTTCTAGCAATGCTGTGAATGCCAAGGGCGCTCACTATCTACAAGAGTTCTAGTGAACTCATATGCTTCAGCCTAATTTGTTACTTTATAGGTTCTCTTAAACAATTTAAACTGCCATGCGGATACGTGATGCACCTGCTTTTGGTTTCTATTGATATTTCATCGTTGCTATCTGCATTTAACGTGTATTGTAGATACGTATTTTCTTATTCAATTCACGTTTTGTCCAATTTGTATTTTCCGAACGCATCTAATTTATGTACATTCTTGTATTTGAACCGTCTTTTTGAGGTCCAAGTTGCGTTGGCTCCTGGCGACCTCAAGGAAGGGATATCTGTTAACACCTGACGGTCAGAGTCGAGCCAAAATTCGATTATGGTCTTGTTACTTATGGAAGCATAATCGTTTTTAAATCTGCAGGGGAAAAGATTTGTTTTTGTGGGAAGAGACTAGCTAATATCACGGACCCCAAAGACGGAAGCGGCGTTACTAAGAAGTTTATGAAACAGATCGTGAATTGAACTGTTGCTACTGATTAGAGAGCATATAAGATATCCCTCGCATAGTATAGTTTACAATGCGATAAACCAACATATCAATATGATTGTTTATCTAGTTCAAGACACAGATGCGATTACATAGATGAAGACATTGGCAATATTACATTCGATTTGAATACGCTTAGAATTGTTAAGCTACCCTAAAAATTTTACACCTCGAAAATACCAACTAACTTGGGATAGTTAGTCAGAGAAGGACACGGACCGTGACTCAGAAGAAGTTTGTCCGATTTTAACACTTACGAAAGATTTAAATTCCCCCAGAAAATATATGGATTGGTATGTAGAAAGGTCCTGGGAAAGGAGTGATATCTGAAAGTGCAACAAATCTTGCAGGTTTTGACCTTAAAAGGGCAGTAACTCTGCAGGGTTGATCGAATTTAAAAAAATCAAAGCCATCAATATTTCCCAGGAAATTTTGGATTAAGTGCACGTCTTAGCTTTCACAGAAATTCCACGGTAAATCGTCTGTGTAAGAGTGAGTTAATTCGTTTAATATTCTACTCGTTTGTATGTGTCGTAGCATTATTTGGTAGTTAAACATTGGCAATGGGGAAAAAGTGGAGAAAAATAAAGGGTTTAAAACATTATGCTATAAGGAAAATTGAAAATTAACCGGAAAAGTAGGTGAACACATGAAAAGGGACCAAATGAATTGGAGAATCACGATGATCTATTTGGAGAACTATAGTAAACTGAAGGAATTGACTAATTGGTCATGACTTACAACCACAAAAACTGGAATCACTAACATTGGAATGAAGTTTAGATGGAATAAACGATGTTGGTTGTCCCAGATATGTTGACACTAAGCTACTAGCGCACAGTAGAGAAGCTTGGAAAGTTGAATCAAACTAGCCGATGGCTAAAAAACCTATGGATCTATCAGAGACGAACAAAATAACATAAATATCGTAACATATAAATAAAAATATTACGAACTCACTGCGATAACCTATCAAATAGTGTACAGTAAAAAGGAGTTTTTAACCTTAAACTGTAAAATATTTCATTATCTCGCGTCCACTGGTACAAAATCCAATAACTTTAATTAGAATAATGAGTTAAATGTTTTTTACACACTACAAAGATAAAAGCAACTCGTTGAAAATATTGTTGTATAAATTCCATTTATTAACGATAACCTTTTGAAGTTTATATCAATTTAATAACTTTTTGCGCTTACAAAATTTTAAATGGTTCAATATCCTTCACTTGTTACAATGTTCTTTAATAAAAGAATTTTTACATTTTTACTTTTCGTATGTGCTGCTAATGGTTTTTTAAATGGATGTAAACGCAGTGACAACACTGAGGAATGTGATGGTAGAGGAACCTGCGTAAACAACGTTTGTGTATGCGACAAACGGCCAAATTCAGAACAAGTAAGAAAAATTATTTATTCATAAGAGAGATGACGATTTCTGAGAAATTTTTTTTTATACGCTATCAAGTAATTCAATTATTTTTCTCAAGTTCAACTGAAAATTGTTATTTTTGCACGTCACTATAACATTTGTCGGTATTTGCTACAAGCAATTTTACTGTTAGGGACTTTTAAATTTTTCTAATCTGAAAATTGAGCTGGAGTATTAGTAGAACATTTTCAGGCAACCCAGAACCACATTTCCACCAGCATCCACATTTCCACACACATCTGGACCAAATTTACATGTAAAAACCCACTATAAAGTCTTATTTTTTAGGAATCTCCTCCTTGCTCTCCTTGCTCTCCTCCTTGCTCGGACACCCCCACAACCATTTTGATTACATCACACCCGCATTCTTTCCACCCGCGAGATATATCTTTCTCCACATTTCCACCCACGAGATAAACCTATCTTGTTTGGTATCAATTAATATTAGAATTTTCTCAGCTACCCGAATCTCTAGGAATTTTTTAGATTGCGCCATCCCCCAGAGAGCTACCCTGATTTTAAGATTTCTTACCTATAGCGACTTTTGAGCGTTCTTATAAATTTTTTAGTCATGCGATACATCTTCTTAGTCTAAAATTTTACGCACACCTCGAATCTGTAAACAGATTTGAAATCGGACCACGCCCTGCAAAGTTACACATATACCTTCTGCGAGATAAATCTTTCTCCACATTTCCACCCACGAGATAAACCTACATTGCTTGGTATCAATCAATATTAGAATTTTCTCAGCTACCCAAATCTCTTTAAATTTTTCAGATAGCTCCATCCCCCAGAGAGCTACTCCCATTTTAAGATTATTTTTTGCTGGTAGCGATTTCTGACGGTCCTTATAAATTTTTATACATGCAATACATCTTGTTAGTCTAGAATTTTATGTAGAATCCAAATCTGTAAACAGATTTAAAATAGGACCACCCTTACCATTTTACTAACACCCTCTAAATTATAAATTTCCTGCGGCTCATACCTAAAAGAAAATCTAAAAACTATTCTTAAAACTTTTTATTACAAACAATTTTTACTAATACAGTTTAAATTTGTAAACCACATTTCTAAATACATATTCACAATTTTTTATTTTCAACCTAGAACTTGTCATATCGGGTCATACTTATTAATATTTATTTCTAAATAGAGCACTTTTCCAAAGACCAACCGGACCCGCATGTTTCAAATTCCTCTGATTTTGTTCTTATGGTTTCACTTAAGACCTCGTACATATTTTCCAGATTACTAGAAGACGTTATAACCACATTTTTTGTGTTAAAGGATTTCACATCGGTAGCCTCTTCCCCCATTTTGATGTAAACGCCATAGAGTTCGCAGTAGACTTTTACTGCTGTATGTTGTATTCTTTTTTCATTTATTAATCGAATAAATCGCTCTTTCTGCTTCAAAGAAACTCAGGCACTCCATCGTCGACACTGGCGTTCTTTATGCGATAGCTAGCCATACGGTTGTTAAACGCAGTGCTAACCATTTCTACACCATCGTCGCTAGTAGCGGTAACTGATGCATTTTATGTCTGTTGCTCCTTAAATGTGCGGCATACGTAGTTTTTTCCATTTCGAAATCGCATACTTTACACATAATTCGTGGTTGTTTCGTACAAGACCCTTTAACAGCTGGCGGAGCTGAACGTTTACGGCTTAATGACATGCCGTGCTGTTTTTCCTTGTGTCGCTGTAAGTTGCCCATTCTCGTAAAAGCGAAACCGCAAGTCCCACAGTTTAAGTACTTTGCTGCGGGCGGATGTATAAGCTTAACCGTGGACGATGTTGCACCACGACATTTGTTCTGATGCCGTTTGAGAGCATCCCTCCTGGTAAAGTAGACGTCACAGGGCTCGCATTTAAAAACGTTTGCAGGTACCATTTTAGTACAAAACAAAATCCACACTATAAGACTTAACTTGTAAGCGAACTAACTTATAACTAAAGAGTTTACTCTCGCGCACCGGCTTTATGTACCCTATAGAATGCAAACCGAAGATTTCCGAAGATACCCGAACGAAGTTGAGGATTCAGCGGGGAACTAAATGGCGTCATAATCCTCGCTGCTCGTCCAATACATTTAGCGCCAATGCATGCACCTGGTTCGCTTCGTCGATGGTGCGAATGCCGTTAGTAAAAACATCGGAAACGTCTTCCATGTTATACGGATCGCGTGCATATTAAAAATCCAAAAGGGTGGTAGCACACGCACACAAGTTGTCTGCAAGTCGTGCTGTAGAAGATGCAGTGCTACTATAACCAAAAACTTAATAAAAACACTTTAAACCATTACTAAGGAAATACCAACTTATTGTCTACAGGATACTTACTAATAAAGCAATTTAATTTTAAATAACTTCTACGTCATATTTTAGGAAATGGTGGGCTTGAATATTTTCTAAATGAATCACCAAGCGAAAGTATATGCTTAGCAGTATTAAAATTAACCATTAATTTCCATTTTACGACCATGGTTAATTATAGATTAAAATTTAATTTGTGCACGTTCGAGCTTCTCGTAAACTAACATATTTTATAGCAACAATGCGTTGTATAATACATGCATACCCCTTCGCCGCGCTACTGCTATTCTTGTAATTGCTAGAAAAAGTCACTCTCCTTTTTACTGTTAGGAGCGATGCAAAGCACCATTTTTTTTATACTTTCTATAGCACATCGCGCACTTTTTGTCGAATAATTAAATTTTGCTTCTGTAGGCTTTTACACTTTCGCATAGCGGTCGGCCGCACGTATTGATTTCTAGAACCGGTAAGTACTTGATATCGTCCAAATAGAGAATTAGATGCTCGATGTCCGTCAACTTCCAATTCCCTCGTAAAAGGTAGAAAAAACTCAGTCAATCATCCATTATACTTCAACCCGCTCCTGTTCTGATAATTTACAAACATTTTTCAAACGACAATGGGCCGAGAATTTTTAAACCTTCGGGGGATCTTTAAGTCGTGATCAATTACACATCCGAGCTACGCGTAAACTAACATATTTTGCAGTAACTGTGCACTGTATAATACATGCATACCCCTTCTCTGCGCAACTGCTATTCTTGTAGTTGCTTGAAAAAGTCAGTCGCCCTTTTTACGGGTAGGGCCGCTAAAAAGCACCATTCCATACTTTCTTTATAAGTGTAGCACATCGCACACTTTTTGTCGGATAATTAAATTTTGTTTATGTAGGCCTTTACACTTTCGCTTATTTAAACATCTAATACGATCAATTAACCACTTTCGCTTATTCTAACAGGAACCACCATACATTCCGCCACACCGTTCTTTTTGATTCCAACGATCCTATGGGCTTCCGCACACTAACACCCGACGTATCTTTTCTACTATTTGTTAAACAAAAACTACCGGCATTGCTATTGTGGACGTAAACAGATGTTTGTGGATGTGTACGAGAATATGTAACCATATACATTAACCAGTCTAAGCTTTTTATTTAATCCACGAAAACTACTATTTTCTAAACCATAATTAATAATCGTCTTTATAGGTTCCACATTTCTACCGTTACCCAATGACTGGTGCTACGTACATGGAAACTTTAATTTCTTATTGGAGAGAATTTTTATTCTCCCGCGCACTGCTGCGTAGTTGCATGCCTACCCCTTTTGGAGGTATATGCTCGTTATAGGTTGTAAGACCCTCGGTTTTACTTAACTACAATTCGTGAGACCCCTTTAATCTTTTTAATCGTATCTTTCTCGCCTACAATACAGTAGGACTTAATATTACTACCAACAAATTCTAATACTGGACCCCCATTAAATACGTCTTTAATTTTCCCTACAACTTTTTTTGTTGACAAGTGGTATATTGTATTTATTATACGCAGGGTAGTCACTCTTTTAAGATAAATATATTTTGCTAGGTATCAACTAACATTAAATTTTTCTAGGGACCCCAAATCTGTAAATAGATTTTAAATAGGACCACCCCATACAAAGTTATGCGTTTTAAAGACCCAAATCACTAATTTTTGCTCATCTTTATTTAACACCATTTTAAAACCTTTTTCGCTACCCAAGACATATGCCTTAGCCAACCATCTCCCGAAAATCTAAAACCGCCGTGTCCCGCGAATACCACGTGGAGATAACACGTATACTCTGTCAACCAGGAAGCCGGAAGGATTTGGAAGGTGGGAGTAGAACTTAAAATTATGGAATCTTAAAACTAATATATACAATAGATTTACAAAATCCATACAAATATAAACAACTATCTTATATCTTTACACCCCATGCGTAGATTGTTGTACTATTAGGAATGATGTACCTTTGTCATCTTCCCTCGATATACTAATTTTATTAATAAACTGCGTATGCAAATCGTATTCTTTACTCCGTGTACATACGCAGGCAAGTACTCGATACCATCCAAATAAAGAATTGGATGCTTGGTGACTGTTAACATCCGCTTCCCTCGTGTACGCCCAGACACATCCCAGCCCATGAGCACCCTGCGCATGCACACCCTGCCCATGCGCACCCCTGCGTGTACGCACCCTGCCCATGCTCGCTGCCCATGCTCACCCCTCTCTGTGCTAGTGCTATTTCGGGGTAACGTCACAGCCTTTTTTAAATAAAGAACAATTTTATATACTATTATAAAATGTTTATTCTGACATTATACATAACAAATTTAAAAATATTTAATGCCAAGCATGGAGTCATTTAAACTTAATTTTAATACAAAGTTATACACAGAAGACAGTCCTTTCTTTATGTTTGTTTGCAGTGGTTTTAATTTTATCTAATTTTATTCGCAGCTTAAAATTTAAATCGACACCCAAGTCTTCTATCTCCTTTTCTAACCAATAGTTTGATACATAAAGACCGTCTAGGTTTTCGAATTGTAAAATGTACCGAAGTTTGCCTCTATATTTAAAGTCTTTGATTCCGCCGACAACCAGATCCATTCCTTCGTGTAATTCTTGCAGTTTGTGACAATCTTTTAATCGCAGCTTTCCCACAATATCCTGCATACGTATCTTGTTAGCTTGATCGACTTCTTCTTGTCGGTATTGGAGAAATCCTTTTTCCCACACACCGTTGTGTAGTTGCATATCCACCACTTTTGGGAATATATGGTTGTTATTGGTTGTAAGACCCTCGGTTTTAAATGATCCGAAAGGTTCTTTACTAGGCAAATATACAATGTTTAGCGGAACCCCTTTGCGTGTGGTGTAGCCAAGGTTACGAAACCCGCATTTCTTAGTTCGTCTTTGTTATCTGCCATTTTGATAAATACGTTTTAGAATAACCTTTTAAAAGTATACGGATTTAGTAACATCCTTTTCTGCAAGAAGACCTACATAACTAAAAGAATCTTTCTTACTAACCGCAAATGCATACAGCTTGTACAACCCGGATGTATCTAAGTCAGTCCATCGACACATAAAATAATCTTTTAATTCTTCCTCATTTTCTCTAATAAGATGTTCTTTGTCTAACACATCTTTGTATTGTTCGCGTATTGTCGCAGTGTTTTCCATGTAGTCCAATTTTCGCCTTTTTGCATCCATTTCCTCTAATTCCAGTTGTCTTTTCCTTCCACTTACAGCGTATGGCATGCATAATGGGACAATTTCCTTTAGCGTAAACGGATAGAGTTTACTACCAATATTTGCGCGTTGACGTACAACCTCTGGGCGAATGTTAGGTGTATTTATCAATCCCAATTCCGAAATGACTATTTCTTTTGGAATTGTAGAATATGGTGTTGCAGATTGTGTAAAATATGTACTACCTGCTTTAATGTAGCACTTGTGTAAGATTTTTATTTTATCTTGGCTGTCTTCCTCCTCTACTATCTCCAAATAATTTACGGGTAAATAGTTAAAACTAAAAGCCGAAAGCACATACTTTATCAATGTTTCCTTTTCTTTTGGTTTTTCGGACAACTTAATTTGCAAGCCCGTCAATTTCTTTGTATTACCATTACCCCAATACACGTACTGTAGCAGGTAGGTTATTATACACTAAACAGCAGCTATTTTGTAGCTTGTCCGATAGCTTACTCCACATTTTGGCAAGTGGTACCGAGTACATTGGCGCCTTTAGGAAGTATAACTTACTATCTTCCAATAACGTTAAACAGTCTTTTAAGGGATTATACACCCGTTCCGCACTGACATAGCTTCCAATTGCACAATTGTATATTGTCGCTTCCAATCGCGTAATACCATGTTCTTTAGCCAAAGTAGACGCAAATGTTTCCCTTAAACGTACATCTGGACAACGTAAAAAATCTAGTATATGATTGCCAAGTTGTTTATTAACACCAGGACTTGTAATCTGGCACACAAATATGTTGTAAATCTTAATTCTTGCATTGGTTGTTAGCCATGTTAAACAATCAATCCCCGCAGTTTTATCGTTGTCAACTATAATATTACACTTTTCTTCGTATTCTCCCTTATAGCAAAAGTTATGCTTTGTAGTTAAATAATTACACATCTCCATCTTGCTAAATATGCCTGCAAAATCTTGGGTTACATCCATGTCAAAAGATAGAATAATCTTTTCGACTTCGTCTAATATATCTGGTAGTTCCTCCAATAAAGTTTCCAACTTAACATCTGCTAGTTCCACTTTGTATGGAACACATATAGGATTTTGGAATTTTTTATTAATGCATTCGAGGTCTTCTTTTCCGATAATTTCTTTTACTCTCTGGCCTATCTTGTTACTGCTTTCCAGAGAAAACGGAAGCTTAGCTTTAACACCATGCCTAGCGGAAACAAATCGGTTGAACTTTCTTCGTAGATATCTGTTAAATGCACCACAAATTTCTTTTTTTAGGATAAACATCCTTTTGTTTGCAGATGCTTGTTCGGTGTCAGAAAGGTCGCAAATTTTAACCAAGATTATATTGTCACAAAATGGTTCTGTAATTGGTGTGTGTAGTCCGCCAGTCAGCATCTTTTCGCCTTCGACATAACAAATATTACCAATATCTGTCACCAGATTATTGTTGCACATATTTTCTGCCAACAGCCATAATCCAAATCGCTCATTTTTCGGTTTCACTTTATTCCCAAGAAGTTGAGAAACGTTAATCACCTTGGAGACGCTCATGTTTACCGTTCTAGCTACCGTCAAATACTAAATTGAATACGAAAATTTGTTCCCTTATGTATCCTACAGAGTGGGGCGTATATTACCGAAAATAGTCGAATATGTCGGACACCGCCATATCGCTTACATTCTCTGGTTTAGGAACTGTTTTGTTATCCGACCTAGGTCGGCAGGGTTGCGCATCAACATATCTCCGGATATATGTAGGTTCCTTATATACCAAATTTAATCTCCCTGCTCACATAACCACATGACCACATGACCATATGACCACATGACCACATGACCATATGACCATATGACCACATGACCATATGACCACATGACCACATGACCGCATGACCATATGACCTAATTGCTTTTTAATGAGTTTTCTCATTAAAAACCCATTAGCACTAATTGCTTTTTAATGAGTTTTTCCATTAAAAAACCAAGTGTGGACCTAGGTTAGGTAAAAGGAAAAATTAATAGGTTAGGTCAGCGCCGCGGCGCTGACCTAACCTATTAATTTTTCCTTTTGGAACTGGATAAGATGGATAAGTAGGATGAAGTTAGGGATAATTTCAGTTTATAAAATTAAGTGAGAGTTAGGAATAGGATAGGGATATACGGTAGGTGTAAATATTTTTTTGAATTGGAGATAAAGTAGGTAAGTAAGATAGATAAGGATAGAGAGAGATAGGCAATTTTTTTTGTAATTTTTTTGTCTAAATGCTTTATATTTGCATTCAAATAAGTGGGATTATTTGTATTCAAATAGGGGGAAAATACTCATATTTAGACCAGGGTAGAAAATTAAATAATCACATCAAATAATTTTAATCACCGTGTAGAAGCTTGGGAAAAGATACATAACTCGCGTTATTAAATAAAAGCGTGAAGCATAAAAATTCATTCGTTTCATTAAAAATAAGAGATTTAAATCATGTACAAGACGCTTTATATCAAAAGAAGCAGTATTAAAAGCTCTACGTATAATTTAATTATTCCTAGTAAAGAAACAAATAGAAATTACGTGCAAAATTTATAAAAATTAATTAACTCAATTTTAAGTAACCGGTATTAAAACGTACAGATAATAATTAATATTTAGTTAGGATTCACTAAAATTTAAAGGGTATTAATTTTAATTGAAGTTAATTGAACCGTTAGTAACATATAATATCTATAAAAACTTGTAAAAACCCAATAAAATAAAGCTCTGAGAATTAATATTATGTTTGAACACCTGCGTAGTTTAAAAGTCACGTACGGCGAAAATGTTGCAGATAATTAATGGTTACAAAGAATCTTGGAGAAACCGTGGCTTAATATTCACGAGAAGGTGCGATACGGGGTTATTTAACCCAGATAGTCCACATGGACTGAAATAATCGATAATAAAGAATATCAATTTGCACTAATAAGAACAGGGTAGATAGAGACAGATAATAGGCGCAAGACCGAGACACATATAGTAAAAAGGCGTGAGTAGAGCAACGTCATGGGGTTGCGATTGGTTGAAAGTAAAAGGCAAAATTGAGAGGTAGAAATAACATTTCTGTATAAAATTTAATTAGGTATTCTCAGACGTTGCGTGCCGTGTGGAAATTTTCTGAGATTTAACTGAGGCGAGTACAAAATTCGTAAAAATCGCATGCCGAGCTACGGAATGGGAACAGAGCAGGCGAAATTCTTTAGAATTGTCCGTTTTGGGAAACAGACCGACAGACAGGCTAACCGCTATATATACGGAGGTGAATATGAAGAAGCTCTCTTAGATCTTCGACTTGATTGAACGCGTTAAACAGTGCTTTTTAGTTTTCCGGCTTTAATATTAAATAATTTAAACAGTTTGCTCGAATATTATGTGTTTTAAAACAGCTTGTTCTTTACGTGCTACAATGAATGTACGTTAGTGCACTTAGAAAAGAAGATACAAGGTAATAAAGTTTAGTATCACTGTACCAATTGGTAAAAATTTACAACGACAAATATATACACAAAAGTAGGCAGTTTTGGCGTATATTGGTGAAAGAAGTATGAAGTTCTTTGTTATTTTTCGGGGGTATTAATACTTAAATGGTGCATAAACGGGTCTGGATCCACAAAACAAGGTTCAGATATACACAGATTAGTTCCGGAAAAGCCATGAAACAACTTTAAATAAATGGTGATGGAGAAAATTTTTAAAGCGTTGAGAATCAGAAGCCGTAAATATAACCCAGTTGGAATGGTGTGATTAACAAAAGGGACGATGTACATTGAAGCTACGAGTGCAAGTAACCTTCAGGTAAATTATACTATTTTGTTTGAACTTTGATATTTTTGTGTGTGTTGAATAACTTTATAATTGATTTACTCAAAATGGACAGTAGTGAAATTGTACTAGCAATAAAATTTTAATTTTAAGGTGAAATTTGCTTGTTTAAGTAGAAAGGGTATTTAGTATTGATGTTCGGGATTATGATGAAAATTTGGGTATGTCTTTGAGCTCAATTAGACGAACCTGGTTAATTAACGTAAAGGGGTGGTAGATGCTCCCTTTTTACTCTGCATATATTGTTATAGTAATTAGTAGGCATCCTACAAGGACTTTAATTCAGGATGCACATTTAAATGATAATAAATGTAATCTTGAAAATTTCTGATACTGAAATTTATGCCAAAATTTAATTTTGAAATTTTAATGTATTGTGAATATTGATGTAAATAGAGTTAACGTTCGTGTTTGTGGTAGGAATGTGTTTTTTTTTTTTTATGAATGAGGATGAAAGTTATCTAGGGGAGCAGCCGAGGCGATTAACAGAAGAAAGTCAACGGACCAGGTAATTTAATAACTTTGTAGGTTTCACAGCATTCTTTGGCATCCAATTCGTAGGGGCTCGATTCTTAAAGCGGAGTACCCGGAGTTTGGTGGTTTCACAGCAATATATATATATATATATATATATATATATATATATATTACTCATATTTAGACCAGGGTAGAAAATTAAATAATCACATCAGATAATTTTAATCACTGTGTAGAAGCTTTTGGAAAAGGTACGCGTTATTAAATAACAGCGTGAAGCATAAAAATTCATTCGTTTTATTAAAATTAAGAAATTTAAATTATTTATAAGACGCTTTATATAAAAGGAAGCAGTATTAGAAAACTTTACGGGTAATTTAATTATCCTAGTAAAGAAACAAATAAAAATTACGTGCAAAATTTATATTAATTAACTCTATTTTAAGTAACCGGTATTAAAACGTACAGATAATAATTAATATTTAGTTAGGATTCACTAAAATTTAAAGGGTATTAATTTTAATTGAAGTTAATTGAACCGTTAGTAACATATAATATCTATAAAAACTTGTAAAAACCCAATAAAATAAAGCTCTGAGAATTAATATTATGTTTGAACACCTGCGTAGTTTAAAAGTCACGTACGGCGAAAATGTTGCAGATAATTAATGGTTACAAAGAATCTTGGAGAAACCGTGGCTTAATATTCACGAGAAGGTGCGATACGGGGTTATTTAACCCAGATAGTCCACATGGACTGAAATAATCGATAATAAGGAATATCAATTTGCACTAATAAGAACAGGGTAGATAGAGACAGATAATAGGCGCAAGACCGAGACACATATAGTAAAAAGGCGTGAGTAGAGCAACGTCATGGGGTTGCGATTGGTTGAAAGTAAAAGGCAAAATTGAGAGGTAGAAATAACATTTCTGTATAAAATTTAATTAGGTATTCTCAGACGTTGCGTGCCGTGTGGAAATTTTCTGAGATTTAACTGAGGCGAGTCCAAAATTCGTAAAATCGCATGCCGAGCTACGGAATGGGAACATAGAATGACGAAATTCTAGAAACTGGCCGTTTTGGGGAACAGACCGACAGACAGGCTAACCGCTATATATACGGAGGTTAATATGAACAAGCTCTCTTAGATCTTCGACTTGATTGAACGCGTTAAACAGTGCTTTTTAGTTTTCCGGTTTTAATATTAAATAATTTAAACAGTTTGCTCGAATATGTTTGTGATTTAAAACAGCTTGTTCTTTACGTGCTACAATAAATGTACTTTAGTGCACTTAGAAAAGAAGATACAAGGTAATAAAGTTTAGTATCACTGTACCAATTGGTAAAAAAAATTTACAACGACAAATATATACACAAAAGTAGGCAGTTTTGGCGTATATTGGTGAAAGTAGTATGAAGTTCTTTGTTATTTTTCGGGGGTATTAATACTTAAATGGTGCATAAACGTGTCTGGATCCACAAAACAAGGTTCAGATATACACAGATTAGTTCCGGAAAAGCCCTGAAACAACTTTAAATAAATGGTGATGGAGAAAATTTTTAAAGCGTTGAGAATCAGAAGCCATAAATATAACCCAGTTGGAATGGTGTAATTAACAAAGGGACGATGTACATGGAAGCTACGAGTGCAAGTAACCTTCAGGTAAATTATACTATTTTGTTTGAACTTTGATATTTTTGTGTGTGTTGAATAACTTTATAATTGATTTACTCAAAATGGACAGTAGTGAAATTGTACTAACAATAATATTTTAATTTTAAGGTGAAATTTGCTTGTTTAAGTAGAAAGGGGTATTTAGTATTGATGTTCTGGATTATGATGAAAATTTAGGGTATGTCTTTGAGCTCAATTAGACGAACCTGGTTAATTAACGTAAAGGGGTGGTAGATGCTCCCTTTGTACTCTGCATATATTGTTATAGTAATTAGTAGGCATCCTACAAGGACTTTAATTCTGGATGCACATTAAAATGATAATAAATTTAATTTTGAAATTTTCCGATATTAAAATTTATGCTGAATATTAATTTTGAAATTTTAATGTATTGTGAATATTGATGTAAATAGAGTTGACGTTGATGTTTGTGGTAGGAATGTGTTTGTTTTTTTTATGTATGAGGATGAAAGCTATCTAGAGGAGCAGCCGAGGCGATTAACAGAAGAAAGTCAATGGACCAACACACAATAAGGTAATGAATAGCTTTTTGTAGGTTTCACAGCATTCTTGACGCCCAATCTGTGAGGCTCGAATCTAATACAGGGAATCACAGCAATATATATATATATATATATATATATATATATATATATATATATATAATTTTGCTATGCTACTACTGGAATTATCGTGCCCCTTCGTTGTGCTGTTATATTATTTGCTATGTACTCTAAATTATACGCGCCCCATCATTTGAGCAACCATATTAATATTAGTATAAATAAACAAGATTGTAATTATCTCCTCGGACGTTGGGCTGTCTTATTAATATTGCTATCAATTCCCTCCAGAAACTTAACTGGATTTTATCTTGAAGTAACCTTGTCTGCCAATAGCAAAATTCGATACGTTACCGCCTTACTTGTTATCAATTTCCTATTCAACTCGTAGCTCCTCCTTGAACTATTTAAATCTTATGACCTCAGCTAGCATTTATTTGGAATTATAAAATTCAGTTAATTTTGATTTTATATAATGAAACCAATATATTATGTACAGCTTTTGTAAATTATTTGTAATACACTTTTCAATTAGTTAATGTTGTAAATTTCATTTATTAAACATTATATACCATTTACTCAAAACCCAAAGTCACCAAAAACCTATTATCTTTATCAACGAAGCGTAGAACGTTCTAAACCTGTTATCATATTACTCACTTTATACGTATGCAACTTCTTTTGTTGACTTTTTCACATTCATATTATATTGAGCAAATTCAATATTCAAAATAAAAAATATATAAAAAAATAAAATGTCTTATAACTAAAAAAATCTGACCTGGTCTATTTTCTTCATATCGACGCTTCCATTTGAATAAAAATTATCTTCCTCCAATGTGGATTACATTTAAATTATTGCCATTACCCTATGGACTACCATTATTAATTTATGTACCCCAATTTATTGTCGTTTCATTTCAGACTTATTACTTCCTATCAATCAATTTTTTCAAACTTAGAATAGAATTCTTATTATCATTGTCTTCTGCCTTGAAATCGTAGTTTATTTTCCCCCTTGACTTAGAAATTGTAGTTTGTTTCTCCCGTACTTCGAAATTGTCGTTTGTTTCCCCCGGACATAGAAATCGTTGTTTGTTTCCTCCCGTACTTCAAAGCCCTATTATTTTTATGTTTAATTTAAAATAAATTCACCAAAATGTACTTATGTTTAATCGGCAATTATAGTTTTCATCTTGGCACTTATTTTATCTTTCACTTTTAAAATTATTACGTATTACTTTATTTCATAGCGACGCACTTCGGCCTTTGTTGAGTTCAAAACTGACCTCGTTATCACTGTACCTGCTAATATATTTTTGAATTCCCACTCCGTCAGTGGGTATGGTCTACAACTCGTCGCCCATTTATGACCAATCAAATAATTACATTCAAAGTAGTTTCTGATGTAATTCTCCACGATTCCCAATAATTGTAACCAGCTTGCAGCTGTCTTCGTTATCAACATACTGTGTTTTGATAGATCTAATTGCTTTTCCTTAAACAACTGATGCAATTCGACTTTTAATTTTCATATCTACATGTTGTTCACGCAATTTTTAATCTTCTTTCTTATCAAGAATGGTTAGCTATTTGCACGCATTTACCTATGCTACCTGAAGCTCTATTTCTATCTCCGTATTAATCTAATTGTTTGGAACTCTTTTGAATGCGTGTCTAATTACACTTTATCGTTTTACTTATAAATATACGCGTGCTTCCACTGAAAAATGTCTTTATTCGCCTTATCTAAATTAACTAAAACTTTATCTACAGGGTATTAAATATTTTCTATTTACCTAATGAATGTCTTCCTGGTTTCTACGCTAACTATGCGTCTTCCTATGTCTATCTGCGTCGCTTAAAACTATTTATACTTTATATACAGGGTGTTGACTGCTTACTATCTACAAACTATCTCCATTTCTTAATTCTTTCCTAAATAAATGCAGTTTTCGGTTGCCTATGGTAATTTCTCATTTCTAAATGACCTTTACTATAAAGTACACCCTTAAATAACCCCTTATCACAGCAATATATACCATTAAAATTGCTGTGATATTCCCCTTTCTTGCCCCACGTTGGTCGTTATTAATATTGATATGAAATTCCCCTACGATTAATTGGAACTTATTAATATTGCTGTACTAGCTATGCCCTTACGTGGGTGTGCCTTTAATATTTTTAGTGAAATTCTTACGAATGTTTCTTCCCTAACTTTGCCGTAAACCCCTTTCTATAATTGTCCTGCCTCAGCTAGCTCAAAAACACATCATGCCCTACTTTACAACAATAAAGATTGTTTAACCCTTTTTCTTTCTACTACCTAACTGTTAAATTAATTTAAATAAAGCAATCCAAAGATTATACAATGTAATGATCGATAATATGACCAGTTTTATGTAAATTCAAAATTTAGCCTTTGAATAGAGCATTTACATTCGCCAAATTTATGATTTCCTGAAAGCCAGCAAAAATTTCTTTTTAATTACTCTTAAGTATCTTTCGAACGTTCAAAAATGCTTTCACTATTTTTCAAATTCTCAATTAACCTTTATGTTGACTCTTACAGATATATAATGTATAGCAAATATTAAAATCTTTTAACTAAAAAAAAAAATTAAGATCTCTAACCTGCGTTTTCCTTCCTTGTCACTGGAATTGTCCCATATTATCTGTGGCCAGCACCCCTTGATTGTTACAGCTCGACTTGCTTCACTTGATTGGCCAAAATGATGGATTAATGGTTGCTTGTATTTTTCCCTTCGGATTTCTGGAGTAACTTTTAGTATTTGCAACGTTTTAATTGGTGCGCAAGTTAAAGTTCGGGTCTTTGGAGCTGTGTTTTTAAAAACGTTGATACTTTAACAAAATTTATTTAATATAATTTGTACATAATAACTTTATAAAAAATTAATTAATTGTACTGGGCGAGTAGTCTAGGTAGACAACAATGCAAAAGTTGTAATACGCAGACTGACTCGATTGAGTAAGCCAAACAACGAAGTATGGGAGTTTGAAGACTGACTGCCGGGCATTGAGCTCCCGGGCTTTTTATAATAACCTGCCCCTCACACGGCTTGTGGGAACTTGCAGATCTCATGTCTGCTTTACACTTTGTTACAATGTATCAATCTTAATTCTAAGTAATTGCGGTCTGTTGACCGCCTGTGACCTGCCACCTGCAGTATCACTGCCCTCACGGATGCAAAGTTGCATGTCCGTTCTCATGAACTGTCGATAACCTCTCTGGGTTATCCTTGTGTTACAATGTTGCATTGAACTTATACTTTACTTTACTTAACAATTTCTAATAATTCCTATTAGATTCAATATATCAATATATATAGGTAGTTGGGGGATACATAACTCGCATCGCCTGTTTATTGATAAACGTTTGTAATTTCCGCCTATCTCTTATAGAACCCGGTATTTCTCAAAATTCCCTCAGCTGATCAAGTAAGCGTTCTGTATATCACAGTATATTCGTAGAATTTCCAAATATCCATTGCAATTTTGTTACGTATTTTATATTTGTGTCTCTTATAGTCCAAGGCTAATCGTATAACGAACCGTCTGTTATTTATTTGTTATTAAAAATATGTTGGATATTCATTTTCTAATAATGACATATTAGAATGCGTTACATATTCATGCGTTGCCATTTTCGACGAAATTATTAAATATCTAGAATGCCAGTTTATCTATCTTTCTGGATAATGTGCTTATATTGATGCAATTTGTTGCGTTTAAAACTTTATCTTCGCTCGTTTCTTTTCAATTCTGGACTTATAAATTTAACTTAAAACATATTATACGACGTACACATTATTATTTTAGCTAAATGGTATCGGATTATTGCAAAATGAGCTTCTTTCTTATGCATTAACTTAAATATAATTTATATACAGTGTGCTCGCTATTGACCTTTTGTAAAATAGTCAATTTACTTCTATAATTGGTGGAATTGTTTTATTTTCTTAACGTTAAAATTATTTACATTTATTCTACGACCCCTATGACTTAATCTACCCTTAAACTACCCTCTTATCATAGCATTATATATATATATTGATTTGTAACTGACGTCACTGGGAAATTTGTTTTAATTTTTATGTATATTTGGTAGTTTTGTTGTATTATATGCTAATTGACATTTTTGTCTTTTGTCTATATCATGTTCTAACGGGACGTTACGTAAACGTTCGTTTCGGTTTTGTAAATATTCCTTTTGATACCCTGTTTGTTAGCTAACGGTTTGTAATAAATCTACTTACTGAGGTTTCCAATTTTTCTTTCTGTGTAACCCACCCCACTCTACGACGCTTTCAGCTAGTACGTTATTAATTCTGTAACTTGCCCTTGTTTTGTAACAGAATAATTGAATAGGATTTGTAGTAAAGAGCGAGACGCGGCTGTGTTCCATTATTGTTTATTGTTTAATGAACGATGCGTGTATGGAGGCAAGTGGCATACTTCTGAATCATGTGAATGTATAATTATTACTGTTTGCTGACGATGCGAAAGATGAGATTAACCTGCAAAATATGTTAGATGAAATGAGTCAGGTGGTGACTGACATGTATCTACTGATAAATGTATCAAAAACTAAGATGCTTGTTTTTGATATGAATGTAGAGACCTTGGAAGAAGTAAATGATTTTGTGCATCTGGAAAAGAGGTTTAGTAGAGATTGAAAGCAATGTAAATTTTTTACGTAAAATAATACAGAACATCTGGTTTACTGTGACGTATGGAGTGGTGTCAAAGGAAGCAAAAAATGGCAGATATGTGGGAGTTTGTTCCGATGTTATAATATGGATGTGTAACAAGCATGTCAGGACAGGCATAAGACGCGGATAAATGCAGTCAGTATAAGAGTTTTCAGAAGTGTATATGGTAAGAGCAGGAGATGAATGGTTCTAAATAAATGGGCAAGGAATGCTTATAGTTTGAACACAAAACCAACCAATCGGTATAATAAAAACATGTTGCGATGGTTTGCTCACGTAGAAAGAATGAGTGACCAACGTTTAGTGAATAAAGCATATAGAGGATAGAAAAGTAGTTTGAGAGGAAAACAAGGGCAACTAAAGAAGCAGCTGGATGCGGAGGAAAAAGTTGAAAAGAAGAGAAATGACGGATGCATAGATGTTAACAAAGCGAGAAGAGTGTCAAAACAGGAAAGTAAGGATGAAGATTGTTTATGTAGTCTGAAGGTTGTGCAAAGTAAATAAAAAATTAATATCTAAAAATATGTTTCCCAAGACTTGCGTACCCATTATAGGGAAGGATGTGATCGGTATGTATGTGTGTGTATGTACGTACGTATTAGAATCACCGTTGAAACATCGAGGGAAATTCAATATTCCTTAAATTTTAAAATTAGTTGAACCGTTGCATTGGTCGCTTTTAGTGAGATTCTGTCAAACTCATGCTTTTCTCAAACTTATTATTATTTTATAAAATATGTTACAATTATCGATTATAACACGTATTACTGTTCAGCAAAATTTTAAAGAAAATTATGTTACGATTCGATAATTATAATACACGTAGAACTCTGGTCGGCGAATTCAAATTTACTACCCACAAGCGACTATTCCCATTTTTCTTTTAATCTTAACCTTAAATTTTGCGTAACGGTCAGTTGACAATCCTAATGTTATATATCTATTTGCAGGTTATCAGTGGAAAATATTGCGAATGCGATAATTATTCTTGTAACCGTGTTAATGGTCAGATTTGTGGAGGACCCGATCATGGAACGTGCGTTTGCAACAAATGTATATGCAACCAAAATTGGACTGGCGACGACTGCAACTGTTCTACATTGCCATGTGGTACAGGTGTTGGCAGTTACGAAGGTTTGATTTGCTCTAACTCGGGCAAGTGCGTTTGTGGTAAATGCATCTGCAACCGATATCATCATGGAAGAGCCTGTGAAATGGTCGAGTAACATTTTTTATGTTTAAAATTTGTTCAACTTTTCTAAATCCTGTAATAAAGAGTATGTATCTTACTTGTTTTTTATTGTAAGGCTATACTACGTCCCAAGCAGTGCTTATGATAGAAGCGGGTTGAGTATTTTGACAAGTTTTCTTGGCGATGGTAGATTATTTAAGCTATCTAAATAGACTGCTAACGAATCCACTTTCTTTTGTATGCTGTCTAATGAGTTCTTCTAACACGACGTATCGTGATTAAAAATACCATATTTACGTTAACAAAGTGTGTTTGGAAAAGAATTTTGCATAAAAATTCCTCGAAAGTAGAATACTTGTAATGGTTTTTACGTATTTGGGTTAACATTGATAAATGCCCGAACAAATAGGTTTAGCGAGAAACTTCAATCTTTTTCATGACTACTTTTTTTGTTTACACAAAAGCTGTTATGTTAGATAAAGCTCTAGGTACAATCCAAGTCCACGATGAAAGAATTTCATATAAAAGCGTTGTTACATGCCAAACTAGTCATGTATCATGTTTTAGGTTTAGAGATACTTTGTAGGTTAATTGCCGCGTATTTTTGAAATGATACGCCAACTTCCGCTGTTGGTGACGGTCGACTCTGCGCAGAAGGAATGCGGAAGGGCGCGAGTCGAGAAAGCGGGATTAATTAACTTGACAGGGACGAAGCAACAAGTGGTGCAAGTGTGTTGTAGGTTTTAAAGAAAAACGGTATGTAGTTTTCTTTTACCTTACCTTATCGTTCCGCTACCTCTTTCCTTCAAACCCCTACGAGATGCAATAGGAAGTTCAACAACGGATAATAATTTAATGTTCAACACGGCGTAATCACAAAAACATCTCACGTGCTGGACCCTGAGATAAAGTTCCGAAATATACATATCACGTAAGTAATTTGAATATTACCCAGAATGTGAATGTAAATTGACATAAACATTGCGACTGCATCATCCGGTAAAAACGTGGTCTGTATAGGTTAGATAACGGCGTTAGAGCCACGCCTAAATTGTAATGCCTTGAAAATGTAACAATGGCGCCTTTGCGTGTTATGTTGAATTTTAAAATCCGTTTATAACTAATCTTCATTGTAACTTGTAATTAGCTCTTAAATTAAAATATTTTTTTTTAAATTGTTTTTTTCACTCAATTATTTGCAATTAAAAAGTTGAATTCTAGTGACTTTTAAAATTAGTTTGGCAACCACCAAATTTTAGTTACCTCTAGTTATATTTATCTTATTTGGTTGGCAGCCCTGCCAGTAGCTTTATGATGTTAATTAAACTGGTTGAAACTGTCACTTTAAATAACTATTTGTTTACTTTCTACTTGATAATGCAGGTTTAAATTTAGTACAATTTAAATTTCCCTTGCAAAAACAGTGTTAATTATATCTGAAATGTGTTTGGTAGCCACTACCTAACTGTACTTAGTTTGTGATTAAACTGAAATATGTTACTTTGACTGTAGATTATTTCTTCAGTAAGTATTGATATTCATAGATAATTTGTCACTGTAATTTGCCATTTCTTATGTTAACATTTTTAAAACCGCACTAAGTTTGGTTAAAAATCTATCTTGACTTGAATTTTGTTAGATTATTAAAACTTGTTTTTCAGTTCTAAATTTCTAGTACAACTTTTATATTATCTGTATCTGGCTCTTATTAAACCTTTTCTTATAATTTGAATAAACTCGATTTAGAAACTATTATTCTCTATTTGCTTTAAATTTATCTTGGTATATTTACTTCCTAAACATAGTAGCACGATGAATTCATTACGCCTTAAATCTCTTAAAACAATCTTCTAACTTGAATCACGCAGTATTCAACCAGCGTCTAATCAAAACGACAGACGTTTCCAATTAAAGGTTGTACTAGCACAGCAAGCTGACGGACAACTAATTCCTCGTACATTAACTTCAGACCTAAAACAAAATGTTCATGAAATCAAAGAATCTCTAGATGACATTGATAATATAGCTTATCGAACAACTCCAGTAGCTTCCGATTTAGAACTAAAACGTAACAGATCTTGTATAATACATTAAAGTTTGCACTTGTTTTCATTAGTTAAGGATGAACAGGCTAATGAAACCAATCAAACTTTCTTATCTGACGTTTACTTAATTGAAGGAGTCATTCTCGAAAAACTTAACTTAGATCCAGATGAAAATTTATCTCCTGCTTTTTCTAGTCTTACCATTTCGCAACCTACTACCTTGTCCCTGAAATCTATACCGGTTTATAAAGGGGAATTTCTTTTCGGGATTCGATTCGCAAATTTCTTTAATGTCATTTTGGGATCGCGTAAACGATTTTAAGATCTCACGTAACTGTACTTAAGATTTATTTGTTTCAGCAGGTGAATTATTTTCTGGCTTAGCTTTGATTTGGTACAGGAACATACGAAACCAGATTTCTACTTGGAAAGAATTAGTTACTAGTTTAAAACGCGAGTTTTTACCTCATGGATATATAACTGATCTCTGGAATGAAATAAAAAATCGTACCCAGGGGTCTAGTGAAAACGTATTCTCTGTTATTATCGCAATTGGAGCTTTATATAGCAGATTAGATAAAAAACCACCCGAACCTGAAATTATCGATCAACTTTTACGAAACTTAAATCTTTATTTCTCATATCTCTTCCTTATCTCAATTTAAGGATCTATGCCGCTCTCTTCAAGAAGTAAAGTTACGTATAGATAAATACCGTTCGCCCCAACCAAACAATCTGACCTATTACAACCAAACTTAGCATGTCAATCAGAATCACCTCCTAAAGTATATACTATTAATCTTCCTGTTTACCCATCGACAAACTCAGTTACCTGCTGGAATTGTAAGAAAAGCGGACATACTTACAATGTTTGCACATATCCAAAGAACCTCTTCTATTATGGCTGTGGTCAAAATAATACCTATAAATCCAAATGTACAAAATGTAACCCTACCTTATCGGGAAACTTTGTCACACATATTCCTACTCAGGAGGTAAATATCTCAAGGAGCCAAAATTGTCCTCAACAAGAACAACTCAACACACCCAAACGTCAACAGAATTAGAGCATAAACATCTCTAATATTATTTAACGTATCTAATAATAATAATACCGTTACGATAAATTCAAAGAATAACTTGCCTTCTTTATCTGAAATGTCGTTCGACTCCAGCCGAATGGTCTAATTGGTTGAAAACAGTTCATTCCTTTTATCATCAAAATTCTGCTGCCTTACAACTTGTTAAAGAACCTCTCGATATTCGCCCGCATTTACTATCTCTATTGGATCTCTATATGTAATCGCTTTATTGGACACGCGTTCGTCGTGTTCTCTGTTAAATGATGAAGGCTTAAGGCAATTATCTAAACAAAATATTAAATTTCAGGTTATTCCAGAAGGAACTTTTATGAATCTAGCTGTCGATAATAAAATATATGTAACTGGTTCAAGTACATGTACTTATTTTAAAAAGATTAACAATAATGATATAAATACCTTGAATTTCCTTATCCCACTCTGGGCAAGTTGCTACGTGCATCGACATAGCCTAAAAAAAGAACAAGGAAAGAAGAAAGAAAATGACCGGTCTCAATCGGTGAGTAGGCGAGGTTATACTAATACCAAAAATACAGGCAGGCCTGAAAAATAAAAGAAAAAAATGCACTCACTCATTCACAACTTACACCGAAACATACAAAAAAAAGAAACCTCTAATTAAAACAAAATATGTACAAAGCACAGTATTCCCCAAGCCCCACAAAAAAATTCAATAAACCCACCATACATCTATCTGGCAGAACAACCAAATTACTTCCAAAATGGCGAGCTGTAGTCCTTAGGTCGCTACCCCTCTGAAATAACAATAAAAAAGGAAGATGAAAACCTCCAATTCAACCCTAAAAGCCACAGCACGTAATTCCCACAGTTAACCTAAAGTTACATACTTAAAATTCTTAAATAATTATTGAGTACCAACCCATATCCCTTAATTAACCCAAAGTTACAAATTTAAAAAAGGCAGTTTGAAATCCCTCCCAGCAATCATACAATTAACCTATCCAATTGTCCCACAAAAGAAGAAATCCCAATTCTTAAATAGTTATAGCATACCAACCCATATCCCTAAATTAAAAGTAATCAGTTTGCCACTACCAGTCTGAGTCAGTGTGCACAAAAAGCAATGCCTCCATATGGCAGCCATAAATCCTAACATCGTTCAGTGACGTTTATAGAGATATATATGAACCAATCTGGTAACTGCCTAGAACCACGCCACCTGTGCACCCTTCTACACAAAAACGGGCGGCCACTCATCAGACCGTCATGTCGAATGGCGAAGACACACAGTGGTGTCCTCCCATAACAAAAAAGGGCGGCAATCCCACAGGTAGTTAGATCCACCGAAGAAAGAAGCACGCTGTAGGGCGTGCGCAAAATTTTCATAAAGGAAAACGAAAACCACAAAAAATTTAACAAGTGTTTTCGTTGTGTAAATCGAAAAGAAAGTGAATATTCATTTTGTTTTACTAATGACCAGAGCTCAAAGTAATATTGTTATCAAGACACGATTAAAAACTGCAAAACACGGTTTTATCGGATAGTACGCGAACTTAGTTCGACGAGTCTGTAAACTGGAACAATAGAGAAACCATTATAAATTATTGGAATGTTTAACATATTAAAGAATACTTAAAACAAGGTATTGACTTATTTAAAGTTTATCATAAACTTGTCGTTTCAAACTAAACAGGTTTGCTTTAAAATTATTGTAAAGTGGGCTTATTCTAAACAGGTAAAATATATAGGATGTTGTTGAAGAATTTTAAGAATATAAACGGAATTTATTCGAACAGGTAATGAATTAACTAGGAAAAGGGATATTTAATTTATCCCGAAAATAAACAAAACAAATCCCAAAGTGCATTGATATCACAAACAAATAGCTGGTGCACTAAAACATGCGCGCTCCTCTTATACCAACGCTAACTAGACTCTTCTTCTGTCGACTGCAGCCAACTTACAAGAAATTGTATGTACTTGTTCACTTACAAAACCGCGTTGACACTGTTGTAGAATATCAATAACCCGCACTATTGTTGTTACATGCTACCATTGAATTGCTCGATTATGACGGAAGAAATACAAATTAATTAATTATTCCACATATCAGTAAAACAATTTTTTTTAAATAGTCTAAAACATTTTTTATTTATTTATAAATTAACTCTAGTCCTCTTGCTTTAGTCGAGAACTTTTCGATCACTAAATCAAAAACAGTCTTTCAATTTTAAGCGGTGCATCAGTTCCTTCTAAATTGAAATTAAACCTAAACCACTCAAACGGTCTTGATCTTGGGTACACCTGCAGTAAGAATTAATTCGCTTTAAAGCTGAAAATGAACGCTCCATGGAGCTTATGGTACTGGGAATTGTCAAAATAAGCTCTGTCAACTTATACACTTTTTAAAGTCCAGATATTAAATCGTTATTATTAATAAACCGAACAAGTTCAAAAATAGTTATACCTTGAAATTCGGGGCTCGTATAAACAACACTTAGTTCACTTTTAAGAACGTAATCGCATGTGGTTCCGTAAGTTAATCTTAAAGTGTTTATAAGTTCATTAGAAAAATAAAATTTTTGATGGGTGACGAGATTAAAAAATGCCAGTTTAGAAAACGAGCTAAACCTTGTTTTTATCTACTCTACAATGTTGTCAATAATTTCATAGTGTAGTCGACGATAAGTCAAGTTACCATAATCACTTGGACGCCGTTTAGTTCTTGGTTCTCAATCGTTGTCTTCTTTTTGAGACGTTGCCGATTTCCAAAGTGCTTCAAAATTCACATCCTTTCGTTTTTTCTAGTTGAGAAACGATATAATTTATTTTTGTACTACAATAAAGAATGCCCACTGTTGTTGTCTGCAAAACATTATACAATACATCTGTGTAGGAAAACAATTTTGTAAAGATATCTAACAAAAAAATTATTTCAGTTTGAAAAAAAATTCTGCACTCATTGATGTTAGACAAGCCTTGTTGTAGAAATAAGTTTAACACATGCGCATAACAATATGTAAATAAAACTTTTGGGTACGCTTTTATAACTTTGGTTTGAAGTCCGTTTAAGTGATCACTCATCACAGAAACACTGTCATATATTTGTCTTACTAATTTGGCACTTAAATTAAATTCCTTTATAATATTAGTTACATGGTTAAATAATCCATTTGCAGTTTTGTCCGAGTTGACGTCTTTAAATTCCACAAAACGTTCACATAAACATCATCTCTGACGTACCTTATCACAGTTGACAGTTGAGATTTGCACATTACATCTGACGTTTCATCCATCGTAATGGATACAAAAAGTAGCCGTATGAATTTTTTTTTATTTCATCTAATATAACATCACTTAGTGCTGTTACAATGTCATTATGTACAGTTGGAGAAGTACCTCGAAACATAGTTGCATTTTTTAAATGCGAATCAAGAAGAGGATCATAAACTCGAAGAGCGTCTAAAAATTCCAAATAATTTCCTTTATTAAAGACAGAGTTTATTCATCGTGGTCTTTCAAAGGAAGCTCCTGCTTGGATGAAAAGTAAATTGCATCTATATCTTTCAAGAACGTCTATATTTTTTTTTATCTGCTTGTTGTGTTGCTTTTTGTTCGATTTGTATTCTAAATCAATCATAACGTCAATTCGCTGCTTGCCAAACGATTTACATTTTACAAAGGAATCAACATGCGGTTGAGACTGGTTCGTGCTTGTGTTGTGCCGAAGACAGATGACTTAGATAAAAAACACATTTTTAGTCCACACGCCATTATCACCGGAAAATAATAAAGAGGGCCATACAGAATAGTTTGTTTAATTTCGAGCAGCCGTCATTCATGGAATCGATGTGTATTGTGATACCGAAAAATGCCTTGTGTATTCTTCCTTTTTTTTACTTTTGTTTGGTAATTAATTCAGGTAAATCGGGACAAGGTCTTCCATTTTTTAACCATTTCCAATTTTTCTTGAAAATCTTAGTTGAAAATTTGTTTGTTAAAAATTCATCAATTACACTTTTATGGTTCCCTATAGTAGGGGACAAAGAATACTACTATAGTAAGCCTGCTTATCGTAAAAGGCGATAAAAAGGCGCAGCAAGGGGCAGCAGTCTTGTTGGCTAAAAGATATTGGAGGAGAGTCGGTTGGTCTCAATAATTTACAAGGTTGTTGGGGGTTGGCCGTGACGGATACGGCTTTTTGCTAAAATCTTTAAAAACTGAGTTGTGGAAAGATATGAGCACCTACCACAATATTTCCCAGGTACGCGAGTTATGAATCCCCCAATTGAGATATGCATAAAGGAATAGAATAAATTAGGAAATTATTAGAAACTGTCAAGTGAAGTGCAACAAAGTAAATCAAGGACAATTTATACAGTTTATTAACGTTCATGGGAACGGAAGCGCTACTTTGTATCGCAGACGATAGTGATACTGCAGATGTCGGGTCACAGGCGGTTACAGACGGTCAGGTACTGTGATTACTTAGAAATTAAGATTACAACATTGTATTTATGAATAGTATTAAGTGTAAGCAAACATGAGATCTGCAAGTTCCCACAGCCATGTGAGGGGGTAGGGATATTATAAAAAGCCCGGGAGCCCCAGTCGACGACAGTTAATCCATCGATCAGCTTTAGCATTGCAGTTCGTTAGATGACTCATTTTAGTACAATTAATTAATGTATTTCGATTAAAGTAATATTCAACTAATTTGTCAAAATTCCAAGTCAATTCTGTATTACTAAAAATAAATTTGTTAAGAAGTTGGGAAGGTTTTTTTAAAAAGGCCCCCCCAGCCACGAACTTTAACTGGCGCAGTCGTAACGGACGTCAAAAGGTCACTAAGAACCTCAAATTCAAAGAACTGGTGGTCTGGAATTTCAATTCCGAATTTGACAGAACCAAACAGAATTTGGCGGCGAAATAAGAATCGTTCAAACCCAGCAAACAAACAGAAGTTGAAGGCGAAACAAAATCGTTCAAATTCGACAAAAGAAAAACCGGAGACGATACAAGCATAGATCAAATCCGGAGACCAATGTGAAGAAAGCACTAGAATCGACGGATTCCATGAAAGCAACAAAACAATTAGTGTAAGTTTATTTTCCTTTAAACCAATTGAATTTTTATTTTATTTTACAAACATATTTGATATTTGCTAGTTTATGTATGTATATTGATTATTGATACCATTATTTTATGCAATTTGATGAAAATAATCCACTTACCTATTGAAAGGGATTATCTTCAAGCTATTTTTTAAAAAAATTTCTTTGTATAAAAAAGACATAAGAAACTTGGGAAAATCTAAAGTCGCATTCAAGCGCACTTGAGACCGTATTTACTAATTTAGCTGGCGTAAGAATTATTAGAAACAAAACAAAAACGAATTTCTAATTCAACAACACGGTATTATTATTATTATATTGAAACAAATTACTCAGACGCAAACTCATCGTATTCCGTAAAATAATAGACACAACTTGCAATCTATTATTAACCTACATCTTCATCACGAGAAATAACAAAGCGCGAAACCAAACGTGTCTCATCTTCAACTAAATCATTCACGCAACGTTATAAAACGGCTATAATTGGAAACGAATATATCTAATTATAACTACGGAACAATACCATTCTAAACTCCACAAACTATTTAAAACGTATGGCGAATCTAAATATAACCATACGAGAACTCTTTAATCTACCAAAATAAAGCATTATTAATTAAAACAAGCAGCATTAATTACGAACGGAAACTTTTATAAAACATCATCTTAAATAAGAAAAATTACGTTTAATTATAAAACCAACTTAAGAAACCTATAAATAATCACGCAACTCAGAAACGCATATTGCAACCTCATTTAGACTTGACAATTATAATTAACCAGTGCAACAATTAAAAAAAAAGTATAAATTGTATTATACCACAGCATTCACTGAATTACACCTACAGTAGATTTAAAAATAACCTTGCAACAGAGACACTGACGCAACCAATTGACTGGCAACATCCTACAGTATTTTAAAACATTGTAATTAACACAAAGAAGCTTTATGCAACTTTGAACAACGTAAAAGACGACACCTTGCAAACTTAAAATTAACACTTAATTTTACGAGACGGGAAGCATCGCAGACACTTAATAATTACACAAACCCACGGGAAGAAATAATTACTACAGACAGAATTGAAATCAGCGGAATTAAAATAGAAAAGTTTTAACTGACGCAAAGTAAACGAAGTGAAATAAATTTCACAAAAATCACTCAATCACATTGAAACTTCAGAAATCAAACCTACAATAAAATTAACATCAGCAAATTAAAAATAAACGTATTTAAGACAGTATCAAGAATAAAAACCCATGAAATAACTACAACACCGTGCAACTAAATACAAAATAAGCAACTCAATTCTTTAAATAATCCGAAACGACCCAAGCTAAAAATAGCAATTAACCCGACGCAATTGAAACGGAAAATTAATAAATCCAAGCAAGTAATAACATCACAAACAACGAAATAAACCCAAGTTTTTACAAAATCTGAAAATAATCAAAGTCAAACAAAAAATTAATTGGTAGAACATTCCCCCAGCCAAAATGAGTGGAGATATGAAATTTTATTTAAAGACCATCCCCACGTTTAACGATGATTAAACCCTGTTAGGAAACTATGTAACTGCGTGCAAACTATTTTTAAAAACATTCTATAAGCCCGGTGACAACGAGAGCAACGTATTACTCCTACGTCTTATTATCAGTAAACTAACCGGAAGGGCACTAACATTAATTGCGAGTCAAGATGACTTAGAACAATGGGATGATTTCAAACGAGTATTCATTGCATATTTTGGCGATCAGAGGAACCTAAAATGCCTAATACGCGATTTAATAAACCTTAAAATGGAAAATAATCAATCCCTTTACTAATTTGGAATGAAATGCCAAGATGTAAAAAGTTTATTCTTGACAAAACTAAAAATTGAAGAATCCGACCAAAATATCAGACTTTTAAAGACAAAAATGTATGGCGAAATGGCATTAAACACATATTTAAACGCACTACCAGAACGACTTTCAGACAAAGTCAGATTTCAACAGTCCCAAAATTTAGAAGAAGCTATGAACATGATAATCGAGGAAGAAAACGTAATGTATTACAGAAACCGATTATACAACCTCAACGCGAATAAAGGTTACTCACCCATAAAAACCATACAAGCCGCGAGACAAACAAATTCCCAAACAAAAATTCACCCCATTCAATGCACAAACAAACCAACCGCGAACCAATAATCCACATTTTAATAACGAAAACTTTAGTAACCAACATAAACATTTTTCAAAACCAACGTTCAACCCAAATTTTACGAAACCCGCATTTCAACCAAGATTCAACCAAAATGTAAATCAACAAAGACCAGCATTCAACGCGAACTCTGTCAGAAATTCACCAATGACAAGTAATAATAACAATCTTAAGTAAGGTCGAAAACAAAATGATGATGATGACACTCTTATGGTTCTCATATTACAAAAAAAAAATTCACTTGTAATATTTGAAGTACCTTCACAAACTTATAATTTCAGTTCCTGAACGCATGAAGATGATGCAGTGCGGTTATCTTGCAGCACACGCTAAAACGTAGTCCAAATTAATCTTACGCACTCATTCAATACTGTATACTTACCACTAATATAAATTGTCTTAATTCATTTCAGTATCAAATAACGATAAATACACTAAAATAAAATACGATTAAGTCACTAAGAAAACATTATTAAAACAAAATTAAAAGAAAGGTGCTTGCCGTTGTATGTTCATATTGTACTACTACTAATTCTAGTTTACATTGTATTTATTTGCAGATTTAAAATTACAGCAATATCAAAGGTTACTTTATTGTTGTAATATTGCACATATATGCTTAATAAGGAAATGTTCCGGTTTCAAAGAGTTTATTTCGATTTGTTTGGAATTTCGTATTAGTAATTGGAATTGTCCTTGTGCTCGAAAAGCGTGTTCTAATTTTGTGCTATTTATGAAAAGCCAATTGATCTATTGTCTATTATCTGCAGTATACCCAAAGTTGTTTCTCGATTCTTAAACTTCCGAAATGTTATAAATTGATTTTTATCACCCAAAACCACAACTGTCCCAAAGTTCCAAAATAAATGCCGTAATAACCCCGCCGTAGTCTAAGCAACACAATATATTATATATTCAAAAGTGGTTTTAAAGTGATTCCTCCAATACAAAAGTTTAAAGTTTAGTAATTACTTACAAAAGTCCTTCTTCGCGTGGTAAAATTTGGAAAAATTTCGAAATCGTTTTTTCTACGTTGTTGCTTCATGATGCCTTTGTTACTTGTTTGTAGTTTGCACTATATAACTAAATTTATTTTGAGGAACTTAAATAATAAAATAATTAAATTACGGACTACATCGTTTGCACGTTTGTTCACGGCGATGTAACAAAAAGTGCGTTTCTATCCCTAAAGATTGCCCAACTCACAAAATGTTAATGGTCAGACTCATACTAAAGACAGATTATGGACAGTAAACCTAACCAAACGAAACACAAGTCACCCCCTCAAATTCAAAGGGGCACAGCATCGGCAATCACATATCGACAACTTCAACAAACACTACAAAAGAACATGCACACAGACAAAATAGTAACCCACCCACACACGGAATACGAATCTACACTCGCACACAACATTCTCACACAAACACAAGCCACAACCAGAATGCAGCATACACATCTATTACTCCTAATGGACGACGGAAAGATCAGAATTGGCCAAATAAATGCCATGCACTGTGCAACTGTAATAAAAAAGCTTAGACAACTAGATGAAACCTTACGATTACATGTACTTTTTATACAGGAACCTTATCTGGTGCATGGGAGGATTCCAAGCATGCCAGTCAGGGCACGACAAATAGCTACAGGTAAAACCCACCAACAGCAGAGGTCATTTTTGACCCCACATTGACAATCACGACAATCCAACAAAACAGCGGAGAACACTGTACATATCTGGAGGTCCCAAATAGGCTACTTCCAGTATAGACTGAACTCCCAGCCGTACATAAACAACATACGCAGCATATTACACACTTACAACAACAAACTAATAGTTATTATGGCAGACCTAAATGGAAAATCCCCGATGTGGCACAGTTTTATCACGGACAAACGCGGAGAACGAGTCGAAAACTTGATTAACGTACTACAACTCAAAATAATCAACCTTCCTAATAACCCACCCACATACAACATCCATGCAGAAACAGGGACAAACATAGACGTTACATGGACAAATGGGCTGGCGTACAACTACATACAAGACTGGCAGGTATTAGAACACCAAACTTTCAGTGTCCACAATCTAATCACGTTCAACATTGACATGACAACCAGGCCATTTGACACACCACAAAACGTCACCAAAGTACAATGATACAAAATACGAAATGCAAATTGGTGCAAACTGAGGGACACATTTGTACCACCATAAGACCTAAGATCAGACGAAAACGTCCACGAGTATACAAAACTACTAACTAATTCAATTAGACGGACAATGAAACAGGTGCTTCCAATACAACAGAATACACGACACACAAAAACAATTCAATGGACAAGACGCTTACAAAACCTAAAAAAAAGAAACAACGAGCGAGAAAAAACTATCGAAACTCCCTAACACCGGCCGAAAAAGCATACCACCTGACAAATTACCTACAACTAAAAGATATATATATATATATATATATATATATAATATAATATAAAACTGACTGACATGAAGAGGAGATCATGGGAATTATTCGTGGAAAAACACTTACAAACTGACGCCTGGGAAATATCCTATAAAATCACTCAAGGTAAAATCAAACCACCAATGACTTATTCAACATCAATAAAACAAGACGGTACACACACAAAGACTGGGGGGATACTGCAACACTACTATTACAAACATTTTTGCCTGATCACAACGTTCAAGACGACATTGACGAACAACGACTCAGACGACAAGGAGTAATCGACAGAAACAACGTAGGTAACCGACCATGAAACAGACAAGATGACATTTTAAATCCTTTCACAGAAGACGAAGTGAGAAACGCACTATGCTAATCAAAGAGCAGGAAAGCATCCGGACCGGATTGAATCCTTGCGGAGATTGGCATAGCGCTACAAGGTAAATTAATACCGACGCTAACAGCACTGTACAATGAATGCATACGACAACCTATTTTTCCGAACATCTGGAAACAGGCAAATGTCGTGATTATACCTAAAGAGAAAGGAAAAGACCCCAAACAACCAGGCTCTTACGGACCCATATGCCTTTTCAACACCCTTGGAAAAACGTATGAAAAACTACTATGCAAACGAATGCAGGACCACAGACAAATCACAGGAGTACACTCAAGACAATACAGCTTCACAGAAAACAAGTCAACCGAGGACGCCATACGCCAAGCAATACAAACCATCAAGCAATCACACAAAAAATACGTCCTATTAATATTAGTGGACATAGAAGGCGCATTTAATAACCTTTGCTGGCCTTCACTTTTTACTAGACTTACGATCATAAACTGTCCATTACAAGTGTACCATTCTTTCAGGAGCTACTGCAGGGACAGGTACGTAACCCTACAAGGCACGGAGAACATTACCAAACATATAAACAAAGCTTTCCTGCAGGGCTATATACATTTCCCATGCTTAACGTGCAGCTGTGCCCACCAATTTGCGTCAGAACATTAACCTATTTTGGAAAGGAGATTATGGTTTCTGGGAGCCGTTGCGTCGAAACAAAGAGACTTTACTACCGGCCTTCCTCGAGTGTAGACGTGTTTTGGTAGAATCCCGACCTTCAGCGAAGTGGCAACTTCCTATTCGTTCCTTATTCCTCTACCGTAAACAATATCGGCGTTTCGGCGATAGGAAAGCTATCGTCAACCAAACTAGGGGACATCTGGACGCTGGATGCACCAGGATTAGGATTTAATTCCTTGTAAATTTAAATTTATATTATTTATTGCAGCATATTATGTAGTAAAAATTAACGTGACAGTAGCGCCAAACAATTGGGGCCACTTTATAAATTCGAGTAATTATAAAAAGGGTTGGTTTTTCACGTTTAAATTGATGCTCTTAGTTTATATTACTTATGTAATCTTACATTTGTCTTGTATCTAATATCTAATTAGAAAACATAAAAAACTGTACGTTCAAACCTGAAAACATTATAATAAAGTCACTGAAAATCTTAAATGATCAATTTTACAATTTTATTCATGGTAATATTATCGGTAATTTACAATTCCTGGGTTGATAACATTGTAAATATAACATTAAGTATGGCCGATCGTTATTTCTTGGTCTAAATTAACTTGATTTTTGGGTTATAAATGCATTCTGATTAATCTTAAACGGTTTTTTAAAGTTAACAGTTTTTAAAAATATCTAAATATCTAAATGAATTTTTTGTTATAGTTTTTACTTGTATTAAATTACCGGGAAATCTTTGCTATTCTGGATTAATTTACAATATCTAAGTTAAGCAATAATTATTACTTGACAATTATTTAAAATATTTAATACCATAATTTTTATTTATCTATCTTGAAGAAACGTTCAATAAAAAGAAACCTAACCTAATAAACTGACGTTTATTTGTATAAAGTAAAAATCAGATGTATAGTTTATTATATGTTGGAACTTTTTTTTTTGGTTAAGAAAATAAACTTTTGCTTTGAATTAGCCATTTTTGCGTTAATTATCCATATTTTAAGATTAACGAAACACTAGCATTAAATTCGCATATTTACAAAACTTTTCCTAATTACAAAATACTTTTTTTTAATTGAGTTTCATAACTTATTTACAATATCAGTGCAGCTTGTATGTACATAACCTTATATATAAATTACCTTTCTTTTTAATAAATTAGTGATACCTCATTTTTAAATTGTTGATTAAATTTACGGCTTAGTATTCTACTTACGTATGCATAAATTTTCTTTATTTTATTTTCTTTTTTCTTGAGTGATTCGGTAAAGACTTAGCGTTGCTTTTCTAGTATGTATTTCGGTTTTTCTACGTACGGTGTCGTTTTCCGTTAATTATAAAACAACATTCTCATGCAAGAACGCTGGACTAACCTCCAGAGTTAGCCGTATTGACTTGCAGGGAGTTTCCTTTTTTACTATAGCCGATTGTCATCTGTCCTTACTCTTGGCTATTTTTATATTCAGAACAACCCAGGTGTACTTCACGGATGATAAGTATTAGGGTATCGCCTATGGAATGGACTTAACTAAATTTTGTTCCATACCCCCCCGATACACTTTTGGTCGCCCTAGTGGGGCAGTATACGATACACTTGCGTCGGCAACGTGTGAGGACGTTTACGCTTCACTAGTGGGGTTTTATCTTATAATGGGGACACCCTAATATGGCGTCATTTGAGGTTACAAGTTGATTATTGTGCGTGACTACTAATCCTAAGAACATAGGATCGATCCCCAACACGGACGGCTTGAAAAATGTGTTTCGTTTATTTTGAACATCCCGTATATTTTTACCAGTTACTAATCAATACGCGGTCCAATCAATTTTCAACTCAAATTCCTTTTTCTTTAACAACGACAAGTTTAGGCTAAAATTAAATAGTTTACATCCTGTATATTTTATTTTCTGCAATAAATACGCTTTCAAATAATTACTCAATTTAAATCTATTTGCTTTGAATCGTAAAGTTTATTATGCTATAACTAAATAGTTCATAGCTTGTTTGTAGGTAACCTTCAATTTGTTCAACATTACAACCGCGTATAATGGGTTTTCTCTATTGTGACAAAGTAACGACTTGTTGAAATAAGGCCGCGCACTATTCTCCGGTAAAACCGTGTTTTCGAGTTTAAAATGGCGTTTCGAAAACACGTATGTTTAGATTTTGAATTGGAATTATTTAAATTCATTCTGAATTTGTTTCTACAGCCCGTGCGACAAAATATGTTCTACATTACCCGTTCTATCAGTTTAAAAGCAATGCACGTTTATTGTTGTGCTGTCAATTAGAGATGTCTTGCGTGTATTTGGTGAGTGTTCCCGCGCTTACTCCATCTAACCCAATTTTATTTTTAGCTTTTTTTTGCTGGAGGCCAAAGGCGTTCTTTATGGGTGTAGCCCACCTGTTCGCTGCCGTGTACCAGTTACTATAATTACGATGGTAGCTACGTTGTTATGCTGATTTCTTCCTCTCAGCAATTGGCAAGTTAAGTATCCTGATACAGAGAGGTATGTACCTTGTATGCAGTTATGCATGTCAAGAATTTTTATTTATCAACGGTGGATGGTGTAAAACCAGTCCACCATACTTGTTGAACAGCTGGTTGCGCTGGTGCTTCTGGGTATACGTCGTTAATTCTTGCTACAACGTGGACTGTATTCAATGCGTAAGTTTAACACCTGTTCAACATTTAAAAAATAAATTTGCCTTTAATGCTTCAAAATATAACTTACTTGCTAGGGAATATATTTACATTTAATATCGAAATTTAACATACTTGCGATTGGAAAATTTTAAGTTTTAATTTTCCTTTTTACTGAGTTTATTAGATGTTAGCCGCGAAATGCGCACTTCGTGGATCCACTATCCAATTTGTCCGTATAATATAATTGTTGGCGTTGAATCGATAACGCTTATTTTATTGCATTCTATTGTTTATACCGAATTATGTATTTAATTAAAAATTTTTTTATTTTGTTAATAGATAATCGTGGGCGATGTACTTTATTTTTTTAATGTTTTTTTGTGGTATGTAGGCGATTTCCCCCATTCTCCGCGGGTGGTAGTTAGCCTGGTGTTTACTTTTCCTCTGACTATGTCCAGGTACGTAGCAAATGTTAAAGGAGATTTTCACAAATGTACGCTCTCGATCGGCAGGGAGGTTAATTGTAGATCCCATGCGTGTAATTACTTACGCTAAACAGCCCTACCTTGCTTTGTGTGACAAGAGTTCAGTTCAATTCTAAACTTCAGGAAAAAAGCTTGTCTTCTGGCCTATGTAATACTTCCAGTGGAGCATTTGAGAAAGCGATTTCACAGATTAGAACACCAAACCCGTTCAGCCAATTAGGTCCCGAGATCGATTCCTAACACAGACGGCTTGAAAGATGTTAAACGAGTATTTTTCACAAAAATTGGATCACGTTTGGATGAAAGGCTGAACGTCGGTTCCGTATGTATAGTCACGCACGTTAAAGTTCTCTACGTTGGTTCGTGTGGCAAGGATTTATCTAAATTGTTTCAAGTAAAAAGAACTCGCTTTTTACTAATTTAGAAAGTATCTTCGGATGGAGCATTATAGAATATTCTTACTACTTTCAAATCTGATGGGATACTGCATCATTCCATTTTTGAGTTCTCACTGTTGATCGCGTTCTGCTCTAAATGTTCTAGTTTGATAACCTTCCATATGATACATTGATAGAAAATTAACATGGCCGCGTTAGGCAAACGCCTTACACAAATCGAAGAAAGTATTAGAAACAAAAAGCTTGCGCCAATTTATTTAATATCTTAAGGTACTACATACTATTGTTCTGTACTATGTTGATAAGCCCTTAGACGATTCCAGAACAATAAGCTCCTACCCTATAAGGATAACATTTACATTCACCACAAACACAAGTACCCGCATTGTAACAAATGCGTGTGTCAGATGGCGCTTTACAACCTTCAATGGAAGTTGAACATCCACAATTTTCTCCACTCCAGTGTTTGTTACAAACACATTTTCCACATTCGCATTTACCATGACTGGACCCACCGCAAATTTTGCCATCGCTTGTTTGTGGACATTTACCACACGTATCTTCAGAGTAGGAATAGCACAAAGCTACCACTAATGCTAGAAATAGGAACAGTACTTTCATTCTAAAAATAAAAAAAAAAGGTAATTAGAGACTTATTTATTTGTATGTAAAAATTAATACATACTTGAAGCAGCAGATCAGTACTAGCACACTAATGAGATGATTGTAAAATTGATTGTGCAACACAGCTTTTTATGTAGTGGAGTTCATTAGTGATATCTATATTTACAGAATATTACTGATATTGGGAAAACTGAAGGTCGTTGCATATGTTGTGTTGCTATGGTTTATATGTACCTCTTGATCTTGTTTCGCAATTACCATAAAAAACTATACAGTGTATAGAATATTATAACTTCTATTCCTTTTTCACACTAAGATACAAAGAAAACATTAAATTCTCCTGGCTAGATTATATGGAATTTCTATCCACACACTTTAGATTGAAAACAGATAGCGTAGGTTAGGAATATAGTGATAAAGATAATATAATGTTATTGTGTATTTATGCCAACAACACAAAGTTTGATTTTTAAAACGTTTACTCAAGATTCATGGAATATGTACTTAACCAACTTGAAAGATCGACATCCTTTGCAAGCATTAAAATAATTATGTAAAAACTTTATGGACTAGTGTAAGTCATAGAACCCGTGTGATTGTGATCAAAACGCAGTTAAAAAAACACACTAAAAAATTAGAAATTGAACACAATTAATACCCATACTTATGGATCTCTTGATCTTGTTCAAAGTCAAAATACTACAGGCGTTAGTCAGTAGTGATTTTATATATATATATATATATATATATATATATATATATATATATATTAAAAGTTTTTCGGGAAGATACGAAAAATATAATGGTATTAAAGACGAGAATAATGAGCTTCTAATAAATAAAGTTGAGGTAGCAGATAGAGGGAAGAGATATTTAGAAAATTTATACAAGGGAGACGATATGAATGAGTTAGAGAACGACCAAGAAGAGGATGTAGAAATAGGGTTCTCAATATTAAGAGAGGAATTTGATAAAGCTTAAACCAAATAAAGCGCCACAGATAGACGATAAACCTGCAGAATTAATAAAATATGCAAGTCAGAAAACTTTAGACAGATTATATAAACTAGTAAATGTAATATATGACACAGCTGAGGTCCCAATAAATTTCGAAAAATAGATTTCCAAAAAAGTCAGGACCTGATAGATGCGAGAATTTTAGAACGGATAGTTTAACTTCCCACGCTTCCAAAATACTAACTATCATAATTAAAAATAGAGTAGAAGCTTTGAGTGAGAATTAGTTAGGCGAAGACCGACAAGGTTTTCGTAAAGACAGAGCGACTAGAGAACCGATACTAATGATTAGGGTAATTATCGAAAAAGATTACACAAAATAAAAAGACTCATTTCGCGTTTGTAGATTTAGAAAAAGCATTTGATAGGGTTAATTAAATTGTTATGTTCAGGATTTTTGCGAAAAATAGGAATCTCTCATAAGGATAGAAAAATTATTAGTTTATATAAAAATCAAAGCGTAGAAATTAGATTTGATGAAATAGATAAGGAAGCTAAGATTAGAAATGGTGTTAGACAGGGCTGTATACTATCTCCTTTGATTTTTAATGTTTATATTGAGGAAGCTTTAAACTTAGCTAGAGAGAGAAAGGCGATAGGTATTAGTGTACAGGAACAGAAAATAGACATGTTTCGTTTTGCAGATGATATAGCCGTTATAGCAGAGTCTAGAAAAGAGTTAGGAGAGTTTTGAAATATTTTAGATGAGATACTACAGAGTAACTATAGTATGAGAATTAACTCAGTAAAGACAAAGATAATGACAAGTGAGTTACAGCCTAGTTCTAAACCAAAATTAAAAATAGGTAATACCGAGTTAGAGGAGGTAGATGAATTTTGCTATTTAGGTAGTATAATTACAAAGGACGGACGTAGCAGAAGGGATATAGTAGCTAGAATAGCTCAAGCTAAAAAAATGTTTTTAAAAAAGAAAAATTTACTAATAACTAATAGTATTAGTTTAGAGAATAGAAAAGGTTTCTTAAAGGCGTATGTATGGAGCGTTCTATTATACGGTAGTAAGACTTGGACAATTAAAGAAGTAGATAAGAAAAAGATAGAAGCTTTTGAAACTTGGTGTTATAGGAGAATGTTAAAGATTAGTTGGACAGATGAGTAACAAATGAGGAAGTTTATAGAAGGATAAATGAGGAACTCTGTATGTGGAAACAATTAAAGGTCAGGAGAGATAGAATGTTAGGGCACCAGTTAAAACATGAGGGACTATTAGTAAGGTCTTAGATTATAGACTACCAAATAAAAATAGAGTAGGAAAGCCTAGACAAAGCTATGTTAGTCACTTTATTAGAGATTTAGGTCGTGAAGGCTATGTGGAACTTTTTAGACTAGCTCAGAATAGAAAAGATTTTAGAGCTGCATGAAACCGACCTTAAGTAAGTTCGGAAACAAAACAAAAAAAAATCAGTTAACTAAATGTCACCATGACATAACTCACAATTAGTTAGCGGTCTGGCATGTTGGCAGATATTCGTTGCTCAAGCCTTACCATAACATATAATTTAACACTTTTCCTTTTTTGGAGGGGAAAACCAGGTAATATTTCATTTCCTTATAAAGAGGAATCATGTAAATAGGGATGGACACGAACCGAACAGGTTCGAGGTTCGGTTCGATTTTTCGAACCGAACCGAACCGAACCGGACATTTTATTCCGAACCTCGAACTGAACCGGCAAATTTTTCGAACTGAACCGAACCTAGCTCAAGGTTCGGTCCGGTTCGGTTCGAAAGGTTCGATTTTTTAAAAAAAATTTAGTTTAAAAATTTAATTTTCGATCTTAATTTCTCCCAAACGCACATTTTAAAAATCTCTAGTAGCAAGCATATAAGAATTAGAACGATTTTCCAATGTACATGGTCATCGAGTTTTAAGGCAATAGGTAAATAATGATATAGGTATTAGTGATACATATCTAATAAATTTTGTCATCGAGCCACGTTTGTAGATCAAAAAATTCTAGATTAGTTCAATTTGTTTAATGCTCCTTATTTCAAATTGTTGTTTGTTTATAACTAGTATTAGATATCGGAGAAACTCGAAATGATTTTGAAAATTTGGTTTTAAAAACAAGTTTATTTTATTTAATGAACAGAAGTCGTGTTGAAAACCATCTTAAACATATACAAGCCGTGGTCACGGTCTAGAGACTACAGAAGTTTTCAGAATAAACGAAACAATTTAATTTTTAATTAAGTATGTATTACTAATCCATCATTTTGAATTTTTTACTTTTATATGAAAACCAGCTCTCTATTAATATTAAAAAATGTGACCTAGTAGCAAAAACTAATCTTCTTTTTTTTCTTAATCTTCTTTGGGAATGAAACCACTCATAGTTTTTAAAATCTATTTTATTTACGTTTCGATCCATGACCTAGGATCGTTGTCAAAATAATAATAACTTCAAGTTTGACGTTTATGACATAAATTGAAGGTTATTTTGATTTATTGATGTTTGAAATATTTGGTTTGAGTACACTAAGCAAAAATTTTTAAAGTTTAAAAGAATGATTGCCTTCAATTTGTGTTGCGACCTGGGATCGACTTTCCTATGGTAGCCAATACGCTTAACGTGAAATCAGCTGATTAATTTTTATTGGTGAATTTTATATAAATTCAATAATTTGGAAAACATTGTAGTTGAACGTACTAGTCGTTTAAAATATCAAAATGTCGAACCGGAATATATTTTTTCGAACCGAACCTCGAACCGAACCGGACTAAAAAGTTTTCGAACCGAACCGAACCTAGGGTAAGGTTCGGTTCGGTTCGGTTCGAATCCATCACTACATGTAAATATATTGGAGTTCTTTAACAACCATCAGGTTGCTAATATCTATGTAGAGCCAGGTAGATAGGAAAACGATAGAAGAGTATAGGAACCTAGACCAAGCTATATTAGTCAAATTATTAGAAATTTAGGTTGTGAAGGATATGTAGAACTTTTTAGATTAGCACAGAATAGAAAAGAAGTCAGAGCTGCGTCAAACCGACCTTAAGTAAGGTCGAAAACAAAATGATGATGATGACATTCTTGTGGTTCTCATACTATAAAAAATGCACTTGTAATATTTGAAGCGCCTTCAGAAACTTATAATTTCAGTTTCTGAACGCATGAAGATGATGCAGTGCGGTTATCTTGCAGCACACGCTAAAACGTAGTCCAAATTAATCTTACGCACTCGTTCAATACTGTATACTTACCACTAATATAAATTGTCTTAATTCATTTCAGTATCAAATAACAATAAATACACTAAAATAAAATACGATTAAGTCACTAAGAAAACATTATTAAAACGAAATTAAAAGAAAGGTTCTTGCCGTTGTATGTTCATATTTATACTACCACTAATCCTAGTTTACATTGTATTTATTTGCAGATTTGAAATTACAGCAATATCGAAGTTTACTTTATTGTTGTAATATTGCACATATATGTTTAATAAGGAAATGTTCCGGTTTCAAAAGGTTTATTTCGATTTGTTTTGAATTTCGTATTAGTAATTGGAAATGTCCCTGTGTTCGAAAAGCGTGTTCTGATTTTGTGCTATCTATGAAAAGCGAATTGATCTATTTTCTATTATCTGCAGTATACCCAAAGTAAGTAATCTGATGTTCTGTTTACCGTAATTTATCACTAATTGGTTCTTTGATCCGGATTCGTGCACTGACTTCAAAATATGCACTTTCTAAATTTTCCAGATCCCAACCCCTTGTTCCTCGATTCTTAAACTTTCGAAAAGTTATAAATTGATTTTTATCATCCAAAACCACAACTATCCCAAAGTTGCAAAATAAATCCCAAAATGTAACTTCAGCAAATACCACAAGAGAACATGCACACAGACAAAATATAAATCCGTCCACAAACGGAATGCAAACCTCACTCACCACAATATTCTCTCACAAACACAAGCCACAACCAGAATGCAGCATACACAACTACTACCCCTAACGACAAGCTGTTTTTCCGAACTTCTGGAAACAGACGAATGTCGTGATTATCCCTAAAGGGAAAGGAAAAGACCCCAAACAACCAGGCTTTTACAGACCTATATGCCTTTTCAACACCCTGGGAAAAACGTATGAAAAGCTATTATATAAACGAATGCAGAACCACAGACAAACCACAGTAGTACACCCAAGACAATACAGCTTCACAGAAAACAAATCGACCGAGGACGTCATAAGCCCAACAATACAAACCATCAAGCCATCACACAAAAGTACGTCTTATTAATATTAGTGGACATAGAAGGCGCATTTAATAACCTTTGGTAGCCTTCACTTTTTACTAAACTTATGACCATAAACTGTCCATCACAACTGTTCCATTCTTCCAGGAGCTACTGCAGTGGCAGGTACGTAACTCTACAGGGCACGGAGAGCATTACCAAACATATAAACAAAAGTTGCGCGCAGGGCTCCATATGCGGGCTCCTATTTTGGAATATTGTAATGAATAAACTCCTGGAAAAGTAGGATAACGTTGACGAAGTGTTGTCGACAATTGCATACGTTGACGAGATTTTCCTGGTGGTTGAAGGCAATTTCAGAAGGGAAATCGAACGTAACGCTTACATCGCCCTAACCCAAACACAAAGTTGGTGCAAATCCAACAAAATGACCATAACACCACAAAAACTTGTTACGTTATTCGAGGCCTCCACGTTGGGCGCCAAATTTATGTTACGTTGGCTCGTAGCCGTGCGTAACACAAAGATATCACGGAATGACCGGGCTCAATCAGAGATTAGGGGGGGTTGTAGAAAGCAGACTGACAGATAATGTATGCGGCGATAAGGAGTTAGTGACAATACCTGCAAGAAAAATAGTTAAGCAAACCTGAAAAAAAAGAATAAGCATAGCAGCAATGAAAAGTCTAAATTATTCAGTACTTTGTAGAATGTAAAAAAAACTGTTTAGATAAACTATATAATATAATCACGATAAAAGCATTACAAAAATTTTTATCACAAAGTGAGGTAATATTGGGGAGTCGCAGAAACGTTTCCTCATACACCAATTAAACATAAATCAGACAAAATGTTAACAAAAGATAAATAGGTAAGACACAATTGATATGAGTAATTCAGTAGTATTGATTGTTTTTTTTTCTTTCTTTTTTTTTCTTAATAGCAGGCAAGTCTATTGTAAAAGGTATCAGAACGACGAAGATATGGCAAAACAACAGATAGATATTTAAAGTAATAACAAGTAGGAAATAGTTCAACTTACAAAAAGTCCTTCAGTAACGCTTCCTTGCATTTGAAGTGTGGGATTCACGATGTCCTGCACTAGCGAAGCTCTTCACCCTTAACTGTGAGGGTGTTGATGGAACTTATCACACGTTACCCTAATCACACCTACGTATTTCACTGGTGTTAGCAACAGACATTATCACGCGACGGAACTATGTAGCATTGATAAATTTCTTGATAATTCTATTTCCTGAGACAATAATTTCGAAATATTTTGTAGCACTAGTTTAATTTCAACTGGGACCAAATGTATATTATTTTCATAAACATCCAAAAAGCAGTGAGAAACTTCAACCAATACCTTTGCAAACCTGTAATCTGTTATATTTCGCAAATAACGAAATTTGCGCAAGCAATGATCTGTTGTAGATTCTTTGGGGTTGGAAAATTCAGAAACTACAGTATCAACTGTATTTGGATAATCCAAAGTTTGCACTACTCTGATAAAAAGAAAAGGACGGCGAAACTAGATCGCACACGCAGTTTAAAAATCAAAAGACAAAGCACCAAAAAAACACAATGAGTAAAGCACGTCTATCACTAAAGTAAGTCCATCAAATGTTCCGTAAAAACACGCGTGCAGGTCGAGCAAACACGTTCGCCTATCAACCATACTACTTCAATCGGAATTAGCACTACACTTCCTACAGTTAAGATACAACTTTTATTTCACAAGAAAAACAACTAAAATCGTGTCGTGCTTGTTCATGAACAATTCGAAAATTGATTCCCGCATTAATTCTCACTATTGTCAAAGCAAAACGAAACAGTATTTTCAACGTAGTTAATATATAGGAACCAAGAACAAAACTACAACTACTCATCTGTTTATATCAGCTCGTTGCTATTACAACCTCTTATCGTCTCTTATCTAGACTGGTATATCCACATAAGCAACAAAATTTATACGAACGGCAAGACAAGAACGATGCAATCTATAATTAATTACAAGCGTTTTAACCTTCACTCCTTGGAATTTATTTATTAATGAGAATCAATCTTCAATTTATCTATCTTTAATTAATACACACGAGTTAAATTGCATACAATTCTGAATTATTCTAAAGTATTTACTTGATACAAACAGCGATTCCAAAGAAACGATGTATTTTATGTATTTGGTAAAGTGTAGAATGTTAAATTACCAAAAATGCACGTTACAAATTCCCCCCTAGCAAAATAAAGACGTCGGGGTGAGAAAAAAAAGAAAAACGACAGACAAGGAACCAAACAAAAAAATTATTTTTATCCGGTTCGAAGGACCAACACCAATATAAGAAAAAGAACATTTCTTTTTTTCAAAAGAAGACAAAGTCATCTATCGTAACCAACAACGACAGAATAGGTAAAGAAAGCATTAAGTAAACACCCAATGAGGATTAAAGGTCTTAGCTACTTTCAAAAACGTCAAAAGACGGATGTCCCCCAAAAGGGACATTTCTGTTCTCCACCTCAAAGAAAAGTTTTGGCTTCCCGCGGAGAAACCAAGAGGAAAGAAAAAAAACGAGGAAGAAAACTCGTAGCAAACCAACTAGACGACAAAACTGTCAACCTCAAGTGTGCAGCAAAGAAAGAACCAAGACAGAGAAAAGAGCAAAGGCAAGCTAGTACACAATCTAGAATACTTCCAACTGAGATAACGCAGATTCGTATGATACGATTACTTAAGCAAAGTATGGTTAACAGACCTACAGAAGCGACCAAGTCGAAATACCTAAAGGAAAAGAAAATAGATCTGAAGCCTACCTCAAGGAATGGATGTAGAAAGCGACTATAATAGTCAAATAGTGAACAAATGGTAGAACTAGCCAGAAGAAAAAGTCACGGGATGGGCTAGCTACAAAATATAAATAGGAATACGAAATGGGCGCCAGTGTTTTCGGACACAAGCTTATCAGAGAAAACACAAGACCAATAAGCCAAAAAATTACAAGTCATTAGGGATAGCGACACGTAGGGTCAAAATAGAATCGGCCGTGGGAGCCCTCTAGGATCCGGAGGTTCAGGATCAATGTCTGGAGGACCAAGGACCAAAATGTCGGACAAAACTAAGAGTAAAGAAATCCACAGGGAAAGATAGGTAAGTAGTAGCAATCGAAGAGGACCAAGGTGTAAAGGCATAACCGCTGCCAAAGTCGTCAAAGGACGGATGTCTCTTTAGAAATGAAACAGTACAGTTTCCAATCTCAAGAAATTGATTTCGCGCGCGCAGAAACCAAAAGAAAAGAAAAGTAGCGAGGAAGAAAACCAACAGCAATAGCCAACATAAGACACAAGTGTCGAGCCTCAAGTAAGCTAGGGAACGACAAACGGAAAACTGGGAAAAGTAACGAAAGGCTTCAACTGTGGTATCAAGAAAAAAAAAAGTCGTATAATACAACCAGATAAGAAAAGTAATCTGCTAATAGACCCAAAAGTTGACTAAGTCGTGTTTCCTAAAGGACAGAAAGTAGGCCTAAGAGCAACTACCACAGGAGCAGATACAACTAGTGATCGAAGTCGAAACATCAACTAACCGCAAAGAAAACCAGTCAGGAAAAAAAAATGGACAGGAATGTTGAATGAAAGAAAACCCGGAAAGAGTAGAAGAAAAAAAATAAAAGTCATTACACAATACTACGAAATATGTCAAATATCACAGATAAAGCTAATGAGTTGAAGGAATCGTATAACGTAGGGGGACGAGTGGATTACGGACGAAATTTGCGGCGCTTGCGTCGCCAAAAGAACAACAGATCTAGATCGGGGACATTAGGATTATATTTAAGTGAGGTAGCGAAAGTGACGTTAAGAAAAGAAAAAAAAAGGTGGTGTACAGAAAACTTGGGCGCCAGTGTTTTCCAGAACCAAATTACCAGCGAAAACACTCCTTGGAATTTATTTATTAATGAGAATCAATCTTCAATTTATCTATCTTTAATTAATACACACGAGTTATATTGCATACAATTCTGAATTATTCTGAAGTATTTACTTGATACAAACAGCGATCCCAAAGAAACGATTTTACGTATTTGGTAAAGTGTAGAATGTTAAATTACCAAAAATGCACGTTACAAATTACATACCTTGTGATGAAGGGAACACTGGCAAGGGACCCCACGATCACACTAGACGGTGTAAATATAAGTAGTACACAAAACACTAAATATCTTGGCTTAACATTAGACGAAACACAGAATGATTTGACACATTTAAGCACCGTGTGTGCAAGTGCAATTTCTGCAATGCAGAACATCGTAACGCTGGCCCAAAGGACGTATAAGATGCCACCTAATTGCGTAAGGTTTTATTTCAACACTGTGCTCGTGGCTAAGGTATCATACGCCGCGAGCAAGTGGGGACATCGCCTTAACACTATCAAATCTATACAAGAAATTAACAGTACATAACGAAGTGTTTTACTGCGACTGACGGGGGCTTATGGACTACCGCACATGAAGATGTACTGATGGGAACTATGCCCTTGGACCTAGTAGCGAAACAGCGAGCTGCAATGTACTATTTTACACACAATGACAACCAACAACTACAACGCATCTTAATCTCAAACCAACTGCCCACGACAAAGACGGAAATAAAGAACTACATACTTGCAAAATGGTAGACACAATGGGACCAAAGCACAACCAGTAGAAAGGTATATGCAATTATCCCAAATATCAAAGACCGCCTAAAAGCCAAATACCTGATGCCCAGTCGAAGATTTATTTATTACCTAACTGGTCACGGACCCTATCAAACATACAGAGAACGCATGAATTTAGTTGACAACAACACTTGCACGTGAGAAGAAATAGGAACACCGGAACATCTAGTATTCGAGTGTAATGACTTATAATCGTACCTCATCGCATATAGACAAACATTATTAAACCAGACCTTACATGCGATGATTTGGAACGAAAACCTTTTTCCACACTTAAATGCAATTAGACAAAAAATCACGGTACTCATCCATCAACGTTATCTTGACGGATAAAGGACACAAACAAAACTACCCGGACAGAGACATAAAAGTACCACCTCTTCTCGGACCCGGCGACGAAAGACCGATCTCCTAGAATTCTAAGGGTTTCGCTCTTGACGGCCAGAAGCAACAAGATCAAAACATCAACCCGACTTTGAAACAACTCAACCCCCTAATATGTAAAATTTGCTTGCCCCTGTATACTTATTATAATCTTACAATTATTTGTGCATGTGCGAAAATAGTATTAAGGCGAAAATAGTTTCGTGTCGAAAAGGGTTAGTAGTTGAAACGTTTTAGTACTAAAATAGAGTTGCTGCGGAACGGTCTGTTACATAAGCAATATGACCTGCCTTTGTCCTGGTATCATAAATATCCGAAACACATCGCTAATCTACAAAATGACTCTTGTGGTGTTTTCGTTTTGTAATTTAGCTCTAATCAATTTGAACTATGTGACTTGGACTTTCAAACCGAAGCAAATCTGGTCGCCTCATCTAATTCCAACTACATATTTTCATGAAAAAGCGATTTTACTCCATTATACTTATCCACAGATACTAGGTTCGTTGTACCTTTTACCGGTAATTTAATACCAAGTACCCCACTGTTTTAAACAGTGTACACGGAGGAAAGTGGTGTTTTTCAAAAAATGTCATGTAGTAAAAGCTAATTGTTCGATGACGTTGTGGAGTCTTTCACCAACGGCATTGGGGTTTGGGATTTTGCATTGTTGCAACGAATGTTACTTTTTATCTTGTGAAAACCATGCAAGACTGCAAATACTTAAGCGCTGCCCCTATCAAGACAGCGAATAACATTAGCAATGTTCTAGAAGTTCATTGTCAACTTACCAATAGAAAATGTATAAGATGCCAGCTTGATGAGCAGCATCTTTAACAACTAAATGACAGTAGTAAAATAAAAACAGTATAAAGCAAAGTCCGTGCTAGGTGGCGATTTGATCTAACACGCACATTTTGTATAGTATTTCTACGCTTTATTGTGACCTTTAACGTGTTGCGCCTTTTTCTATAAAAGGCTTCAACTTTTTATTGTATTAGTTAGGTTCAAGGTATTATTAATCTCCGCACAGGGAATTCTCCAATATCATGTTTAAATAAGCGTTACGTGAAAACAACACAAAGATTTGGTTCTCACATAAGTCTAGACATTGATCTATAGGTTGTAGTTTGGGAAGTCGAAAGGATTACATTTCCCATGCTTAACGTGTAGCTGTGCCTACCAATTTGCGTCAGAACATTAACCTACCTTAGAGGGGAGACGATGGTTTGTGGAAGTCGCTGTGTCGAAACAAACAGAACTTACTACCGGCCTTCCTCGAGTGTAGACGTGTTTTGGTAGAATTTCGACAGTCGGCAAAGTGGCCCCTTCCTTTTCGTTCCTTATAGGTACGTTCTACAATATCGGCGCTTTTTCGATAAGAAGGCTATCGGCAACCAAACTAGAGGAGATCTGAACGCCACTCCGGGATAAAGACGCACCGGGATTAGAATACCATAGGGTTCAAAGTTAACACAAGTCGGATAAAGTAAAATTTATCTCGTTACTACGTCGACAGTTCAAACAACATACGAACATAATTTTTGTACATACCAGAACTCCAATTTGCACCTAAATACTTGCTTGAAAGCTGACATATGTGATGACAACGGAAAATTCCATTCCAAACGAACAGCTGCGCTGCATACACGAAAACACGTCACTTGGCTTCCATTATCTGCGTTTCAATTTACAGATGTTCCAGGAGTAATTCTCACCACGAGAAAACTGATGTTGTTTGTAATTAACTTGAATAAATTTATATATGTGATTCCATATTATACAAGAATAGAATTGTTTTCCTCAATTTCGCATGAATACCATTCAGAAAATTACTTATTTATAGTTTACGTTGCAATATATTTTAAAATAAATTATTATTATTCCCAAAGTTACACTGAAAATTTCAATTAATATTATTATAGAAACAAATTCACTTACTGTTCCTAATGGTCTTTTAACAAAAACTTCATCGTTCTTCACGACTGGTTTCAACAAACAAATGGACCATCCAAAACAATTTATGAAGATAACTTCCACGAGCAATCTTCCATCGTGCACGCTTCCAACACCAAAATCAATCACGGACATCGCTCCTAAGAACAACTATCGACCTGCTTGAACCCCAGCTGTGTTAGAAGTACCAGCCGAGCTTGTTGCTGCCCAGTAACAGCGATACCTAGCAGTTATTGAGTAGAGGAGGCTTTAAGAAGGATACCAAACAAAAGCTTTTATATTGTCTCCGTAGAATTTAACTTTTAACATGAACTAAATACGAGTTCTTTATTGGACAATAGATATTATTAAATTAAGTGGATTGGATAACATTATAATGTATTATATTATTTAATATTTAATAAAAGGATTGATTATACAGATATATATATTAGGTAGAAAATAAAATTGCTACACTGCCTCTTTCTAAGAGAAAAAATTCTGGAATAAATACGAAGAATTTTTTTTGAATTTATTGTTACATATTCACAACTTATTATTATTAATTTTACAAAATAAAACAAAATTACCACTTAAGGTACAACATAACTGAAAATGAGTGACGAGTAACTACGCGTACTATACGCCACAAGGGGACAAATTCGGAAGTCTTAATCGGTAGGGTGTCATTATCGTTTAATCATATTCGGGGTTATTATATCACTCATTTATACTCGAAACTTAAACAACAAAATATATAATACTGCCGTATTATAATTCTTTAATAAAATATCAAATTATCATGACAAACATATTTTTACTATATTAACCGTAATTTACATATTTACAAAAGAAGAACAGGACTCTCACTACTTTTGAGATCCACTCCAAACATAACTTCAAAACGGCAAACAAGTCTTGAAATCACTAACGTTCAACAATCTACTGCATGTATATGCAACCAAAATGTAGAAATATCTCTTTCCCAGAAGAGACAAGTAAAACGTCACCACGTCTTACTCCTCAAAAATCTCACTCACGCATGAATGAACAAAATAGAACATTGCTATCTCACACAATATTCATATTAAACATAGAACATTGCTATCTCACGCAATATCCATAATTAAACATACAACATTGCTTTCTCACGCAATATTCATACTAAACATAGAACATTGTCAGCTTACACAATATTCAAACTAAACATAACTATGAAAGTTACTAACAATATTGACCTCCAATCAATATTTAATATGGACTCAAACTACTTGATTCCCATTATAATTATCAAACACCTTAATCTTAAATCCGAAAGAAAATAATAACCAAATATATACAACTTTATTTATCAAACACTTTAATCATAAATCCAAAAGAAAATAATAACCAAATATATACAACTTTATTTATCAAACACTTTAATCATAAAGATACCTAAACATTCCTTTATAACCTTGAACTAAAGAATCATACGACAAATGAAATCGTTTGACAAACGGAAACATGTAACTTTTATCTTGACTCAAATGAATAACTTGCAACTAACAATATCAGCACAGTCTAGTATCAACCTTACTGCACTACAAAAATTCTTTTATACTTCTTATCCAACATCTAAAATTTTAGACTACCAAACAGTATTCCAATACAATATTTAAATCCTTTACTAAAAGATAAGACAGAAATAATTCCTACAATCAACCATTAAATATATCAACAACACTAATTAATGTTCAGAAACGTTCTCATTTTCAATATCACCACTGAACTCTGAATAAGGTTTTAAGTCCTTAACATGCCATCTGCCTGCCCTTGAACCATTTTCATTAATCAATTCATAAATTAAATTGAAACCTTCTTTTTAACAATACTCAAAACATATTTTGGCGCTAGCTTAGCTGTAAACTTATTACTTGCTTTCGAAAGAACTTTATTTGACCTCCAAACTTTGTCACCTACTTCGAAAGAAATGTTACGTCTCCTTAAATTATATGAATTACTAGACTGCATGTAAGCTAAATGTAACCTTTTCTGTACGTCTATAAAAATATCAAATAGTCCTTGATGATCTGACACATACGAAGGTCTATCACTAGAAATAAAATCAATATCAACTGAGGGTTCCACATCAAGACCATAAAATTTTCCAGACACAGGAACATGTCTACCAAAAACTAAGAAATTTGGCGAATAACCAGTGGCATGATGTTTTGCAGAATTAATCGCATACTGAATTTGGGGTAACTCTATGTCCCAAGTATCATGTTCTTTAATATACGAACGTATAGCTGTTCCGACTGTTCTATTTATCCTCTCTACAAAATTACATTGGGAGAGTAAACTGCATTAAACCAAATTTTTGAACGTCATATCTTTTACATACTGCCTTGAAATTTCTACCACTAAATTGTGAGCCATTGTCACAAATAATATATTTGGGAACGCCATATACTAAAAACTTTTCCTCCAATACACGTTCTATTATATGCGCTTTTGCACTACGTAACGGAAACATTAACGTGAATTTTGAGAACCAATCACCAATAACTAATAACCATTTGTGTCCAAACTTGGATCGTGGAAATGGGCCCATGAGGTCTATAGCGATAATCTGAAAGGGAACTTCACTTCTTTTCCTTTCCCATTAAACCAAGGGGTCCTCTATTCGATGCCTTCTGTGCACCACACGTTAAACAATTTTACAAAATTTCAACACATCATTACGCATTTTGGCCAATAAAATTCTCTTGTATGCGTGCCAATGTTTTAAAAAACGAAATGACCGGCCACTGAAGGGTCATGATTTATCCGAATAACCTCTTCCTTCTGTGATCTAGGGACTAAATATTTCCATTCCTTACATTCGACGAAAGTGGTAAATTTGATGAAAGAAATTTAAATACATAATTATCTTCTACCTTCCATTGTGGGTAATCATCAGGTGAAGCTAAAAATTTTTTCAAAAAGACACATACCAAGGATCCACATTATCTAACTTGATCTCAACTAAATTATCAACATGACTTCAAACATTAAACCAATGAACTTCAAACTTTAAGAACACCTTCTCTTTTAAATTCGCAGACAATGACAATTTTAAACATAATAAATTTATAATTTAGATTACTCTCAACCTTCCATCTAGGATAACAATAAATCAATGTTCTAGTACACTCTTACACTACTCATAATCAAACTGTCAAGATAGACAAAAGTACTTCACAACGCATAAACTTGCTAGGGTGACAAACTCCTCTGTGAGTCTCACCTAGACTTATAAACAAAAAATTATAACCTCATCACCAATCTCAAAAATAGTGATGCCAAAATTGCTAGAGTGACAACTTACCTCGAGTCTCGTTTAGACTAATGTAATGCTGAGCGACCGACTTTTCCTAAGTCTCGTCTAGACTGACATACTGCTAATCCGACCAACCACGACGACAAGTTTCACTTAGACTTACAACCAATTAACATACTGCGTTGCAATGCGGATATAAATAAATCAAAAATTGCTATCAAAATATATCAAAACAAAGAGCAATCTTGAAACGGTTTATCGACAGTAAAAACCAGTGTACCAAATTATAAATATCTATCATCTCTACTATAAAAAATTTATCAAACAACTATTGTAGCTAATACAAATGGAAGAAAAACCTAAATACAAATCACTATTATCAACTACACTGTGAATTATTATTCACTGAAATACTTCAAGCTGCGACTAAAAGAACAATAATATTCCTATCGAACAATTTTCCATGTAAGAAAGTTTCTTTTAATTTCTTACACAACTTTATTAATGTTGACATACTATCAATTTCCGTTAGAGCTAATTGACAAATAAAATCAGGTAATGTTGTTTCTTTGGCTAATAATCGGCCTAACATTTTCCTCTTATCCTGCATCGGTCTGCTGCTAACACTTTACGAATTCTCAATTCATAATCCAACTCATCTTTATGCAAATAAACTACTTGATACGTCTCAGCCATCATGGAATAGACTAACTAACTAATTACAAATTAAACTCAATTGAACAACAACATCAATAGACTAAACCAATCTGAGGGTAAATGAATTACAAATCACAAGTGTAAACAACCAAAGTCAATCGAAGCCTATACTTTATGTGTTTATACAATTGGTACAGCAATCGAGGCCTACACGCTGGGCGCTATTTGTAGCCTTTTAAATTCTGATTTTAGTTTAACGAGAATTTCCGATAATTAAAAAGGAGCCCACGGCAAATTAAGATGGAAGGTGGCTCTATGTTGAGGAAATCTCAAAGGCAAAGCGGCTAGTCGAACTATATGCTCTGGGTAGAGAATGAGCTGTGGGTCGGGGTGTAATTGCAACCACTAATAATAAAAATAAAGCGCCACCGTATTTTTTTATACTGAGAAGACCTAATACAAGTCCCTTGTACAAGGCTAATGCGGAAACCTTTCTCCTATAACCGCTATATAATTTTTAAAGACCACTTAATCTTTAAAGTGTCTTACCTTATGGCTCGACCTTGACCTTAGCAATCCTGCACTGCACCTGTGAACAAATTAAACAAAGAAAAACACTGTTTGTGCATTCAAACTCAAAAATAATTAAATACAATCCGAATCGACTTTCATTCCTCTTAAATAAAAATAGTCTTTAGTCCGAAAATAAGAATCTATTCAACTGGTATTCAATAATGTAATTTTCTACAAAAAATATGTCTTCCTTTATAAGTTAATTTAAATTAGGAAGAGTTAATTACAATGGTACTGAATATATCCGTACCAATTAATATTTAATGAGGTTTATGTAACAAATTGACAAAGCATAAAATTGCTTATTTATAGAAAGCGTTAATTATGGTAAATTTACCTTAATTTCACAGTAAATAATTACAGATAACTTGTTCATAAAATATCAAATGTAAAGATTTGATTTCTAAAAATTAAAGTTGTAAGAATTTACTTTATTTAATTAGTAGTGACATCTTCTGATGTTTCATTGAGTTAATAAAAAATTATGTAGAAACAAATTACAGATTCATATCGTATGACTACGAAAAATATAAGTGAGGTCTGTCTTTGACCTGTTCAAAGTTAACACAAGTCGGATAAAGTAAAATTTATCTCGTTACTACGTCGACAGTTTAAACAACATACGAACATAATTTTTTGTACATACCAGAACTCCAATTTGCACCTAAATACTTGCTTGAAAGCTGACATATGTGATGACAACGGAAAATTCCATTCCAAACGAACAGCTGCGCTGCATACACGAGAAACACGTCACTTGGCTTCCATTATCTGCGTTTCAATTTACAGATGTTCCAGGAGTAATTCTCACCACGAGAAAACTGATGTTGTTTGTAATTAACTTGAATAAATTTATATATGTGATTCCATATTATACAAGAATATAATTGTTTTCCTCAATTTCGCATGAATACCATTCAGAAAAATTACTTATTTATAGTTTACGTTGCAATATATTTTAAAATAAATTATTATTATTCCCAAAGTTACACTGAAAATTTCAATTAATATTATTATAGAAACAAATTCACTTACTGTTCCTAATGGTCTTTTAACAAAAACTTCATCGTTCTTCACGACTGGTTTCAACAAACAAATGGACCATCCAAAACAATTTATGAAGATAGCTTCCACGAGCAATCTTCCATCGTGCACGCTTCCAACACCAAAAATCAATCACGGACATCGCTCCTAAGAACAACTATCGACCTGCTTGAACCCCAGCTGTGTTAGAAGTACCAGCCGAGCTTGTTGCTGCCCAGTAACAGCGATACCTAGCGGTTATTGAGTAGAGGGGGCTTTAAGAAGGATACCAAACAAAAGCTTTTATATTGTCTCCGTAGAATTTAACTTTTAACATGAACTAAATACGAGTTCTTTATTGGACAATAGATATTATTAAATTAAGTGGATTGGATAACATTATAATGTATTATATTATTTAATATTTAATAAAAGGATTGATTATACAGATATATATATATATATTAGGTAGAAAATAAAATTGCTACAATATATTTAAATTAAATAAAACAACTGTTAATGCCATCTATTCTTAAATAACCTTAACATTAATGCAAATTAAAGTTTTCTATTATAAATAAAATAAATTATTTTCTTTAACGGCGTAAACAAGAACTATACTAAAACCGTATAATAATTACAATTTTAAACACTGATTTAAAAACTGGAATACCTGTAACATCAATTTTTTAAATTTAGTAATAAACAATAATACCATGCTACCGCATATACCTTAGAATAATTTCAAAATGATGGCATTCCCAAATAAAACAAGTAGGATAGAGGTTAGGTTGTTTCTATTTCTTCATTCATAAGCGGAAACATACGTAGGCTAAATATATTTCGATGATACTGCAGCGCCTTCATGCGCTACTGAATATGCGCGTAATTTAGTTTCCATACTTCCCTATCCAACGGATGATCTCCTATTATTTATCTATGGTAAGAACATACTTAGACCTTTTGCGCATTTTCTTATATCATATGCGTTGCCGACATCTATAGGATGCAAATTTTACTATAACGGTACTAGGACGTTTTTAAATTGTTTTACCATTTCTGTGACAGCGATCAATAGTTTCTATGTTTATGTCAGTGATATGTAGCTCGTTTGTAGTAAAAAGTAGCATCATATCATCAAGTGTTTTATTTTGCCATTTCTGATTTAAATACATCCTTTTACGAAATATTCATGCCCGTTTGGCGTCAATTATTACGTTAACTCTGGACGTAATTTATTACGCTCCCGATTTGGTCGCAAATTATTGCCATCAAACGGTACAAGAAAGCAATTAAAAAAATGCTAAAGACTTACTTGGTTTAATAGCTGTAGCCAGGGCATCTTCTACTCGTCGCTTCAGTGGAAAATCACCGTTAAAGTCTTCAGGTAGATCAGGGTTCCATGAAAGTCTGTTTCTTCAGATTCTTGGATCGAAGTGTGTTGTACCTACTCGGCTAGGAAACACAAGACATTGTTAAAGTAATTGGACAGGTATGAGGGAATACAAAAGATACACCTTACAATTAAAACGCACTCGCGTTTAGTAGATCGATACCGTCCGGTATTTGGAAGTCACGTCCTAGTTTAAAACGCCTTTACCATAAACTTCTCGGTGTCCCCACCATCATAAATGTCTATCATTGACTAAGTGCACCGACCACACCTTCCTTTAGGCCTAGACAATACGTGCTTAAACGAATACATACAATAAAATTGTAGGTTTCTCTCCTACAATACGTAAGAACAGGAATCTGCAGTTTTATTGTAATAACCTAAATAATTAATCATGGGGGAAAATAAAGCTTTTCCGTTCGGATTACAAAATCCCCTATTCCTAATATTAAAAAGTAACCTATGTGCTGTTGGAGATGTTTTAGTTCATGTTTTGAATAGTACGGATTAAGATATCCTGATCTAATAATGTTGTAATATACAAAGACTTAATATCATAAGCTTATTAGCTGCAGCACTTATAAATTTATACTTATAAATACCTTAACAAGTAAACTAAATTAATGTAACCAAGAAGAAATATTAAAATGCAGCTATATTATTATACACTAAATAAATACAGCGGCAGGTACCGTCAGAAATATGTTTTTTAGCTAATAACACCCGTGACTAAATAAATACCATAACACAACTGCAGCTGACGTTACAGGTAGAGAGAAGTTTTTTTATTAACAAAGCCTAAAAATTAGCGAGCACAGCAGAGGCGCCTGAGTAATGTTTGAGAAATAAACCACATATGTTAAATTAATATAAAATTGAGTTGCATTACTTCAACTGAGTGTTAAATGCGTACAAAAAGAAGTGGGTTCGCTAGCAGTCTATTTTGATAGCTTTAGTCATTTACGATTAGCAAGAGAACATGTCAAAGTACTCAATCCCGATTCTATCATAAGCACAGCTTGGAACGTAACAGATAGTTTGTCTCACAATAAAAAACAAGTAAGATAGATACTATTTATTACAAGATTTACAAGAGTTGAACAAACTTTAAACACCAAAAATATTACTCCATCATTTCACAAACATCTCCATGACGATATTTGTCGCAAACGCATTTACCACAAACGCACTTGCCTGCGTCAGAGCAAATAAAATCTGCGTAAATGCTAATACCTTTACCACATGGCAATGTAGAACAGCTGCAGTCGTCGCCAGTCCAATTTTCGTTGCATATACATTTGTTGCAAACGCACGTCCCATGATCGGGTCCACCACAAATCTGACCATTAACACGGTTACAAGAATAGTTATCGCATTCGCAATATTTTCCACTGATAATCTGCAAACAGGTATATAACATTAGGATTGTCAACTGACTCTTGCGCAAAATTTGAGGTTAGGATTAGAAAGAAAATGGGAATAGTTGCTTGTGGGCAATAAATTTGAATTCGTCGCCCAGTTGCACTTGTATTATAATTATCGAATGCTACCACAATTTTCCTTTAAATTTTGTTAAACAGTAATATGAATCATAATCGATAATTGTAACACATTTTATAAAATATTTATAAATGCGAGAAAAGCAGAGGTTTTGCAGTATTTTGCTAAAAGCAACCAATGCAATGATGCAACTAATTTTATAATTTGAGGAATTAACATTACATTACTTAGAAGTAAATTTAACAATTCACTTCTATGTAAAAAACGTCAACGGTCATTCTAATACGTATATGCATACATACCCATCACACCATTCTCTAAAAGGGGTAGGCAGGCTTTGTGAAACATTTGTGTTTTAAATATTAATTTTTAATTTATTTTCTAGAACCTTCTTACTCCATAAATAATCTCCTTCACCACCTTCTTGTTTTAAGCTTTTTGGCATGTTAATATTTATGAATCCGTCGTTTCTCTTTTTTCATACTTTTATCCTTCGCGTCCAACTACGTGTTTCGTGGCCTATGTCTTCTTCTCGAACCGTTCACCCATTCTTTGTTTACTTTCTTCACTAAACGTTCATCATTCATTCTTTCTACGTGACCAAATCATCACAACATGTTTTTATCATACTGATCTTTGTTAATTTTGTTTTCAAACCACAAAAATGCATTGCCCATTTTTTAATCATATCTCTCTTAGGCTTACCATGTACTCTTTTGGAAACTTTCATACTAACTGCATTTATTCAGGGTCTTGTGCCTGCCCTGACTAACTCGTTTCACATCCATACTATAACGTCATAATTAACTTCCTCCAGTCCGCTATTTCTGCAAGTTTTGACACCACTTCATTGGTGACAAGAAACCACATATTCCCTATTACTACATGGAAGGAATTTACCTTGGTTTTAATTTCCTCATCCATCCGTCTCTTCTAAACCCCTTTCCAAGATACATAAAATTATAAACTTCTTCCACAGTCTCTACATTCCTATCGAAAATAAGTACTTTAGTGTTTGATACATTTATAAGCACATCCATTTTAGTCAACACCTCACTTATTTTACTAACATATTTTGCAGTCAATCAGAATTCACCTTGCTTTCAGTTTCCTTATCCGTTTCTTCTAAAACTCTTTTCCAGATACACAAAGTCATTTGGTTCTTCCACAGTCTTTTCATTCCTATTAAAAACAAGTACCCTAGGTTTGGTACATTTATCAGCAGATCCATTTTAGTCGACACCTGACTCGCTTTATTTAACATATTTTGCAATCGACCTCAATTTTCGATAATAAAAAAGCATCGTCGGCAAACAGTAATAATTTTATATTCACATAATTCATAAGTACACCATTTGCCTTCATACATGCATGGCTCATGAAACATTGAACAATCATGTAGACATAACACAGCCGTGTCTCATTTTTTGTTTGATATTAAACTAACTCTTCAAAAATCCATTCATTCTTACACTGTTTGAAGAAAGAAACTAAAGAAGCCTCGGAGATTATCATTTATACGAGGTCTGACAATTGAGTAATAAGACTGATCGAAAAAACACGTATATTTAAAAATTAAAGTACATAAATATGATCCCTTTCAAAACACTCCTGTTGGGCAGCTACACACTGAGTCCAGCGCTTTTTCAAGTTTTTGTAACGCTTCTGAAACATTTCTACTGACAAACCGTGCAGTACCCTTGTCAGGAATGTTGGAATCTCAGTTATCGACTCAAGATGGGATTCTTTTCATGACTGGTTTGACCGGGGGAAACGGAGAAAATGCGTGGCCTAAGGCAACACTGAAATGTTTTTGAGGTCAAAAAATGCGTCAGACTGGTAACATTGCGCGTTGTCGTTATGAAGGATCTATGTGTTTGTGATGTTTGGACGGACGCTATCGACTCTTTTTTGCAACCGTTTGAGTATTCCGAAATAGAATTGTTAATTTACGGTCTGTCAATTGGGCCAATCTCCTTATGTTGTGCATAATGAGTCAAAGAAATAGCTCCTCTGCGACGCTGTTTCGACCGTTTTTAAAGTCCTTGTGCCACTGAAATAGCTGTGCACGACTCATTGCTTCATCACCGAACACTTGAGCCACTTTGTCTAACGTGTGCGTCGCAGATTCTCCGCATTTCACACAAAACTTGATCGTGTATATCATTGTTCGATATTACGTCATTCCATTTTCGCGACACACACCACACACACACAGACTTCAGCAATACAACACAACTGGAGAACTAACAATCCTACGGAAGTTGCAAATTCATCTATTAATAGATTAAGGTTAGATTAACAAACCGAAGTATCCGATTCTCAGTGTTGTCACATGCGCGGCAAAAAAATCAGTTTCATTACGTAATTGTTAGATCTCGTACTATTTCCTAATATCCATCTACTATATGATCAATAAAATGTCACCCTTATCGCAATACGAGTTACATATTCACCAAATATATATATATATATATATATATATATATATATATATATATATATATATATATATATTTTGTTGTGGATTCAAAGGGTTAAATTTGGGGTAACCAATACAATTTCAACCACCTTGTATAGAGAAAAGAACAAATTATTTACGCGCAAAATTTATTTAATTCATTTAGGGAGAACGAATAAGTATTGACGTATTTTTATAATTAATAATTGAAAGATTAAAAGGTACTTAAAGAAAAACAGTTTTAAAACAAATAGAATACGCATAATTAATTATAATTTACTTTTCCAACACGTAAAAGCATAAGAAAACCCACTAGGGGAAAAAAATCAATAATTCCAAGGCAAAAGTTCGTTGTAACAAGCAAAAGTCAGTTTTATACAAATACCAGGAAATATAAATAAAATCTAAGAATTGTTGTGGTAAACGGTCGATAATTAACGAACACCTGCGTTTTTAAAAAAAGTTACATTCGTCGAAATTATGAGCATATTAAGACAGGACTTCATAGAAAGTATTTTCAACCGTCAGTTTGGTTTGAATAAGAAGCTAACAAAGTTCTTAAAAAGCAAGGGAGATGCACGATCGGTTATATACTACCGATAGAGACAGAAATAAAAGCGTTGATATTTAAAACGCACGTACTATATCCACGTGGAGTGAAGATGGATTGTCAGCAATATCGATTTTGTATAACTCAAGTGGAGTTTTGAACGCGACAGCAGCCATGCATCAGACAGAGATAAAGATAGTTTAGGCGGAGTTTTATGACGACAAAGAATATTACCATTGGTTAAGAACCGACAGTTTTCCAAACGTAGACAAACGCGACAGGTGGGAGCGATTTCGGATACGTACGGCACGTAGACAGAATAAATTTCAGGAATTTTCAACACAGTTGTATCAAAATTTGTAGAATCTAAATTTGAAAATAGGCTTTTCACGTGAAGTGAGTCCGGGGGTAGCATTTTGAACGATATAGATACTGAATAAAAATTTATTAATGGTCTCTTTGTCTTCTCGTCGCTTTTATACTACTTTACTACAATAGACCAACATTATAGTAAAGTTTTTTTATGTGAGTATTAGATATGTTCATAATACAGTAAATATAGTGCTAGCACGTGTAAATTAGTAGTAGTGGCTTTCTATTTATTAACGCGAAATACGTGTAGTGCATATTAAATTAATAAAGGTCTGGCTACTACTATACTTTGCTACACTTCGTTTACAGTTTTACCTGGTCGGTAATGCAGTTAACAAAATGTTACGCTTAGATTCTGGTACATTGAAATGGCGATAGATGGCTCTTAAAAGCCGGTAATACAATTACCAAAGTTCATAAGATACACATGACGTCACTGATAATTTATATTGCGCCATAATTAAGAGAAGGTACATAAAATTTAAACAATAAAAACCAGACAATCTACTCACGTGAAGGATCAGCTAACCGGCAGGAAATCCGCCACGGTAACCTCGGCATCGCTGCTGGTAGAGTTGGACATTCAAATTATCTCGGGGTCATGGGATGCTCCAGGGTCATCTCCGTTCCTATATGCAGTGGAAGACGGGAATAGGGAATTAAGGAAAGATACTCAAGATAAGGAAATCTACATAATAAGATAACACGACACCCGGCACGACTGTTCACTTCAAAGTTCGGCGTAAAAAAAGCCACGTTTCCGCGCGAGAACCGCGGAACTCCCTACTCTTTTGTAGCATTGCCTTACCCCTATGGGGATAATTCACACTTGCCAATTGCACTATTGTGACGTACCGGAAGCCCCGCCCAGTTCATTTAAAAATGTTCGCGCGTCTTGCGTATTTAAAATTATGGCGGAAGCTTCCGCACATTAAAAACTACTTAACATAAAATGTTAAAGTGCAAATTCAGTTTGCACGTAACAATCGCGACAAAGCCACAAAAGAAAAACTTAAAAAGAAAAAGTCTGTTAGCACAGTAACAGCTTAAAATCTAAGTCCTTACTACCCTACATAAACCCTAACTTAAAACCTACAAAATGTTTATATAAGGCGCCACCTGGTTTTTCGACCGATAGCACGTCTACCGAAGTACCAGGAAACGGAATAGGTAGCCCGATAGTCTTTGACTACACTACTTACCGACAGCACAAATTTGTCGGGGAGCATGAAACACTGCTTAAACTAACACGGGTGCGACAAGTCGCCTAACCTATCTAAACCTATCTAACTTATCTAACTAAAGCTAACATATAGTTCTTATATGCAAACACACATGAGTGTCGCATCAAACTATTCTTCTTTTTTGGCAAGAAGTGCCCAAATTTAAAAAAGTTCATGAGAGTGCGTCACTTGCACTCTAGCAAATTTTGTTTCTGGTACTTTGGTTTCCTCCGATGCACATTTAACTTGTCCATGACACAGTTGTGAATCCACAAATTTACCAAAAGTACCGCCTACTAAATCCTTATATGCTAACCTGACAAATTACATTTCTAAATCGGGTTAGCTTTTTCACTTAAATTTCAGAAAGATAATTCCCACGTCTGGTCATATATACCACACGTTAGGACGATAAAAGATAAGATAAGATCTCAAATTGATGTTAAAGATAATAGATAAGGTAAAGATATTAAGCTTAAGTTGTTATCCTCAAAGGTAATGAATAAGATAACGGTATTAAGCTTTAGTTATTATTTGAGATACTCGATAAGATAACACGATATTAAGTTAAAGTGATTATAAGAGATAGTAGGTAACATGAATTTAAACAGAAGTTATTACTCAAGATAACCGGTAAGATAACGCGAAATAACTCGAAGTCATTCCTAACGGTAGTCGGTAAGATAACGATAAATTAAACCAAAATTATTACTAACGGTAATCGGTAAGATAACGATAATAAACTAAGGTTATTATTAAGGGTAATCAATAAGATAACGATATTAAACCTAAAGGTATTATCGAAGATAATAAAGAAGACAAAGATATTGGCCTAGTTATTACCCAAGACAATGATAACAACAAAAGAGTGGCTCCAGTAGAGCCGTTTAAATGGGATTGACCCTATAAAACACAGCGTAGTCTGAAGGACCACCTGCGATATTAATCCGACAAGATAAGATATACACATTTTAAAATTCACTAGACTCCTAAGTGAACTAGTACGATAATTTTCCTAACGAGTGCTTCGACTACGATAAGAAAATCAGACAAAGATAGACACGACAACTTAAAAGTATCTTCACAGATACAAACACACAAAACAAACTGTTTTAAGGTAGTTTTTAAATCGGTAGCACCCTAAACACACAAAATGCCCAATTATAAGCAGTTAAATACAGATACACTGTCCCCATATGCTAAAACAACCGAGAATTTAATAAAATAACAATAAGAAAACAATAGCACCTCACCACAAAGTTCAATAAAAAATAACGAAAAAAAAGTTTATAAGTTATGTAGATTTAGTAGAAAAAGGAAGGAATAATGTTGTAGTATAATGATGTAGTATAATGTGGGCGATTGCAATAATTCAGAGGAAAAACACACGGAATAGACAATCCTAGCTTTTGCAACTGCGAATATGAACTATTTCTTTCAATGGCATAGATCGCGCGTGTCCTATGTGAGCCCAAAGAAGAAAGCATTCACTCAACATCAGCTAAAACCAGTCATAAAAATTCAATGAGTTATTTCAACCAAAGTTACGACAATTACCTTTCAATTAAACCATATAAGAGAAATACTAAAGAAAGAACAATATGTAATAGGAAAATTTCAAGGGTTAATTAAATGAAACGACAGAGCTATATTGGGGGGGTGTAGAGGATGAAGTGATATATATCTAAGGGTATGGTGAAGGAAAAGTCAACCAGAAGAAAAAGATAGCTAAATTAAGGTAAGTAAAGTTAACGTGTAAGAAATTATATACTATATGAGAGAAGGAATAAGTAATTAAAGATACTAATTGATGGTGAGAACAAAAATATTAGGTAAATCGTGAGGAGAATGGGGCATGAAAAACTTAATTAGCATTTGGGTCGGCAGAGAATGGCTTAAGGTCTTTAATATGCCACCTGCCTTGGCGTTTTCCTTCAGTATCCTGAAGTTCATAGATAAGGGACTAATAACACGTGTGACTTTACAAAGAATGAATTTAGGGACCAATTTTGAAGAAAATTTCTTAGATGCATCCGATAAGACATAGTTCTTTTCCAAACTTGTTCGCCCAAGGCAAAGGAAATATTTCGCTTACGCAAGTTATAATGGTCCTTACTCTTTTCGTAAGCTTTTAACAAATTTTTCTAACGTCGTTAAAGATAGAAGGTAGTGACTGTTGGTCCTTGTCCCAACGTACTTTATCGTCAAATTCAATTACGTTAGTATCGTCAGGCACTAAACCATAGTAACTCCCATCGATTGGGGTATATCTTCCAAAAACAAGAAAAGACGGAGTGAATTGGGTTGCTTCGTGCTTAGATGTACGCAAAGCTTGAGCAATTTCAAAGATATGTTCATCCCATGTAGTATGGTCTGAATCAATATAAGACGAGATAGCGGTAATTAACACTCGATTTACTCTCTCGGTAGGGTTTACTTGGGGTGATATTTTGCGTTAAACCAAATTTTTGTACTTTGTAACTTTTAACGAAATTCTGAAAATCTTTAGAGATAAATTGTGCACCATTGTCACAAAGAATAATCTGGGGGACACCAAAGATAAGAAAGACATTCTGTTCTAGGAATTTAATTATTGCAGCGGAGGTAGCTTTACGTAAGGGTTGCACCATAACAAATTTAGAAAACCAATCGGTAACAACTAAAAGATATTGATTGCCTCTTTTTGATCGAGGGAGAGGTCCTAATAAGTCAAGCGATATTAATTGAAAGGGATAAGATACACGCTTAAAGTTACCCATTAAACCAGGGCGAGCGTCTTGTGAACTCTTATGAGAACCACAAATTTTGCAGCTCTTAATGTAACGACAAACAGATTGCTTAAGTGTGGGCCAGTAATACAATTCAGATATTTTCGCGAGAGGTTTTGTAACACCAAGGTGTGCAGCTAAGGGATCGTCGTGACATAATTTGAGCACCTCACTGCGATTTGCAGTGGGCACAACGAGTTTCCATTCAGGTATATTCGATATTTTATGTGGGGACGAGGATACAAATTTATACAGTCTATTATTAGTTACTCGAAAGGTAGGAAATTTGTCGGGATTATCGGAAACTTTTTAATCATATTGAGGTACCAGGTATCCAGAATTAAATTTGGAAGGTTAAGAGAAAACATCTCGAGATAACGCATCAGGTACGATATTTAATTTGCCAGGCCTATGCCTAACGTCAAAAGTAAATTGAGATATACGCAAGTTCCATCTTGCCAAACGACCTGCGGGTTGTTTCAAGTTATTAAGCCAAGTGAGTGCTGCACAATCAGTGATTACGCTAAAGTGTGTACCTTCGACATATCCTCTAAATTTCTCGATGCCAAAGATAACACCCAATAGTTCTCGTTCGGTAGCAGAGTATTTTTGTTCGGCAGAAGTTAAGGCACGGCTCGCATAAGCGATTGGATGTTCTAAACCATTGTTTACCTGGAACAACATTGCACCTAACCCAGTAAGTGAGGCATCGGTTTGTATATAAAACTTATCATCGAAATTTGGAGAGATTAAGATAGGTGCTGAAGTGATTAGTGTTTTAATTTGTTCGAAAGCCTGTTGGGATTCTAAATTCCACTCGATAGTTTGGGATTTCTTTTATTTTTAATTAAAGCGGTAATGGGTGCAGATATAGTTGAAAGGTTAGGTAGAAAAATGCGATAGTAGCTAATCATTCCTATCAAACGTTTGATTTCGGTAACAGTTTTGGTGTTTTAAATTTAGTAATAGCATCAACTTTAGCAGGATCGGCTCGTAAGCCTGTCCCATCGACAATAAAACCAAGAAATGTAAGGGATGAACGACAAAATTGAGACTTTTCCCAGTTTATCTTAAAACCTGCTGCATTTAAACGTTCAGCAACTTCATCTAATGTGGCGATATGTTCATCGAAAGAACTTGAGATAACTAAGATATCATCTAAAAATACAAAGGCACGTTCTTGATGTAAGATAGGACCTAACGTTTGATCCATAGTACGTTGTAAAGTTTGTGGAGCGTTACAGAGACCAAATGGCAAAAAATTATATTCGAAAAGACCTCGGCCTGGGACACAAAAAGCAGTTTTTGACGAGAAGATAAGTCAAGAGGTATCTGATAAAAGCTTGTCTTAGGTCGATAGATGAGATAAATTTTGCGTTACGAAGCCTGCTCAAAATTGAGTCAGTTCTGGGTAGAGGGTAAGCGTCTGGAACAGTAACAGAATTTAGCTTCCTGCCATCAAAACAAACACGCCATTCGTCATTCTTTTTCCGAACTAGCAATACGGGAGAGGTCCACGGTGAATTTGAAGGAGAGATAACACCAGATACTAACATTTTGTCTATTTCCGCATGTAAATGCTTTTGTAAGGCAGGCGATAAGGGATATTGACGTTGCTTAAAGGAAGGGCATCACCTGTGGAGATAACGTGTGTTGCCGTTGTAACACAACCAAGTTCAGAGGTATTAAGTTTGCGAAATTTGTCGATTGTAGCGTTAAGAGTTACATCTTGGGAGTCAGTAAGAGAGATTTTGTTAGATATTCCTGTAGATGCACAGGAGTTCGTTTTAATAGAGGTTTGCCATGAAAAATCCTGAAAGTAAAGTGACAGATTAAAAGTTTACAGAAATCAACGCCCAGTAGAAAAGGATACGCTAATGCAGGGACAATCAAAAATAAAACATCACGTTCAAGAGACTCTACACGAATTTTTAACTTAAGGAACCGGTTACATGTATTTGATTATCGTCAGCTAAATTTATGGAAGTTTTTCAGGAATAATTTGAATTTTGATATTTTGTTGAGATAATTGATGTAAACCTTCGTTATTTATAAGAGAACATGAAGAACCTGTATCCAGTAAAGCAATTACATTTAAGGAACCAATTGAGATAGATAAGTGTGGACGGTTATCGAAGGGTTTTTAACAAGTTGTGAAACAGCGGTAGTCTTTTATGATAAAAGGAATTGACGGTTTGTAACCACTTAGACCACTCGGCTGGAGTAGTGTAGCATAATTCCTCTAATGAAGGTAAGGTATTTTGTACATTAATAGTAGCGGTATTATTATTAGATAAATTTAATGACGGTACAACGTTAGAAGTGGTTTTATAATTTAAATTTATTGGCGTCTGTGTCCGTTGAATGATTGGTGTTGAGGGCGATTTTGGTTTCTTGAGATATTCACACCCTGATTTGAAATATCTCGACGGGAGTTTCCCGATACGTTAGGATTACAGTTGGTGCAGTTAGATTTGTAGATATTTGAGCGACCACAGCCATAACAAAAATATTTCTAGGGTAAGTGCAGACAGTATAGTTATGTCCACTTCGCTTGCAGTTCCAACAGGTAAGTGCGTTATTAGTTACGGTAGAAGGAACGTTAAGTGTAGATACTTTACGGGAAGGTCGAACTTGGCAAGCTAGATCAGGTTCGAGAAGACCAGATAATTTCTCGGTGGTGGTCGATATTTGTCAATCCTTGACCTCACTTCTTGAAGAGAGCGACATAGGTCTTTAAAATGAGCTAGCGAAGATATGGTCTGTAATGCCAAACGTTCTGAGAAATAGGGGTTCAAATTTCTAAGTAATTGATCGATAATTTCGGATTCGGAAGGTTTTTTGTCGAGTCTGCTATATAAAGCTTCTAATGAGGTAATAAAAGACACAACATTTTCGTCGGGACCTTGAGTTCGGTTACGAATTTCGTTCCAAAGATCGTTAATGTAGCCATAAGGTAGGAAATCTCGTTTTAAACAGGCAACTAACTCATTCCAGGTAGAAATTTGGTGTCGTATGTTTCTGTACCATATTAATGCTGAGCCTGCGAACAAATCACCAGCTGAGATAAATAGGTCCTGGTCGGTACACCCGCGAGAAATTTTAAAATCGTTAATCCGGTCAAGAAAGGATGATAAAGAAACCTTCGAATCAAACCCTTCAAAGGTGAGACCCCATTTGTATACAGGTATAGGTTTTCCTAATGGTTTAGGTTCGGCAAGCGCAAGATTTGAAAAAGGTAACGATATATCTACGTCTGCGTTAGGATTAAGTCTTTCTAAAAGAATTCCTTCAAGCAATAACACCTCGGACAACAAACTTTGTTTAGCTTGAGTCACTTGGTCATCGTTATATAAAGATAATGAATCAACTCGCTGTTTGACGTGAGTTATTCTTGAAGTCAATCTCCCTAATTCGATATTAGTAGCCGCAGGATCTGTTTTATTATACCCGATATATCATCTAAAGATAATTTAATTTCTGATACGTTGAGTGGCCAATCGCCAACAGGGTTCTTTAAGATAGCCACGCCTTTGGTTTCCTGTGACAAAACAGCCCTAAGTTGAGATCGCCTATCATTCTGATTGGTCGCAGCTATGATACTTCTGCACTCCAGCTCGTAGATCAATTCCAGCGATTTTAAATGTGATACGTTCATTATGAATACAATATTCAAGACACGATATAAAAATATGCGATTTTGACGCAGGTTAGAAGGTAAAAACACGTTACAGCTACTTTAAGGTAATACGATACGATATTTAGAGGTAAGAACTTGTTAGAACGTCACCGATAACACCAAAGAAACACATTTAAGGTATATGGAAACGAAATCAATGTTCAGTTAAATACATATTTTATAGATAATGACAGACAAGCCTTCCAAAATGGAAAATGGGCGCAGAGGATATGTTATTTAACCTATAAGGCAACAACGTATAGTCAAACACTTCTTAAAAAGGTATACTAGCAATTTATTTCACTCAAGTGTTTTTAAACACTTAATTTTCATGTAAAAGATAAATCATAATGCAATTTTAGAATGTAACATAAAGATGTATTTAAGTTTCAAAAACGGCCTTTCAAAGTTAAGGAAAGCAACTAAAGATATTTTAATAGGTAATTCTATAATACTGTATTTAAAGACATAAGGTAAGGTAAATACTTACATGAATAAAAGTAAAGTTCTTTAAGTGAAGAAGCTATTAATGCATTGTATCCTTATAAAGGAAATTATTCTAACCTAAAACAAAGAAGAAGCCCTGAAGTTCATAGCCTGAACAGGTTGAAGGCGCCATCTGCTACACTTCGTTTACAGTTTTACCTGGTCGGTAATGCAGTTAACAAAATGTTACGCTTAGATTCTGGTACATTGAAATGGCGATAGATGGCTCTTAAAAGCCGGTAATACAATTACCAAAGTTCATAAGATACACATGACGTCACTGATAATTTATATTGCGCCATAATTAAGAGAAGGTACATAAAATTTAAACAATAAAACCAGACAATCTACTCACGTGAAGGATCAGCTAACCGGCAGGAAATCCGCCACGGTAACCTCGGCATCGCTGCTGGTAGAGTTGGACATTCAAATTATCTCGGGGTCATGGGATGCTCCAGGGTCATCTCCGTTCCTATATGCAGTGGAAGACGGGAATAGGGAATTAAGGAAAGATACTCAAGATAAGGAAATCTACATAATAAGATAACACGACACCCGGCACGACTGTTCACTTCAAAGTTCGGCGTAAAAAAAAGCCACGTTTCCGCGCGAGAACCGCGGAACTCCCTACTCTTTTGTAGCATTGCCTTACCCCTATGGGGATAATTCACACTTGCCAATTGCACTATTGTGACGTACCGGAAGCCCCGCCCAGTTCATTTAAAAATGTTCGCGCGTCTTGCGTATTTAAAATTATGGCGGGAAGCTTCCGCACATTAAAAAACTACTTAACATAAAATGTTAAAGTGCAAATTCAGTTTGCACGTAACAACTTAGCTACAAAATCAATAAATGCAAGGATAATATACGTGGGGTAAGCACAACAAACAACCAGGATTGTATGCTGTTATGGAATGGTACTTTGAAACGAGGCGCTTGGCTCGCAAATGGCGTTATTGTCTGTGAATAGCTGGGTATCACAACGCATGGTCACGAAGCCAAAGGGTTCTGGTGATCGTCGTCGAAGAAATGAAAGCCTGAAGCATTCTCCAGGTAATTTATTTCAAATTTCTGTTGTCTGATAAACTTTTGTGCAAATTTTGGTGCTGGGTGAGTGAATTTTGGGGTTTATTTATGATTATATAAACTTATTGGAAAAGATTCATGTACTGGACAATTTACTGGGGTTTAAATATTGAAAAGGGGTGTATTTAAAACGTATAAAATTTTATTCTGAATATAAATTAGATTGTTAAAAGTAAACGGGTCTATCAATTTTGTATTAATCTATGCAAGGTAAAAAGCATATACTAAATAAACTGGGTTATTATGAGCTCACCATACTCCAGTGTACAGTCAAGGTAGGGTAATATGTGGGGCCCATCTACTCATATCTCATTAAATTTTTTTGCAAATAAGTAGAAAATCAAGAACTTTAAAAACATATCACATTTTGAGTTTCTAATTAGTGTATCAAACTGTTTGTGTTTCCATGTGAATAATCTGTCTGTAAATAGCAGTAAATAAAAAATTGCATCATTGTTGTATTATTTGGTGATTTTATTGAATGGTGTGCGCGTGCGAAGGAAGAATGGTTGTATATTTAGGTATCCGAGAAATGGCACACCTGAGCTAACTAGGGAAGCTGCTGAAGATTTTTGAAGCAGAAAGTAACAGGGTAAGAAATTTTTTAAAGTTGTGCATTTTTGAAAATTATTTTATGACACTGACGAAGCATAAAACCTAAATACCAGAGACCACGGCAATATATATATATATATATATATATATATATATATATATGTATGTACAACTAAATAGGAATTATTAAGAAATCATAAAGAAACTTAAGTTAGAAACAATATTGTAATTCAAAGATAAATAAAGAAAAGGTTATAAAGTTCACAAGCAAGTTGTGAAAACGGATGTCAATACATTGTATTCCATACGTAAGTGATACTGCAGGTGCAGGTCACAGACGGTTAAGTAACCGCAATTATTAGAATTAAGATTGTTACATTGTATAAATGAATTAAATAATGAAATAAGCAGACGTGAGCTCTGCAAGTTCCCACACAAATGTGAGGGGTGGGGACAACATAAATACCCCGAGAGCCTCACATCAAATCAGTCAGTCTTGAATATTTCAGCTTCTACATTGTTGTTCGCTTAGACTATTTGCCTTAATTTAAATTCAATTATTATTAATTTCGACTTAGTGTAATTTAACACAGTTTGTCAAGATTCCATATGTAAATACTGTTTAATAAATAAATTTGTTACAAGAAGTTTTGGAAGAAGGCTTTTAAAAAGACAGCTCCGAAGGCCCAAAACGTAACTGGAGAAGTTTGTAGGATCCAGAAGGGCACTACGAATCGAAAAATCTGAGAACTGGTGACCAAGAATTTCAATTTCCAATCTGGAAGAACCAAACAAATTTGGACGAGGTACAAAAATCGACCGAGCCCAAAGAAACAAACTTGGACAAAGTACAAAAATCGACCGAGCCCAAGAAGCGACGATGAAAATTATGTAAGTTCATTTATCCTAAACCAATTTATTTCTTTACAAATTATTGATGCTAGCTAGTAAGAAATATTTATTTATGTACATAATTTTTCTAATAATTATTATCGCAATTTAAGTATTTATACTATTTATACCAAGAATTTACTCAACTACTAAGAGAAATTATTTTCAAACATGAGAAATTATCATTAAACAAAAAAAAAATTTTTTTAAACAAGAGAACTATAAACGACGCATTGATATGCGTAAATTAGTAGAAATGATTATGAATTATTAATATAAAATAAAACGAAACGATTCCATTCAGCAAGTCTGAAACTTAAAGTATAAAAATAGAACGCAATTAATTTTACTATTTTATGCACAGGAAATATGACCGAAAGCTCAATGTATAACTAAAATGCAATTATTATTATAAGCAAGTATTCAAGACTTAAACCTTCATCACATTCTATAAATTATACACTTCAGTGCAAGGAATTGACAGAAGTGCGTAATTGTAGAAGCATCTCTGTAATTTATTATTAAATTAACTCGTCACAAGTTAAGACTCAGCGTGCAAATTTACAACGCGATTCTTGTACAATTATTACCGGAAACCATCATTGAATAAAAACTATTCAGAAAAATTCAACTTTATAAAGTATAATTAAATATTTTCAGTACGAAAGCATTTAATTATAAAGAAACATTTACGCAATTTATTGCAACAAAACTTATCACCGAGACTAAAATAACACCTTTCAGCAGATTTGAAGCTTTATAATTAAACATTTAAGGTAACGAGATTGTACAATTATAGAGGAGCATTTTATGCACTCATCAAGGCAACACGTACTGAGCTAAAAATAGCAATTGATTATTATGTACACTTAATTATTCAGCAAGACCGAAATAAAACGCACAATTATACTTACATAAAACCATCCAGAAAACTAAAACTCAATTCGCAGCAACTGTAACATCCGCGAAGAATAAAAGTACACTCAAGACGACAATAATTGACTAAGCATTATCAAGCAGAAATTCCCCAATTTAATTATATAACACCGAATAACTACGTATAAAATATAAGCAAAGCGATTCTTTAATAACCCAATACAAAGCAAACCGAAAAGTAAATCTCAATTTATACAAAAACATGAAATTAATTAGAACCGAAAAACAACCATTAACGATCATAAATTCAGATATGAAGATTTATCTCGAAAGTATCCCCCAATTTAACGGAGAACAAGTCATCTTAGAAAACTTTATTACCGCATGCAAAACATTTTTAAAAACCTTCTATAAACCCGACGAAAGCAAACGCAGTGTTTTACTTTTACGCTTGATAATTAGTAAGCTGACCGGAAGGGCACTAACGCTAATTGCCAGCCGAGATGACATCATCGAATGGAACAGTTTTAAACGCACACTAATTGCATATTTTGGCAATCAACGCAACATCCAATGTCTAATCCGCAACGTATTAAACCTAAGAATGGAAAGTAACCAATCCCCATAACAATTCGTAATGAAATGCCAAGACGTACGAAGTTTAATTCTAAGAAAACTAAAAATCGAAGAACCCGATCAAAAATGTAGACGAAATGGCACTGGACACCTACATAAACGCATTACCTGAACGATTATCGGGTAAAATAAGATTTCAACATCCCCAAAATTTAGAAGAAGCAATAAATATGATCATAGAAAAAGAAAACGTTTGTATTACCGAAATAGACTATATAACCCTAACGCAAACAAAAACTACACCAATAAAGACCAACTTAGTATAATTTTACAAAGATTTTTACAAAGATGGCGGAGATATAACAGTTTAAAGTTTAATTTTTCTCTTGTACCCGCTAGTGCGTCAGCGACCCCCACATACACTTTCTTGAAATTTTTCCTCTAGCACCTGTTGGAACTAACATAGCACTACATAGCACCACCAGTCCCATAGCTAGCACTCAAAAGTGTGTGTGGGAGTCGCTGATGCACTAGCAGGTGCAAGAGAAAAGATTAAACTGTTATATCTCCACCATCATTTGGGTGCTAGCTATACGATTGGTGGTGCTATGCGGTGCGATGTTAGTACTAGCAAGTGCAAGAAAAAAATTAAAAAAAGTGGAGTGGTGGGCTAACCTCGCCTAAGGGCATAAACTATAAACTGCTATATCTACGTCATTTTTTGAGTGCTAGCTATGGGACTGGTGGTGCTATGTAGTGCTATGTTAGTTCCAACAGGTGCTAGAGAAAAAGTTTGAAAAAAATGTAGTGGGGGGCTGACGTAGCTTAGGACTCTAAACTTTAAATTGCTATATCTACGCCAATTTTTGGGTGCTAGCTGTGAGAATGGTGGTGTGCTATGTGGTGCTATATTAGTGCCATCAGGTGCAAGACAAAAATTTGAAAAAAAAGTGTAGTGGGGGACTGCCATCACCTTAGCTCCCCAAACTTTAAAATGTAATAACTGACATAGTTTTTGGGTGCTAGCTATAAGTCTTTTGGTGCTATGTGGTGCAATGTTGGTGCAAACAGATGCTATACAGAAAATAAAATAATTTGCTGTTGGGGTGGGGGGGCAAGGTGATCTTGCCGTGATTGATGTGTTTATAGCGTATTAGATACTCGTACATTTATATCTTTTATAATACTTTATATTGATAGTATTTTTGAAGCGTCTAGACACCGCCAATTAGATGATGTTTAGATAATTTATTGTACTTATAATGGAATTTTTGTGGTGTAAATGACGATTAATTAGAAGGCGAAAAATCCAAATACTGAGATATTCGACGTTCAGCCTCTATGTGAAAAATTAGAAGTCGAGGTTCCGGGAAGAACTAAATTAACCCAGATTTAGGACTCCAGCTAAACCCCTATCTCTTCAAAACTTCTTACTTATATTAGAATTAATAATTTATAGGTGTCCAATCATTTGGACTTTTGCAAATAAATCAGTGGCGGTTTCCTGCTTGTGAACGGCCGTTAGTTTAATCGAAGTAGGATCCTTCTACCAATTGCTAGTCCGGGATCTAACTCTTTTGATCGACATAAACAACACCCTAACTTAATTTTCAAATTAGAAAAATTTAAAGATCCCTAACAGAAAAACTGTGGGAATATCGACACATGCTATTGTGATGTGCAAAAATAACAATTATCAGTTGGACTTGTCAAAAATAATTGAATTATTTGGTGGCATATAAAAAAACTTCCCGAATGTTAGGATCTTTCTTATGAATAAATAATTTTTCTTACCTCTTCTGGATTTGGACGTCTGTCGCATACGCAAACGTTGTTTACGCAGGTGCCTCTACTATCGCACTCTTCAGTGTTGTCATTGGGTTTACATCCATTTAAAAAACCATTAGCAGTGTACACAAAAAGTAAAAACGTAAAAATTCCTTTATTAAAGAACATTGTAACAAGTGTCGGATATTGAACCTTCTGAATTTTTGTAAGCATAAAAAGCTATTACATTGATCTAAAGCTCAAAAGGTTATCATTAATAAATGAAAATTGTACAACAATATTTTGAAAAAGTTGCCTTTATCCTTGTATGTAGAAAACATTTAACTCGTTATTGCAATTAAAACTGTTGGATTTTGTACCAGTGGACCCGAGATAATGAAATATTTTACAGTTTAAGATTAAAAGCGTCTATTTACTATACACTATTTGATAGGTTTTCGCAGAGGGCTCGTAATTTTTTTATTCATATGCTACGAAATGTATGTTTTTTCTTCGTTTCAGTTAGTTTGATGCAAATTTCCACGCCTCTCTACTCTGCGCTAGCTGCTCCTCGTCAACAAACCTAGAAAGCCCAACACTGTTTCTTCCATCTAAACTTTCTTTTATTATCAGTGATTTTAGTTTTGATCGTCGTATAAGTGATGGCCAATCAATCAATTCTTTCTCCAAATAGATCATTTTTCACTAATTCGTTGTAGTCCCTCTTCATTTGTTATCCTGCCTTACAATTTAATTTTCAACATTTCCTTTAACACCACATTTGAAAGCCTTTAATGCTTCTCCACTTTATTTTCCATTGAACATGTCTACAAACAAATAGTGCTACAACACATACCAATGAGTAGAAGGCGATTAAAAGAACTAGCCCACTTTTACATTTGAGGTTTACCATGGACTTTCTGAGACAGCTAAAACATACATTTAATCCAAAATTTCCTGGGAAATATTAAACATTTTGAATTTTTTTAATTTGACCAACCTCTGCAGAGTGACAATCCTTTTAAGATTTGTTGCACTTTCAGATTTAACCCTATTTCTAAGCCTTTTTAGATACCCAAGCAAATATTTTGATCTAGAATTTTCCGGGTGTCTTAAAACCAGACCAACTCCTGTCGAGTCATAGGCCTTGGTTTTCTCTAGTCAACAAACCTATGTTAGTTGGTATTTTAATGGTGTACGATTGTTGGGGGTAGATTCAAAATATCTACGCACATGCATACATACCCACACACCATTCTCTAAAAAGGGTAGGCAGGCCTTGTGAAACATTTGTTTTTTAAATATTAATTTTTAATTTATTTTGTAAAACCTTCTTACTCCATAAACAATCTGCTTCCCTACCTTCCTGTTTTAAGCTATTTCTTTTGGCATGTTAATATTTATGAATCCGTCGTTTCTCTTTTTTCATACTTTTATCCTTCGCGTCTAGCTACGTGTTTCGTGGCCTATGTCTTCTTCTCGAACCACTCACCCATTCTTTGTATACTTTCTTCACTAAACGTTCATCACTCGTTTTTCTACGTGACCAGATCGTCACATGTTTTTATCGTACTGATCCCTGTTAATTTTATTTTCAAACCACAAGAATTCATTGCCCATTTTTTAATCATATCTCTCTTAGGCCTACCATATACTCTTTTGGAAACTTTCATGTTGACTGCATTTATTCGGGTCTTGTACCTGCCCTGACTAACTCGTTTCACATCCATACTATAATGTCATAATTAACTTCCTCCTGTCTGCCATTTTTGCTACTTTTGACACCTCTTCATTGGTGACAAGAAACCACATATTTCCTATTACCATATGGAAGGAATTTACCATGCTTTCAATTTTCTCATGCGTCCCTTCTAAACCCCTTTCCAATATAAATAAAATCATAAACTTCTTCCACAGTCTCTACATTCCTATCAAAAATAAGTACTTTAGCTTTTGATACATTGATCAGCACATCCATTTTATTCAACAACTCACTTATTTTACTAAAATATTTTGCAAGTCAATCAGAATTCACCTTGCTTTCAGATTCCCTATCCGTTCCTTTTAAAATTCTTTTCCAGATACACAAAATCATTTAGTTCTTCCACAGTCTTTTCATTCCTATTAAAAACAAGTACCTTAGTTTTGGTACATTTATCAGCAGATCCATTTTAATCAACACCTGACTCGCTTTATTTAACATATTTTGCCAGTTTACCTCAATTTTCGATAATAAAAAAGCATAGTTGGCAAGCGGTAATGATTTTACATTCACATTATTCAAAAGTACACCATTTACCTCCATACATTCATGGCTCATGAAACATTGAACAATCATGTAGACATAACACAGCTGTGTCTTTCGTTTGATATCAAACTAACTCCTCAAAAATCCATTCATTCTTACACTGTTTGAAGAAAGAAAGTAAAAAAGCCATGGCGATTATCATTTATACAGGAACCGCAAGGTATCGCTGTTACCAGGCGGCAACAAGCTCGGCCGGCACTTCTAACACAGCTGGGGTTCAAGCAGGTCGATAGTTGTTCTTAGGAGCGATGTCCGTGATTGATTTTTGGTGTTGGAAGCGTGCACGATGGAAGATTGCACGTACAAGCCATCTTCAAAAATTGTTTTGGATGGTCCATTTTTTTGTTGAAACCAGTCGTGAAGAACGATGAAGTTTTTGTTAAAAGACCATTAGGAACAGTAAGTGAATTTGTTTCTATAACAATATTGATTGAAATTTTCAGTGTAACTTTGGGAATAATTTATTTTAAAATATATTGCAACGTAAATTATAAATATGCAACTTTTCTGAATAGTATTCATGCGAAAATTAAATGAAAACAATTCTATTCTTGTATAATATGGAATCAATATTTAATTTATTCAAGTTAATTACAAACAACATTTGCTTTCTTGTGGTGTGAATTACGCCTGGAACATCTGTAAATTGAAACGCAGATAATGGAAGCCAAGTGACGTGTTTTTCAGTATGCAGCGCAGCTGTTTGTTTGGAATGGAATTTTCCGTTGTTAATACATACGTCAGCTTTCAAGCAAGTATTTAGGTGCAATTTGGAGTTCTGGTATGTACAAAAATTATGTTCGTATGTTGTTTGAACTGTCGACGTAGTAACGAGATAAATTTTATTTTAACTGACTTGTGTTAACTTTGAACAGGTCAAGGACAGACCTCAATTATATTTTTCGTAGTCATACGATATGAATCTGTAATTTGTTCCTACAAATTCTTTTATTAACTCAATGAAACATCAGAAGATGTCACTACTAATTAGATAAAGTAAATTCTCATAATTTTGAACCTTTAGAAATTAAATTTCTACATTTGATATTTTATGAACAATTATCTGTAATTATTTACTGTGAAATTAAGGTAAATTTACCATAATTAACTCTTTCTATAAATAAGCAATTTTATGCTTTGTCAATTTGTTATATAAACCTCATTAAATAGTAATTGGTACGGATATATTCAGTACCATTGTAATTAACTCTTCCTAATTTAAATTACCTTATAAAGGAAGACATATTTTTTTGTAAAAAATTACTTTATTGGATACCAAAAAGAATAGATTCTTATTTTCGGACTAAAGACTATCTTTTATTTAAGAGGAATGAAAATCGATTCTGATTGTATTTAATTATTTTTGAGTTTGAATGCACAAACAGTGCTTTTCTTTGTTTAATTTGTTCACAGGTGCAATGGAGGATTGCTAAGGTCAAGGTCGAGCCATAAGGTAAGATACTTTAAAGATTAGGAGGTCTTTAAAATTATATAGCGGTTATAGAAAAAGGTTTCCGCATTTGCCTTGTACAAGGGACTTGTATTAGGTCTTCTCAGTATAAAAAAATACGGTGGCGCCTTATTTTTATTGTTAGTGGTTGCAATTACACCCCGACCCACAGCTCATTCTCTACCCAGAGCATATAGTTCCACTAGCCGCTTTGCCTTTGAGATTTCCTCAACTTAGAGCCACCTTCCATCTTAATTTGCGTGGGCTCCATTTCTAATTATCGGAATTTCTCGTTAAACTAAATCGGAATTTAAAAAGGCTACAAATAGCGCCCAGCGTGTAGGCTTCGATTGCTGTACCAATTGTATAAGCACATAAAGTATAGGCTTCGATTGACTTTGGTTGTTTACACTTGTGATTCGTAACTCATTTACCCTCAGATTGGTTTAGTCTATTGATGTTGTTGTTTAATTGAGTTTAATTTGTAATTAGTTAGTTAGTCTATCCCATGATGGCTGAGACGTATCAAGTAGTTTATTTGCATAAAGATGAGTTGGATTATGAATTGAGAATTCGTGGAGTTGTTAGCAGCAGACCGATGCAGGATAAGAGGAAAATGTTAGGCCGATTATTAGCCAAAGAAACAACATTACCTGATTTTATTTGTCAATTAGCTCTAACGGAAATTAATAGTATGTCAACATTAATAAAGTTGTGTAAGAAATTAAAAGAAGCTTTCTTACATGGTAAAATTGTTCGATAGGAATATTATTGTTCTTTTAGTCGCAGCTTGTAGTATTTCAGTGAATAATAATTCACAGTGTAGTTGATAATAGTGATTTGTATTTAGGTTTTTCTTCCATTTGTATTAGCTACAATAGTTGTTTGACAAATTTTTTATAGTAGAGATGATAGATGTTTATAATTTGGTACACTGGTTTTTACTGTCGGTAAACCGTTTCAAGATTGCTCTTGTGCATAGGCACGTTTTGTTTTGATATAATTTATTTTGATAGCAATTTTTGATTTATTTATATCCGCATTGCAACGCAGTATGTTAATTGGTTGTAAGTCTAAGTGAAACTTGTCGTCGTGGTTGGTCGGATTAGCAGTATGTCAGTCTAGACGAGACTTAGGAAAAGTCGGTCGCTCAGCATTACATTAGTCTAAACGAGACTCGAGGTAAGTTGTCACTCTAGCAATTTTGGCATCACTATTTTTGAGATTGGTGATGAGGTTATAATTTTTTGTTTATAAGTCTAGGTGAGACTCACAGAGGAGTTTGTCACCCTAGCAAGTTTATGCGTTGTGAAGTACTTTTGTCTATCTTGACAGTTTGATTATGAGTAGTGTAAGAGTGTACTAGAACATTGATTTATTGTTATCCTAGATGGAAGGTTGAGAGTAATCTAAATTATAAATTTATTATGTTTAAAATTGTCATTGTCTGCGAATTTAAAAGAGAAGGTGTTCTTAAAGTTTGAAGTTCATTGGTTTAATGTTTGAAGTCATGTAGATAATTTAGGTGAGATCAAGTTAGATAATGTGGATCCTTGGTATGTGTCTCTTCGAAAAAATTTTAGCTTTACCTGATGATTACCCACAATGGAAGGTAGAAGATAATTATGTATTTAAATTTCTTTCATCAAATTTACCACTCTCGTCGAATGTAAGGGAATGGAAATATTTAGTCCCTAGATCACAGAAGGAAGAGGTTATTCGGATAAATCATGACCCTTCAGTGGCCGGACATTTTGGTTTTTTTAAAACATTGGCACGCATACAAGAGAGTTTTTATTGGCCAAAAATGCGTAATGATGTGTTGAAATTTTGTAAAAATTGTTTAACGTGTGGTGCACAGAAGGCATCGAATAGAGGACCCCTTGGTTTAATGGGAAAGGAAAAAGAAGTGAAGTTCCCCTTTCAGATTATCGCTATAGACCTCATGGGCCCATTTCCACGGTCCAAGGTTGGACACAAATGGTTATTAGTTATTGGTGATTGGTTCTCAAAATTCACGTTAATGTTTCCGTTACGTAGTGCAAAAGCGCATATAATAGAACGTGTATTGGAGGAAAAAGGTTTTTTGAGTATATGGCGTTCCCAAATATATTATTTGTGACAATGGCTCACAATTTAGTGGTAGAAATTTCAAGGCAGTATGTAAAAGATATGACGTTCAAAAAATTTGGTTTAATGCAGTTTACTCTCCCCAATGTAATTTTGTAGAGAGGATAAATAGAACAGTCGGAACAGCTATACGTTCGTATATTAAAGAACATGATACTTGGGACATAGAGTTACCCCAAATTCAGTATGCGATTAATTCTGCAAAACATCATGCCACTGGTTATTCGCCAAATTTCTTAGTTTTTGGTAGACATGTTCCTGTGTCTGGAAAATTTTATGGTCTTGATGTGGAACCCTCAGTTGATATTGATTTTATTTCTAGTGATAGACCTTCGTATGTGTCAGATCATCAAGGACTATTTGATATTTTTATAGACGTACAGAAAAGGTTACATTTAGCTTACATGCAGTCTAGTAATTCATATAATTTAAGGAGACGTAACATTTCTTTCGAAGTAGGTGACAAAGTTTGGAGGTCAAATAAAGTTCTTTCGAAAGCAAGTGATAAGTTTACAGCTAAGCTAGCGCCAAAATATGTTTTGAGTATTGTTAAAAAGAAGGTTTCGAATTTAATTTATGAATTGATTAATGAAAATGGTTCAAGGGCAGGCAGATGGCATGTTAAGGACTTAAAACCTTATTCAGAGTTCAGTGGTGATATTGAAAATGAGAACGTTTCTGAACATTAATTAGTGTTGTTGATATATTTAATGGTTGATTGTAGGAATTATTTCTGTCTTATCTTTTAGTAAAGGATTTAAATATTGTATTGGAATACTGTTTGGTAGTCTAAAAATTTTAGATGTTGGATAAGAAGTATAAAAAGAATTTTTGTAGTGCAGTAAGGTTGATACTAGACTGTGCTGATATTGTTAGTTGCAAGTTATTCATTTGAGTCAAGATAAAAAGTTACATGTTTCCGTTTGTCAAATGATTTCATTTGTCGTATGATTCTTTAGTTCAAGGTTATAAAGGAATGTTTAGGTATCTTTATGATTAAAGTGTTTGATAAATAAAGTTGTATATAGTTGGTCATTATTTTCTTTCGGATTTAAGATTAAAGTGTTTGATAATTATATTGGGAATCCAGTAGTTTGAGTCCATATTAAATATTGGTTGGAGGTCAATATTGTTAGTAACTATGATAGTTATGTTTAGTTTGAATATTGTGTAAGCTGACAATGTTCTATGTTTAATTATGAATATTGCGTGAGATAGCAATGTTTTCTATGTTTGATTATGGATATTGCGTGAGATAGCAATGTTCTATTTTGTTCATTCATGCGTGAGTGAGATTTGTGAGAAGTAAGACGTGGTGACGTTTTACTTGTCTCTTCTGGGAAAGAGATATTTCTACATTTTGGTTGCATATACATGCAGTAGATTGTTGAACGTTAGTGATTTCAAGACATGTTTGCTGTTTTGAAGTTATGTTTGGAGTGGATCTCAAAAGTAGTGAGAGTCCTTTTCTTCTTTTGTAAATATGTAAATTACGGTTAATATAGTAAAATATGTTTGTCATGATAATTTGATATTTTCATTAAGGAATCATAATACGGCAGTATTATATATTTTGTTGTTTAAGTTTCGAGTATAAATGAGTGATATAATAACCCCGAATATGATTAAACGATAATGACACCCTACCGATTAAGACTTCCTGAATTTGTCCCCTTGTGGCGTATAGTACGCGTAGTTACTCGTCACTCATTTTCAAATATGTTGTATCTTAAGTGGTAATTTTGTTTTATTTTGTAAAATTAATAATAATAAGTTGTGAATATGTAACAATAAATTCAAAAAATTCTTCGCATTTATTCCAGAATTTTTCTCTTAGAAAGAAGCAGTGTAGCAATTTTATTTTCCACCTAATATATATCTGTATAATCAATCCTTTTATTAAATATTAAATAATATAATACATTATAATGTTATCCAATCCACTTAATTTAATAACATCTATTGTCCAATAAAGAACTAGTATTTAGTTCATGTTAAAAGTTAAATTCTACGGAGACAATATAAAAGCTTTTGTTTGGTATCCTTCTTAAAGCCCCCTCTACTCAGGAACCGCAAGGTATCGCTGTTACCAGGCGGCAACAAGCTCGGCCGGCACTTCTAACACAGCTGGGGTTCAAGCAGGTCGATAGTTGTTCTTAGGAGCGATGTCCGTGATTGATTTTTGGTGTTGGAAGCGTGCACGATGGAAGATTGCACGTACAAGCCATCTTCAAAAATTGTTTTGGATGGTCCATTTTTTTGTTGAAACCAGTCGTGAAGAACGATGAAGTTTTTGTTAAAAGACCATTAGGAACAGTAAGTGAATTTGTTTCTATAACAATATTGATTGAAATTTTCAGTGTAACTTTGGGAATAATTTATTTTAAAATATATTGCAACGTAAATTATAAATATGCAACTTTTCTGAATAGTATTCATGCGAAAATTAAATGAAAACAATTCTATTCTTGTATATAATATGGAATCACATATATAATTTATTCAAGTTAATTACAAACAACATTTGCTTTCTTGTGGTGTGAATTACGCCTGGAACATCTGTAAATTGAAACGCAGATAATGGAAGCCAAGTGACGTGTTTTTCAGTATGCAGCGCAGCTGTTTGTTTGGAATGGAATTTTCCGTTGTTAATACATACGTCAGCTTTCAAGCAAGTATTTAGGTGCAATTTGGAGTTCTGGTATGTACAAAAAATTATGTTCGTATGTTGTTTGAACTGTCGACGTAGTAACGAGATAAAATTTATTTTAACTGACTTGTGTTAACTTTGAATTATATTTTCGTAGTCATACGATATGAATCTGTAATTTGTTCCTACAAATTCTTTTATTAACTCAATGAAACATCAGAAGATGTCACTACTAATTAGATAAAGTAAATTCTCATAATTTTGAACCTTTAGAAATTAAATTTCTACATTTGATATTTTATGAACAATTATCTGTAATTATTTACTGTGAAATTAAGGTAAATTTACCATAATTAACTCTTTCTATAAATAAGCAATTTTATGCTTTGTTAATTTGTTATATAAACCTCATTAAATAGTAATTGGTACGGATATATTCAGTACCATTGTAATTAACTCTTCCTAATTTAAATTACCTTATAAAGGAAGACATATTTTTTTGTAAAAAATTACTTTATTGGATACCAAAAAGAATAGATTCTTATTTTCGGACTAAAGACTATCTTTTATTTAAGAGGAATGAAAATCGATTCTGATTGTATTTAATTATTTTTGAGTTTGAATGCACAAACAGTGCTTTTCTTTGTTTAATTTGTTCACAGGTGCAATGGAGGATTGCTAAGGTCAAGGTCGAGCCATAAGGTAAGATACTTTAAAGATTAGGAGGTCTTTAAAAATTATATAGCGGTTATAGAAAAAAGGTTTCCGCATTTGCCTTGTACAAGGGACTTGTATTAGGTCTTCTCAGTATAAAAAAATACGGTGGCGCCTTATTTTTATTGTTAGTGGTTGCAATTACACCCCGACCCACAGCTCATTCTCTACCCAGAGCATATAGTTCGACTAGCCGCTTTGCCTTTGAGATTTCCTCAACTTAGAGCCACCTTCCATCTTAATTTGCCGTGGGCTCCATTTCTAATTATCGGAATTTCTCGTTAAACTAAATCGGAATTTAAAAAGGCTTCAAGGTAGTGACAGGTGGAATAGGCAGGAATCGATATAAGATATAGACAGGTTATTTCTAGCATGCATTTGAGTGGGATAATAGGTATCATATGTTAAGGGTTCGTTTGACTTTGTAAGAAACTGTGGGACAAAAAAAGATTAAAGTTTAAAGGTACCAGTGAGATGCAGCATGGGTGTATAGACATCGTTTGAAACGTGTTGAGTAGGGAATATATATCGAGGTTATAGACAAGATTGCACAGGAGGAACGGAGATAGATTGTTGGATCTCATATATAGAAGGGGGATAGACGATAGTTGAGAGAGGAAAAATGCTAGTTAAGGTAATCGTGATTGTAAACAGGGAGTAAAAAGGAAAGTAGGTATTGAATACAGGTTAGACAAGGATACAGCGAACGGGTAGTAGGAATAGAAAATATAGAAAGGGTACAAAGAAAGAAATAGAAAATTTTCGTATGTGTTAGACTAAGACAACCTAAATATGCGTATTTTGGAGGCGTGCTTTAGAGTGTAGAACTTGTGTCAGTTGAAGCGAGGGTTTCGTCGAATTGAATATCTGTTATATCCGTTATATTTCCTAGATTTGAAGACGTCTGGTGCACAGCTGCGAGTTTTAAGTGGAAATAATGAACGTTATCGGAGAAGTTTTCAGAATTACCGACGGTTGAAAGTTGTTTGTAAGCGTGTGATTTGTAGAATCGTGTTGAAGGTTTGAAAATTTACCAAGGAGGTCTTTTTGTTTGTAGTGGTGTGTTTCAAGAATTACAACTAGACAGGGGGGCAGGATGTTTATATAACCACTGATTGACAGTGAGAGGCTCTCTTTTACTGCTCATTCAAGCTTCGAGTAATGCTTCTATGGAATCGTGGGTGTTAAATGGATTGATGTTGTGATATACTGAAGCTAGTTGGATCTGTAGATGAAATCTAAGGTTTGGAGGTACCGTAATTTGGTGGACAAGAGAATTGGATAGCAGATTGCCGTCAAGGGGGTTATGATTCAACTTGGAGGTTGGTTCTTGAACGTGCAGTCATAATCGAGGGCAACGTCATCGATGGTTTAGTTGCAGATCCTTGTGAGGTAGTGCTTACAAGGTAACAATTTTTGTGAAACTTTATTCTGTTGTGTGTATTTGGTGCGTTACGACATTTTGGTGCCGTATTGGCATAATTTTAGAAATATTAAGGACAAAAGGGTTTACTTTTGAACTGTTATAGAGTACTTTTGACCATATTTTTATGTGAGGATTTATATTTATAAAATAATTTTTCAGTATCTATTTTTGTACAAAGTAAAAGGGTCTATTGGCGATTTCAGTGAAAAAATTAGCACATGTGTACAAAAGGGTTTTTACTATGAGCTCATATTAGACCTGGAGGTTAAAGTAAGGGTATGGTTAAGCCCAGTTACTTTACTGAGTTTATTGATGAGTTAAGTTGTAGCGCAAATATTGGATTGAAAATGAATTATTGTAAAACGAGAATGAATGTAATTTAATGTATATGTGAAACAATTATTAGATAAAGATTTTTTTGTTGTATAGAATTTTTCTGTTGGAATAAATTGTGGTGAATGTTTGGTAGTCGAGTTTTCGTTGGTAGAAAATAGGGTAATATTTTTAGGTATAAGTAGCAGAGCAGCCGTGGCGAACTTCACTGAAGATGATAAGTTTTGGACGACCAGGAAGGTAGATGATCCAGCATATGTCTTGATAGACTTCGGAGCATTTATGACGCCCAAAGTGTGCGGCACGAATTTACCAACTTGTTTTCAGGGGAACTCTGCATTATTTTGTCGATCCAACAGTAGGGCTCGAATTAGCGATCTGGCCTATTTCAGCATAGACATCAGAGCAATTTATGACGCTCAACGGTGGTGCTCGAGTCAACAGACCCTGAATTCCGCAGCAATATATATATATATATATATATATATATATATATATTGAAATGTTAGTAGGGGCTAAAAGGGTTCTAAGGGTCGTTTTGTTGAAGGTAGTGTATGCCAAATAAAGAAAGCCAAATATCAGATCCCGTAACTGAGAAATTTATGTTTGCCGTACTTTACAAATGTTAAAGTATTTGAAATATTGGTCAAAGGATAAGTGCCAAGACGAAAAAAACAATGACTTGATGACGTGATAAAGCACAGTATTCAAGGATTTACACTGAGTTGTATGTTGAATAAGCCATAGAACGTACATTTGCTAATCGAGAAACCGGATGCGTCTGTAGAAATTACACTATTTACCACGCAGATCCAGGTTTATATGTGTAACATTTCGGCATTTATTTTAATAGAATCAACCTTTGGACAAACATGTAATATCAAAATTTTAAGTAAAAGTATTGTCAAATATGATTGAAGGGTTGTGCAATATAAGGACCAATGATTGAACATTTATATATGAAAAGGGAAAGTGTAAAAGAAAGATTATAAGGTATGAGTGACACGAACTTGTTGGGACGATATTATTGGATGGAATTTGTATAAAATGTATTAAAGAGTAGGCATATTTGAATTGTAATAATCACCAAGGAAAAGATATACAAAAAGTCGATTTATAATAATTTTTGGTAGTAAGACGTATTTTTGTAAACTGCGCTATATTTCGAACACTTTAAGAATTAATAAATGAATTTGAAAGTTTAAGAGTTTGATTAATATATAAAGAAGAGTACGGATAAGCAAGAGTAAGAATAATTAATAGCAACGACGAAGTGAAACGGGTAAGAGTGGATTAAAGTAACAGTGGAAAAGGCGTAGTAAATAGTGGGATATTGGAACGAGATTGAGAAAGGCAGAAAGGCATTGAATGGTATTTATTTAACTGAAGGCGATATTAATGGAATAGATTTGGATATGGTATTAGGAGGATTAATGGTATTGAATGGTAACTAGAGGATAGCAGTGAATTGGAAAGAGTGGACTTAGGAGGAAAGCATTGAATTTGGAACGAGCGGAATTTGGAACAGGAAAGCAGTGGAGTAGCAGGAGGATTAATACAAGCAAAGAAGAATAAACATCAGGAAAATTAGCGCAGGGGAAGTTATATAGAAAGGTAGTCAAAATTCTAAATTTGGGTATATTTATTTTAGATTTGGGGACATCAAAATTCATTAAAAGAAACCTGGAAACTGGACAGCAGATCTTTCATAGTGATAGTGCCAGCATTGTAGAGACGCATACGGCGAGTGAGATTGTTGAGCCAGTTTTTCAAAAAAGGCCGACGACGAGGTGTAAAATAAGTGAGTACTGTGTGTATTAACGTCAAAGTCATAAATTTTGTAATATTAATTAATTTGGCACGAGGCTACGTGGATCTTATATAAAAATTTGGCATATACAAGTGTAAAATATCAAAGGTACAAAAACAGAAGGTAGTGCTGTTTGGTTGGTGCATTGCACATCTACTTACCACTGAACCCACGGTAAGTAGGTGGATACCCTGGGAAGAACGAGTTTTCAAATAGTCGAGGCATATCAACACAGTTTTGTTTTATAAACCAACCAAACGTAGCTAAAGCACGTAACATAAAATAAATACTTGCACATTATATAAAAATAATTAAATTAATAAAAAAGGCGGGGGGGGGGTAGAGCATAAGAATATATATGTATATATATAATCGTGTAATAGGTAGCTTAAAAATAAATAAGTAGGTAATAGGTCAAGCTAGAGTGTGTAGCCTCGAGCTATGAAAAAGTTAATTAGGTATTTTATATAATTAAAATAACGCTTATTCAACTTAAAGTGAGAATTTAGAGTTAATTTGATTTTAGTTGTAGCTTTGCATTTATTTAGTAAGGACATAACATAATATTTATAGAGTAGGGCACTAAGTGTTAAAAGTAACAAGATGAAAATACCGCTTTTATTATAATTTAAGATAGTGCAGAAGGATGTAAAAGCTTTTCATATTATTTACCATAGGATCGATATTTTTAGTAAACAAGAAACGTTTCAATATAGCATTTAAAACACGAGCTTGTTAGTAGTAGGTAAGAAAATCAGTAATTTCTAATAATGTAAATGAACGTTGAAGTGCAGGCACGAATTGATATCACAAACAAAAACGGACTTTATCACATCATATGAAAGACAGGGATGCAAAGCCTAAATATCAGTTAGACTTCATAACATACAAGGAAACAAAAACAATTCTGTAGCTTGTAGATAGAGGAAGACGAAAGATGGTATCGATCGAAAATATGGAGAGAAATTAATTGGACGCTATAGGCAGTCGCGTAACAGTTTTAGTATTAGAAAGGGCAGTTATCCAACTGGGGGTTCCTAAGAATAAAGCATTAGTGAAACAAAGCGATATACAAGAGAAAGGGAAAAGAAATATGTTTGGTTGAGTTGAGAGGCGTGAGTGTAACTAGAATTAATGTTTGCTGAGGCTAGTTTTCCTCGAACGCACGGACGGTTAGCGTTTTCCGAACGAATTTTAAGTGTTAGTACGTTGTAGTTAACGGAAAAGTGAGAACCGTTGGTCTTTTAACTTGAAATTGGCGACGGTTATGCCTGTAATTTCTGGAAAGCAAGCAGACGGTTGGCGGTTTACTAGGAATGTTTGTTTGTACGTTGTTGAGTACGTGCAAATTTAGAAACAGAGGGGTACGCTTCGTCCTTATATAAACACCCTGGAGGAGGGTGACTCTCTCCTACTTTTTCTTCGCTTGTGTTATGGTAACTCTAGTAGTGAATACTTTTAAGTGATTGTATATAGTTATTTGTAGTTGCACACTAGTTGGTGTGTTGTGATGATAAATTGATATATTAAAAATTTTCCAATAAATATAGAATTAAGAGCAAAGCGTGTATTACAGTTTTTTTGGGAGTTGGAGCGCACAAATAGTTTCAAAATTGGGAACCTAACGGTGAATGCAGCAATTATTGATTGGTTATTTATAAATGGAAGTATAATGAAAAATTGTGGAAGTTTGGATGCATTTTGTTTATGTAAAATGAGGAAAGATTTGGATAGTAACGTGCCGGGAGGAATGGTGATTCAACCTGGAGAGCGGTTCCATAGCCGAGAGTCTTTTTAAACGGCATCATCGTGTTTGTTGAAACCTGCAGGAAAATAGTTACCAGGTAACGAATGTTATAAAACATTTTTGTGATGGTGATTGACTGTGTTTATTATTTTTATGCTTTGAAGTGATAATTTTTTATGGAATTGAAGAACTGAGAATTTTATGGCACTTTATATGTAGATGAAAACTTGTTTTAGGTAGTAAGGGATAATTAATGTAAGGATAACCAGGCTATGTTGTACAAAGTAAAGGGGACTTGTTTTTATTTTTGCAGTGCTATAATTTTGCACTCAAGTTTAAAAGAGTTTTACTATGAGCTCATATTAGGAAAAGCGTTAAAGTCAGGTATGGGGTTAGCCCACTCACTTTAGTAGGGTAGTTGTTTGATAAAATTAGTGAATTCAAATACATTTTGAAGAGGAATTGTTAATAATCCAAGTGATATCATTGTATATAATGAAAGGAGTTTTGAAAATGTAATATTTATTTCGTGTTAATAGAGTGTAATGTACTTCGTGAGTTGCGTTATTTTGAGTATGATTGTAGGGTGGTGATTTGCTTTTAGATTACAGATAAGCGTCTTTGTTTGTATATTATGCATAACGAACTGGCCGAGAAGGAGCAGCCGAGGAAAAATTGACAGTAATTATGGCACCCAAATTGTGAATGATTTAACCTGTAAATACATATTGCTTTATACATATTAATCCATAATATAGCCAAATCTCACACACTCTGCCCAAGAATTCAGGCACCGCCCACAACCCCCGAAGTCAAACGGTAACAAAGCACATTCGCAACTTTGTCAAAAGCTAATGTTAAACCTACATTTAATAATTGTAATTATTTATCAGTTCCGATACGTCAATGCGTAGTAAAGAAGCTTAATCTGTGATTCAAGTTTTATTACATATAATCGTGTCAATTACTGTTCATTTTTCAGTCAAAAAAGAAGCTCGCCTAATTTGAAGTCAAGTTAGAACAAAAGGCGAATTTAAAACAGAAGCATCTTACTCAAATTGAAAAAGAAATATTTTATTAGTTAAAAACGTCTATACCATTTTATTTAAAATCTTTACATACTACATAAAATATTTTTGTCTTTGCAAATAAATGATAAATACTTAAGCGATTGCAAGACAATATGTTCCTAATCTAAAAGGATAACATTTACATTTACCACAGACACAAGTACCCGCGTTGGAGCAAATGCGTGTATCAGATGGTGGACTACAACCTTGAAGGGAAGTTGAACATCCACAATTTTCTTCACTCCAGTGTTCATTACAAACACATTTTCCGCATTCACATTTTCCATGACCGGGCCCACCGCAAATTTTGCCATCGCTTGTTTGTGGACATTTACCACACGTATCTTCAGAGTAGGAATAGCACGAAGCTACCATTAATGCCACAAAAAGGAACACAACCTTCATTCTAAAAATATAAAATAGTATTCTTTTAGTGTCTTATATCTAAGTGTTAATACTTACTTCAAGCAGCAGATAGTAACGATACACTGATCAGTTGAACACAACAACGTCTTTTATATAATGAAGTTCGTTAGTGATATCTATATTTACAAAGTAATTTAATTGGAAAATCTGAAGGTTGTTGCACATGTTATGTTGCTTGGGTTCATCTTTGCTTCTTGAGCTTGTTTTGAAATTACAATAAAAAAATTAGACAGTGTATAGAATGATAATCAGCTTCAAATGATTACAATTACTAAGCATACACCAAAGAAAAGTTTAATTCCCCTAGTTAAAATATATTGGAAATTCCATCCGCATTTTCTAGATCGAAGAACAGACGATGTAAATATGGAATAGAACGCTAGCAATAAAGATAATTTATTGTTATTGTATTTTAATGTTCAATTAAAACGAAGCAAACAACTTCATTAGAATTGTGATATCGTATTATAAACATTTAATCAAGACTCTTAGAATGCTCTTTACTGAATTGATCTGAAAGATATTTATCATTTACGAGCAAAAAAACTAATAGGTGCAAATCGACTAATAATAGACTACGTTTATACCGGCGATTTTAATCCAGATTGAAATCAGCGACTTCAGTTGTCAACCGCAATTTCAAGTATTTATATAGAAAGGATTTAAAAGCGGAGCGAAATATTTCAATACCAATTTATAATGAAATTCATTCATAATTTTTTTCGACCTTACTTAAGGTCGGTTTGACGCAGCTCTAACTTCTTTTCTATTCTGTGCTAATCTAAAAAGTTCTACATACCCTTCACAACCTAAATTTCTAATAATTTGACTAATATAGCTTGGTCTAGGTCTTCCTATACTCTTCTATGTTTTTCCTATCTACCTGGCTCTACATAGATATTAGCAACCTGATGGTTTTTAAAGAACTCCAACATGTTTATATAATTCCCATGTATAAGGAAATGAAATATTACCTGGTTATCCCCTCCTAATCTATGTTCCTGACAAAACTCAACTAATCTTTCTCCTCTATCATTTCGTCTGCCATACCCAAATTTTCCTACCATTTTTCCCTCACTACCTTTCCCCACTGACGCATTAAAATCGTCCATAACTATTAAATTCTCATCTCCTTTTACTTTTCTCACTATACTATTTATATCCTCGTATACATTTTCTACTTCCTCATCCTCGTACTGAGTTGTTGGCATGTAAACCTGTACTAAAACAGTGTCTGTGGGTTTTGTACTCAATCTATAACCATAATTATTCTATCACTAAATTGTAAGTACTTTTTAACTTTACGTACTAATCTTATACCTACCACTATTCCTACCCCTGCCTGTCCATTAGTTGAAGAAGTTGTAATTATTCTATAATTATCTTTCCAAAAGTCATTATTATCTGGCCATCTCACCTCACCAATACCTAAAATGTCCAGCTTTCCCTTTCTCATTTCGACTAATAAATTCGTTAACTTATCTACTCTAAGTAATGACCTTATACTCCAAGTCCCTAACACTAAATCGAACTGTTGTAAATTCTAGTAATCAAGTCCTCCCAAAGATCCGAACGAGGGAGTATTTTACCTCCGGACAAGAATGTTACTTGTGAGATCTCTATTATACATATTTCGTGTTTTAGCCCACGCATACCTGAAAAATATTGTGGTAAGTTCCCATATCTTTCCACCACGCAGTTTTTAAAGATTTTTAGCAAAAAACCGCATCCGTCACGTCGTGCTGACGACTTTCTGCATTTCCGAAAGTAGTTCTGGCTTGTTCTACTCGAATTCTATTTAATTCATCCAATTTCAACTATTGTTCCGTCGTATAACTATTTTTAAATAAATTTAATCTTTTGGAGCCAGCACGACACTCTGTGAAAGTGCGTCGTGCTGACGACTTTCTGCATTTCCGATGGTAGTTCTGGCTTGTTCTACTCGAGTTTTATATAATTCACCCAATTTCAGCTATTGTCCCGTCGTATAACTATTTTTAAATAAATTTAATCTTTTGGAGCCAGCACGACACTCTGCAAAAGTGAGTAGTGCTGACGACTTTCCGCATTTCCTATGGTAATTCTGGCTTGTTCTACTCGAATTCTATATAATTCATCCAATTTCAACTATTGTTCCGTCGTATAACTATTTTTAAATAAATTTAATCATTTGGAGCCAGCACGACACTCTGCAAAAGTGCGACTTGCTGACGACTTTCTGCACTTCCTATGGTAGTTCTTGCTTGTTCTACTCGAGTTCTATATAATTCACCCAATTTCAGCTATTGTTCTGTCGTATAACTATTTTTAAATAAATGTAATCTTTTGGAGCCAGCACGACACTCTGCAAAAGTGCGACGTGCTGACAACTTTCTGCACTTCCGATGGTAGTTCTTGCTTGTTCTACTCGAGTTCTATATAATTCACCCAATTTCAGCTATTGTTCCTGTCGTATAACTATTTTTAAATAAATGTAATCTTTTGGAGCCAGCACGACACTCTGCAAAAGTGCGACGTGCTGACAACTTTCTGCACTTCCGATGGTAGTTCTGGCTTGTTCTACTCGAGTTCTATATAATTCACCTAATTTCAGCTATTGTTCCGTCGTATAACTATTTTTAAATAAATTTAATCTTTTGGAGCCAGCACGACACTCTGCAGAAGTGCGACGTGCTGACAACTTTCTGCACTTCCGATGGTAGTTCTGGCTTGTTCTACTTGAATTCTATATAATTCACTCAATTTCAGCTATTGTTCCTCCGTATAACTATTTTTAAATAAATTTAATCTTTTGAAGCCAGCACGACACTCTGCAAAAGTACGTCGTGCTGACGACTTTCTGCATTTCCGATAGTAGTTCTGGCTTGTTCTATTGGAGTTCTATATAATTCACCCAATTTCAGCTATAAAGTTAGAGTTACACCATTGTTTAGGTGTGACATTTTTTCTTAATCATATTTTGTTTTAGATGCAGGCCGGAATGCATTCCACCCTGTATACCTTTATAATAGCTTGCTGTTGGATGAAAGTTTTTTTTTGTTCAACTAATTTTAAAGAGAAAAATTACATTGAGGTAGTTAATGTTTTAATTGTTTTGTGTAGATGTTGGTGTACTGTGTAAATCCTCCGGGATGTTCTAGATAAATGTTAGTTGGTTGTCCTTCTTATAACATGTTGTTGTCTTAAGGTTTTGTAAAACAAATTCTTTTCTTGAGGTTTCCTCTTTTTCTGTGACCCACCCCACTCTACGACTTTCTGGCTAGCACGACCTTCTGTGGATTCCCCTTTGTTTTGTTACGATACCCGGTGCGGGCTTACTGTTCCTTTGCTTGCTGTACTTTACTTTTCTCTTTTCCGCACGGATTATCGTAACAAAATAATAGCCTCCAAGACCTATAGACTACAAAATTAAAAAGTCAGTTTTGTACGTATAATGATACTCGTAACACACAAGCATCAAGTTAATTTCAAAAATAACAATGCGATAACTATGTGTCTCATTATATTTTCCCGTGTTTCAAGAGTTTTTAACTTTCAACCGAATAAAGATAGATACATGTGTGTGTGTGTGTGTGTGTGTGTGAGTATGTGTGTGTGTAAAGTTAGCACTCCGTTTTTTAAAACTATGATTTTGAAAGTTGTTCCAAGTTGTCATATCCTAGTACCACATTGTTCCAATTATTTTATTCCAATACCTAAAATACGGAAAAATCTCTTTTCTATCGACACCCATTTTTTCGAAAATTGAATGTTCTATCACCTTCGCTAAAAATTGTTCTAATTTTCTAAACATTGTTCCAATAAGAAAACTCCGTCACTAAACAATTTTCAAACAAACCTGGACAAAGCTATTTTTTAATGGCATCCCATTTTTTCGAAAATCGAAGGTTTGTCTTTTTATAAACATTGTTGTAGTTGTTCTAAACATTGTGCATAAAAAAACAGTTCCGTAAGTCAAATCAAAGGCCCGAAATAATAAAAATTAAACTTTTCGATAAACTGACTACCGGACCAAGGGTAAACGTAACTATCCCTCTTGTTCCAACGGCTAACTGTTTATTTTGAAAACACAGTTCTACTGTCTGAATCTCGCATCGTCGAATCTCCTAAAATTGGTTTTTGTCTGTATCGTCAAAAATGAACATGTCCTTAACCTACTGTTCCAATTGCCGACTTTTTGTTCTGCATCGTTTTAGGCTTAGAAAATATAATTCTACAGTATGAATTTGGCATCGCCATCAAATTCCTCAAAACAGATTTTTCGACTTATCGAAAAGGGTAAACGTACTCCTCCCCTTTATTACAGTGGTAAACTTTTTACTCTTGTTGATAGAGTCAAAAATCGATTTAGCGAGATTCGGTGGCGATGCGAGATTTATGTTGCAGAGTAAGCTTTCTAAGCTTAAAACGACTTAGAACGAAAAGTCAACCATTGGAAAAAAGATTATGTTTACTTTTGTCGATAGTCAACAAATCGATTTTGAGAGATCCGGTGACAATACGAGTTTCATACAGTTGAACGGTGTTTTATAAGCTAAGAAAAAATTGAAAATTTAAAAAAGGGGGAACTAGCAGTCAACTTGCCAGCTTTACACCGATTTGTTTTCAATATTTTCGCTATAAGCAAATGGGCACAACTGAAACAAACAGCGACACGATTGAGCACAAAACGTGCACAATTCAATGGACTGACAAAAAATTGGAAAACTCAAAAAGTAGGGAGCTGGCAGTCAACATGGCCCCGCATTTATTTTCAATTTTGTGACTATAAGCAAATGAGCACAATTCAACGGACTAGGGAAAAAATAAAAAATTCAGAAAAAGCAGGAGGCGGTGTTGGTGGCCAACCTGGCCCCTCGCTACTATTTTGAAACAAACTGCGGCGCTTATGAGCACAAAACGAGAAGAATTTATTGAACTAAAAAAAATTTGAAAACTTGAAAAAAAGAGGGGACTAAAAGTGAACTTGGCCCCTAGATTTGATTTCAATTTTCTCGCTATATGCAGTGTTAATGGACAACGATAAATAATTGACCAAATTAAAAAATTTCTCAATAGAAAGATTTAGTAGACTAGCTGTTTGTTCTACTAAGGGAAAAACAATTTTTTTACGTGATTAGCTAAAATCGGGATTCATATGCACAAAGTTTGTCAATTTACAATTTTTGGTTCCTTGCGTGACTAACTTTCTACTGATTGATCGCACACAAAAACATATAGACAAAAGTTGCGAAGAATTATATTTTCTAGAAATTTGTACTGATGCAATTTTATCGTCAAGGCAACAGGAAACGATAAATTGTTGAGAAACTGTTTTCACCACTTTTTCCAATATGGCGGAAAACAAATTGCTTCGATCCAAATGAAAACTGAAAATTACACTCTCGGGACAGCCCCCACAAGTTAAAAAAATTATGCAGTTACGAAACTTTGCATATAAAACCCTGTCGCCAGAACCATTATTGTGTATTTGTGACAATGTTTTCAAAAATTAAGTATATGTACCCTGTAAAAAAAACAACAGAAGGTTATAATAAAATAGCCATGCACAAACAGGGGCGGCGGAGTTCATGGGTGCATCGGACCAATGCATCCAAAAAAGCGAACTGTATGGATGCAGTGCACCCATAAAGTTTAGTTATATATTTCACCTAAATTTCATACGATTTCATATACATACGTAATGCTATGATATTATTGCCAGGGCCGTATATGGTGTGTTGTCCATAAACTAACTAAGAGACCTTAATGTTGTTACAGATCAAACTGTTTTGTTCTAGACAAAATGTACAGATTTCTGCCAAATTGTAAAGCACCACCTTAGGGTTATATACATAAACACAGATAGCACTACATGCTTTAATTTCCAAGGCTATTGAACAATTTCGTTAAATTTGTTACGTTCATTTACTGTCGATAAATTAAAAACCTACATCCTTTTACTTCATTATTCATCTATTTAGATCCTGCTCAGATCCTGCAACAACACCCGGTATATTAGACCTTTCTATAATAAGCCCGCGTTCTAGTAATTTTCAATTTCAAATCAAGTTGCCTTAAAACGTAAAGTGTATGTTATAAATTAAATAGTCAATACCCTGTTTTAGGTATCCGTGAACTCGTTATACCTTGCGATAGCGTGTAAGTACTTTCTCTATTGTTTCAATCGAAAACTCGTTGAAATAGGATATTAAGCTATCCAGTAAAACCGTGGTTCAAGTTTGCTGATCACGTTTGTTAACACCAATATTACTCGGAGCTCTGATTATTTAGTAAAACAAAATTGATATTCACTTTCTTTTTCGATATAAAAGATGTAAGCATTTGCCATATTTTTGTTGGTTCCGTTTTCCTTGTGGAAAGTTCGCGCACGCAATACAGCGTGGTCAGCAATGATGATTTTTACAAAAGTATACTTTTCGGCGACAATAAATTAATTCGCCTATAACTATTCTTCCGGTGGTTCTAAAGCCGCGATGGATTGCCGTCTCAAGACAGGACCACGCGCTCCTCTGTCTTGCCCCGTCACTAGAGATGGTAGGAGCCGGTACGACGGCAGCAACTCGAAGGTGAGTGTGTATGTATTAATCGACACCATTTGGTAGCCACACTTGGTGGCTTTAAACTGATTACTGTCATGTGAGATAGTGGGAAGTAGTAATATTGCACTTATTGGGATCCTTTTCTTCACTTATTTTTATGTCGGCAATTGCATGCTCGCGATGATGATTTATAACTGTTAGTTTACTTTGGTTCTTTTTTTCTGAGTTATAAATTTTCCTTGTGAGTTAAGACATTGTACTGCCAATGTGGAATATGTAATTTTTATATTTACAGTCATTAAGAGCTGTGGTTTTTAGTGTTGCGGTTGGTTTTTTTTGTTGCATGGTTGCTAAATAATGTAAGGGATAGGTACCTAAAAACGACAGCTCGTTATGTTAAAAATGATTTTTTTTGTTTGATTTTGTAAATATGTATAACGTGTACTTATGGATTGTTCATTCGTTGGTACTATTGTGCTTTTGTACATATTTTTTTTTAAATTAGAGGTCTTTCGGTTTGTATATGTTTAATTGTGCATGAGCGAGTATATTTTTATTTTAAGTTTCTTTTTATTTTGCATGTGTAAGACCCCGCCTACTCACCGGTTCAGCCCGGCCATCTTATTTTTTGGTTTTTTTTTGTAGGCTACGTCGATGCACGTAGCAAATTTCTTTAGATTCCCAAAAAGCTTAAATTTTTACTACACCTTTTTTCGTATTTTCGTTAGCCTTATTAATATCGGCTCTGCGAATAATTCTTGACACCCACACCATAAATTTAGAACCCGCCGCCCCGGTACATATCAGGTTTGTTTTAGTCATAGCAAAGTAAATTCTCAACAATCTTATTCTATTTGTAAATTTAAAAAAGGTGCAACGAACCTCACGTATCAAGGTAGCTAGAAGCAGTAGTTTTTATTGAGTATCTAAGGTAGCTCTGAAAAATAGTCTTTTTCGAATAACTTGGTACACTGGAGGGCGCAGAATTTTGTTTTATTGGCGCAAAATGGCGAATAATTGGCGCCTAATTTCAGCACAAAAATTTTTTGGCAAATTCAAAAAAGGTGCGACCAACTTTACGTAGCTAGGGAAGAATTTTTAAATAACGCCATAACAAAGATGGCGTAAAATTTTGTTTCGACGGGGCCAAATGGCGCATAATTGGCACTTAATTATGGCACAAACGTTTTTCGAAAATTTAAAAAAGGTGCGGCTTCGTGAACTTGACCGGAGGAATATTTTTTTAATATAACTTGTTTGTCAAGAGGGCACATAATTTTGTTTTGGCGGTGCAAAATGGCGCGCAATTGGCGCCTAAATATGGACATATTTTTTAAAATTTTTTAAAGCAAGTGCGGTTTCGTGAACTTGGCTGGAAGAAAGTATGTTTTTCTAAATAACTCGTTTCTCAAGAGAGGGCAAAATTTAGCTTTAGCGGTGCAAAATGGCGTCTAATTGGTATCTAATTATGACACACAAAATTTTTGAAAATTTCAAAGAGGTGCGGCCAACTTTACATATAAATGTAGCTCAAAGGAATAGTTTTTCGAATAAGGGAGGGCGCAAAATTTTGTTTAAACGGCGCTAAATGGCGCATAATTGGCGCCTAATATCAGCTCAAAAATATTTGGAAAATTCAAAAAGGTGCAGCCAACTTCGCGCTGCTGGGGAGAATTTTTAAATAACTCAATAACAACGATTGCGCAAATTTTTATTACAACGGCGCATAGTTGGCATGTGTGTGAAGTTAGCACCCCATTTTTTAAAAATCATGATTTTGAAAGTTGTTCCAGATTGTTCTAATCTTGTACTACATTATTCCAATTCGACATTATTTTATTCTAACAGATTTCTCAAAATTTGGAAAAAATCCCATTTTGTTACTGGCACCCCATTTACCGAAAATCGCAGTTTTGGCCATCACTTAACATTGTTCTACTTGTTCCAAACAATGTTCCAAAAGGACAATCCCGTATCTAAACGATTCTTTAAAAAAAGGGCAAAAAACATTTTTTGCTAGCACCCCATTTTTTAAAAATCAAAATTTTGGCCCTCGATTAAGGTTGTTACATTTGTTCCAAAAGTACAATTCCGTATTTAACGATTCCTCAATAAAACGAAAAAAAACCTTTTTTTTGCTTGCACCCCATTTTTTAAAAATTGAAATTTTGGTCCTCGATTAAGATTGTTCTAGTTGTTCCAAATATTGTTCCAAAAGGACAATTCCGTATCTAAACGATTCTTCAAAAAAGCGGAAAAAAATATTTTTGGACAAACAAGACTGCTGAGCCAACAGTAAACATACCTTTTCCTTCTTGCTCCAATGGATAACTTTTTGTTCTGAGCTGTTCTAAGCCTAGAAAACAGTTCTGCAGTATGAATCTCCTATCACCAGCGGTTCTCCCAAAAATCATGTTTTTACTGTATCGACCAGAGTAAACATAGCCTTTCTTATTTGTTCCAATGGCTAACTTTTTGGTCTGAGCTGTTCTAAGCCTAGAAAACATAGTTCTGCAGTATGAATCTTTTATCACCAGCCAAAATCGATGTTTTTACCTAATTTACCTAATCGGCAGGAGTAAACATAGCTTTCCTCTTCTGTTCCATTGGATAACTTTTTGTTCTGTGCTGTTCTAAGTTTAAAAAACATAGTTTTGCATTATGAGTTTCCCATCGCTACTGATTCTCTCAAAATCCAGGTTTTTACTGTATGGACAAGAGTAAATATAGTTTTTCTCTTTTGTTCCATATAGCTAATTTATGTTCAGTACAAAAAATTAGCTATATGGAACGAAAGAGAAAAACTATATTTACTCTTGTCCAAACAGTAAAAACCTCGATTTTGAGAGAACTGGTGGCGATGGGAGACTCATAATGCAGAAATATTTTTTTAAACTTAGAACAGCTCAGAACAAAAAGTTAGCCATTAAAACAGAAGAGGAAGGCTATGCTTACTTCTGTTGATATAGAAAAACATCGATTTTTTGGAAGAACCGCTGGTGATAGGGAATTCATACTGCAGAACTATGTTTTCTAGGCTTAGAACAGCTCAGAACAAAAACTTATCCATTGGCGCAAGAAGGGAAAGGAATGTTTACTCTTGGTCCGGCATTCATGTTTGTTCAAAATTGCATTTTTCCGTTTTTTTTTGAAGAATCGGTTAGATAGGGAATTCTCCTTTTGGAACAATGATTGGAACGATTAGAACAATCTTAATCGAGGGCCAAAATTCAGATTTTTGAAAAATGGGGTGCCAGCAAAAAATGTTTCTGCCGTCTTTTGAAAAATCGTTTAAATACGGAATTATCCTTTTGGAACAATGTTTGGAACAACTAGGACAATGTTAAGCGATGACCAAAAATGCGATTTTCGCTAAATGGGGTGCCAGTAACAAAATAGGGTTTTTCCAAATTTTGAGGAATCTTTTGGAATAAAATAATGTCGAATTGGAACAATGTGGTACAAGATTAGAACAATCTGGAACAACTTTCAAAATCATGATTTTTAAAAAATGGGGTGCTAACTTCACACACACATAGTTGGCGCATAATTATGGCACAAACCTTTTTGAAAAATTTAGAAAAAGTGCGTCTTCGTGAACTTGACCTGAGAAATATTTTTTTAATATAATTTGTTTGTCAAGAGGGCGCAAAATTTTGTTTTGGTGGCGTAAAATTGCGCTTAATTGGCGTCTAACTATGGAACACATTTTTTTAAACAATTTAAAAAAGTGCGGTTTCGTGAACTTGGCTGAAAAAAATATATTTTTTGAAATAACTCGTTTGCCAAGTGGCGCCTAATTAGTGCCTAATTATTACACAAAAAATTTTGAGAAATTCAAAAAAGTTGCGGCCAACTTCACGTACCTCACAATTGGTGAGAGAAAAAATTAAAAACTGAAAGTGGGGTCCAATTTAGCTCACCTCAGCAAAAGCACCTTATGTGCTGATGCTTATCTTCGCCTCAAGAAATTTGTTTATTTTTGTTTTGCTTTGTAGTACTGGAGATCAATAAAAGACATTTAATAATAATAATAGTAGTAATAATAATAATATTATTATTATTATTGAAGCAATACGCATTATTTACACGCCATCTTTATTATATTCAAGGAAACTGGTACTCCTCTGAATGCATGTTCGTTTCGACTCATGTTCATGTGATGCTTTTCTTTTGTGGTCGCGCCTATACGCAGAGATAATTTCTTTTGCTTAACATTATTATTACAAAATCATAAAATACCTATTAATAATTTTTAGGCGCTTGTATGTTAGAACAGCATGGTGTAAATAGTCGACTAAGGAGTTGGCAGTTGAACGGAAGTAATATAATATCCGCCCTTTAAAGCAGTGTCAGTTTATCTTTTGTACTTTTAATCACGTCTGGCCTTAGTGTCTGGCTCCAAACTGTCCGACGTTGCTTGATATCTCTACATTACAACAAGAGTTAAGCAATTTTGACCTCTTGATTACTGTTATCTTTTTAAACAACCAGATGTTTTGTAGTCTTTTTTGTGACTGTGCCATTTACACTCTGAACAAATATGAATATCTTGGGTTACAAACGTTTAAAATTTTGTTGGCTTTGCTTTATCTTATAGGGCATGTAAAACACATTTTTATAGCATCATACTGCAAACATTCTAACAAACCATTGTCAACAGATTTCACTCTTTGCATTTGGATTTTTGCCGATGTTCCAATTACCGTTACAAACGTATACAATATGTCGTGACCCTGAAGGGTTGTCACGTGTCAGATCCTCATTACCGAATTCCAATATTAGATTTGTGGATGCGGGATTATGTATTGGTTTTAGTAAGCTAAGACAATACTCATCAGGGCCGGGTCTATGTACCAACAACCTGTCGTGCGAAAAGGGGCAAAATTTGCAAAAAAAAATGGTTAAAAACAGTTACATTTTACTAAATAATAAAAAAAATTTTAAACAAATATTTGAAAAACCGTAGAGAAAAGTAGCCTCAAGGCAACAGTTTGTTACGTTAATCGGGGCAGCCAAGTTGGGCGCCAAATTTATGCTACGTTGGCTCGTAGCCGTGCGTAACACAAAAGAAAATTAAAGAAATGACCGGGCTCAATCGGAGATTAGGGGGGGTTGTAGAAAGCAGACCAACATATAATGTACGCGGCTGTAAGGAATTAGTAACAATACCTGCAATAAAAAAAATTAGTCCTGCAAACCTGAAATAAAGAAAAAGCATAGCATGCTGATCGAGCATAGATTGTTCAGTACTTTGTAGAATGTAAAAAAAACTGTTTGGATAATCTATATAATATAACAACGGTAAAAGCAATACAAAAAATTTTTAGTACAAAGTGAGGTAATATTGGGGAGTAGCAGAAACGTTTCCTCACACACCAATTAAACATAAATCAGACAAAATGTTAACAAAAGATAAATAGGTAAGACACAATTGATATGAGTAATCCAGTAGTATTGATTTTTTTCTTTTTTTTTTTTGTTTCTTAATAGCAGGCAATTCGATTGTAAAAGGTATCAGAACGACAAAAATATGGCAAAACAAACGGATAGATATTTAAAGTAATAACAAGTAGGAAATAGTTCAACTTACAAAAAGGTCCTTCAGTAACACTTCCTTGCAATTGAAGTGTGGGATTCACGATGTCCGGCACTAACGAAGCACTTCACCCTTGACTGTGAGGGCGTTGATGGAACTTATCACACGTTACCCTAATCACACCTACGTATTTCACTGGTGTTAGCAGCAGACCTTATCACACGACGGAACTATGAAGCATTGATAAATTTCTTGTTAATTCTATTTCCTGAGACAATAATTTCGAATAATTTGTAGCACTAGTTTAATTTCAACTGGGACCAAATGTATATTATTTTCATAAACATCCAAGAAGCAGTGAGAAACTTCAACCAATACCTTTGTAAACCGGTAATCTGTTATATTTTGCAAATAACGAAATTTGCGCAAGCAATGATCTATTTTAGATTCTTTGGGGTTAGAAAATTCAGAAACTACAGTATCAACTGTATTTGGATAATCCAAAGTATGCACTACTCTGAGAAAAAAAAGGACCGCGAAACTAGATCGCACACACAGTTTAAATATCAAAAGACGAAGCACCAACAAAAAAACCCCAATGAGTAAAGCACGTGTATCACTAAAGTAAGTCCGTCAAATGTTCCGTAAAACACGCGTGCAGGTCGAGTTTAACAAGTTCTACCACTTTTATTTCCAACAGAAACTCAACAAAAACAACAATTAGTAAGGCACGCGTAAGCAATAAAAACCGTCCGTCAAATGTCCTTAAAAACATACGTGCGTCGACCAAACACGTTCGCCTATAAACCATACTACTTCAATCGGAATTAGCACTCCACTTTCTGCAGTTAAAATACAACTTTTGTTTCACAAGAAAAGCAATTAAAATTGTGCCGCGCTGGTTCATGAACAATTCGAAAATTGATACCGCATTAATTCTCACTATTGTCAAAGCAAAAGGAAGCAGTATCTTCAACGTAATTAATATATAGGAACCAAGAACAAACTACCACTGCTCATATGTTTATGTTTATATCAACTCGTTGCTATTACAACCTCTTATCGTCTATTATCTAGACTTGTATATCCACCTAAGCAACAAAATTTATACGAACGGCAAGACAAGAACGATGCAATCCACTCATTATAATACGACGCATTTACCAACGAGTTAATAAATATAAAATATAGAAATAGTAATTGCAGGAATGTTTTTACGAATTGGGAACAAGCGTAAAATGTTAAGCTATAAAAATGCACGTTACAAGTTCCTGCTTCAGCAGCACTTCTCATAGTTTTAGAATTCCTGATAAAAATGTCCTCGCACGTAATTCCAAAAAATCGAAAATAAAGGAATGTCGTGCTAACTTAAGGTTCCAGCACGATTCAATCCAGTTTGCGTTTCTCCCGAACTAGTTCCACAATAATGCGTGTGTGTGAAGTTAGCACGACGTTTAAATTAAAAAAAAACAATACCAGTTTCAGTAGCACTTTACATTGTTCTATAGTTCCTGATTAAAAGAAAAAAAGTTCCCCATTTATAATACCAGAAAATCACAAATTAAAAAATTTCGTGCTAACTTTACGTTCTAGCACGACACAGCCTTCTCTAAAGTACAAGAAGCAGATGCGAAATATACTTTACGACGAGTGTTCTCGTTAGTCCTAGACTAGTTCCATAATAATGAAGCATTTTAGAATAAAATTTCAACAATTAACAATTTTGGTATTATTTGACGTAAGCACGACACTTGGCAAAGATGTGTCGTGCTGACGACTTTCTGCATTTCCGATGGTAGTTCTGACTTGTTCTACTCGAGTTCTATATAATTCATCCAATTTCAACTATTGTTTCGTCGTATAACTATTTTTAAATAAATTTAATCTTTTGAAGCCATCACGATACTCTGCAAAAGTGCGTCGTGCTGACGGTTTTCTGCACTTCCGATGGTAGTTCTAGATTGTTCTATTCGAGTTCTATATAATTCACACAATTTCAACTATTGTTCCGTCGTATAATTATTTTTAAATAAATTTTAATTTTTGGAGCAAGCACGATACTCTGCAAAAGTGCATCGTTCTGACGACTTTCTGCTCGAGTAGTACAAGCCAGAACTACCATCGGAATGCAGAATCGCACGACGCACTTATGCAGAGTGTCGTGCTGGCTCCAAAAGACTAAATTCATTTAAAAATAGTTATACGACGGAATAATAGCTGAAATTGGGTGAATTATATAGAATTCGAGTAGAACAAGCCAGAACTACCATCGGAAATGCACAAAATCGTCAGTACGACGCACTTTTGCACTTTCAACTATTATTCCGTCGTATAACTATTTTTAAATAAATATTAATTTTTAGAGCCAGCACGACACTCTGCAAAAGTGCGTCGTGATGACAACTTTGTGCATTTCCGATGGTAGTTCTGGCGTGTTCTATTCGAGTTCTATATAATTTATCCAATTTCAACTATTGTTCCGTCGTATAACTATTTTTAAATAAATTTAATCTTTTGAAGCCAGCACGACACTCTGCAAAAGTGCGCCATGCTGACAACTTTCTGAACTTCCGATGGTAGTTCTGGCTTGTTCTACTCGAATTCTATATAATCCACCCAATTTCAGCAATTGTTCCGTCGTATAACTATTTTTAAATAAATTTAATCTTGTGGAGCCAGCACGACACTCTGCAAAAGTGCGTTGTGCTGACGACTTTCTGCACTTTCGATGGCAGTATTGGCTTGTTCTACTCGAGTTCTATATAATTCACCCAATTTCAGATATTGTTCCGTCGTATAACTATTTTTAAATAAATTTAATCTTTTGAAGCCAGCACGACACTGCAAAAGTGCGTCGTGCTGACGACTTTCTGCATTTGCGATGGTAATTCTGTCTTGTTCTACCCCAGTTCTATATAATTTACCCAATTTCAACTATTGTTATGTCGTATAACTATTATTAAATAAATTTTAGCTTTTGGAGCCAGCACGATACTCTGTCAAAGTGCGTCGTGCTGACGGAACAATAGTTGAAATTTGATGAATTATATAGAACTCGAGTAGATCAAGCCAGAACTACCATCGGAAATGCAGAAAGTCATCAGCACGACGCACTTTTGCAGAGTGTCGTGCTGGCCCCAAAAGATTAAATTTATTTAAAAATAGTTATACAACGGAGCAATAGTTGTAATTGGATGAACTACATAGAACTCGAGTAGAACAAGCTAGAACTGCCATTGGAAATGCAGAAAGTCGTCAGCACGACACATATTTGCCGAGTGTCGTGCTTACGTCAAATATTTAAAATAATACAAAATTGTTAATTGTTAAACTTTTATTCTGAAATGCTTCATTATTATGGAACTAGTTTAGGACTAACGAGAACACTCGTTGTAAAGTATATTTCTTGTACTTTAGAGAAGACTGTGTCGTGCTAGAACGTGAATTTAGCACGACATTTTTTAATTTTCGATTTTCTGGTATTATAAATGGGAAACTTTTTTTTCTTTTAATCAGGAACTATAGAACAATGTAAAGGCTACTGGAACTGGTATTGTTTTTTTTTAATTAAAACGTCGTGCTAACTTCACACACACCAATAATGCACCATTTCCAACAATAACAACTATGTACTGTTATAAATATTTGACAACATATCACGTACAGTTTTAGTTCCAGAAAATCTAGTCGGTAATCCACAGAGAAACTCGGGTAACTATCTCGCTAAAATTTTATATCTATAATGTATTGAAAACTTCTACTTAACCAACAAGAATAGTTGCAGATTTAACTCGGTGGAAGGGTAGTGTAAGTGTTTGAAGAGGGTCCCGGAATACTATCGTGTGGGAAATGCCACTATTAATCGAGAATTGTCTTGGACGCCACCTAATCTCGAAATATGGGGATTCCAAAGGGAAAAACTCTCAGAAGGAATAAGAGGGATGTCACAACCCGAAAATGTGATTCTGGCCTAAAATTCACACGATGAATAATTTATAACAAATCTAGAATAAACGTAATAATAATGACACTAATATAACTATATAAAACTGTTAACTGAAAAAAGGGGTTCCCAAAATCAATTGCCAAATTATCTGTCTATTAATCACGCTTCTAGGCAATTGCAATCTTTTATTGTATCCTGGAAATTATTATCTTTACATTGGTTATGAAAAACCAGTGTGTGAAACTCTACTCTATAGCAGAATTACGTTTCAAGCACAAGTGTGTATATAAACATTCCTAAACACAAGCCAGATGTATATATATATATATATATATATATATATATATATATATAAATATTATAAGTAGTTTTACACAAGGTAAGTTGATAAATACTTACGTATTGAAATTAATAAGATGAAATAATAACTTGGACTTTTTAAGTAAAGCCCAAATGATCATTTCAAATCGAGCTAGTAATTGAAAGAAGGAAAATATAAGGCCTTGGACAGGATTTGAACCTGCATCTCAGTTTTGCCGGAACTGTGCGTTATCCAATTACGCTACCGAGGCCGATGGCTATAATTGGGAAATTTACAAATCTAAATCGTGTACAGTACCATATATAAACCTAACTTTCAATTACGTTTAGCATTTTTGTCAATCATATCTGAAATTGTCGAGTTTTTGACTTATGTCAGATATAGACAGGGTGAGTTTTTAGTGTGGCAACGGTCGATATCTCCGTTATTATAAAAGCTACGTAAACAAAATTTGGAGGCGTATTAGGCATGCTTAAAGTGCACATTTTAAAAATATTTGGAAGCATACAGGGTGTTTCATAATTCCAGGGTATATTAAACTTACATTTTTTTAAATGGAACACCCTATATATTATTACATTTTTGAAAAGCCCATAAAAAGAGCTTTAATTTGATATCAAATTGTCTCTGTCTATTCCTTTTAGTTTTTGAGATATTCAACTGTTTTTAGAAAAAATGACCCCAATTGGATACATTGCCACTGCACTAATACACAACTTATGTTAATTTTCAAGATGCAGAAAATTTTACCATATACCCTAGTATATTTGTAAATATCACTTTTTTGAAATTTCTTCACAGTATACAGGGTGTGTCAGGTTTCGCAAAATGCAATTTTTAAAATTTTTTTTAAATGGCACCCTACCAATTTTATTGCTACAATCGATAGTTCATTAACTGTCCTTTCATTTTTGTTAAGCATTCCCTATACCTAAATTCATTACTTTCTGAGATATTTTTGATTTTCTTCAAATTTTATGAATGTTTTTAATTTACATAACTAAAAATAACTTACTATTGGAGAATATTATAAAACAATGAATACATTTTGAATAACAATCAACTACAGTTATCCAATAACAATTTTCACTAAAGATATAACAACCTACAATAATACGCTATCAACAGAATTCTGCCAGATCAACAATATGCATTTTATAGAAAATGTTCAAGCAGGAAATCAGGCAGGCTTTGAAAAATAACTATTACATGCAAAGTGTCATTTAGGTTTATTAATTGTAGTGTGTTGTCATTTAACAGGATATCTCTCTTGGTATATTCTTGATGCAAGTAGGAAATTTTTTAAACTTGCTCCCAATACCCAAATCATATTTATTTGTTCTTCCACTGTAAAATTCATTTTGAAAATTCCTTCAAAGATTACATTTAAAACAGAACTGATAATGTGTTAAATGACAACACACTACAATTAATAAACCTAAATGACACTTTACATGTAATAGTTATTTTTCAAAGCCTGCCTGATTTCCTGCTTGAACATTTTCTATAAAATGCATATTGTTGATCTGGCAGAATTCTGTTGATAGCGTATTATTGTAGGTTGTTATATCTTTAGTGAAAATTGTTATTGGATAACTGTAGTTGATTGTTATTCAAAATGTATTCATTGTTTTATAATATTCTCCAATAGTAAGTTATTTTAGTTATGTAAATTAAAACATTCATAAAATTTGAAGAAAATCAAAATATCTCAGAAAGTAATGAATTTAGGTATAGGGAATGCTTAACAAAAATGAAGGGACAGTTAATGAACTATCGATTGTAGCAATAAAATTGGTAGGGTGCCATTTAAAAAAAATTTTAAAAATTGCATTTTGCGAAACCTGACACACCCTGTATACTGTGAAGAAATTTCAAAAAAGTGATATTTACAAATATACTAGGGTATATGGTAAAATTTTCTGCATCTTGAAAATTAACATAAGTTGTGTATTAGTGCAGTGGCAATGTATCCAATTAGGGTCATTTTTTCTAAAAACAGTTGAATATCTCAAAAACTAAAAGGAATAGACAAAGACAATTTGATATCAAATTAAAGCTCTTTTTATGGGCTTTTCAAAAATGTAATAATATATAGGGTGTTCCATTTAAAAAAATATAAGTTTAATATACCCTGGAATTATGAAACAGCCTGTATGCTTCCAAATATTTTTAAAATGTGCACTTTAGGCATGCCTAATACGCCTCCAAATTTGGTTTACGTAGCTTTTATAATAACGGAGATATCGACCGTTGCCACACTAAAAACTCACCCTGTATATATATATTACTCAAATTTAGACCAGGGTAGAAAATTAAATAACGACATCAAATAATTTTAATCACCCTGTATAAAGAAACAAATAGAAATTACGTGCGAAATTTATATTAATCAATTCAATTTTTAAGTAAGGGGTATTAAACAAAGTGTACAAATAATAATTAATATTTAATTGGTATTCGCTAAAAATTAAAGGGTAGAAGTCAATGCCATTCATTATTATTTTAATTGGAGTTAATTGAACCATTAGTAATATATAATAAGCATAAAAGCCTGTGAAAATCCAAGGTTGGTTAAAATACCATAAAATAAAGCTCGAAGAATTATATTAAAACGTTCATTAGGAGCACACACCTGCAAACTTTTAAATGTCAAATTCTAATAAATTCGAGCTGATAAACATGCAGATTCTACGTATATTGGAAACGGTCGGATGTTTTAGCAAGAAAGGCTAGATGAGGGGTTATTTTACTTACGTAAGAATCCACGTGGATTTAAATAACAGATAGTAAAGAATATCGATTTGTACCACTCAGACCAAGGTAGAAAGGGATGGATAAACGCGTAAAGCAGAGACACTGGTAATAAAGACGTGATTTGTGAAGCTTTACTAGGGCCACGATTGGTTGAAATAAGATGCAAACATGAGAGTTGTAAACATAACAATTTCTGTATAAAACTAGTTAGTTGTTCGCGGACGCGTTGCGAGGCGTGTGGAAAATTCTTAGATTTTCAACTTGGACGTGTGCAAATTTTAGTAGAATCGCTGTGCCGGACCGTCGAAAGGGAAACGAGAATGCGAAATTCTAAAAATTGTCCGTTGTGGAACAAATTCGACGTGCAAGCGGGCCATTATATAAACCCGTGTTTATAGGAGTTTCGCTCTCTTAGATTTTTGATTTTATTCAATACTTTAAACAGTTTTGCTCTTTATTTTTTTTATTATTCGATACTTTAAGTAGAATGCGTGGTGATTACGTGCTACAATAAAAGTTATTAGTGCACTTAGAGAAGATACAAGGTAATAAAGTCTAGTTATATTTGCGAGTATTACTGTACCAATTATCCAAATTAGTAACGATAAATAAATAAATAAAAGTAGGCAGTTTTGGGTATAGCGTGAAAGAATTATGAATTTCAGTGCTATTTTTCGGGGGGTGTTAATAATCAAATGTTATTCGTAAATGTGATTGTATCCACAAAACAAGATTTAGATATACGTAGATGAATTCCTGAGAAGCCCTGAAACCTTTTTAGACGAATGGTGGTGTACAAAAATTTTAAAAGCGGTCAGAATCTGAAGCGGTAAACATAAACCAGCTGGAATGGTGGGATGAGCAACTCCGATGTACATTGAAGCCACGAGTGCAGTAACCTTCAGGTAAATTATGCAATTTTGTTCGATCTTAGATGTTTTGGTGTGTGTTGAATATCTTTATAATTTGTTTGATAAAAATAGACAGTAGTAAATTTGTATAAACAACAAATTTTTAATTTTAAGGTAAAATTTTCTTGTATAAGTAGAAAGGAGGTTTTATCAGGTTTATGTTTTTGATTATGATGAGAATTTGGGTCTGTCTTTGAGCTCAATTAGACTAACCTGTTAAATTAACGTAAAGGGGTGGGAGATGCTCCCTTTTATTCAGACTCAGGTCTGCACACATTGTTAACTTAATTAGTATGCATCCTACAAGGACTCTAATTCTGGATGCAAATTAAAATGATGACAAATTTTAACTTGAAATTTTATGATGCTGAAATTTATGCTACAATTTAATTTTGAAATTTTAATGTATTATGAATATTGATGTAAATAGAGTTAACGTTGATGTTTGTGGTAGGAATGTGTTTGTTTTTTTTTTATGAATGAGGATGAAGGTTTAACTAGGTGAGCAGCCGAGGCGGAAAGAGTAAAGAGGCGATTATCAGAAGAGATTCACCAGGGCGAGAATCACAGCAAATCTTGGTGCCCAATTCGAGAGGCTCGAATATTTTTTTTTACTCTGGTGAGGCTTTTTGTAGGTTTCACAGCATCTCTTGACGCCCAATCTGTGGGGCTCGAATGATCACTACAAGTACCAGTTCCCGTGACCAAAGGAGCATTTCACAGCATCTCTTGGGCGGCCCAACGCTGGGGCTCGATTCGAAAACCTTAGTTCTCGAATATATTGCTGTGATATATATATATATATATATATATATATATATATATATATATATATATATATATATATGCAAGCTCAAATATGTAGTTATTGCAAGGTAAAGAGTGTGTAAAAGGTCACGCAAGGTTTGAGACATTTTTCAGAAAGATCGGATAGCATTTGACCAATTATTAGTAACTATTAGGGTTAGCGGTATAGAGTAGTAAAATTCCACTGTAATATTATTATTAATTAGTTAGGAAACGTAATTTGAGACGCATAATTGCATAAATATATGTGAAACGTAAATTTCGTTAAGCATACTTAGGATTTGTTTTTAATAGCGTAAGAATTGTGTAAATACAAAATGCTTTCAGGTTTGTAGGATAAAAATCAATAATAGAAGAGGGTTAGTTAGTATAGCATATTCCAAGAGGCCATTGTTTATTCGAGCTTGTGCACGTGTTATAAATTCTAGGAAGGTTAACATTGTAAACAGATAACGAGCATAAAAGCTCGTTAACAAGTATTGAAATTGCTGGAAATAGATAGTTGATGGACAAACACAGGTCTAGATTGCACGTACGAAAACAGATCGATATAAAGAGAAAGACTATAGTTTACATAATGTAATAAAGGAAGGAGAATAGCAGGTGTTTAAGTAAACGTTAACTTTGAAACACATGCTAGACAAAAAAGTTAAAGGCTAACGAGGGGAATAAAGACACGTTATGTTTTCGAAAGATATTGAGTAGAAAGGAAATAAGAAATCTCGGGAAATTTTACAAACAGAGTACAACTGTTAGTGAAGGTAAACAAAAGTAGGATAGACGATGATATCGATCGGATAGATAGAACAAGGCCTGTGAATAGCGGGGGAACAACATCTAGAAATAACATAAGGCAGGAGATTTTAAATGCAAGTAGGATTGAAATGAGAAATATGCGCGTACATAGGAGGCGTATTTAAGAGGCTAAAGTAAAACGACAAGTATCGGATTTTCGTAGAAGACAGCGCCGATTGAAAATTTTTAATGAGGGTTTCTGCGTATTGAGCTTGTTTGGAGTGAAAATTCTAGGATTTCGACGACGGGTAACAAATTATACCAAGAATATTTCAAGGATAATTGTGTATTTTGAGGAATTGAGCGACCGGTTTGTTGTTTGTGCTGTGTTACCAAGAAAAATGTTATAGGAGTATTGAAAATAGATGCAAAGAGGTGATTTTTGAAGCTTATATAGGCCAGAAGCAGGTGGTGGAGGCTCTTTTACCTTCGATCACCAACCTAGCTACTTACAAATTAGATAAGTGAAGTTTAGATCTTATAAAAACTTAATTAGCTCAAGTGGGTGCACAGATATTTTGGCAAGTCAGAAGCAGACAAAATTTAGTAAACATTTGAAATTAAATATCAAGTAAGTACAATTTTAGTACTTATGGTTAGAGGCGGTGTGTGTACTCTGGGTACCTATCGAGTTGATGGATGGACCAGTAGCAGGTGTAGGGGAGCATGGTAGTACCGTACATTTGTGTGGAGGAATCTGAAGCGGTTTGTTCCGGATGGTGAGAGGCCATCTGGAGATTGTATTTGAACGGGCAGTTGAGAGGGACGATCACGTAGGAGATGGTTTCAAGTAGAGAGCTGGTGGTGCAAACGAATCCAGGTAACTCTACCTTTATAAAACATTTGTTTTTTTTTGGTGTTATTTTGTGGGTGACAATTTGGTGATTTTTTGTGTATTTATTATAATGTAAGGACTTTGTAATTCATTATTTAGCTTGAAAAGACTAAATGAAAAATTATTTAGGTAATATCTTAATGGTATCACATGAAGGTGAAATTTTAGCTTTTTTGTAAAAAGTAAAGGGGTTTTGGTAATTTCAATGCCGTAGGCAGCACATAGATAAAGGAAATTACTGAGATCGTATTACACTTGAGGTTTAGAGTAAAGATTGGGAATAAGCCCAGTTACTTTTGGCTCATGATAGATGTAATAAAGTTTCAAAATTATTTTATTTAAAATGATATTTATTTTCAAAATTGGTAATATTTGTTAGATATTGAAAAACACAAGGAGAGTAAACTGAAAATTTAAATAATTATTGGATATACTAATAAATCGTGATGTACTTTTGGCAGTCAACTTTATTTTTAGTAGGATAGGATTTTCAGCAAACGAGTGAGCAGCCGTGGCGAATATCCCTGAGGAAGCTGGAGGTTTTGGCGTCCGAATTGGAAGGCATCTTTAAAGGATATTGTTGTAGGGTAGTATGAATTGTAAGTCTAGGTGGTAGGGCTTCAATTTCAGGTTGGTAGAAAATTTTGTAACCACATTTTAAAAATTAGGGGAGTCCTCCAACAGTATAAGATACGCAACATTTTGACGACCCAACGCTGGGGCTCGATAGAAAAAGGAAGAAACACACCAATATATATTGCTGTGATCTAGGCCCCACGATCGGGCGTAATAAATTTGCTATGATATGCCCTATTTTAGGATTATCGAGCCCCAGTGTTATGAAATGTTAAATTAGGATTTTTACTCGGACTAGCTTACTGAATAAATCTTATTGAATCAAATAAAGCAATTCTAGAACACACAATATTATAATTGATAATATTTACAACACTCAAAACTTTCCTTTTCGTATAAAATATCCAGATTTACGCTTTTCCGAAAGCCAGCAAAAATATCTTTTAATTATATTCAGGGACCTTCGAACGTTCCAAGATATCTATTCCATATTCATATTATTTCAGTGACCTCTTTGATGACTCCTACAAATATACAATGCATAGCAAATATTAAATTGAAACAATCTTTCAATAATACAGTGCGTTAAAAATTACTAACCTGGGATGGGTTCTGGAGTTCCATCCTAGTCTATGACCTGCATCCCTTTGCTGTATGTGCCTTGCTTATTGGTGTGCCGGCCCCATATAAGAGTCGCTTCCAATTAAAATCGTACCAAATTACAGTACATCCAAAATTAAAACGTCCCAAATCGGAATATGTCCAAATTAGAATATGTCCATTTTTAAAATATCTCCAAAATTAGAATATCTCCATTTTTAAAATATCACCAAAATTAGAATATGACCAAAATTAAAGCCGTCTCAAATTAGAGATCCCAAATTAAAGTCCGCAAATTAAAGGTCCCAAATTACAGTCGGCAAATTACAGTACATCCAAAATTAAAGATCCCAAATTACAGTTCGCAAATTACAGCGGTCTATCAATAGATTTGTTTTGATTTTTACTTTACTAGTTACGTGATTTTTCAACATCATCGAACATAGTTGTTGTTTAGTTAAATGTAGACTAAAATGTCGTTCTGTTACTATCGTATATATAAGCCCTTCCTCCAACTGCTTTCATTGGCGCGTTTACAATCTAGGCCGGTACTTTGGCCTTATCTAGCAGAACTCGGAATTTTTACAAATTACTTAGTTTAAATCTTCGATGAATGCTCTGTTCGTCACGTCCGCATTCAGCATGTTGCAGTATTACTCAATGGTTTTCCAACTTTTGGCTTTTAATTTACTCACATATTTGTTGTTTGTTAATTTATCACATAATTTAACCACATGGTGTTTGTTTGTTTCCACAAAATATTGGTTTTCTGAACAAATGTGTTCTATTCTAGTCACGTAACGATTTTCTAATAATGAATTATATAAGATGCGTTTACGTTGATGCTTTCGACGCAGTCGTTAAATATTTGCAATGCCAATTTATCTATGCTTCCCGGTAATTTAATTTTTGATGCAGTTTATTGAGTTTTAAAATCTTATCTTTACCTGTAAACTATACTTGACATATTTATGTTCTCATGCATTTAATCCCGTGGTGTATTTTATATACAGTGTCCCCTTAATTGACATTATGTAGAATGACCGATTTACTCTTATAATTTCTGGAATTATTTGACTTTCTTAAAGTTAAAGTTGCTTATATTTATTCTACGACTCCTATGACTTAATCTAGCTTTAAACTATCCTATTATTATAGCTATATATATATATATATATATATTTATATATATATATATATATATATAAATATATATAAATTGCTTTTCGTTATAAATTATTTCCAAAATAAATATTGAATTAAAAATTATATTACAACTACAAAATTTTACCCTTAAATACACAATGCAAATTCCAGTTGTCCTTTTAGAGAACATAAAACTTAAAAACTAATCTGACCTTGATTTCAGCAGTCAAGAATTATATCCCAACACAGACGTTTATACCAAGGATTGATATCCAAACGAAGTTATACAAAACTCACCCAATTTAAATCAAACACCCAAATTGCAACAAATTTTATTTTAGCAGCACCAACCAATTAGATTAGAACAAATAATCTCATTGAAATAATTGTTTGTACTACTGTTTAAAATTTTCTATTGTAGCGTTTTTGAAATTTAAGCGAGTTACATATCCCCCAAATTAGGATATATAAGTAATCAAAGGTAATGATAAAATTTGAAGTTAGATTGTTATATTGTATAATTAATTGAAGGACAAGTAATAAAAGCTTAATAGAAGTTCATAAACCAGACATAGCACTCTATTTATTTTAACTCTTTGGTAGTTCACTGAAAAATTTACAATCATTCTTTCTACTTGAATCTACTGTTCTTTATAACGTTTAATTCAGATGACGGACCATTTCCCCAGCAATTTTGATTCGATACCTCGTGCTACACTCAGTAAACAGCACGTCACCGTGTCCAATGATTGTACTGCATTTCAGAAACATGGGATCCTATTCGTTGACTGTTTAAGTTCTCGTAAGTTTGACGTCATCATGATATGTAAATTCCAATAGTCTATATTTTCTATTAAGTCGTAAACACCTGGTGTAAATAAAAATTTGTTTTGGTAACGTCTTTGTCATTTGCAAGCGTTGAATTATACGACGAAAATTTACTAGCCCACGCGATCAATTTAACAATTGCCTTACCCTTTCTACTTTAACGCAGTTTGCAGCTTAAATAAATACGTTTATCCCATTAATAGCTTTTAATGCTAAATGAATGAAAAATATGCTTATTACTCAATTTCAAGATAAGTGTCGTTATATCGTGAAAGTATTTCTGTAGTGAATATTTTCCATCAACAAAAGTTGGATACATGGATTACTGACACCCAAGTTTGTCCTGCACTGAAATGGTTGTTTGAGTTTGTACTCGAACCACAAGCTGTAAGTGATAGAATTATTGCTTTTTATCTACTGCATATTCTATTGACGTATATTTTATTATTTACATATAATTTATTAGTTAGCAGACTTTTACTTTAGTGCATGCTTAGTTGGGAGCGTAATGTAATAGCAAGTTTTAATAAAAACAAGTACCACTATTGTATTTGCTTAAATTTACATATACCAGTCAAATTCGTTGAATAATTATATTTGAATAAATTTAAGATGTGTTCTTTCTTTTAGATGCTCGTATATTTGGCCAATTAAAAATAGATCTTAGTTTATTTATGTTGGTTGTGATTGTTAAATACTATGGTTTTTATGTTTAATAATATAGAATATGTGAACATCTTGCAGTTTTATTATTGTTTGTGATTAATTTAAATTAGTGGATGAGAAAGAAAGTGTACACAGAGTTCCTTCAACCTGCGTGGTAGAAATAATTATTTACTCGTTTCTTAGACTACCCATCGTCCGGCGAGACTGAAAATCCAGGTGGTTTGCCGCTCAACAATTTTGTATTAGACAGCAAGTTTAGAAACCTTTCCAGTTGAGTAAAAGTGTTAACGTTGGTATACCCCTAAAAGATTTGCATTTTTTTCAATAGAATTTACCCTTGTTACTGTAAGCTAGCTCGTATATGATTACTGTTGCGTTTCCAAAGTGGAGTAAATTTCATTCAGTCAATTGCATCATTTTAACACGTAACACAGCACTAGAGGAATATATATTAGAAGTATACTCGTATTAAACAACATGGTAGATAATGTAAATCAGTATGTATATTTTTAAGATAAAACACAATTTTATTGAATTGCTTCGCAGAATTTTCCCAGTCTAAAGGGATTACATATACATTTACCACAAATACATTTACCCGCATTAGAACAAATACGTGAATTGAAAGGTGCTCGACAAGCTGCAGTGGAAGTGGAACATCCACACCCTTCTCCGCTCCAAGGTGGTAAGCAAATGCATTTGCCACATTCACAGTACCCGTGATCTGGTCCACCACAAGTCTGGCCATCACTCGCTACAGGACAGTTGATACAATCTTTAGAATAACATAGAACCACCATAAATCCCATGATTAGGAGCAAAAGCTTCATTCTGAAAATTAATACTGTGAGTATTTTAATCACTTATACTTCAACGCAATTGTTACTTAAAGCACCGACTAGTATGCGAATATGATTCGCTATTAAGATGATTGCACTTATGGGTAATAGGGAAGTGAAGTGCAGCTTTATATAGTGATGGAGTTTGTTAGTTTAACTCATATCTATTCATAAACTTATCATGAAGTGTGAAATGTTCTGAAGGTTAAAGGTGTTTATGTTACTAGGGGTCAGTTATTTTCCGATCACAATATTTTAAATTAACATGAAAATGATAATATTGCAACTGATTACAAGGCTTAAGAGTTATTTTACAAGAATCGCAATAAAGAAAATACACGTGCCGTGTAATTTGGAATATTTCAGATATATGATTTCTCTGAAAGATTATTTTAGAATACATTATACAGAATGATGAAATTAACTGATAAATGCTTAAGCTAGATTAAAAATTATTTACCAATAAATCTAGATCTTTTATGCTTTGTTCAATTAGTGTATCATAAGAACAACAATCTTATTAAATGCAAATCAACTGATTGCCAACTATTTATGTAAATATTGCTGCGACGATTTCTAAAGTTTGACCCCAACACACGCTGCACTTGCTAAAACAACAAGAAAACACCTTCCGCAGCTACTATAGTTGTTCTGTATTACGTGCTGAATTGTTAAGTATCTGAATTAATTTTACTCTACAAGCAAAGTGGCTTAACAGTAAAATAGTGCACCGGCTAGTTTTTGGTCGTGTGGGGTGAGTTCTATGTAAATAAGTGCTCTTTGTTTAATAAAGCCTTGGAGCGGCAACTCACCCGAAGGAATCCTGATTTCAGCATCCCTAAAAGTTGGGTGATTCGAGAGACAGTTTAACTGTTCTTACTGCAATATAGGTTGATGGAGCCTTGCATACAAGTTTCTCACCTTCTACTTATTTAAAATAAACAGAAATAATGACCTAACCTATGTTATCAAACATGAATATCACAGTAAATAACAAACAAAAAATACTTATGTACCCCTAATAAGCCAAATATGCATGTATCTAACAAAGACATCCCACAAATTAACTTGCACATATGAATCATCTCCATACAATTGTAGGCTTTTCCATATGGGAATTTCTGTGTTTACAATACGGTTTAAATAAGCTTCCACCAACGTAGATAGTACTTTTAATAGTAAGTTTTACACATTCTTATTATTACAACCATCATCATAATTAGGTCTTCAGTCCTAGAACTGGTTGGACGCGTATCTACATTGTTTTCATTTTGAGCTAACCTACACATTATTCTGCAATTCTCAGAGCCTACATCTTTCACTATCTGTTTGCAGTAGTCTAATCTACGTCTACCTCTACCTCTCTTTTTTCCTTATTCAGCTTCTAATATATTACGCACTATTCTCTCGTGCCTTCGTATGTGTCCTATCATCCTATTTCTATTTTTTCACTATTTTTTACCACATATTTATTTCTTCCTCAACCATTTTGAAAACCTCTTTGTTCTTAACTTTGTCTTTTCATGATTTCTTCATCATACCACATTTCAAAGGTTTCTACCTTCTTCATGTCCGCTTCTCCCACTGTCCACGTTTCGCACTCGTTCAGTACTGTGCTCCACACATGTTTCCCTGTTTCTATGTTTGTTGTTTTTAAACATAAAAGTTGCTTTTTCTTGTTAAATGCAGCGCGGCTTATGCTAATCGTTGTTTTATATCTTTTGCACTTTTCCCATCTTGTGCCATTTGGTTTCCAAGGTAGCACAAACCTTTAACCTCTCATTTCCTATTTGTATTCTGATTTTTGACTTATTTACCCCTCATTTACATACTAATACTTTAATTAATTTTCATACCGCACCCCTCTGTTAGTACTATTTCCATTTCACTAAGAGCTGCTTCTAGCTCTTCCTAGCTAGATCCTAATACCGCTATACCATCTGCAAATCTAAGCATATCAGTCGTTTGTCACTGTTCCTGCATTTAACAGTATTCATTGCCTTTTCAATATACAAGTTAAAAATTAACGGGGATAGGACACGTCCCTGTCGCGCTTCTTTCCTAATATTTACTTCTCTACGTTCTTGCCCAAATTTTATTACCGCTGGTTGCTCTTTGTACAAGCTATGTACTATTTGTCTATCTTTATAACTCATTCCAATCTTTTTGAGTATTTCGAACATTTGCTTCCATTTTACATTGTCTAATGCTTTTTCCAGATCTAAAAACCCTATATACACGTTTTCTCCTTTTCTATTGATTTTTCCATTAACACCCTTAAAGCTAACATGACCTCCCGTGTTCCCCTGTTTCACCTTAACTCAAATGATCTTCTCCTAGTATTTGTCAAGTCCGCGTTTCCATCCGTCTTTGAACAATTCTACTTAACATTTTTGACAAGTGTGCTGTCAAACTTATTGTCCGGAAAATTTCACATCCATGTGCACCTTTCATGCTTGTTCAGCGGCTTTTATAATTTCTGCGTGCATCTTATCTATACTCTCTTTAATGCTAATCCAAACTCATCTCTAAGTATAGAATACCCCAAGTCATCCGTTTCAATGTCTGATTCCTGTTCTAGTACCTCTAGTTCCTGTCTTGCATATAAATTTCTTATATATGCTTGCCATCTAACCAATTTCTCTACGTTTTCTATAATGATGTTTCCTCCCACGCTCTTTATATTTTTGCTATTACGGTTTTTATTCCTAAAATTCATTCTAATCAGTTTGTGTACTTCGTCTGTTTTTCCAATTTCCATCTCTGTTTCTACCTCTTTACACTTTTCATCTATCCATTGTTCTTTAGCTTTTCTGCATTTGCGAATAATTTCCTATTTTATGTCGTCGTATCTCTTTTTTCTGCTTCGTCTGGTATGTTTTGTATTTTCTTCTTTCTTCTATTACATTCAGAATATAGTTTGTTACTCAAGGCTTCTTATTTTCTTTTTGTTTATACCTCAGAATTTCTCTGTCCTCTATATCTAAGCTAGATTTTATGATATTCCACACTGTTTCTACTTCCTTAGTATCAGAGATTTTCTCGATGTCTTTCAGAGAGAGAGAAGGCGGCTCCGTGGCGTAGTGGTATGTGTGTGACTACTACGCCCTAGGTCCCGGGTTCGAATCCGACACGGTCCGCTTGAAAAATGTTAGGCGAGCATTTTTCGCAAAAATACACCCTCGTTCGGATGAGAGGTAAAATGGAGGTCCCGTGTGCCAGTGTTGTCACGCACGTTAAAGATCCCTACCTTGCTTGGAACAGCAAGGATTCGGCAAAATTCAAAATTTTCCAAGTAAAAATAAACTCGCTTCCTGGCCAATGTAGTACCTTCGAGTGGAGCATTGGAAAATCACATATAATGTCTTTCAGAGCTTCATTTAACTTTTTATCAAATCTTTTGTGGATATCTTTAGATTTTAGTTTCTCAAAGTCAAAGTGCTTTTTTCTGTTCCTTTTTTCAAATTCTTAAATTTAAGCACGGCTTTCATAATCACTATGTTGTGGCCAATGTCTATATTTGCTCCTGGGTAGTTTCTACAGTCTTTTACTTGATTTCTAAAACGTTGTCGAATAACAGTGTAATCTATTTGATATCTCCCTGTGTCTCTTGGCATCTTCCACGTGTATCGTTTTTTAATATGATGTTGAAATAATGTTTGTGATGGTTAAATTGTTTTTGTCGTAAAATTCTACCAATCTATTTCCCCTGTCATTTCTTGTGCCTAAACCTAATAAACCTACAACCTGTCTTTTTTTGTACTCACCTACCACTGCATTAAAATCTCCCGTCGTTATTACATTTTCATATCCTTTTTTTGTAGATCGCTTTTACCTCCTCCTCACTGTAGCTAGAGATGGACATAGAGACGTATTATTTCTGTATTTACCGGTTTAGATTTTAATCTAACCATGAGTACTATTTCGTCTTTTTGTAAGTAGTTTTCTACCCAGCATGACTATCCTCACACCTGAGTTTCCTTCCTATAATCCTGTATGAATTACCCTAAAGTCTACTCTCCAAAAATCCCTTGTCTCTGGCCACCGAACAACGCTAATTCCTTCTAAGTCTAACGCGTTTCAATTTTTAAATTTTCTAGCTTATCTACTTGCTTCATGAGTCAGACATTTCATGCTTTCCTGCTCTTCTTTTAAACTTGTCCATCACATCATCCGAAGTAGTCCCCTCTCGTAGATCCGAATGTGGGACTATTTTAACTCCGGAATGTTTGACTCCAGAGGATGCCTTCACTTTAAAACATTTTTAGTACGCGTGTACTTGGGAGGTATTGTGGTGATTTCCTGTCGCTTTCCGCATCACAGTAGTGTGTCTGAGGGTGTCATACCGACTCCCACGGTCTCTGCCACTTCTAAATACCGACAGAGCTGCAGCTCTCTTTCGGGAACCTGTCTTAGTTTGGTTGCTCACTAGAGACCTCAATAATTTAATTCATCCTATAGTTCTGCTCTGTAGATCACTGAAACACGCAAGCAATTCTACCCGTTCTAGTATTTTAGAACTTCTTCAAGATGCAGGTGGTCCGTTCAGAATGTGCTATTACAACCAATCACAAATATTTATTATAGAACAGCATGTAATGTTTAGCAAGTGGGAAGCATAAATTCAATAACTTTCAGGTTCCAAAGCTCCAAACTACTTTTTAGTGCAGGAAAAATGTCTGCAGGTAATCAAATACTCCAACTTAGCATTTAACGAAGGCTTCTAACACAGGACACCTTCACCGGTAACGGTATTTTTAACTTCGGACGTTCACTCGCGTTTGGGAACTTGTTACTAACAATCTTGGGATTTAATACTGTCACTCGAATTTCCGATAATCAATCTCATCCCGCACGGCGATGATTGCGCGTCAATCGAATTCGAAGCTCTATAACTGAAGATGAGAGATTGATAGATACCATCTTTTGTTAACCGTTGGTTTTATATTTTTCCCAGGTTTATTGTATGTTATTTTACGGTTTCAAGGGGTAGTGCATTTAACTGCTTGATTTTTGAGGTTAATGTAGTTCTATATTAGCGGCCGGTGATCTAGTTCTCGCACTTTTACATTAGATACCGAAGGCGGTGTCATTTGTTTACGTTTGTATTTTTATTTTTGCTGTAAATTTATGAGTATATGATTATTGAGGGAATCTACCATGGTTGCGGGTTCTTTGAATTTGTGTGAGTTCGTAATTTTTCTCACGGTTTACATGTAACAAATTAATTTTTATAATTGGTTTTTATGATTATTGAGGTTGTAGGGTATGCCGGTCTAATTCCATGATTTGATGGTTTGTTTTGAACTTGTCTAAATGTGTAGAACTATTAAACTTTCCTATACCGATTATTTATTGAGATCTATCATTTTCTTCTAAATTTAATACAAAGAGTGTAAAGTCCCGATCGTTATTACTGTTTGTATAAAAATGTACTAGGTGTTTTACTATTTTAGTTCTTTATCGTAATTTAATATAAAATTGGAATAGCCACTACCAAAGCTTCTACATTTTACAGGCTGCTTTTATGCTAAAAACTCATTTAACTAATTAAATACCATAAATTCTTCTCTATTACCTAATGATTGCTTAAGTACGTACCAACGTAACATCTTTTTTCAATAAACTAATTAAATCGAGGAAATAGCTTCTACTAAAAAGCGCCAAATCTACCTACAAATTTTGATATCACAAATTAAAAACAACGCAGCCACTATAATTATTAAATTAATTAAAAGTTAAAAAAATGAATTTAGCTAAGAAATTATTTACAATAATTACACATTAACTTAGTACATCATAATGCTTTTGTTCTCTATCCCTTGATTTTAGTAAGTTCGCCGGCGCTCTTTTCTTTTTTTAAATTGTTCTGGAAATACTTAGGACTTTACTGAAAGTAAAAGCACTTTTCCTAACTGCGTTGTAAATGAGTCTGTAAAGTTAACGTAGCGTTTTAGCCAAAAATAAAAACAACACAATATCAGTTCTAGTAGCATTTTTCACAGTTTTATAGTTTCTGATAAACAGAAACAAAGTTCCACACTTAGAATACCAAAAAAAAACATCAAAAAAGAAAAAATGTTGTGCTAACTCCATGTCCCAGCACGACACAGCCTCCTCTAAAGTAATAAAAGAACTTTTTAAAAATACTTTACAACGGCAGTTCTCGTTTTTCATAGACTAGTTCTTTAGTAATGTAGCATTTTTGAACAAAATTTTAACAATAAATAATGTTGTACTATTTTAATTATTTGACATCTGCACGGCTGTTTATGCGATGATTTGACAGCTACGGATGTATAGAAAGTGAACGTATAAGTTATGAGCAAACTTAAATGTAAAATTTACAAAAACTAAACGTAACTTTTAAGGGTTTGCCAGTAACAACTGTAACTTCTAGCGACGGCGGCAATGGCAGGAACAAGAAGCGGTCGATCGTTTGGGGCACTCAAACATTTAGTACCATAGCTAAGATACACCTGTCTGTTTAGAACAACGACTGTATTGTACAACAACTATACAACTGCAGTATATACAACACAAACGTACTTGAAGATTAAAATCGCGGAAAACCATAGATTATACTATCCACACGACGGAGGGAAATTGATCTACAAGCTACATCTTATGCTGTGATTAAAATTATTAATTGCACAAATAGAACAACGACATTTGGCAAAATGTGTTACCTTGGGGACTTTTTGCGCTTTCGAGAGTAGTTCTGGCTTGTTCTACTTGAATTCCATGCAATTTAATCAATTTTTGTGATTTTTCCGCTGTATAACTATTTTTAAATTAAATTTATCTTTTGGCAGCCACACGACAATCGACAAAAGTTGACTACTTTTTGCATTTCTGATGGCAGTTCTAGGTTGTTCCACTCGAGTTCTATACTGTTCAATCGGTTTTAACGATTGTTCAGCACTATAACTATTTTTAAATAAACTTTATCATTTGGAGCCAGCAGGACACTTGACAAAAGTACGGCCGCTGAACGACCTTTTACATTCCTGAGGTCGAAATTGTCCTACTTGAGATCTGTACTGTTCAACCGGTTTTAGTGATTGTTTTGCCGTATAGCTATTTTTAAATATACTTAATTTTTTGGGGCCAGCACGACACTCGACAAGAGTACGTCCTGCTGACGACCTTTTTTGCATTTCTGATGGCAGTGCAAAAACAAAGCAAAAACAAGTCAACCATCAGAAATACATTATTTCAGTATTGTGCTAGAAAACGATACCGTGGAAGATGCTAAGAGAGAAAGCGATATATATATATATATATATATATATATATATATATATATATAAATTGCTGTGAATAGCCCCTCGATCTGACGTTATATAAATTGCTGTGAAATAGCACCACGATTGGGCGTTATATAAATTTGCTGTAAAACACCCCACGTTGGTGTGTCATATACATTGCTGTGAAATAGCCCCTAGTTAGTCGTTATATTTATTTGCTGTAAATAGCCCCTAACGTTGGTACGGTACCTTAGTTGCTGTGATCTCAGCCCCACGATTGGATGTCGTATTAATTTTGCAGTAATCTCTGCCCACGATTATATCGTTATACAACATTGCTAAGTAACAGCCCCTAACGTTGCCGTCGCCTTTTAAATCTTTACTGTTATGTTCGTACTCAGCCTCTTTCCTCTGCGTCTCTAAATTCTACAATTCCTTGAATTTGTATGCCTCGGCTAGCTCAATCTATTAAACACAGAGTGCCCTACGTCACAAAAATAAAGATTGTTTAGCACCTATTCTTTCTATTACCTATCTGTTAAAATAATGTAAATGAAAATGAAAATAAAAATGAAGCAATATACAATACAATAATCGATAATATGTACACTTTTATGCCAATAACTTATTAATTTGTTTAATATTCAAAATTAGCCCCTGAATAAAATATTTATATTTATCTGATTTCACCAAAATTTATGTTCTCCGAAAGCCAGCAAAAATACCACTGTAATTACTTTTAATTACCTTTTGAACGTTCAAAACGATCTTCTCTCTATTTTTCAAATTCTCAAATGATTTTTTATGACCCTTACAGATATTTGATACAGCAAATATTAAATGTTAAAAATTGAAAAACAGTCTTTTACTAATAATGAGTAAAATCTCTGACCTGTGTTTTCCTTGCTTGTCTCTAGGAATTGCCTCTGAATATCGATGGTCAGCACACCTGGATTATTACAGCTTGACTTGTTAGCGTAGTTTCTTCACTTCCTAACGAGAATGATTAATTAATTGTTGTTCGAATTCTCCCTTCGGATTTTGAAATATCTTGGAGTTTACTTGTAGTTTAATTTGAGTATCTTGACGTTTATTTTATGTTTCCCTGTAAGCTTATTTAGAAGTATTTTTGAAGGTATATTTAGACGAATATTTAGAGGTACATTCAAAGGAATATTTAGAGGTACCTTCAATTCTTAAGTATTAGAATAAAATTCAATTAATAGTTTACTTTATGTTCTAAGATCAAAACGGCTACTTCTTGTTGTATAAATTGGCACTTTTAATTTTCACTATTTAAATAAATTATTAATTTTCACTAAGTACACTTTTATGTAATATTTCACTTTCAATTGACGTGTTTAATGCCTTGGTCGAAAAAATACTAAATGTTTATGAGGTTCCCATAGTATTTATAGACTCCTCCTATCTACTTTTCCTATTGATGTTCATCGAGTGCTTGTTGATGAAGGCGTCGTACCTTGCGCTGATCTCTGCAGAACTCGGTATTTCTAAAAATTTCCTGTACTGATTCTTGGTCAGACGCTTCATTCCACACGTAGACGTTCAATTTTGTATGGTATATTTCATAGAAAGTCCAAATTTTTACTGCATTTCGTCACGTCTTCATGTTTGTCGTCGACTATAGTCCAAACTTTATCATATCACGGACCGCCTGATATTTATTGTTTGTTACTTCAAATATGTTGGATTTCATCAAAATACAATGTCTTTGGTCACGTATTCATATTTTATAATGACGTATTTAAAAGCGTTTACTTATTTATGCGTTGATATATTTAATGATATTATTAAATAGCTAGTATGCCAGGTTGTTTATTTTCACCAATTACGTGTTTATTTTGGTGAAACATGATACGTTTAAAATATTATTTTTGCTCGTTTCGTTCCAGTTCTGAACTTGTATATTTAACTTAGAACGTATTATACGACGTAAAGATTATTATTTTTGCTAAATAGTATCGGATTATTGAATAATGAGCTTCTTTCTTATGAATTAAATTGTTTATGATTTATATACAGTGTGCTCGCTATTGACTTTATGTAAAATAGTCGATTTATTTCTATTTAATGGTGGAATGTTTGGTTTTCTTAACGTTAATAATATTTACATTTATCCTACGACCCCTATGACTTAATATACCCTTAAACTACCTTCTTATCATAGAAATATATATATTGCTGTGATATTCTCCTGTGAATGCGGGAACTGGGTCCTTTCAACAAAAAAAATTCTAGTCCCACCGATTGGGCGTCATAAACTGCTGTGATCCTGTTTTCGCCTCGGCTGCTCACCTAATTTTATAAACCTCCTCATTCATAAAATTAAACAACACATTCCTACCACAAACATCAACATTAACTCTATTTACATCAATATTCAGAATACATTAAATTTTCAAATTAAATTTCAGCATAAAATTCAGTTTTAAAAAGAATTTCAAGATTAATTTTATTATCACTTTAACGTGCATCCAGAATTAAAGTCCTTGTTGGATGCCTACTAATTAATATAACAATATAAGCAGACTGGAGTCTGAGTATAAAGGGAGCATCTACCACCCCTTTACGTTAATTAACCAGGTTCGTCTAATTGAGCTCAAAGACATACCCAAAGTTTCATCATAATTCAGAACATCAATACTAAATACCCCTTTCTACTTAAACAAGCAAATTTCATCTTAAAATTAAAATTTTATGGTTAGTTTCTACTTAAACAAGCAAATTTCATCTTAAAATTAAAATTTTATGGTTAGTACAATTTCACTAATGTCCATTTAAAGTAAATCAATTATCAAGTAATTCAACACACACAAAAATGTCAAACAAAATAGTATAATAAAGTTATTCAACACACACCAAAATGTCAAACAAAATAGTATAATTTACCTGAAGGTTACTGTCCTCGTAGCTTTAATGTACATCGTCCCTTTAGTTAATCACACCATTCCAACAGGATTATATTTACGGCTTCTAATTCTCAACGCTTTTAAAATTTTCTCCATCACCATTTATTTAAAGTTGTTTCGGGGCTTTTCCGGAACTCATCTGTGTATATCTGACCCTTGTTTCGTGGATCCAGACACGTATTTGAACCATTTAATTATTAACACCCCGAAAAATAGCAAAGAAATTCATGCGTCTTTCACCAATATACGCCAAAACTGCCTACTTTTGTGTATACATTTGTCGTTGTAAATTTTGCTAATTGGTACAGTGATACTAAATTTTATTACCTTGTATCTTAGTGCACTAAAGTACATTCATGTTAGCACGTAAATAACAAACTATTTTGAATCACTAAAATATACGAGCAAAATTTTAAATTACTTTATCAAACTAAAATGCACTGTTTAACATCTTGAATCAAGTCGCGGATGTAAGAGCTTTTAACGCAACGAATAGTCAAAAGTCTAAGAGGCCTTGTTTATATTCACCTCGGTATATATAGCAAAAAAGCCTGTCTGTCGGTCTGTTCCCCAAAACGGGTAATTCTAAAGAATTTCTCATGCCATGTTCCCAGTCCGTCGCTCGCGCGTCGGTTTTTACGAATTTTTCACTCGCCCCATTCAAAACTCAGAAATTCTCACACGGCACGCAAACATGTCCGAGAAAAGCTAATTAATTTTGTACAGAAATTGTTGTTTCTACCTCTGATATTTGCATCCTATTTTCAACCAATAGTGACCCTCGTGACGTTGCTTAAATCACGCCTTTTACTATATGTGTCTTTGCTTGACGCATTTTCTCTTTCCTTTTCTAACCTGTTCGTATTGGTGCAAATTGATATTCTTTATTATCGATTATATTTTAGTCCATGTGGAGTGTGAAATAACCCACCTTTAGTATTTCTCGTAACTATTATGCGACGGTTTCTACAAGATTCTCTGAACCATTAATTATCTGCAAAATTTTCGCCGTACGTGATATTTAAACTACGCAGGTGTTCAAAATAATATTAATTTTCAGAGCTTTATTTTCTGGTATTATAATCTTGGATTTTCACCGACTTTTATGCTTATTATTAATAATGGTTTAATTAACTCCAATTAAAATTGACTTCTATCCTTTCATATTTAGCGAATACAAGTCAAATATTAATTATTATGTGTACACTCGGTTTAATACCGGTTACTTGAAATAGAGTTAATTAAGATAAATTTTGCACGTAATTTCCATTTGTTTAGGAATAATTACATTACCCGTAGAGCTTGTTAATACTGTTTCTTTTGATATAAAGCGTCTTGTACATGATTTAAATCTCTTATGTTTAATGAAACTAATAACCTTTTATGCTTCACGGTTTTAATAAAGCGTACCTCTTCCCACAGCTTCTACACGGTGATTAAAATTATTTGATGTGATTATTTAATTTTCTACCCTGGTCTAAATATGAGTAATATATATATATATATATATATATATATATATATATATATATTTAATACTGTGATGTCGGGTCCCTTTACTCGAGCCCCTTCCGTTGAGAAGCCAATAATATCGTGAAGTTTAAACAGAACCAATCGTGTCCCACAATTTAGGTGCCATTATATGGTGAAGTTCAGCTCCTTCGACTCGTGAAGTTTACCTCGGCTGCTCCGCTCCGTTCCTATAATGCTTATGAAACTAACAAAGAAGCTTACCTGGTCTCCTGAATCTCAAACTCCTCTTAACTGCCACTATGCTGTAATCTGAAAGACAAATACTTCCCTACAATCCTATTAAAAATAACACAACTACCAAAATACATCACCCTCTATTTACACGAAATAAAATTTACATCTTCCAAAACTCATTTCATTACAACTGTTCGCTGACATACAATAATAGATCTTTAATTAGAAACAACTCATTTCCAAAAATGTGTTTGGATTAAATATTTTCATCATACATATACCCTATTAAAGTAAGTGGGTTAACCTGATATCTGACTTTAACCCTTGCCTTAACATGAGCTCACAGTAAAACTCTTTAAACTTGTGTGCAAAATTATAGCACTGCAATAACAAATGTCCTCTTTACTTTGTACAAAACAGCCTTGTTATTCTTACATTAATTATTTCTTCCTACATAAACATGTTTTTATTTATATATAATGTTCAATAAAATTTTAAATCCATCAAATTCATAGAAATAATCACTCAAAAGCACAAAGAGTTAAAGTATATCAAATAAACACCAGTACAAAGTTTTATAAAAAGCAATTACCTGGTAACCATTATACTGCATGCATCTGCAAACCAGTCCTCGACGATGTTGCCGTCTAGAATGACTCTAGGCTATGGAACTGCTCCCCAAGTTGAGTCACACCATTCCTCTCGGCACGCTGCTATCCAACTCTCTCTTAATTTACCATTGAAAGTGCATCCAAACCTCCGAAATTTCCCATTACAATTCCATTTACAATCAACAAATCAATACTCGATGCATTCACCATTACCATTTCATCTTAGAACGTCTTATACACTCCAATAACCCAAATAGCAATAGTTTGTACTTACATACTTTATAAAAGCTTCGCTTTTAATTCAGTATTTACTTTAAGATTTTCAAAACGCCAATTAATTACGACACACCAACTTGTATGTAATTACAACTAACAATATTTGTTATAAAATCACTGAATAATATTCACTACTACTTGAGTTGACCTTGATGACGAGCGAAGAAAGTCAGACAGCTTCACCCTACCTCTAAGGTGTTTATATAGAGTCGAAAGTACCCCCTGTGTTCAAGTTTCGCACAATTTCAATACGGATAAACAGATATTCTCGGTAATCTGCTAACCGTCGGCTCACTTCCTGAAATTCCAATCACAACCGCCACAAAATTCTACTTAATTTTGTTAACAAACACCAACGATTTTCACCCTCTATGAATTTTAACGTACGAACACAAAAAATACCTAGAAAATCGTTCCAACCCTTCCAACGGTCGGTGTCTTTGCCGAAAAACTAGCCTCAGCGAAAATCTATTCCTGTTATATTTACGCGTCACAATCGAAACGAACCTAGTCCTTTCTCTGTTTCTTTCATCTACAGCCATTTTCTTTCTCATGCTTCGTTGTTACGAATCCCACTCGTATATGCGCCCTCTCTAACTTTTAAACTGTCACGCGCCTACTTGTAACGTCCAATTATATCTCTTAATTTCTCTCCCTATTTTAAATCGATACAAACATCTTCTATCTTACTCCTGCTTATCGCTTCTAGTTTATCCTTGTGCCCTCGTTCGTTACGAAGTCTATATGATATTTGACATTTGCATCTCCCTCCATCTTATGCTGTAACAAAGTCCGTCTTTGTTTGTGATATCGATCCATGTCTGCCTTAAAGTTTATTTGTATTCGTAGAAAATATTGATTTTCTTTCCTATCCATAACAAGCTCGTGTTTTCAAATGCTATCTTATGCTAAACAGTATTGAAGTGTTTCTACTTTACTAAAAGATGCCCTTAAAATTATCGATCCTACGCAAAAGAAATTGAAACAGCCTTTTAACCATTGTACACTATTTATATTATAATTAAAACTGCGTTTTCACCCAATACACTTCTTAATCGACCCTACTTGATAGACGTATAACATTTATGATATTTTTTGACAAATAAAATGCAAAGCTAAAACTATATTGAAACTAACTCTAAAATTCCTACATTAAATTGAATACTCATTACCTTAAATTTTTATAACACTTAATTAACTTTTGAATAAGTGATATCCACACACGCTAGCTTGACCTATGACCTATCTATCTATTTCTAACCTTCAAATTACATAGTAATATATATATATATATATATATATATATATATATATGCTGTGATACCTCTCCATTATTCGGGAACTAAGGTTTTTGAATCGAGCCCTAGCGTTGAGCCGTCAAGATTATGCTGTGAAACTTCCAAAATTCGGGAACTAAAGTTTTCAAATCGAGCCCCACGTTGGGCGCCAAGAGTATGCTGTGATACCTCTCCATTATTCGGGAACTAAGGTTTTCGAATCGAGCCCCAGCGTTGGGCCGTCAAGATTATGCTGTGAAACCTACAAAAAGCCTCACCAGAGTAGAAAAAAATATTCGAGCCTCTCGAATTGGGTACCAAGATTTGCTGTGATTCTCGCCCTGTTGAATCTCTTCTGATAATCGCCTCTTTTTACTCTTTCCTCCTCGGCTGCTCACCTAGTTAAAACTTTCATCCTCATTCATAAAAAAAACACATTCCTACCACAAACATCAACGTTAACTCTATTTACATCAATATTCATAATACATTAAAATTTCAAAATTAAATTTCAGCATAAATTTCAGTATCATAAAATTTCAAGTTTAAATTTGTCATCATTTTAATTTGCATCCAGAATTAAAGTCTTGGTAGGATGCATACTAATTAATTCAACAATATTTGCAGACCTGCGTCTGAATAAAAGGGAGCATCTCCCACCCCTTTACGTTAATTAAACAGGTTAGTCTAATTGAGCTCAAAGACAGACCCAAATTTTCATCATAATCAAAACATAAACTGCTAAATACTCCTTTCTACTTATAGAAGAAAATTTCACCTTAAAATTAAAAATTTGTTGTTTGTACAAATTCACTACTGTCCATTTTTTATCAAACAAATTATAAAGATATTCAACACACACCAAAACATCTAAGATCGAACAAAATGCATAATTTACCCGAAGGTTAATGCACTCGGGGCTCCATTGTACATCGTCCTTGCTAACCCCACCATTGCAGCTGGGTTATGTTTACGTCCTAGGATTCCTGGTCGCCTTTTAAAATTCATCTACAACACCATTCGTTTAAAAAGATTCAGGGCTTCTCAGGAACGCATCTATGTATATCTAAACCTTGTTTGTAGATCCAATCACGTTTACTAATAACATTTGATTACTCACTCCCGAACAAAATAGCAAAGAAATTCATAATTCGTTCACGCTATACAAAGCTGCATACTACAAATGTATTTATTTATCGCTGCTTATCTATCTTTTCTAAGTGCACCAATGCATACTAACTTGTATCGTAGCACGTATTCTGCTTGAAGTATGGTATAACAGCAAAAAATAAAGAGCAAACTGTTTTTAAATCAAAAATCTAAGAGCCAAACTGTTTAAAGTATTGAATAAATCGAAAATCTAAGAGAGCGAAACTCATATTAACACGGGTTTATATAATAGCGCGCTTGCACGTCGGTTTTGTCCCGCAACGGCCAATTTTTAGAATTTCGCATTTTCTGTTCCCCTTTTCGACAGTCCGGCACAGCGATTCTAAAAATTTGCACACGCGCCAGTTGAAAATCTAAAAACTTTTCACACGACACGCAACGCGTCTCCGAACAACTAATTAATTTTATACAGAAATCGTTACGTTTACACCTCTCATATCTGCATCTTATTTGCATCCATCGCAAACCCAGTGAAGCTTCACAAATCACGCCTTTATTATCAGTGTCTCTGTTTTACGCGTTTATCCATCCCTTTCTAACCTGATCTGAGTGGTACAAATCGATATTCTTTATTATGGGTTATTTGAATCCACGTGGACCCGCGACGTTACTTATTTGAGTTAAATAACCCCTCAACTAGCCTGTCTTGTTAATATAAGCTACGGTTTATCCGACCGTTTCCAATATACGTAGAATCTGCATGTTTATCTATTCCAAACAAATTAAAGAAAACGTGACATTTAAAATACGCAGGTGTTCAATCATAATACTTCTACGATTTGGATATTCCACGTATTTTAACTTTCTTGATAGATTTGTATGCTAGCAACGCGTCTCATATTTGGTATTATTGGGTTTTTAAAAGCTTTTATGCATATTATACCTCAATAATCGTTCAATTAACTCCAATTAAAATAATAATGAATGGCATTGACTTCTACCCTTTAATTTTTAGCGAATACTAATTAAATATTAATTATTATTTGTACACTTTGTTTAATACCCGTTACTTAAAAATTGATTTAATTAATATAAAGTTCGCACGTAATTTCTATTTGTTTCTTGGAACAATTAAATTAAATACACGTTGAGCATTTTAATTCTGCTTCTTTTTATAGAAAGCGTCTAGTGAATAATTTAAATCCCTTATTTTTAATGAAACGAATAAATTTAATGCTCCACGGTTTTAATAACGCGTATTATCTAATAAAATTCTGTACAAACCCTACATTCTAATTGAATGATTTAAATCTTCACACTAGGCATTTAATTACGCGTACTTTTTCCCAAAACTTCCTTATACACGGTGATTAAAATTATTTGATGTCGTAAATTAATATTCTACCCTGGTCTAAATTTGAGTAATATATATATATATATATATATATATATATATATATATATATATATATACACATAATATTTTACGTTCCTGTTAGACAACAATATAAAAATCATGTAAAAGATTAGAGAAGCTACCCGGAAGTAGATATTGACACTCCGCTTAAATTAAAAAATTGAAAAAAGGGAACCAAAAAAAGTACTTTGAACTTGAGAAACTAAAAGATAAAAATATCCACAAAAGATTTGAGAAAAAGTCAAACGAATTGTTGAAAGACATAACATTAAATCTAGCTTAGACATTGCGTCCTTAGATATTCTAAGGTACAAACAAAAAGAAAATAAGGAACCATGGGTAACAAAGGATATTCTGAATTTAATAGAAGAAACGAGAAAATATAAAAGCAAATCAGGGAAATAAAGATTCAAAACCATAAAATGGGAAATTATTCGCAAATGCAGAAAAGCTAAAGATCATTGGATTGAAGGAAATTGCAAAAAGGTACAAACTAAGATGGAAATAGGAAAACATGCGTTAACAGAACTTGATTTTAGGGATATAAAGTTATATGCAGGATCAGAACTAAAAGATCTAGAATAGGAAACAACATTCAAAAAGATAACTTGGATTATCCTATACTTAGAGACGAGTTTGAGCTAGCATTAAAGAACCTGAAAAATAATAAGCCGCAAAGTACGGATAAAGTGCAAGCAGAAACTCTAAAAGCTGCTGAACAAACAGTAACAGAATGCCTTTTCCAACTTATTAACTCTATGTGTGAGGCAGACGGGATACCAAAAGGTATCAAACGTAACACTATTAATTATACCAAAACAGAAAGGTGCGGATAAATATAAATAAATAAATAAATAAAATTGTACAAAGACGAATGGAAAAACGGACTGAGGAAATACCAGGAGACGATCAATTTGGATTTAGGCTGAACAGGAAAACACGGGAGATTATTTTAGCTTTGAGGTCGATAATGGAGAAAACAATAGAAAAATGAGAAAGCCTGTCTAGAGGGTTTGTACATCTGGAAAAAATTCGATAATGTAAAATGAGAAAAAATGTTGAAAATCCTCAAAAATATAGGAATGAGTTATAGGGATATACGGATAGTATACAGCTTATATAAAGAGCAAGCAGTTGTAATACAATTTGAGCAAGAAGGTAGAGAAGTAAATATTAAGAAAGGTGTCTGACAAAGATGTGCTCTACCTACAGTAATTTTTAACTTGTATATCGAAGAGGCAGTAAATACTGTCAAATGCAGAAAAACATTTGAAATTATTAAGCAGGGCCAGACGATCAATATGCAGATTCGTAGATGATATAGTGGTATTAGCATCTAGCAAGGAAAAGTGCTCTTACTATAATGAAAACAGTACTAACAGAGAGATGCGGTATGAAAATTAACAAAAATTAAACTAAAGTACTAGTTCGTAAAGAGGGGAGAAATAGGTAAAAAACTAGAGTACAAATAGGAAACGAGAACTTACATGAGGTTAAGAATTTCTGCAACCTTGGAAGCCAAATAACGCAAGATGTGGTGCTACAGAAGTATTGTGAAGGTATTACGCACAGACAAAGTTAAGAATAAACAGGTTCTGGAAATGGTAGGAGAAGAAAGAAATGCTCCCTGTATGTTTGTTGTGGTTTGTTTTGTATATTTCTTAATCCTTAATCTTAGGTCATGGATCGAAACGTAAATAAGAAAGATTTTAACAACTATGAGTTGTTTAATGCCCAAGGAAGATTAAGAAAAATCAGAGAGTCACAAGTGGAAAACAGTAAAAAATATGAGAAATAGGATGATAGGAAACGTTCCAAGGCATGAGAGAATAGTGCGGAATATATTAGAAGCAGAGAAAGGAAAAATGAGAGGTAGATGTAAACCTAGATTAGACCTTTGCACTCAGATAGTGAAAGATGTAGGCTGTGGGAATTTCAGGAAAATGTGTAGGTTAGCTCAGAATAGGAAACAATGGGTTCAACTGAAAACCTAATGATGATGAATAAAAAGTCTAAGAAGTTAGTACGCATGTTAAAGAAGGGTCTTAAAAAGAAAAGAAGTTAAAATAAAAAGTTTATACAAGCAGAAATCGTTGACTAAAATATTGTTGTTAGAGTTCCAGGTGGTATTAGGTTTGTAGAGGCATGGGGTAGCAAAGCATTGTGGGATGCATACCAAGAAGCAAGCTAAGAAATATTTTCAATATAAGAAGATGCACTGGTAACCACATCAGAGGAGGAGATTGTAAAATATTTTGTATGGTTTATTATTATTATTTGTATTCAGTAGATACAGTCATTTCCAAGTATCTTAAAATTCAAATTTTAAGATAAATTATTTTACAATAGGTGGTGAACTGTTGGAGAAGTGGAAACAGGCTAATTGTAAGGAACAACCATCACATCTACCCGTTTAAAGGTATTTATAATCATTAAATGACAGTAAACAGCTAAAACAAAAATTTACTACTGGTTCTTTTGAAGCGTACTCGCATCATAAATACTGAAAGTAAGGTTATTAATACTGTTGTCAAAACAGACTATAATTAACTACCAACATTTGCATTTTATATAGGTAGTTATATACATTCCTAAGAGAAGGTGTTTAAGTGAAAATTTTGAAAAAGTTCTTACTCAATCAACCGAACCCAGATTAAGTAAGAAAAATATTTACTGCAGATTTTAGCCCTGAGATAGGTTCGAAAGAATTTCAAAAACCATGACACGTAAAATTCACATTTTAATTCGTTTGCTTTAAAGGTGAACCAGACAGGTCAATTTCAAACAAGCAACAGTAAAGGCACTGTAGTTTTGAAGAAATAATCATTTAGGCGTAAGGTTGGTCAAGAGCTAACAAGGGATAAGATTTATTTGTTTTTGAAAGGCGCTTATTTCGCTAATTCGAGTAAAACATATTACGCGATGCGTATGTTAACGTTAAAATAGAGTGAACGAAATAATATTTAATCTTGAATGGACTAACCGGTTATTGAAGCTTCTTCTATAATCTTAATGTTCATGTAAAATAGTGTTTAAAACAAAAACTTGCAACTAAGTCGTATTTTATTCAAAATAAACTGAAAACCACAAAAAATTCGAGTACCGGAACTTGAAAAACGGATTGTAAATTATTTTAAATCACAAGAATGTAGACAAACTAATTATATTGTAACCATGAAATTTAATAGTGAAAGCGTGTCATGTTCTTTAAAAAGCTTTCAGAATTATAAAAGAATACCGAATTCATTAATAGGCATCCAATATATGAGCTTTAGGAAATTGTTCAATATATTCCATGCAATAAGACATAGTTTGAATAGACATTGTTGCAATTATCATAAAAGCGAAACCACATACACTTTATAACATTGTATTAACTAGACATTGTAAAAGCAGAATACGGAGATAGGATTATATAGATGAGGTAATCATTTTATTATAATAGACTGAAAGCGTAAGAAATGAAATAGCATAACGCGAACTCTATACATTGTATTACGCAGACGCTGACTAATAAAATATGATTTATAGTGGAAAGAAAATGAGGTTTGCTGAACACAATGGAAATAGAATTAGACATAGAAATGGGTCACCTGAAACCTTAAAAAATGTACACACCCGCGCAAATTGAATAAGGAGGAGGGGCGATTTGAATAGATAGGGGTGATTTATATCGGACTTGTTGACCTAAAAACCCATCTATGTAGGGGTACAAGAATATGTGACCGCGGACGGAGAAAGGGGCTGCTCTATATGAAGCCCTGAACAAGCAAGGGATGTTAGTGTAGAACTTGGAAAATGTAATGAGGTTAGTGCTTTTTAGAAAGTTTAGCAAGACACAGCTAGATGGGAGAAATACGCGGCATACCAGAAACTGTTTGATTTTAGGTTTGTGGTTTTGCAAGGTAAATTTCGAAACGCCTGCGCGCGGAATTCTGACCGTTTGTAGGGAATGAAACAAGATTTGTTCATCTCGCCATTAATTTTGAATTGTGGGGTATGTTGTAGCTATGGTTTTGGAAAATTGAAGCCTGGTGCGGTCTAGACATTAACTAAATTAGATAAATAAACTGTAAGTAATAGTAGAGACTTGTTTATGCGGTATATTTTATATGTGAGTTAGAACAGGAATGTGTTTTGACATTTTTTCGACATAGGACATTAATGGAACATCGTACTGTTATATTTATTTTTATTGAGGGTTTATCGATGGAACGATTGGTGGATAAATGTTAGGATAAGATTATTTGTAATCAAATGTTAAGAAATATGTAGGTGTTAAGTATTTTGGGAAGGACAATGTTATAGTACAAAGTTTGATATTGAACTGTTTTCTTATTTGACGATATTTGGAATTTATTAATGTAAAATTAAATAGGAAAACAACAGGCTGCGGAGCTACGAATAGTTTTGTTGATGGTTTAGGTTTAACTTTTTTTTAGGATTTACTTTAGCAACACCTGGCCAGATTGTAGATAAGAATTTATTTTTAGAAAAGTATATTTATATGTGCATGCGTAATGAAATTATGTTTTTATGTTAATTGAAGTTAAGTTTAAGTGGACTTTTATTTTAATAATTTAGGAAATAGGTAGTCATTGATTTTTAAAAGTTATTCAGCTACCCCAGTGATAGCCATATCTAGAAGGAGTATTTTATTTTGACAGGGAAACTTGATTATGACAACTTAGAAAGCACATCACAAATTTTGCGTTGACAGACTGTTTGACGTTCCTCGATTTTTATAAAGACAAGATTTCAGTGTAAGTGTTAACCTAATAATGCAGAATTTTTTATTTGAATCCTGGTTGCTTATCATTTTTGTATTTCTTTATTGTTCTTTATATTATTTTCTCATTTATACGTAGGAATGTACTCCCGCATCAATGCAGCTAGCCGACCCACCCTTTTATTGTGACGGAGTCCCCGCCCTTTCAGGGCGAACCAAAATTTAAATTGTTTTACCATTTATCTCAGCCGTAACAAACAACGTAGAACTATTATCGGACGTGCAAAAAGTCGTTAGCAGTACATACTTTTATCGAGTGTCGTGTTGCCGCCAAAAGATAAAGTTAATTTAAAAATAGCTACAATCACTAAAACTGATTCAAAAGTATAGGACTCGAGTAGAACAACCTACAACTGCCATCAGAAGTGCAAAAGATTATCAGCAGGACGTACTTTTCTTGTGTGTCATGCTGGAATCCAAATGATAAAATTTATTTAAAAATAGTTATACGATGGAACAAGCGCTAAAACTGATTGAATTGCATAAAACTCGAGTAGAACAAACCAAAACTATTATCAGAAGTGCAAAAGTCCTCAAGATAACACATTTTACCGAGCGTCGTGCTGATGTCAAATAATTACAATAGCATAATATTGTTTATGTTTTAGTACTATTAAAAAACAGTGTCGCCTTCCCTTACATAGACGATATAATTATACCTTGCGTTAGCGTCGATGACGGACTACAACAACGCTTTGAAAACTTTTCGCGAACATAAACTAACTAAAGGTGAGTAAGTGTGCTTTATTTCAGTTTAAGGTTGGTTATCTTGGAAGTAGTACAACGGGTGTTCGGCCTGACAACAGAAAGATCCAGGCCATTATAAAAATGAACAATTCGCGTAACGTGAAAGAAATTAGGCAATTTCTTGGTTTATCTGGTTATTTTCGTAAATTTGTAAAAAATTACTCGCGAATCGTGGAACCATTGACACGTCTGATTAAGACAACAACGACGTGGAACGGGTCCCACGAGTAATAGGAAGCTGTTTAAAAAGTGGAGGAATGCGGAGTGATGTGGAGTGATGTGGAGGAATGTGGAGGGATGTGGAGTGATGGGGAGTGATGTTGAGATGGGAGTGATATGGACTGATGTGGAGTGATGTGGAGGGATGTGGAGTGATGTGGAGTGATGTAGAGGGATGTGGAAGAAAAAAAAGGTGGGTTGGGGAGAAGAGGTGGCACCAGAATCCGTGTTCTGCGTCTACTAACATGTAAACATAGATATAAAAGTCTGGGTGTTATGATAGTTTAGAGAGGAATGTGCGATAATATGATGACTTATGTATGATAGTGAACAGAATTAATTCTATATGAGATGAAACTTGATGAGACCGTGTGTAAATATGAAAAGTTAGAAATATAGGATAGAAATGTTAGAGTATATGTGCTATTAGATCGAGTTAAGAAAAGTTTAGTTGATTATAAGATAGAAATAGGTGAATTGTTAAAAGGAGAAAAGGTCTACTATGAAAAGATTGTGTGTGTATTATAAAACTTATAGAATTAGTTATAGATAGCAAGTAGCTAGAAATAAAAATAATAAAATTAATCATATGCGGAAAAATAACGCAGATTTCGAATTTTATATTTTGATTTGGGAAAAATGACGCAATAAGGGGTCACGAGAGGTCATTGAAACCCAAATTCTACAAATAAGTCCCACCAAAATATAAAAGAATCCGAAAATAGTAGACATTTCCGTAAATTTATAGTTACGCCCTGTATAATACAAGCGTACTTTTATCCATTGATGTACAATGTAAAATGCAATTGCGCGTGTACAAATAATCATCCTGTATGATATAGGAGTATTCCAAATACATAGCAAATAATGTAAGTAGCATAGCAAAAATAATTAATCGTTATAATACCTTAAAACGCTTTAAATGCAAATGCAAAGCGATCATTTTAAGATTAACACAAAACCACTCGTTTGAAGTAAAATGCACTTTCCGTGGATAAAAATAAGTAACTTCGTGTATTTGAAACCACAATTCTAACCTTGATAGGTGTATTAAAAACATGTTTAGACGTAAAAGCAAATTTTTTCTATAAATTGCTACCCCTTTTGCATTAAAAGGCAATTAAAGTTTAAATTAGTTACCCTGTGGATTACTTAAATTTATTTTAAATACGGATTTTCTGGAACAGACGAGACTAAAAAAGAAGTTTCCAGAGAGTAGCTCAATTTCGTATAAACTAATTAATGAGTGAAACATTTATTTTAGGGAGCGGCCGGAACACTAAAAACCTAGAAAATGTAATAGAAATTGATAAGAAATATTTATGATCTTCGCATTTACTGTTGGAGAGAAGCGAGACGCCACAATAATCGTACATGTGTTAGAATAGGACGAACCGTGCAGGTCACTAATAAGTGGAAGAAATTACGAGCTAATAAAACTCAGCAATTTTGAACGCTACTGAGGATTTTCAAGAAAACCCAAGATAGGCGTTTATTATTTAGAATCGAGTCGTGCAAATTCTACTACATTCTGGAAATAAATAAATTCGTGTATATAAGGAAGCGTTTATTAAATAGATTCATTCGATTCTTAAATTCGATCGCGAAATATTATTTTGAAGTTGTGAGTTGTTGCTTTGCAAAGATAATATTTAAAGTGTGCAGTAAGCATACTGTAATTTAATAATTACGAGGTTACAATGAATAAACGTAACATACACAAAAAATGGAAATTATTAAATACAAGAAAGAGGGAAAATTCTTCAATATAACGCTATTTTTAAATTTTTATTAAATAATTGAAAGGAAGATTTAAGCAAAAAAGCAAGAATTTTAAATATGGAAACCATTATACGCTGGTTTGGAGATCAATTTAAACTAAGAAGGTATTTAATTACGAGCTGGATAAAAAAGTTTCGTGGTTTTATTATGATAGTTTATGATAGTCTTAATTTTTTTTTTTGTAAAGGATCTTTACTAGGAAAGTTTGTGTTCAGAGTTCGAAATACTACGACCTTTTAATAGATTTTCTGTCAAGGATTTTTTGGCCAAACAAACCTTACAAGCGTGGGAATAAACAAAATCAGGTCAAATATCCATAAAAGAAGAAATTTAGTTTTGTAAATTTAAAATAAGGTAAGGAACATGTTTTTTTATAAAAGTACTTCTTAGAAATTATTCATGTTTGAAAGAAACGATGTTGTAAATGTTTATATGTTTTTGTGTGAGAGAAAATATTTCATACTGTAAAAATGCTTTAATATCGCTGTTTGATTTCATTTTAAAAACTTTGTCAATTCCGTTGAGCTAGTCAGGCAAAGTTAGAAAGGAAGGTAAGTCAACAATTTCAAGTTTTACAATTTTCTGTATCTGTATCATATCACTTTTTTAGCTACGCTCCAACGATGGCCATTATCATATCACCCTTCTAGCGGTGCACCAATGTGTGACGTGGTCATATCACTGTTTTAGTGACGCTGAAACGCGACACTTACCACAGCAATATATATATATATATATATATATATATATAAATATATATATATATATATATAAATATTTTAGGTAGTTTTATTTCCTTCTTTCAATTACTAGCTCGATTTGAAATGATCATTTGGGCTTTGCATAAAAGTCTAAGTTATTACTTCATCTTAATAATTATATATATATATATATATATATATATGTATATATATATATATGTTATATCATTCAATATATATATATATATATATATATATATATGAGATAACGCTGCACGCCGATGTAATTATACGTTCAATTTCCTGCTGACCGCCACCGCTGTGTCTTTTAATATCCTAAAATTTAAATATGCCTCGACTAGCTCAGTCTAATACACATAGAGTGCACAACGTTACGGTAACAAATAATTTACCTCCATTTTATCTAATACGTTTTCTGCTTTAAATGAGAAAAACGAAATCGACTAATATTTGTATAATGAGAAAGAAAGAAAAATCATATACACTTCACAGCTTAATATGTTTTATGTATGACAAAATAAACCCCTGAGTCAAATAATAATAATTTTTAAATTGTTTATCTCCAAAATTATAGGTTCCTTTCCTTATTTTAAAGCCAGCAAAAATGACACTGTACTCTACTGGAAAATCTTTGAGCGTTCAAAACCTTTCCTCTTTTTACGTAAATTTTCACGTATAAAAAAGATTTTCGTTGACTCTTTACATAAAATATTCAGGTATAATAAATATAGTCAATGTTCAAAAAAATAAAAAGAAAACAATGCCTTATTCTAGATAGTCCTGACCTGTAGTTTTCCTTGTGCGTCTTTCTTTGTTCTCCCTGGATCTGCTACTGCGTGCTGTGGATCAGTACCCCTGTATTACTTTGAATTGAGTTGCTCCATTCTATGCTTAAAACAATCCTCTGTTTTGTGATCCTTTGCGTAGATTTAAACCAATATTTTTATTTGGATTTCTTCCCAGTATTATCAATTTATTTAGTTTCCAAATTTAACCTAGTTTAATCAATAATCTAGTATTTTCTTAGTTTACTTAGTATTACCCAGTTATTCCGTAGTCTTTCTTAAAGTTACTTAGATTTGTCCAATATTTTCTTAGATTTACTTAGAGCCCTAAATTATAAATATTTAAAATTAATTAATTAATGAACTTTTACTCACGTTTTCCAGCACACGGCAAAGCTTAACTCATATCTTTCTCACTATTATTTACTTTAAAATTTTCTAACACCACTTTCACAAATATTTAATTATTTAATTTTAATATTCACTCGTTGCTTACATTATTGACTCTAAGTTATGGAATCTGTGCTCAGTTTGAATAAAAACTGCCCGCTTATCAAATTCGCGTGTTATATAAGCAACGCCCCCTATCTAAAATTATTGGTTATCGGCGTTGTTTGTTCAAAGTTTACGACCAGCCATAGGATGTTTTGAGTTTTGAATACTTTGAGCTTTTACAGGTATAAGTCTGATAATAATTCGCCGAAACGATGTTCTTGGTACGTAAGATACTAGTGGATTTCTATTATGTATTTATTTTTGACCGTCTGTTTTAATGTTGTTACAGGAATTTCTAATTTGCCTTGGCACGTAATTTAACTTATGGCTTTTGTTTGTCTGGATAATACTTTACGTTTTGTATTAACTCCATCTAAAAAATCACATAGATAAAATGACGTAAATTAACATATTTCTGTTTACATCCTGCGTTTCCAAAGCGTATTTATTTCGAAAGATGCGTTTATTATCAGATCTCTTTGCTATCTCCTTTCATTATCGCATGTTTTTTTTAATGGGAATTGTATCATGATATCCTAGCCTTTACCGCATTAACTGCCGTATATATTTACAATTTATGAATGCTTTTTGGTTTAAGACAAGTTTGATTGCGTGTAGAATTATTTCTCTTGCTGAATGCGTATTTATTGTTGAAGGATATGCTTTCCGGCATTAAATAAAGTCAATTACAATTCTTATACAGGGCTAAATGTTTGCTCTTTGCATAATATGCAAATTACGTATTTTTTATGCTAAATAAATGTAGTTTTCTAACTTCTAGTACTATTTACGTATTGTGTGACTATTATGACTCAATGTACCTCTAAATAACCATCTTATCATATTATTATGTATATATATATATATATATATATATATATATATAGTAGTGGGTTTAAAGGGTTAAATTTGGGTATAAACAATACAATTTTAAACATCCTGTGTAGAGAAAGGAACATGCATATATCCGCAAAATTAATTTCATTTATTTAATTTAAATTAGCAAGTATTGACATAATTTTATAACTAGGGACTAAAAGTTAATAGATACATAAAGAAAATTAGCTTTATAAGCCAATAGAAATTAGTAATTAATTTAATGTAGTTTAATCTAAGGGGTTATAACGTCAGAGAACGCATAAGAGCATGAAAAATCAAAAAATCTAAGGCGAATGGATTTCGTTGTAACAAACAAATATATCGGTTGGATTGAATACAATGAAAAGAAACTTCTAGAAATGATATTTTAAACGATCATTAATTAGACACAGCTGCACCTTTGGAAAGGTCGCCTTTTCCTTATTTCTGTAGATAACAGAGGGAGCTTCAAGGAAAAATTGTGTAACCGTCGGTGGTTTCGTTATTAACGCTATCAAGAGCTGTTTAAGGAGCAGAAAGGATGCACGATTGTTAAGATGCTATAGAATGAGATAGAAAAAAAACATTCGTTTTCGTAAAGCACGTAGGCAGTCCACATGGATTAGACATCAGACGCGGGCAGTAATATTAATTTTCTACCACTCAAGCAAGGTTAGAACGCGACATCCAATATGCATAAGGCAGGAATAGAAATATTACAGGCGGGGTTATAAGACGTCACTGAAATGTATGATTGGTCGAAATAGGTAGTTTTAAAACAGAGGAACATGTGATAGTTTTGTCGTAAATAGAGTGGTTAACGCGGTGGTATTTTGAGAAGTTTAAAACGGTTAGACAAAATTTGGAGAAATGTTATTTTCAATTAGGTATTTCGCGTAAAGTGTGGCCAAAAAGGAGGGCCTAGCTTTATGATAAATACTCTAACGAAATTAATAGGGGTCTTTTTACTCTTTAATCTTGCATCGTATAACGACATACAAAAATCAACTAATGAAGCTTGTAAGTATTAAAATTTGTGAAGTTCAGGATTAGATTGTGGTGACCTTATAGTTTGAGACGCGTATAGTGTCGAGTTTATTTAAATTTAACTACGGTCCAACGAATACTTTAACAAGCTCGTAAATTAATAACGCGATAATAAACAAGTGTTAATATACATGGATTTGGATATTGAAATGGATATTGAAAGGGTAGCACGAAGCAGCTTAGATTGTGGTCATCTTTAAAACACCTTGTGAAGCCGCACGCATAACCAAGAGGCCGAGGGGTTCAGGAACATAATACATCATCAACGGAGATGGAATCTTCAAGTTTTTCCAGGTAACGCATTTGAATTTGCTGTTTTTTTTAACTGTTAAAATTGTGATGTGTGAGAGTGAACTTTAATGGATATTTTACGGTATTTTACGTATTGAAAAGGATACATATAGCTGACTATTAATATGATATTTTGAATTTAAAACAAAAGGTCTACGTAAAGCTTATTGAATTCCTTGATGAATTTAAATTTAATTGTTAAGAGTACATGGGTTTTTTTTGTTTGTAGTAATAGTATGCAAAGTGTAAAGCATACATTGATAAACGGGGTTATTATGAGCTCACCATACTCCAGCGTAGTAATAAACAAAAAGAAGGTATAATTTAAGGCCCATTTACTCCTGTTGCATTAAATGTGTTAGAAATTTCCATTTTAAAAACAAGGACTTGACAAAATTAGCATTTATTGAGGTGTAACTTGAGCACCGAACTATGAATATTATTATTTGTAAATAGTGGTAAATAAATATTGTATGATTGCTGTATTATTTTGTGACTTTATTTGAATGATGTGTGAACGGAAAAGAGAATGAGAGTAAATTTAGGTATATGAGAAGAAGCCCAGCTGAGCTAGCCAGGGAAGCGACTGAAGTAATTAATTTGAAAGAGCAGAAAGCGGGTAAGGAAAATTTTGTGAAAGTTTTATATTTTTGAAAATAAAATTTTTTTGTGAACTGGCGAGGTACGAGAGCATGAGCTCGAACGATTTTTAGGAAGTTCCAAAGGCTTAAAAAGGTTCCACGGCAATATATATATATATATATATATATATATATATATATATTACTCATATTTAGACCAGGGTAGAAAATTAAATAATCACATCAAATAATTTTAATCACCGTGTATAATGAATATTATTAGATAATACGCGTTATTAAAACCGTGAAGCATAAAAATTTATTAGTTTCAGTAAAATAAGGGATTTAAATCATGTACAAGACGCTTTATATCAAAAGAAACAGTATTAACAAGCTCTACGTGTAATGTATTTATTCCGAGGAAAGAAACAAATGGAAATTACGTGCAAAATTTATATTAATTAACCCTATTTTAAGTAACCGGTATTAAACAAAGTGTACACATAATAATTAACATTTAATTTGTATTCGCTAAAAATGAAAGGATAGAAGTCAATTTTAGTTGGAGTTAATTAAACCATTATTAATAATAAGCATAAAAGTCAATTAGTTTTTTCCAGACGTGGCGTGCCGTGTTGAAATTTCTGAGATTTAGCTGGGGCGAGTGCAAAATTCGTAAAATTCGCATGCCAGGCTACGGAATGGGAACATAGAATGACGAAATTCTAGAAACTGGCCGTTTTGGGGAACAGACCGACAGACAGGCTAACCGCTATATATACCCAGGTGAATATAAACAAGCTCTTTTAGATCTTCGACTTGATTGAACGCGTTAAATAGTGCTTTTTAGTTTTCCGGTTTTAATATTAAATAATTTAAACAGTTTGCTCGAATATTAGGTGATTTAAAACAGTTTGTTATTTACGTGCTACAATGAATGTACGTTAGTGCACTTAGAAAAAAAGATACAAGGTAATAAAGTTTAGTATCACTGTACCAATTGGTAAAATTTACTATGACAAATAAATACACAAAAGTAGGCAGTTTTGGCGTATCTTGGTGAAAGAAGTATGAATTTCTTTGTTATTTTTCGGGGGTATTAATACTTAAATGGTGCATAAACGTGTCTGGATCCACGAAACAAGGGTCAGATATACACAGAGGAGTTCCGGAAAAGCCCTGAAACAACTTTAAATAAATGGTGATGGAGAAAATTTTTAAAGCGTTGAGAATCAGAAGCCGTAAATATAACCCAGTTGGAATGGTGTGATTAACAAAAGGGACGATGTACATTGAAGCTACGAGTGCAAGTAACCTTCAGGTAAATTATACTATTTTGTTTGAACTTTGAGATTTTGGTGTGTGTTGAATAACTTTCTAATTTGTTTATTTAAAATGGACAGTAGTGAAATTGTACTAACAATAATATTTTAATTTTAAGGTGAAATTTGCTTGTTTAAGTAGAAAGGGTATTTAGTATTGATGTTCTGGATTATGATAAAAATATGGGTATGTCTTTGAGCTCAATTAGACGAACCTGGTTAATTAACGTAAAGGGTGGTAGATGCTCCTTTGTACTCTGCATATATTGTTATAGTAATTAGTAGGCATCCTACAAGGACTTTAATTCTGGATGCACATTAAAATGATAATAAATTTAATTTTGAAATTTTCCGATATTAAAATTTATGCTGAATATTAATTTTGAAATTTTAATGTATTGTGAATATTGATGTAAATAGAGTTGACGTTGATGTTTGTGGTAGGAATGTGTTTGTTTTTTTATGTATGAGGATGAAAGCTATCTAGAGGTGCAGCCGAGGCGATTAACAGAAGAAAGTCAATGGACCAACACAGTTAAAGTAATGAATAGCTTTTCGTAGGATTCACAGCATTCTGGACATCCAATTCGTAGGGGCTCGATTCGAAAAGCGGAGTACCCGGATTTTGGTGGTATCACAGCAAATATGACGCCCAATCTGTGGGGCTAGAATGTTTTTTTTAAGGGCCAGTTCTCGCATTCAAAGGAGCATTACACAGCAAATCTTGGCGCCCAATTCGTGAGGCTCGATTTTAAAATGGATCACAGCAATATATATATATATTAGGTAGTTAATTACATAAGGTAAGTTGATATATTTCTGAATGACTAAATTTGGATCGGCTTGCTAATTCGTGCCCCACACTTTGGGCGTCATTATTTCTGTGCTCATCTCTGGATGACTTTGAGTTCCATCGTTGGGAGCCATTATTCCTGTGCTTATTCTGGAAGGAAGCCCTAAAAATTATGCCCCGCTGTTTTTACAAAACTGTCTGGACTCCAATCCAACTTCACCAAAATGCTTCAAATTGCTTTCCCAATTTGATCTTCCTCGGCTAGCTCTGTGAACTAGCTCCTAGGATATACTTACCCCAACTACACAACACCTTTACACACAACAAAATACAAAAATAAAATAAAATCCTTGGACAAACATACACGCTTTTATTCGTATGACATAAATGATTATTCAGACAATCTAAATATTTACACTTTTATATTTACAATACAACATTTCACCCTTTTCTTTAATCTAAATTGTTTGTGAGTTATTACACTTCAACATTTTTACTTCAAAGTAGATGGGCCTATCGTGAAACCCTAAATTTACCTACTCTTGGTCTATGGTGAGCTCAATATAAACCTTCTTCCCTGATGTGCATAAAATATTGCATGGTCAAATTACTCTAAAGACTCGTTTACTCTTTACATCAAATTTTTTATTCCTGCTTTTACCTACTCAAATAATAATAGAAAATTGTCTTTTATATACCGTAATTAAATTAATTTTTAGTTCAAAAAATTTTCACCACATAATTCTAATCGCACATAGCTTTATAACACAATGCCAGCACCACAGTTCAACAATAAAACAAAATTCGTTACCTGGTGTGTTCTTCGGGCGCACCACCTCCTTAGATGACCCCCACCAAACTCACGTACTTGGATTTCCCCCAATTTCCACTCCTAAATGGACAGCAACTCCATCTCAACTTGTTCATCCAGTTCCCCCATTTATTAGTGGATGCTCTCCATACTACCATCCGTCCAAATCCAAATTTTGCCTCTGTCTCAATTTAACGTGCCACCAGCACCCTCGTTCAAGAAATACTAGGTTCGCTTACCTCAGTAGCATCCTATTTTACTCGTACAACTATTTATAATAATTTATTTTCAGCCCGTTTAACTTGTTAGCACCAACTCGTGCATTTATAACACTTGTAAAAATATACGACGGACTGCACTAGGTCACGGCTTTTAATTTTTAATTAAGATGTCTTCTCGATGCTACTTAGTGTACTCGAAGCGAATCAGAAAAATAATAAGAGAATTCCTCCACTCCTGGCAAGAGCTTTTATAATCTTCAAACCCCTTCTCTACTCACGTATTTCCACAGTTTTCGCTAAACTATCGCACTCGCCACAAAGCAATTCTCCAAATTCCTCCACTCAAAACACAACGAACTTTTAAAACGGAAAATTTCACTCGTTCCACCACGGCTTTACCACGAAAAACTATCTACCACTTGATGTATACTCTCTCTCCCTTAGTTGCCTTCTAGCGATTCTCTGTTCCTTAAAATTATTGATTTTTGCTTCAAAAATAACATACTGTTCGTTAACCTGGCTTTTCCGTTGTACAATACCTCGAAATGTTATCGAATGGTCTCTAGCTTTCAAAGAAATATTTATTTACTTGAAGCTTCCATTCCCTGAACTCCTCGACCGTTTGATTATTTTATTTTGTAGCCTTCTACGAATTAAATTAACGTACTTTTTAGTTTACGATGCTAAACAAATATCCGTTGCATCAATTATTGATTTTTATATACTGCGAAGCTTTAATATTACACATGTTTGCTTGCAATAGTCAACCTCGTCTTACGTTAATGTATACAAATTATTGATTTTTACCTACCGCGAAGCTTTGATATTATACATGGCTGTATGCAACAGTCAACATTGTCATCGATCTTACTTGTCTTTGCCTTAAATTAATGTATACAAATTATTACATATTACATAAAAATATGTCATTTAGCACTAAAAATTTCTTTATGTAATCGTCTATCTTGTCTTATACTAAAGTATGCAAATTATTGATTTGAAGCGTAACAAATAAATTATTATTTTCTATATACAGGGTCGTTATAAGAATACCTTCTTGGCCTATTTACACACGTTGACCTTTAACCTACACAGTAATATATATTCAAGGTGGTATTAGTTTTATGTCATTAAATTTAAGTGAGAGAGATTAATTAGCTAAACAAAAACCCTATAAGGCATTTTACTCTTGGACTGCGTTTTAAATGCCCGACCTATATCAACTTAAGTACAAGTTTTAGGACTGCTGTTTTGTCATATGTTTTTAAGAAGCAAGCAACTTACGTATGCTATCCCGAATCACGTCACGCACATGAAGTGATTTTACAATAAGTGGTAAAAATGTTCACTGTATCTGCAAGTTTGTGGTTTGTATAATTCTCGGGTTTTCGTATTTTCAAAAAACAATTCATTAAGCTAATAACGCGACAAAAAACTCTAATTATCTAGATCTAATTACATTTAACTTACAACACTGCCTACGCACGTAGTGAAACATACAAAATAAAACAGATGCAACACACAATATCTAACCCCTGTTACGAGCTATGTAATGAAAAGAACATAAAACTGAAAGTTGGATATCGTATTCTGCATAAACGCTGAATTGTAGCAAACGCAAAGCTACGTCAAAACGCAACTCAGTCGACCACATCAGCATTATGGAATAGTATTTTTTGTTGTGATTATTATTTAAACATCCGAATTTTAGAAAAAAAATTAAACTTATTTCTAAAGTGCCTCGAGTCATTTCGTTTGGCAATAAAAATGCACTCTATTTCACTAATTTAAGTTTGCCGAAAGATACAACTTAATTGATCAACTGTAAAGCATGATGTAATTGTATATTTTATTTGTGACGTAGCTAATATTACAGTGATTTTAAAACAATTTCGAAACATTTTTTGTGTGTCTGTTTGTAGTTCGTTTGCTTCGGACCCCAGGTTTATTAACAATTTTTGTTTGTCTTATGGGTCTCTACACCCCCTTTAAATTAATGACATAAAATTAATGCCACCCTATATGTACCTTTATTTAGGTTCCATATTTGCCTAAGGTTTATTTTGATATTACGCAATATACAAATTGACTCTTTTTTACACTACGTTATAACAGGACGATAACGTAAAGGTGCGTTATTGACTTTTGTAAATATTCCTCTTTGGGACTGTATGTTTAACTAAAGGTTTATAATAAATTCGTTTACTGTGGTTTCCAATTTTTCTTTTTATACGACCCATCCCACTTTACGACATTGTTTTGGATGTATATTCTACCCTTTTCACCTGTTTTGTTGCGGTATTCGGTGTAGGCGATTTTCTTTACTTGCTTTAATGCGTTCTTTCTTGCCTGTACGGAATACCGTAACAATCTGCAGATGATATTTTTGTCACAATTTGATCCAACGATCATTATACTTAAGTAGTGTTTCAATCAATAAAATTGAGGATTTTTAGTCCTTATGCTTTTCATCGCTTTATTCGCTCGTGAAACAGTGACTGTAGGCCATTAACTTAAAAATTCATAGTATGGTAAACATTTTTAAATCATTTTGGAAATATAAGAATTAAGTTCGGTTTAATTTTAAATAAATCCCCAGGTTCTTAGTAATTACCCTAAAGCAAAAATTCAATTATTTATGCTTTTTTATTGCAGTTGACCTCGACTATAATTAAACGATACACTAATGCAAATAAAATAAATTGTATATTTTTAAAATGGCTGTAAAATCATAAACAGTACAAAGGACAAAGAGTAGTATAATATGATAAGATATAATTAATTCTGAGTAGATATCAATACGTTGCCTTGAATCAAATCAGTGTTGTTTTTTTATATTACTTATTTATTTCCTATTTTGTTATTTTTTGTTTGATACAAAACTAAATTAAACTCTACTCAATCGCCTCGCAAAATTGGCCGAATCTAAAGGGCCAACATTTACATATACCGCATTCACAGGTTCCTCCACCAGAACAAATTTCTGAGTCTCCCTCAAATGCCTTACATACTGTTGGCGATGTAGGGCATTGACAATTAGTTCCATTCCAAGCTTGATTACAAAGGCATTTTCCATTTTGACACTTGCCATGGTCAACGCCTCCACAAATTTGCCCATCGCTGGTTTGTGGACATTTGCTTTGGGTATAGCAAAAAACAATTGTGAACAATCCAAAAACTAAAAATAATGATGCTTTCATTCTGAAACAAGCTGAAACCATTTTTAAAAAGTATTCTATCGACTACAAGAACTTAGTATGTCGAGTACAGAAGACTGTGTTGAAAAAATGACGTTGCGTAGGAAGAAATTATACTTATATAGAAAAGTCTGTGGCTATTAAAAGAATGACCTCGCAATCAAGGTTAATATGTTGCAAACTGAGAAATCCCATACCAATAATCCATGCATATGCACCATGTTCGGAGTAATTTATTTTTATTGTCTGTTTGTGACGATAAACAATTATATCCTTACATCGATCGCGTACATTTACGATGTAATCACAATGAGTAAACGAGAAAGTGCATTAATATCTTTATTGAAAATACAAGCGTACATCGTTGACCGGTACTCGCATAATACTCTACCCTGTTACAGGCGGAAAAGCTACTAAGTGTATCTTTTCCAGTCAAATTATAAAATGGGGGCGGCCTGTAAAACAAAAATTAAAGGGGGGTCACCGGCACTAGCTAGCGGAAGGTCGTGGATCATATAGAGGGTTAAAATTTTGAAAATGGGTTAAATTAATTTATAATATACTACAAAAATGTGGCACTTACCTTTCATAAAATATTGTGGCTTAATGACAATTTCCAAGGGCGCCAGACAAGTCGAGAATGTCCAAATGTTCGTACAAAACCTTGAGAGACTTGTCATCTTAAGAAGGACAATTGTTCCTTTTAGTCAATTCCTCACTTTTTTACTACTTATAAAACTTCCATGATAAAAAAATAAAAAAAAGACTATTAACTTAATCAACGGCAAACAAAACTATTTAATTTACAGAGCAAGAAACGTGAACCTCTTACATTCATTGATTTAGAAATTTAAGTGAATAGGTGACTATGGAATTTATGAAAATTTTGAGTACATAAGTAGTTATCAAACACTTGTATATGAAAGAAAACTTATAAATCGTACACTAAAATAATCCTACGGTTTATGGCCAAAACGTCCTAACAAACAAACTAATTAAAAATTGGTCATGCTACTTAACTATAAAGACTTACTTACTAAAAATTGTCCATTGTTTGAGGGTTTGTTTTCCAACGTAGAACAGTTCTTAAATTTGGGGATGAGAATCTCGCTTGTTGCTTCTGTTTGTAATTTTTAAAGAATTGACTGGCACACGAACCTGGCAGAATCTTCTTGACAATATCACTTACTTGTGCGTCACACGCCTACAAGCTTTTTAATATTTATCTTGCATCACTATAAATCCGCGAACATATGGGCATAACCCTCGCGAAACTGGAAAAGTAATCACCTCTTTCCAATTTTTAAATATCGTGATACGAAGTGGAATATTCTATCTGTGATGCCGGAGAACGCTACCCGCGAACTACGTTTCTACTTCTTGACCACGGACGACCCCATTGGAAGAACTCTCTGTTTTTGGCTAAAGCCTTCAATTATATAGACTAATTCCTACCCTAATCATTATGTACGTCATTTTCTGTTATCCAATGACTGAACAGAACCTCCCACAAAACAAGATTTCAGAAACCAAATCCAACCCCTTTTTGGATGATGGTCACGGATGCAATTACTTTCCCAAGGGTTTAAATTATATTGTATATTCTACAAATTTCTTAATTATTGAAATGTGGACCATACCTATGGAGACCGTAGTCTGCCATTAACAAAGACCGGCTAACCTACTTGAGCCGAAATGGATCTTAAATACAATGGATGTCTCCAGACTACTTAAAATTACTTGTAATATTTGAACAAATCAAATTGGAAATAGTTTTCGCTATTTATAAAGTTTCATTTCCTATAACCCGCTGTCAATCAACGAAAGCATTAAGAAGGTTAAGCTTTTCAAACTGAAATTGGTTTCCTTTATTTACGCTAAAAGGTACTATTACATTTTAATTTTATCAGATTCGTCAGTCTGTAACCGACCTAACTTTAAGAGGTTTATTGTATTTGATTTACGAGGGTAGAGCTTTAAATTATTATGACCTGCCGCTGGAATTTAGTAGCCTGAAGCTATCGGTAACCCCGGTTTTTTATTATAAGGGAGCCTAACTAATATGAAGTAATTTATTGTTGGAAATTTTGTCTATAAGTTATGAGAGTTACTGAATTTTAATTAATTAATTGATTTGTTTATTCGTTAACATTACAAAATAATGTTACAACCCCTCTTTAACGTACAATACTAAGGGTGAACGAGGTTCATACGCCGTAGCGCTTTATAATGCATTTGAATAACTTAGGTAAATATCCTAACTCACAGTTTTAAAAATAACGTACACAGGACGTAACATTGTCAATACAAAACATTTCATTCCTTGTTATAACTTTTAATCCACTTCATCATAAATAAATGTCCAATATATCTTTGAATACCGACATAATGTTTTAGGCAAAACCACGATCACGTATAAAGGACTGGGAAATTATGAACAAAAAATTAAGGGATTATCTCGTTACTAGTTAACGCAGATTGTAGGTCTTTCAGTCATTGCAGTATGATAAAACAAATAAATTATCAAAACTTGACATATAAAACAATTATATAAAAAATTGCTACGTGTGAAATTGAGGCTAATGAACTTTAAAATTTATTTTATTACTGAAACGTAACAAAAAAATTGCACCAACTAGCTACAGTAGCAATGGGCGGATTCTGCGAAAACAACAGAAATTCCTTTAGGTATATATAAATCTAACCCTTATACCTACCTCGTAAGATCTCCGAATTCTCAGTGCAATAATAAATCCTAGGCGCCAACTCACTTGGTATTGATTTTATCTCGCCAGATAGTGACTGATCTCTGAGGTGATATTAAAAGAATTAATAAATTTTTTCTTAACCCTTTTTGTAAATTAAACGACTCATAGTTGTTAAAATCGTCTGTATTTACGTTTCGATCAATGACCTAGGTCCGTTCTCAAAATAATAAAAATTTTAAGTTTGACATTTGCGTCATCAATCGAAGGTGACTTTGATTTATTAATGTTTGATATATTTGGTTTGAGTACATTAAGTGAAAATGTTAATGTTTAGAAGAATGAGATGTAATGAGTGTCTTCAATTTGTGTTGCGCCCTGGAACGACTTTGAGGTAGCCATACGCTTAACATGAAATCACCTGATTAATTTTTATATAGTTAAATTTTATATAAATTTAATAACTTGAGGTTTGGAAAACATTCTTCACCATGTTTCTATTTATACGGTTAAGAGAATGGTTATTAAAGAAGTGGGTAATTACGCAACATGGAAGACTTCCATTTTTAGATATTCTAGTTAGCAAAAACGATACAACAATTAATACATCCATGTACAGAATACCAACGCACACAAACAGATACCTAAACTTCGATTCAAACCACCCACACTGTGCCAAACGAAGAATTATGAAAACCATGTACGATAGAGCAAAATTAATCTGATCAAACAAAAAAATTTTAAAGAAAGAGAAAAGCCTAATCAGATGTACACTAATAAAAAACAAGTATCCTAAAAGAATAATAGAGAAACAAATGAATAAAGTCCCAAAAAATAAAGATAAAAAAAACGGAAACAACGATACACGTCAAAAAATGCTCTCAATACCATACATAAAATGATTTTCCGAAAAAATCCAAAAAGGAAACAAATTCAAAATCAAAGTAGTATTTAGAACCAACAATTCACTATAAACACAATTAAAAAAAAACAAAGTCCAAAAACGCCATACAAATTCCAAAACCGCATCTACAAAATACCGTGTGAATGTAACAAGTTTTATACAGGGGAAAGTTCCAGAACATTTGAAGTTTGATTAAAAGAACATAAATCATATATAAAAAATTGGAAATTTGAAAACTCTATGATTTGCCAACATGCAAGGGACTCCAGTCATAAAATAAAATAGGAGAATGCAAAAATCATTGACAAAGAAGGAAACCACCAAAAACGCAAAATCAAAGAAGCTGCTTATATAACTCCACATAAAAATAACTGCGTAGCAAACGAATCCATGACTTTCGGTAAACAATGGATTCCATTACTAAAAGAAATAACAAAAGAAATAACAAATGAAAATCAAATACTCCCAATATCTAGGTAGCATTGCAAGTTTTTCCTGGGTTTGCCTTGCGATATTGACATGAAATGCAGCCTACATACGTGATTTTTATTTATACATACAATAACTAATTACATAACAATAGGCATATTAGCAGCCCCGGCTGCTTAGGCCTTACGGTATCGTAATCACACACTTCTTTAAAACCATTCTTTCAATCGTAAAATAGAAATATATGTTGAAAAATGTTTTCAAATTCTAAAGTTTGAATTTATATGAAATTTAACTCATCATCATTAGGTCTTCAGTCCTAGAACTGGTTAGACGCGTACCATCATTGTTTCCTATTCTGAACTAACCTACACATTTCCCTGAAATTTGCACAGTCTGCATCTATTATTATCTGATCAAGGTCTACATCTACCTCTTTTTTCCTATCTCTGCTTGTAATATATCCCATACTATTCCCCAAAAATTCCTTAAAACGTATTCTGCACTTCTATTTCTCTTATCTTTTTCCCCAGATATCCTTGTTCCCCTACTATTTCAATAACCTATTTGTTATTATATTTGTCTGTCCATGCTATCGTCCTCATACATCTGAAGCATAGCATTTCAAAAGGCTGCTACCGTTTTTCTGTCTGCGTTTCAAACTGACTGTATTTCATAGGCATACTGTGCTGTGCTCCACACATATGCTTTCAACAATTTTCTTCTTGTTATGTTTGTTGTCTTTCCTCATAGGCGCTGTTCTTTCTTGCTAGATGCAGTTCGGTCACCTTCTATTGTTTTACAATTATATACCCTATTTCTCCGATCTTCAGTGGTTGTGAAGGGAGGTAAGCAGCCTGTGGCTGCCAAGTTCCCCCAACACTTAACTGTTTACGGATTTAATATATTTTCCAATATATCTTTTCGCACAGTCATCATTAGTTGTAGATATTTCGCAACCAACAATTAGTTGTTTATACAAATCATCACATTTATCTGCACTTATTTTTTCATCATTAGGTTTTTCCGTCTCAAAACTGGTTGGACACGTACCTGTACTAATTTACATTCTGAGCTAGCCTACATAGTTCCCTGAAATTCTCACACAGCATGTGTATACAGCTCGTTCCCCTTCTATTGTTTTCTAATTTTATGCCCTATTTTACCGAGATTCAGTGAAGGGGGTTAAGCAACCTGTGGGTACCAAGATCCCCCAACACTTAAACATTTGCTGAAGTAATGGTTTTCCAGTAAATCCTTCCACACACTTAACATTATTCGAGAATATTGCCCAACCAATTCTTGTAGTTACTTATACTAATGATCATGTTTAAGTACAGTTATTTTTTCGTCATTAGTTTATCCATATTGGGATTGGTTGGATGCGTACCTCCATTGATTTCTATTCAGGGCTAGCCTACACATCTCCCTGAAACTCCTACAGCCTACATTTTTTACTATCTGTGTGCAGTAGTCTAACCTAGGTCTGCCTCTTCTTCTCTTTTTTCCTATCTCTGCTTCTAATATATTCCGCACTATTCCCTCATGCCGTAGTATGTGGCCTATCATCCTATCTCTCCTATTTTTTAAAGTTTTCCACATATTCCTTTCTTCCCCTACCATTTTTAGTACCTCTTCGTTCTTAACTTTGTCTGTCCATGATATCTTCATCATACGTCTGTAGCACCACATTTCAAAGGTTTCTACCTTTTACTTGTCTGCTTCTCCTATTGTCCAGGCTTCACAGCCGTACAGTGCTGTGCTCCACACATATGTTTTAAGCAATCTTTTCCTTGTTTCTATGTTTGTGGTCTTTGAGCACAGTAGTTGCTTTTTCTTGTTAAATGTAGCACGACCTTGTGCTAATCTTTGTTTTATATCTTTTGTGCTTTTCCCATCTTGCGTTATTTGGCATCCTAGGTAGCAGAAATTCTTAACCTCTTGTAAGTTTGTGTTACATACATGTATTCTTGTTTTTGACTTATTTTCCCCACCTTTGCATACTAGAACTTTAGTTTTAGTTTTGTTAATTTTCATTCCGTATCTCTCTGTTAGAACTGTTTCCATTTCATTAAGAACAGCTTCTAACTCTTCCTTGCTAGACGCTAATACCGCTATATCATCTGCAAATCTAAGCATATCAATTTTTTGTCCTTGCATAGTAATTCCAAATGTCTTCCTGCATTTGACAGTATTCAATGCATCTTCTATGTACAAGTTAAAAATCAATGGGGATAGGGCACATCCCTGTCTCACCCCTTTCCTAATGTTTACTTCTCTACGTTCCTGCTCTAATTCTATTACTGCTGTTTGCTGTTTGTATAAGCTATGTACTATTGGACTATCCCTATAACTCATTCCAATCTTTTTGAGTATTTCAAACATTTTTTTCCATTTTACATTGTCGAATGCTTTTTCCAGATCTACAAACCCTATATACACGTTTTCCCCTTTTTCTATTGTTTTCTCCATTATCACTCTCAGAGCTAAAATAGTCTCCCGTGTTCCCCTGTTTCGCCTAAACCCAAATTGGTCTTCTCCTAGTATTTCTTCCGCCCGTTTTTCCATTCGTCTTTGCACAATTCTAGTTAATATTTTTGACACGTGTGCTGTCAAACTTATTGTTCGAAAATTTTCACATCATCCGCGCCTTTCTTCTTTGGTATAGTTACTATGATGCTACGTTTAAAATCTTTGGGTATCTCGCCTGTCTCATACATATAGCTTACAAGTTGGAAGAGACATTCTGTTACTGCTTGTCCAGCGGCTTTTAGAGTTTCTGCTTGCACCTTATCTGTACCCGGCGCCTTACCATTTTTCAGACTCTTTAATGCTAATTCAAACTCATCTCTAAGTATAGGATATCCCAAGTCATCATTTTCAATGTCTGATTCCTGTTCTAATGCAGTTAGTTCCTCTCCTGCATATAAATTCCCTATATATTCTTGCCATCTACCCACTTTCTCTACGTTTTCTATGATGACGTTTCCTTGTGCGTCCCTTATATTTTTGCTATACGGTTTTATATCCCTAAAATTCATTCTAATTAATTTGTATGCTTCGTCTGTCTTTCCTATTTCCATCTTCGTTTGTATCTCTTTGCACTTTTCGTCAATCCATTGTTTTTTAGCTTTCCTGCATTTGCGAATACTTTCCCATTTTATGGCTTTGTATCTCTGTTTTCCTGTTTCGTATGATTTATTTTTGTATTTTCGTCTTTCTTCTATTAAATTCAGGATAACCTTTGTTATCCATGGATCCTTATTTTCTTTTTGTGTATACCCCAGAATATCTCTGGCCGCCATGTCTAGGCTGGATTTAATGTTATTCCATTCTGTTTCTACTTCCTTAGTATCAGATATTTTCCCGATATCTTTGAGCAATTAATTTGAATTTTTTTCGAATCTTTCTTGAACATCTTTATCTTTTAGTTTCTCTAAGTCCAAGTGCCTTTTTCCGTTTCTTTTTTTCAAACTTTTAAATTTAAGTGCGGCCTTCATAATTACGATGTTGTGATCAGTGTCTATATCTGCATCTGGGTAGCTTCTACAGTCTTTTACTTGATTCCTAAATCGTTGTCTAACAAGAATGTAATCTATTTGATATCTTCTTATATCTCCTGGCATCTTCCACGTATATCGTCTTCTAGCATGATGTTGAAATAATGTGTTTGTGATGATTAAATTGTTCTTGTCCCAAAATTCTACCAGCCTATTTCCCCTGTCGTTTCTCGTGCCTAAACCAAATAAACCTACTACCGCTCCTTCCCTACCCTCACCTACCGCGGCATTAAAATCCCCCGTAATTATTAAATTTTCATGTCTTCTTACGTATCTTAATATGTCTTCGATATCTTTGTAGATGGCTTCTACCTCTTCGTCACTGTAGCTAGAGGTGGGCATGTATACTTGTATTATTACTGTGTTTACCGGTTTAGATTCTAATCTAACCATGAGTACTCCTTCGTTCTTTTGTAAGTAATTTTCTACACAGTATCCTATCTTTTTCCGCATAACTATCCCCACACCCAAATTTCCTTCCTCTGCTCCTGTATGAATTACCCTGAAGTCTCCACTCCAAAAATCCACCGCCTGTGGCCACCTAACTTCGCTGATCCCTACTATGTCTAGTGATAGCCTATTCATTTCAATTTTTAGGTTTTCTAGCTTACCTACTTGCTTCATACTTCTAACATTCCACGCTCCGACTCGCAGAATGTTCCCAACTCTTATTTTTAACTTTCCGATCGCATCCTCCGAAGTAGTCCCCTCCCGGAGATCCGAATGGGGGACTATTTTAACTCCGGAATCTTTTACCCCAGAGAATGCCATCATGTTTGTTACAAATTAAGTACGCTGTGTACTTGGGAGATAATGTGGTGGTTTCCCGTTGCCTTACACATCGCGATAGTGTGTCTTAGACTGCCATACCGACCCCTATCGTCTCTGCCAATCTAAGTACCGAAAGATCCGCTGCCCTCTTTCGGGGACCTGTCTTAGTCTGGTTCCTCACTAACGACCCTACTACTTTGGTTGGTCCTGTAGTTTGGCTCTTTAGCTCATTAGAACACGCAAGCCATTTCACCTGTTCTAGTAATTTAGAACTTCGGCAAGGTGCAGGTCCATTCGAAATGGGAAATTTAACTATTTAAAAATTAATCAGTTGATTTCACGTTAAGCGTATTGGATACCTCAAAGTCACTCCCAGCGCACAACACAAATTGAAGACACTGATTCTTCTAAACTTTAAAACTTTCAACTAATGTATTCAAACCAAATATATTAAACATTAATAAATCAAAGTCACCTTCAATTTGTCATAAATATCAAACTTGAGAGTTTTATTATTTTGACAACGATCCTAAGTCATGGATCGAAACGTAAATAAAGACGATTTTAGCAACTCTGAGTGCTTTAATTCCCAAAAAAGACTAAGAAAAACACAAAACAAACCACAACAAACATACAGGAAGTATTTAATTAATAGGTTCTTGCAAATAAGGTTGGAAGAGTCTCATGTAGACTTGTCTTTGTCCTTCAACTGCTAACTTAAAATATACATAAATAAAAGCTCCAAACTGCTCTTTTAACCTATAATAAAACATTAATGTCATCGTATCACAACAGATTGATTAAATTAACTATCCTTATTTGACCACATCTACATACAAAAGAAGAAATTATTAATTACAACTATCCAATCAAGCTTAAATATGCATCTATCAGTTTCTGTAATTACAATTGTGGTGCTTACCTTCGTATTAAATCGCTTACATTCAAGCGTGCACAAAAGTAAAGGTTTGCATAATAAGAAAATGGGTTGAATACATTTAAATATTAAATAACCGTTTGAAATGTGCTGCAGGTAGATAAAATTCAACGACTTACAGTTTTTTATTCCATGCCTGAAACAACCTTGTTCAAAACAACAAGGGTGTGTTAGTAAGTAATTCTTAGAATCCTTATTTGACCACATCTACATACAAAAGAAGAAATTATTAATTACAACTATCCAATCAAGCTTAAATATGCATCAATCAGTTTCTGTAATTACAATTGTGGTGCTTACCTTCGTTTTAAATCGCTTACATTCAAGCGTGCACAAAAGTAAAGGTTTGCATAATAAGAAAATGGGTTGAATACATTTAAATATTAAATAACCGTTTGAAATGTGCGGCAGGTGGATAAAATTCCACGACTTACAGTTTTTTATTCCAGGCCTTGAACAACCTTGTTCAAAACAACAAGGGTGTGATAGTAAGTAATTCTTAGAATTCAACGGATGTTGATAAAAGAATCCACTACGGTATCACCTCCACTAAGTACTAGTAACTTGGTTAATTATGCAATCGCAAACACTTCTGGGAGCTTTTGCAGAAGCAAACTCAATTTTTTGAAATTACTGTACTTTAAAGTTATTAAAAATCTATCATCGCTCGACGCTAGTTGTTGGTCGATTGAATTATAACCGTTTGAAGAGCATGACCGACTGTGTTTGATTGATTCTTTCTACTATGATTTAACAGTATATATATATATATATATATATATATATATATTGCTGTGATATTCTCCTTTGAATGCGGGAACTGGGTCCTTTCAACAAAAAAAAATTCTAGTCCCACAGATTGGGCGTCATAAACGGCTGTGATCCTCTTTTCGCCTCGGCTGCTCACCTAATTTTATAAACCTCCTCATTCATAAAATTAAACAACACATTCCTACCACAAACATCAACGTTAACTCTATTTACATCAATATTCAGAATACATTAAATTTTCAAATTAAATTTCAGCATAAAATTCAGTTTTAAAAAGAATTTCAGGATTAATTTTATTATCATTTTACTGTGCATCCAAAATTAAAGTCCTTGTTGGATGCCTACTAATTAATATAACAATATAAGCAGACCGGAGTCTGAGTATAAAGGGAGCATCTACCACCCCTTTATGTTAATTAACCAGGTTTGTCTAATTGAGCTCAAAGACCTACCCAAAGTTTCATCATATTCCCGAACATCAAAACAAAATACCCCTTTTTACTTAAACAAGCAAATTTCATCTTAAAATTAAACTTTTATGGTTAGAACAATTTCACTAATGTCCATTTAAAGTAAATCAATTATAAAGTCATTCAATACACACAAAAATGTCAAACAAAATAGTATAATTTACCTGAAGGTTACTGTCCTCGTAGCTTCAAAGTATCGTTTCTTTTAGTTAATCACACCATTCAACAGGATTATATTTACGGCTTCTGATTCTCTACGCTTTTAAATTTTCTCCATCACCATCCATTCAAAGTCGTTTCTGGGCCTTTCCGGAACTCATCTATGTCTATCTGACCCTTGTTTCATGGATCCAGACACGTATTTGAACCATTTAATTATTAACACCCCCGAAAATAGCAAAGAAATTCATGCTTCTGTCACCAATATACGCCAAAACTGCCTACTTTTGTGTATACATTCGTCGTTGTAAATTTTGCTAATTGGTACAGTGAAACTAAATTTTATTACCTTGTATCTAAGTGCACTGAAGTACATTCATGTTAGCACGTCAATAACAAGCTATTTTGAATCACTAAAATATACTAGCAAACTTTACATTATTTAATCAAACTAAAATGCACGGTTTAATATCTTCAATCAAGTCGCGTATGTACGAGCTTTTAACGCATCGAATCGTCAAAAGTCTAAGAGACCTTGTTTATATTCACCTCGGTATATATAGCAAAAAGCCTGTCTGTCGGTCTGTTCCCCAAAACGGGTAATTCTAAAGAATTTCTCATGTCATGTTCCCAGTCTGCCGCTCACGCGTCGATTTTTACGAATTTTCACTCGCCCCATTTAAATCTCAGAAAATTTCCACACGGCACGCAAGCATGTCCGAGAAAAACTCATTGATTTTGTACAGAAATTGTTGTTCTACCTCTGATATTTGCATCCTATTTTTAACCAATTGTGACCCCGTGACGTTGCTTAAATCCCGCCTTTTACAATATGTGTCTTTGCTTGACGCATTTCTCTTTCCTTCTCTACCGTGTTCTTATTGGTGCAACTTGATATACTTTATTATCGATTATTTTAGTCCACATGGAGTGTGAAATACCCAGCTTTAGCAATTCTCGTAACTATTATGCGACGTTTTCCCCAAGATTCTTTGAAACATTAATTATCTGCAAAATTTACGCCGAATGTGATATTTAAACTACGCAGGTGTTCAAAATAATATTACTTCTTAGAGCTTTATTCCGTGGTATTTTAATCTTGGGTTTTTACAAGTTTCTATAGGTATTATATGTTACTAACGGTTTAATTAACTCCAATTAAATTGATTTCTATCCTTTTCATTTTTTAGCGAATACAACTTAAATATTAATTATTATACGTACACTTTGTTTTACTACCGGTTACTTAAAATAGGGTTAATTAATATAAACTTTGCACGTAATTTCTCTTTGTTTAGGAATAATTACATTACACGCAGAGCTTTTCAATACTGCTTCTTTTGATATAAAGCGTCTTATAAATAATTTAAATTTCTTATTTTTACTGAAACAACCGAGTTTATTTATGCTTCATGGTTTTAATAACGCGTATTATTTAATGAAATTCCTTATACACGGTGATTAAAATTATTTGATGTGATTATTTAATTTTCTACCCTGGTCTAAATATGAGTAATATATATATATATATATATATATATATATATATATTGTAGTGTCAGTAGAAGCTACAAGGCGGCTAAGGGTAGTTTTGTGTTGAAGGGGGTGTATGCCAAATAAAATGATACATATATCAGATCCCGTAATTCAAAAATTATGTTTTGCTGTACTTTACATATGCTAAAGTATTTACAATGTTAGTTTGAAATGTATGTGCAAAAGGTAAATTAAATGACTTGATGACGTTGATAAAATACACAGTGCTCAAGGTTTTATACTGAGTTGCAATTTAATAGGCCATTGAATGTACATTTGCCATCCAAAAACCGGATGCGTCTACGGATGTCTACTATCAACCACGCATCCAGGTCATGTGTGAATTATTTTGGCTTTTTATTTAAATAGAATTAAATTTTGGACAAATTTGTAATCTCAAAATTATAAGTTATAGCAGTGTCAAATGTGATTGGAGAATTGTGAATTATTTAGGACCAATGATAGAATTATGTACAAACTAGGAAAGTGTAAAAGGACAATAGTGAAGGTATTTGTGACACAAAATAAGGGATAAAATGTTATTGGATAATTTTATTTATGTAATATGTGATTAAGTAAGCTGGATTTGTTGTACTTATCGCCTTGGAGAGTAAACAAGAGGATCTTTTTCGACTAAATTTTGTGTAAAGACGTATTTTTGTAAACCTGCGCTAAAATTGTTTAAATATTGGAAAGTAAATAAATGTGTTTGGAGTTTAAGAGTTTAATTTATTAAAGTGGAGTAACGAGAAGCATCAGTGGTTAGTAAAGAATAGCGACGACGAATTAAAGAGAAGATTGGTGTTAGTGAAATAGTGAAGCGGCGAAAAGTAAGATTGTTTAGGAACGAGATTTGATAAAAGCAGACGGCATCGGTGAGGAATTGTAAGTGAATAAGATTTGGATTGATTTGGTACGGATTTATGGTTAATGGGGCATTGATTGGATTGATTTGGATATAGAGTTATGTATAGCGGGTCATTGAGTGGTTTTAAGATAAGGAACGAGAATAGGTTTGGATTGAGCTAAAACGAGGATAGGTTTGGATTGAGCGGAACGGAAAGTAGATTTGGATTGAGCGATTTGAGAGCAGCAATTGGAAGAGTTAAAGGCTACGACGAAAGTAATACGGAAGAATTAGCGCAGGGGAAGTAGACAAAACGGTTATTCTAAATTCTAAATTCGGGTTATTTATTTCAGATTGGGGATCATCAAAATTATACTACGATACCTGGAGGCGATACGAAAATTTCAAAACGATAGTGAGTCCATGTAAAGACGCATACGGCGACAAAGATCTTGAGCCAGCAGTCAAATTAGGCCAGCAACGAAGTATAATCCAGGTGAGTACTGTGTAATATCTTAAAACGTCAAAGTCAGATATTGTGTGTATAAATTAATTTGGCACAAGGCTACGTTGATCATTAAATTTTGGCATATACAGTAGTAAATTCATATAAAAGTAGTAAAACAAAAGATAGTGCAGTTTGGTTGGGCATTGCACATCTACTTACGACTGAACCCACGGTAAGTAGGTGGACACCCTGAGATAAAGAGTTCATATAGTCGAGGCATAATAGTAAACATTTTGATTAAAGAACCAACCAAACGTTGTTAAAGCACATTATATAAAAGTCATTCATTTAATAATAAAAATAGGGGCGACGACAAAAGTAGAGCATAATAATTTATATTTAAATAAATATAAAAAAAGAGAGGGGGGGTAGTCAGAAGAATATATATATATTACTTAAAATATTCCCGGGGTTTATGTTAAGTACTGATTTACAGAGTTAGTGCGACGAACTGTTTTGAAGTTGAGGTCAAAGGCTTTTTCGGCGAATAAGAATATTGCTACTTTTATACTGATTATTTAATACCACATATTTGCCTTTGGTTTTTAGTCCCTACGCATTTAATTTTACGACATTTTATGCTCCCGTCTATTTAAATAATTTACAATGATTTCCGTATATTTGCAATGCGTTAAAATGTTTTCGACTCCACGCTTGTAGGATGATTAGTCATGGAGAATATGTTAATTTGGTTATGTCTATAGTGAATTTCTCGTTTTTAATTGCTGATTATAAAAAAATGCACTAAGTACTTTATTTTACTTAAATAATATGATGAAAGCCCTATTATAAATTGTAAACCACACAACTTCTATAAATTTGTTCGTATATTTTCTTACTACGGTTTCTAAGTTAACTAGAGTTGATAAGCGTTTTCCTATATATAAATATATGCATATTTAATACTCGAGGGTTACAAAATTAATGTAGCAATCTGCTAAAAATGCTGTGATTTTTTTCCTTCATTATCTTGTCCCCTTGATGTCTTGCTTAATAAAAACCAGTCAGACGGTCAAAATTTTTTTGCCGTCATTTTAGAGACTGTTATTCTAGAACCTGTAGCTATTTTCTTTTTGTTGAAAATTTTTTGTATAAAAAAATATCTCAGAATAAGTTGAGATGTTAAAAGTCTTTAGTGAAACCTCTTGAAAATGTTTATGCTAGCTGGGCGTTAACCCTGGGTAGTTTCGTGATACGAGGGAGGAGGCGGCTCCGTGGCGTAGTGGTATGTGTGTGACTACTACGCCCAAGGTTCCGGGCTCGAATCCCGACACGGTCCGCTTGAAAAATGTTAGGCGAGCATTTTTCACAAAAATACACTTTGTTATGATGAGAGGTAAAATAGAGGTAACGTGTGTGAGTGTTGTCACGCACGTTAAAGATTTCTACCTTGCTTGGAAGAGCAAGGGTTCGGCAAAATTCCAAATTTTTCAGGTAAAAACTCGCTTCCTGGCCAATGTAGTACCTTTGGGTGGAGCATTGGAAAAAATAACATGTAAGATACGAGGGAGGTCTTGTTGACATGTATCGCTCTCGCGTTATTTAAGTACACATTAGTGTTTAGAAATAAATTTATATAATTTTAGTTAGATCAATTAGCTTTTAACAACGAAAGCTCCCTGAAAAATTTATAGAAGCTTGGGTGGTTTATTTTAATAGAATATTAAATTAGGGCAAATAAATACATCAAAAAGCTCCTGTAGATCTTTATACAACCAGTAATAAAAATTGGAAACATCTTGGTTTACGTCCAAATACCACAAAATCATAAAATGTCATAAAATTAATGCGTTCACACGGACTGTCGACATTGAACCCGACTACAAAAAAGCCTTAAACACACAAAGTGTAAAACTGAATTTTTGAAAGAAAAGTAAAAATGGAATATGACGATTATGTTCGGAATCAGTAAGTTAAAAACGTAATGATGTTTTAGTGATATAGGCCAGGAAACTCAAGTACTTGTGTTAAGCATGGAATTTAAATTGCGTCGCTCCTGCATCAAATGGGTAATAATAGGGTTTTCACTATGAAAGTGAATGTTGGAAACTAAATAGCTGGAATGGGGGACTTAAGGAGCCGAGGACATAAACCTATGAATTAGCAAAGTTAACCTGGAAATCCTTAGATTTTAAACTGTGAGTATTGTTTGAGCTTTTCTTTGTTTTTTATTACGCTTAATAAATCTGTAGATGCAAACTTGTAAATATAAATTGTAATTGATTCGTAAAGTGACGGAATTAATTTGTTTACATTTAAGCATAATGTTATTGGAAAGGAAATGTGACACTTTTGAAACGCTAAGAAAGATTTGTGTAGTAATTTAAACCAAAGTTTAATTGTGAAATGTATTTTCTAGTAAACTGCATTGTATAAATTTAGTATGTTTGATCAACATTGAAATTGCGAAGGCAGAAGTTGGTTTTCCGCTATGTTGTTTATGTATTGTTGTTAAGAGTTTTCCAGATAAATGAGATTTAAAATGTATAAATTAATCTAGTTAACTTTTATTCTGAAACAAGAAAAGACCATTTTTAAAAAGGTATTCTATCGACTACAAGAACTTAGTATGTTGAGTACAGAAGACTGTGTTGAAAAAATTACGTGTGCGTAGGAAGAAATTATACTTATATAGAAAAATCTGTGGCTATTAAAAAATGACCTCACAATCAAGGGTTAATATGTTGCAAACAGAGAAATCCCAAAGCAATAATCCATGCATATGCACCATGTTCGGAGTAATTTATTTTTATTCATAATCCAAAACATCTCACATATTCCGTGTTATAACCTTTAATCCACTTCGTCATAAATAAATGTCCAATATATCTCTGGATACCGATATAATATTTTAGGCAAAACCACGATGATGTATAAAGGACTAGGGATTATCTCGCTACTAGTAAACGCAGATTGTAGGTCCATCAGTCGTTGCAGGTAAACAGGTAAACTATCAAAAATTTTTACTTATAAAAAAATTGTTTGTGTAAAATTGACGCTAATGACTTTAACATTGACTTTACTACGGGAACGTAACAAAAAATTGCACCATCTATCCTACAGTAGCAAGGGGCGGATTCTGCGAAAACAACAGGAATTCCTTTGGGTATATAATTCTAACCCTTATACCTACCTCGTAAGATCTCTGAACTCTCAGTCCAATAATAAATCCTAGGCGCCAACTCACTTGGCACTGATTTTATCTCGCCAGATGGTGAACGATCTCTGAGATGACATTAAAAAATTAAAAGTTTTTCTTAATCTTCTTTGGAAATTAAGCCACTCATAGTTGTTAAAATTGTCTTTATTTACATTTCCGGCTATAACTTAGGATCGTTGTCAAAATAATAAAAATTTCAAGTTTGACATTTGTGACATCAATTGAAAGTGAATTTGATTTATTAATGTTTGACGTATTTGACTTGAGTACATTCGTCGAAAATTTTAAAGTTTAGAAGAATGAGTGTCTTCAATTTGTGTTGCGCCCTGGGAACGACTTTGAGGTAGCCATACGCTTAACGTGAAATTAGCTGATTAATATTTATATAATTAAAATTCATATAAATTCAATAACTTGAGGATTGAAAAACATTTCTCAACGTGTTTTTATTTGTAAGGTTGAGAGATGGTTATTAAAGAAGTGGGTGATTACGCAACATGATTTCAAACGTTTTTTTAATTCAACAAATAGAACCAACTATTAAATTCAATATGAATTAGAACAACATGAATTCGTTTTAGATATTCTAGTTAGCAAAAACGATACAACAATTAATACATCGGTATACAGAATACCAAAGCACACTAACAAATACTTAAACTTCGATGCAAACCACCCACACTGTGCCAAACGAAGAATTATGAAACCATGTACGATAGATCAAAATTAATATGATCAAACGAAGAAATTTAAAAAAGAAAAGGACCTAATCAGATGTACACTAATAAACAACAAGTAACCTAAAAGAATAATAGAGAAAGAAATAAATAATGTCCCAAAAATAAAGATAAAGAAAACGTAAACAACGATACACATCAAAAAATGCTCTCAATACCATACATAAAATGATTTCTCCGAAAATATCCAAAGAGGAAACAAATTCAAAATAAAAACAGTATTTAGAACCAACAATTCACTATGAACACAATTAAAAAAGAACAAAACGTAAAACAAAATTCCAAACCTGCATCTACAAAATACCGTGTGAATGTAAAAAGTTTTGTATAGGGAAAAGTTCCAGACCATTTGAAATTCGTTTAAAAGAACGTAAATCATATATATAAAAAATAAAAAATTTGAAAAATCCATGATTTGTCAATATGCATGGAACTCCAGTCATAAAATAATATGGGAGGACGTAAAAATGATTGACAAAGAAGAAAACAATCAAAAACGCTAAATAAAAAAAAACGGCTTATATAACTACATAAAAATAACTGCGTAGCAACGAACCGTGACTTTCAGTAAACAATGGATTCTATTACTAAAATAAATAACAAATAAAAATCAAATTCTCCCGATATCTAAGTAGCATCGCAAGTTTTTCCTGGGCCTTGCTTTAGATATTAACATGAAATGCAACCTACATACATGATTTCTATTTATACATACAATAACTAATTACATAACAATAGGCATATTAGCAGCCCCCGTCTGTTTAAGTTTTACGGTAACCTAATCACACACTTCCTTAATACCCATCGTCTCAATCGTATAAATAGAAACGTGTTGAAAAAGGTTTTCCAATCCTCAAGTTTGAATTTATAGAAAATTTAACTATATAAAAATTAATCAGTTGATTTCACGTTAAGCGTATTGGCTACCTCAAAGTCGCTCCCAGGGCGCAACACAAATTAAAGGCACTCATTCTTATAAACTTTAAAATTTTCACCTAATGTATTCCAACCAAATATATCAAACATTAATCAATCAAAGTCACCTTCAATTTATGTAACAAATGTCAAACTTGAAATTTCTATTATTTTGACAACATTCTTAGGTCATGAATCGAAACGTAAATAAAAACGATTTTAACAACTGTGAGTGGTTTAATTACCTAAGAAGGCTAAGAAAAATACAAAACAAATCACAACAAACATACAGGGAATATTTAATTAATAGGTTTCTGCAGATCAGGTTGGTAGAAGGCTCATGTAGACTTATCTTTGTCCTGCAACTTAAAAATATACACAAATAAAAGCTCCAAGCTGCTCTCTTAACCTATAATAAAACATGAATATCATGGTATCACAACAAATTAATTAAATTTACTATCCTTATTTGACCAAATCTACATACAAAGGAAAATTATTAATTATAACTATCCAACAAGCTAAATATGTAAATCTATCAGTTTCTGTAAGTTACAATTGTGGTGCTTTCCTTTCGTTTTAAATTGCTTTCATTCAAGCGTGCACAAAAGTAAAGGTTTGCCTAATAATAAAATGGGTTGAATGCGTTTAAATATTAAATAGCAGTTTGAAATGTTCAGCAGGTGGATAAAATTCAACAACGTACAGTTTTTTATTCCAAGGCTTGAGCAACCATGTGGAAAACAGCAAGGGGTGTTAGTAAGTAATTCTTGGAATTCAACGGAAGTTGATAAGTACTAGTAACTTGTTTAATTACGCGATCGCAAATAGCTTTTGCAGAAGCAAATTCAATTTTTTGAAATTACCGTATTTTAAATTTTTTAAAAACCTGTCATAGCTCGACGCTAGTTGTTGGTCGATTGAATTATAACCGTTTGAAGAGCATGACCGACCGACTGTGTTTGGTTGATTTCTTCCACTATGATTTAAAAGTATATATAAGTTAAAATATTCTCGGGGTTTATGCTAAGTACTGATTTACAGCGTTAGTGCGACGAACTGTTTTGAATTGAGGTCAAAGGCTTTCTCGGTGAATAAGAATATTGCTACTTTCATACTGTTTATTTACTACCCCATATTCGCCTTTGGTTTTAGTCCCTATGCATTTAGTTTTATGACATTTTATTGTTCTGTTTATTTAAACAATTTAAATGATTTCTCTCATACAAAAGCATGTAGAACATTTACAGCATAATTTCTTTCAAACATCAAATTATTTCTAACCAAAGTACCTTATTTAGGTTTAAATTACTAAATAAAATCTCTTCTCTTATGGATAGTTTACTGGGCTTTGATTCTCACGCTTGTAGAGTTTGTTTGGCCAAAAATCCTTGACAGATAATCTATTAAAACAATTAGAGTGTTTCGAACTACGACCACAAATATCTGGTAAATATACCCTAAAAAATCTAAAATTCTATAATTAAGACGTATTCTATTTTAAGTTAAATGACAAATACTTAAATATCAGTTACAAATAAAATAAATCTAACAGTAATACTAGCAAAATTCCGAAGTGCTTCTCAATTCATAATTAACAATATTAAATATCTCCTGCTCTTGGTTATATTTAAATTGACGTTCAAATCCCAGTTTACAAATCATGCATATTTGCTTAAATCTTCCTTCTTGGATTATTTTAAATTGATTTAAAGTAGCGTTGTATCGAAGAATTTTCCTTTTTTATTGTATATTACAATAATTATATTTAATAATTTCCATTTTTATGCAGGTTACGTTTAAAACTTATTTCCTTACTCACTGTTACATTGTAATTATTAATTACGGTATGCGTACTGCATAATCAAAGTAACAACTTCTCAAAGTAACATTTTCGCGATCGTATTCATTCATTGAATATCTTTACATATTTTTTGGTTGACGGGAATTTATCAATTAATTTTTTATGTCGATTGCTTCTGTTTATATGCAAAAATTATCTCTTTCTAGAGTTTTCGAGTGTATTCGGGATTCCATTTCAAAGACTACTTACATGCCTATCTGACGCAAAATTATAAGAATTCCTTATTTTATTACCTCATTAGCTTGTTTTATTTCTTAGTGACGTGCGCTGTCCGTCCTTGTTTAACATATAAGGTTACTGGTTATATCGCATCTCTCCTACATCGATTGCAAAAGCTATTAAATAATTCTCATCCATTTTTATAGGTTTTAAATGCTCCTTCAAAATGTTTATTTATTAATTAGGCATTTTCGTAGTTCCAAGTACAGAGGACGCATTTCTTCTCAATTTCTCTCAATAATTCAAAACATGTTTTATTTTAAATGTTTTTATGTTATACAAAGGATAATTGATTTAAGCTTTGATTGCTTTATCAACGAGTTTTGCACATGCAGAAAAATCCCCATCTTCATAATTGTAATATAAGATTAATTTTCAGGGTAAAACGTGTTTTAATACACATTTATTAAGATTAAAGCGTTATTTTTTAACAAGATTGATAGAGTTCATACGCTAAATAGAACAAATGTTCTATATGCAACGGGAAATGTATTTTTATGCTAATAAGTGAATATAAATGGTTTCATAATTATGCGTGAAATTAATCGATTTTCATAAGGTATAAAGTTCGTTTTTAATGCGTTTTTAGGTATCTCTAGAATAATTATTTTTACATATACTGCTTACACGACCGGGGCTTTTAAATACACGGAAAGTGTATTTTTAGAACAAACCAATGGCTTTGTATTTATCTTAGGGTGATTATTTAAAAACACGGAATTGTATTTATCGCTACCAATGAGAAAAGAAATTAGGACTGAAGATATTTCAAACTTAGATTTAGTTGCAAAAACGGATTTTTTTATGCTTCCCTAAAAGGCAAATTGAACTTGACCAAACAACTGTTAATACTAATACTTAAAACAATCTGAGAACCCCGGTTTACGATCTACAATAATGAATAACTACGTTTCCTTCCCCATGTTACTAGACCTAACGCCATTCTGTTCAAAACAATGTGGAAACATTCCAAAGTTCATTCCTAATCAAGCCAAAGTGATATATACATTATATGGTGTTGTAGAACACATAGGTTCAATTGATAACGGCCATTATGTCACATATGTTAAAGTAAAAACACCTTTAGAAAACAATAGTTATCGTTGGCATTTTATAATTAAAAACCAAAAAAATTCATGTTTTCAAAATGTATGGACGTTGAAGCTAACATTGAAATGTCCATCAGGCAAATGATATTATGTTAGCGATCTACGCGTTTCAGAAGTGCCAGGGATACAAGTGCTTGAAGCACAAGCCTTTTTATTATTTTACGAACGAATTATGTAATTTTATATTTTTGTGTTCTTTTTATTTTTATTTTATATTGTTGAGTTAAAAAAGAATTTATGAATGCTGTAACAAATACGATTTCGTTCCTAGTTAATTTACGCCTTTTTATAATTATTAATTTACAAATATCCTTTACGGTATTGAAAGCGTAAATTTCTATTCCATTAATATAATGTTTATTCCTTATCATGTGGAACTCCATCTGTCTTGATAGATTTAATGTAACATTTCGGTTCCCCTAATACTTGCGAACGTGTTGATGCAAGAATTCGGTTCACTGCGCTTGCTCACGTAGTAAAACACAGTATCCCTTTCCTTGACACCATAGTCAATAGATCTCCTACGAACAATTTGTATTTCGACATATACAAAAAACCTACAGACTCCGGTAGGTACTTAAATTATCATTCCAACCATTCTTTCAATCATAAACTTAATACTATAACATGCTTAAAGAACCGGATTACAAAAATTTGCGAACCACATTTAATCAAAAAAAATTTAAAACAATTAGAACATATTCTACTAAACAACGCATATCCAAAACCCCTACTGAAAAGATTACTTTAATCTAACAACCTACAAACTTCAACACTAGACCGACCACTAGTTACAAAATTCAAGAAATTACCATTTATTCAAAATTTAACTCCTCAACTAACAAAAATTTTAAAACAACCAGATATTCTTATAGCTTGTACATACGATAAATCGATAGAAAGGTTGTTCACCAAACTAAAAGATAATACAGATAAATTATTATTCAGCAAAATCATATATCAAATAGAATGTAGTTGCAATAGAACCTACGTGGGCCAATCCAAGCAATAGCTAAAAAACCGCATAATCCAACATAGAAGTGACGCCAGGATTGGTAAACAAAGTTGTGCATTGTCGCTTCATCTAAATTCAACAAGTCACATAGCGAAATTTGAAGATACCAAAATTCTAGATGTTGAAAGCAACTACCATAAGAGGCTATTCTTAGAATCTTTTTACATTAAACAACAATCAAATCCTATCAACAATAAACATGACACAAATAACCTAAGTGTAGTGTATTCAGCGCTTTACAAATTCAACGATAACCATTTCCGCAGACCGACACATTAGATCCTTTGCATCTCCTTCAAATTATCCATAATATAGTCGCCTTCCAATCATCTTGTTCGTTACTATTTCAAAAATACCAGAAATAACATCTACATATTGTACCTCCTTTTAACACCTCTACAGCAGAGCTACGATTTTAAATTATTAGAAATAGTCAACTTTGAAAAATTGATTTAATGCAATTTTTAGATTTTTTTTCAATCACTCATAGTTATGTCATTAATTAGTACATGTATTTACAACTTTAGTCATTAGTAATTGTGTAAGTAGTTTAGTTATACCTTGTTAAAATATTGTAATCACTATCTTCATCAATTTTCAGTCTACGAATAAGGCATAAATGTCATGCCGAAACGTCAGAGCATAAATTACAATTTGACACGATAGTTGTTATTTTACGAACGGGTGTATCCCAAAAAACATAATAACTATATTTATATATATATATATATATATATATATATATTGCTGTGATACCTCACCATTATTCGGGAACTAAGGTTTTCGAATCGAGCCCCAGCGTTGGGCCGCCCAAGAGATTATGCTGTGAAACCTACCACAAAAAAAAACAACTCACCAGAGTAAAAAAAACCACTTGAGCCTCTCGAATTGGGCACCAAGATTTGCTGTGATTCTCGCCCTGTTGAATCTCTTCAGATAGTCGCCTTTTTACTCTTTCCGCCTCGGCTGCTCACCTAGTTAAAACTTTTATCCTCATTCATAAAAAAAACAAACACATTCCTACCACAAACATCAACGTTAACTCTATTTACATCAATATTCATAATACATTAAAATTTCAAAATTAAATTTCAGCATAAATTTCAGTATCATAAAATTTCAAGTTTAAATTTGTCATCATTTTTAATTTGCATCCAGAATTAAAGTCCTGGTAGGATGCATACTAATTAAGTTACAATATGTGCAGACCTAAGTCTGAATAAAAGGGAGCATCTCCCACTCCTTTACGTTAATTAAACAGGTTAGTCTAATTGAGCTCAAAGACAGACCCAAATTTTCATCATAATCAAAACATAAACTGCTAAATACTCATTTCTACTTAAACAAGAAAATTTTACCTTAAAATTCAAAATTTGTTGTTTATACAAATTCACTAATGTCCATTTTTTATCAAACAAATTATAAAGATATTCGACACACACCAAAACATCTAAGATCGAACAAAATGCATAATTTACCTGAAGGTTAATGCACTCGGGGCTCCATTGTACATCGTCCTTGCTAACCCCACCATTCCAGCTGGGTTATGTTTACGTCCTAGGATTCCCGGTCGCCTTTTAAAATTCATCTACAACACCATTCGTTTAAAAAGTTTCAGGGCTTCTCAGGAACGCATCTTTGTATATCTAAATCTTGTTTGTAGATCCAATCACGTTTACTAATAACATTTGATTACTCACTCCCGAACAAAATAGCAAAGAAATTCATAATTTGTTCACGCTATACTAAAAACTGCATACTTCAATGTATTTATTTATCGCTACTAATTGGGATAATTGGTACAGTAATACCCGCAAATACAACTAGACTTTATTACCTTATCTATCTTCTGTAAGTCCACTAAAGCATAATAACTTGTATCGTAGCACGTATTCTGCTTGAAGTATGGTATAACAGCAAAAAATAAAGAGCAAACTGTTTTAAAGTATTCAATAACATCAAAAATCTAAGAGCCAAACTGTTTAAAGTATTGAATAAAAATCGAAAATCTAAGAGAGCGAAACTCCTATAAACACGGGTTTATATAATGGCGCGCTTGCACGTCGGATTTGTCCCTCAACGGACAATTTTTAGAATTTCGCATTCTATGTTCCCTTTTCGACAGCTCAGCACGCGATTCTACAAAATTTGCACTCGCGCCAGTTGAAAATCTAAGAAATTTTCACACGACACGCAACGCGTCTGCGAACAACTAATTAATTTTATACAGAAATCGTTACGTTTACACCTCTCATATCTGCATCTTATTTTCACCAATTGTAAACCTCGTGACGTTGCTCAAATCCCGCCTTTTATTATTCGTGTCTTGGCTTTGCGCGTTTTATCCGTCTCTTTCTACCCTGGTCTGAGTGGTACAAATCGATATTCTTTACTATCTGTTATTTCAATCCACGTGAACTCGCGACGTGACTTACTTGAGTTAAATAACCCCTCAACTAACCTTCCCGTTAATATAAGCTACGGTTTATCCGACCGTTTGCAATATACGCAGAATTTTCATGTTTATCCAAACAAATTAACCAGAACGTGACATTTAAAATACGCAGGTGTTCAATCGTAATACTTCTACGATTTGGATATTCCACGTATTTTAACTTTCTTGATAGATTTGTATGCTAGCAACGCGTCTCATATTTGGTATTATTGGGTTTTTAAAAGCTTTTATGCATATTATACCTTAATAATCGTTCAATTAACTCCAATTAAAATAATAATGAACGGCATTGACTTCTACCCTTTAATTTTTAGCGAATAGTAATTAACTATTAATTATTATTTGTACACTTTGTTTAATCCCCGTTACTTAAAAATTGAATTAATTAATATAAATTTCGCATGTAATTTCTATTTGTTTCTTTATACAAGGTGATTAAAATTGTTTGATGTCGTTAATTAATTTTCTACCCTGGTCTAAATTTGAGTATTTTATATATATATATATATATATATATATATATATATATATATATTTATAGATCTGTTGGTTTCTTGGGATGCATTCGTTCGTAAGTAAAACTATTATGTCAAATTGTAACTTTTATTCTGACGTTCGGCATTAATATTTATGCCTTAATCATAGAATAATTACTATGACATAAAGAACTTTACATATAAAACTAATACAAAATTACAGTTATGACTTGACAAATATTAATTTTAATATTTGTCAAGTCATAACTGTAATTTTTGTATTAGTTTTTATATGAAAAAGTTCTTTATGTCATAGTAATTATTCTATGATTAAGGCATAAATATTAATGCCGAACGTCAGAATAAAAGTTACAATTTGACATAATAGTTTTTACTTTACGAACGAATGCATCCCAAGAAACCAACAGATCTATAAATATTATTACCGTTCGAAAAACTACCTATATTATATATGTATATATATATATATATATATATATATATATATATAAAACTAATAATTAAGAAGTTATTAGAAATATTAGAAAATGCGCAACAATGTAATTGAAGGACAATTCATTTCAGTTTATTAACGTTCATGGGAACGGAAACGCTACTTTGTAGCACAGAGATAAGTGACACTGCAGATGTCAGGTCACAGGCGGTCGCAGACAGTCACGTACCGAGATTACGGAGAAGTAAGCTCGCAACAAAGTAGTTATGAATAGCTTTAAGATAGCTATAATGTATTATGAATAAGAGTCAAGTGTAAGCAGACATTAGGTCTGCAAGTTCCTACAGACTTGTGAGGGGGTAGGGATATTATAAAAGGCCCGGGAGCTCCACTCGCAGGCAGTTAATCCATCGTTCAGCTTTAACATTGCAGTTCGTAGATAACTCACTTTGTACAATTAATTAATAGTTTCGGACTTGGAGTAATTATTTCAAGATTGTCTAAATTCAACATTAATTTCTGTATAACGAATAAATAAATGTGTTAAGAAGTTTGGAAGTCTTTTTAAAAAAGCCGCTCCCAAGCCACGAACCGTAACTCGCGTGGTCGAGTAGAGTTTATTGAAGTCATGGAGTTCAACAGGCGCGTGGCTTGGAGAAGGAGCATTCCTTTAGATTTTGAAGTAGAAACCATCGGTAGATGCTAGAGAGTCGAAAGAGATTTTTGTTCAGTAGTCTTCTTTGATTAGCCGACCCTCGAGATGATTTATATGATGTGGATGTAACGTCATCACGGTGTGTGACTATTTTTATTTTGAATTTAAATTTATGGTTCTTGATTTTTGTAATGCAAGTTTTTGTTATTAAGTATTTCAAGTTGAAATGTTAAGGTGCCCCTGACATGAACAAACAAAAATTTAAGCGTTCATTTTCGAATGGAAATCAAGTTCGTAGTCCTAGGCATATGTGAAGGACGCGCATCTGTTGTTGGAGTTGTATACGAAAATTGATGGACGATAGTACAAAGTTAATTCTCAAATAAATTGGTAAATAGTTGCTACCTGAGTTAGATAGAAGTCACGCAAACTTTAGTGGTGAGTGATTTCTTTATTCAGTTCTTGTTAAACTAAGAAACTACAGGAAGCGCAGCTGTTGTTTTTTTGTAAATTTATACAGTAGTTTAAATTGGTGTAAATATTTTTTTGTTCAATATTTAACAGTTTAATTTGTATAAATGTTCACAAGAACGTTGAAGATTTAAAGATAAACTTCAGAGAATTTAAAAGGTTAAACAAGAATTTGTTTGTAACATAGCAGGTGACATTTTAGTGCTTGTTTGTCACATTTTATGATTCAGTTTTTTTACTCGAAAGTATAATAATACACAGATTACTTTATACCATAAGGCTATTTGATTTTTCGTTCAAAGTATAAATTCTCATAAATATCTAAATTTAATCTTACATGAAATGGGTTCAAATCATAAACACATTTGTTTCTAAACCAAAACAGGATACTTTTTCGGTTGTTACTCATAATTAAAAACTCAATATATTCCTTAAAGGACTTTAATAAATAATTAAGATTTTTAAAATGCACTTATGTAATAAGAGATCACGTATAATACTTTGATAGTTTGATTGCAGAAGTAATAGTGTATATAAAACTGCATTAAAGATATATATATATATATATATATATATATATATATATATATATTGCTATGATATCGCCCTTACGTTGGGTGTCATTAAAATTTGATATGAAACTCCCACGATTGGGTGTGAATTAATATTGATGTGATATCGCCCTTACGTTGGGTGCTCTATTTATTACTATGATATAGATCTTACTGCCCCTACTGCACGACAATATAGATTGTTTAATCTCTTTTTCTTTCTATTACCTGACTGTAAAATAATTTAAATGAATCAAACCAAAATATCACAATATAATGATTGATAATATGTACAGTTTTACGTCAATTTAATATTTAGCCCCTGAATAAAAATATTAACATTCACCAAATTTAAATATCTTGAAAACCAGAAAAAATATCTATATAATTACTCTAAGTACCTTCAAACGTTCTAAGATGCTTCCTTTATTTTTCAAATTTTTAAATGACCTTTTTGTTGACCATTACAGATACTTGATATATAGCAAAAATATTAAAATACAAACAGTCTTTAGTTAATAAATATTTAAGATTTCTAACTTGCGTTTTTCTTGCTTGTCACTGGAATTGCCTCAGACTATCGGTGGTTAGCATCCCTTGCTACACTTGTTTTGATTATTGGCCAGAATTATGGATTAATGATTGTCTGTAGTTTTTCCTCGGATTCCTGAATTAACTTTAAGTATCTTGAGTATTCTTACGTTTGTTTATTTCAGACGTATTTTTATATTTTCCTTTTAGATGTAAATTATGATATATATGAATTTTGATGTGGGTTTTGGATGTTTGTTTAGATATTGATTTGGAGCCCTGAGTTGTTAAATATTTGAAAAAGTTTAATTAATAGTTTAACTTACGTCTATGTGTAGATCGGCTATTATTCGTCGGACAAATTTTTTCACTTTCAATTTTTCACTTATTCTAAATTATATACTTGTCACTAATTGATACTGTCACGTAAATTTCTACTTCATATTGACGTGATTTGTGCCTTGTTAAAGATGAACTAAATGTTTATTCATTCCTGATTGTATTTATAAGCCCTTTCTATCAATTCTTTAATTGGTGCACGTCGCGTGTTTATTGATAATTTCCGCCTATCTCTGTAGTACCTTGGTAATTCTCAAATTCCTTAGTTTTAATTATTGCTCCTACCATCAATCCCGCACGTAGAAATTCAATACATCACAGCATATTATCAGAATTTCCAAATATTGCTTTCATTCTGTTACGTATTTTATATTTGTCGTTTAAAAGTCCAAAACTTATCGTAACGGAAGCATTCACACATAGTGAATAAGATGAAATAATAACTTAGACTTTTATGTAAAGCCCAAATGATCATTTCAAATCGAGCTAGTAATTGAAAGATGGAAAATATAAGGTCTTGGACAGGACTTGAACCTGTATCCTGGTTTTGCCGGAACTATGCGTTTACCAATTACGCCACCGAGACCGATGACACAATTGGGAAATTTACAAATTTAAATCGTGTACACGACGATACATCAACCTAACTTTCAATTACGTTCGGCATTTTTGTCAATCATATATGACATTGTCAATTTTTGACTTATGTCAGTTATAGCCAGGAAGCTACGCATGGTTCCGGCAAAACCAGGATACAGGTTCAAGTCCTGTCCAAGACCTTATATTTTCCATCTTTCAATTACTAGCTCGATTTGAAATGATCATTTGGGCTTTGCATAAAAGTCTAAGTTATTATTTCATCTTATTCACTATAATACGATAGTATTTATCAACTTACCTTGTGTAATTAACTACTAAAAAATATATATATTGTCGTGAAAATTATAGGATAAGAAGGGTATATAGGTTTAGATAATAAATTTTTAACGACTGTGTATATAGGAAATAGGAACAATTTGGTTACGCGCCAAATTAATCAGCTTATGTATTGGATATTTTTGTATTTATAAATTGGAATGTAAAATTTGCATAACGGGTAGAAGCTATAGAGTATATGAAAACGCAAGGATACGCATAATTAGTTTTAATGTTTTTAATCAAGCGCATCGAATAAGAAACGGAGCTTTTGGGTATAGAAACTCAATAATTTAAACGCATATTTCCATTTAACTAAACTAAACGTTCGTTATACAAATCCTAAGGAACTCTAAAACTCGGAATTATAATTTCAAACGGACAGTTTGCTTCATAGAAACACCTGATAGTAAAAATGTCAAGTTCAAAGAACTGAAATAAACGTTGGGATAGAAATTCTGTACAATTGTATATAACGGTCGATGCGACAAGCTATTAAAATAACAGATGTTTTGAAGGCAAAGGGAAATGGAATATCCATAATGTAAAACAGACAGAGAACACGTATAATAAAACATTGGTTAAAATACTCGTCTAAAGTACGCGGTACACTTGGAGGTCAACCACAATATCGATTTTCTGTTGCTTGAATGGGACTGTAAAAGAGACAGTAAATATGGGTTAAACGTAGAAAGGTAGCTAGGGGTTGGACGTTAAAAACGGGGGAAAGCAATATAATTGGTCGAAGGTGAGAAGTTTCAAGAAGCTCGCAACGGTTAGATGTTGTTGAACAGATTTCAATGTAAAAGTACGGTGGAATGGGAATTTTCAGACGTAGAAGTTTGTTACGTACAAAATTTGTAGAATCTGTTTTGAAAAATAAACATTTTTCGATGGAAATAATGTCCGTGAGGGGTGTACAAAATAATATAAATACACTAGGAGAGGTATTAAAGCTCTCTTATTTCTTACTTACTTTTACTTGCTCGTACTTTGTATTAATTCTCGTACGTCGCTTATTCGTTGACTTATAATACAACATCCTTAAGTTAAAAGTGTGTAAAACGCTGTTAGTAACGTACATCGATAATGTATTAAAAGTTTGATTTGCACAAGTGAGTGGTGGCTTATAGAAGGTGCTGTTACTACACGCTACGATCTAATGATAGGATGGTACTAGAGTAAGCGAGTCGAGAAGTTTGAAACAAGAGTGCGTGAAGTGTAGTGATTACGGAAGGTTAAGCTTGGTCGAGACAAGTATCGGGGTAGAAACACTGAAGGCGGTTGTAGAGATTTGGATAGCGAGTGGAAATGAGTTGGATCTATGGATAATAACGAAGTGTATGGACACAACGACGAGGTTTTGGAACACATCTTCAGAGTTAGCGATGGAAGAAGCTTACTCCAAGTAAAGAAATTAATTTCTTGCTTTTCCTTGAACATTTGTGCTGGTATTTTGTGCTTGAGTGTTTTGACTTATTGGGAGTGTATTTTATTACCATGAAAATTCATTTGAAGGGGTATATGTAAAGGACAATTGATATTTATTATTTAAAAATGTTAACAAATGACATAAAAATTTTGTTGTAAGGAGTAAACGGATCTTTAGCTTTATTTTAAACAAAGATGCGATGTTTAAAAGCATTTAGAGTAACTGGATTATACTGAGCTCAATATAGACCAGAATAAAAATCAATTTAGGGTTGCATGACGGGCCCATCTACTCGTCTAAAATAAAATTGTTGAAATAAATAGTCAATCATGAAATTTTAAAGGGTTTAAGGATTTAGAGAGTAACAATTTTTATGAAACTGTATATACAAATGTGTAAATATTTTCTAGCAAATGGAAACTTTTTAATATGTGTAAATAAAAAGGTTGTATGTCTTGTTACATTATTTGAGTGGTAATTTCATTAGACTGTATATGTGAGAAAGAATGAACTTAGGATGGTAGGTATCCAAGAAGAAGTAGATTTTAGAGCTAGCCAAGGTGTGCAGAAATAAGGAGGCGCTCCAAAGGTATTGTAAGAATTTTTTATTAAATTTTCCTAAAATTTTTGAGGGCCCAATAACGCTGAGACTCGAAGGCAATCCCGATTATTTTAGAGGAATCCACTGCAATATATATATATATATATATATATATATATATATATATATATATATATATATATATATATATATATATAGAATGAATGATGTTATTCTAAATCTTATTTTTATTGAAGTTGATCATAGTTTCTCACAGTTGGTACAAGCAAATTCACAAAATTTATGAGTAATGAGAGAAAAGCCATCAGCATTCTCTGGGTAAGATATTTTAGAGTTATATTTTTGAATTGCTAATTTTTAAAATCTTTTGTGATAATTTGACTAGGCTCTAGGGAAGCCCTAGTTGTAGGAATTTCTTGAGGTGGTTATATTTTTAGACAGTACGAGATTATCGTTCCAATTCAAGCTTGCAGTGTTAAAGGTAAGTAAGTATTATGTTTATACGTTTTGGTTGTTCAAAAGGTGTTTTTTTTTCTTTTCGAATATTTCCGTATCTTATCTTCGGATTGTTAGACATTACAGCTATTATTAAGATACGGCGGCGTCCCGTCCATAAATTCTCTTTTTTATCGTATACCAACCTACGATCCTAGCTCATAGCTCTGCCCTAAGTTGAAGAAACTTAGCTGGCTAAAAAATCCTATTCGAGGGTCCTTTTGTCTGAAAAGCCGCTCTCCATACATTGTACCCTGGGCTTGATCTTTATACAGGAACCCCTCCTTTGTTGTGTAGTGACTCTGCCGCCTATAAGGTGGAATAGATAGATAGAAAAAACAGGTGTTACAATTTTTAACACTAATACTGAATAAACATCAGATAATGATTCATTTTTACAAGTGACAGTTCATTACAATTAGTTATAGTATGTACTCGTATTGATTTTAGAAACGTATTAAACGTATTAAAAAACCAGTAGTTATTTTTAGAAATGCAAATGATATTTTCTAATACCTCCTTTTTTATGAAAGGATGAGAACCTTACGGTTTAATAATTTAAACTTAAGAAGTTCAAAACTTTGAAAATATATGCATATTTATAGTTGTAAAACGGGTTACTACTGCTAAATCTCACTCAAACTTAAAAATTTCGTAAGTGTTCAGTTACTGGTACCATTACTTTACCATGCTTTAAACAAAATATATTTTAAAGAATATACATCTCTCCATTGAATGGGTTTCCAACAACTTTGCTATATACTTAGTTTTAATTACATCCATAACCACAAATTATTATGTATCTGAAATTGACATTATACACATTAACATAAACAACTTTTTATTTCCAATCTCCTAACGGTGCTTAACAAAAACTCCCTAAAGTGTTAAAATTATTTAAAAGTAAATAATTTATTACACGATCTCATTTTTTTGCGCTCTAATGTAGAAAAATCGTCGATATATAGACTATGACTACGAGTTCCGGTAAAATAAAATTAGTTGCAAACTCCAAGTATACATGGTTCGATGCCCATAAGTGGGAATATCTTCTATCACAGCTTCTGGTTGATGTTGGCGAGTGTTAGTTCTGCATAGAAATTCTGCATGGAGTCGTTGGCCCGTACGGAGAATTGCCAGGCTGTAATAATCATAAGCAGTAATAAAAATCGCGGTCGGTGTGTTCATAAGAGCGGTTTTAAAATTATAGTTGTTAGTTACATTGAAAAAGTACTAATCCGTAGCAATTGGGCATTGAATAAATTTCTATATTTAATAATAATAGTCTATTGTTTAATATAATAGTTTGCAAAAAAACGTTTTTGTAATATAAGTTTAATAAAATGAGTGCAGTGGAAGTTCATATCTGTAAAGTCGTTAAAGGGAAGTTTGAAGTGGTTCTAGCATTTTATTAAATGGAGCAGTTGGTCAATAAAAAGAGTAATGGAGGTGCTCAGTGGATTGTTCGTTACATCCGCTTTTTTTATAGGAGCACTTGGAAATCTATTGGTAAGATTATTATATCATAAGTTATTAAAAATATTGGTTAAGATCGAAAATTCATATCGCTTATTGGAATATAATGGGTTATCTTTCATTGATAGTATTGATGATGATTTAGTACACTCTAATACTGGTAACGCCTCAGGACTCGAAAAGATTATTTTTATAAACAGTTCTTTGTAGAATTGATTTAAATTCATTAAGTATTAGAGAGCTACCACTGTCACTTTTAGTTCATTTTCAAAAAGATTGGAATTCATTTAAAAAAACTGAATTTAAATTCATTTAACCGCATTTAAAAATCTAATTTCTATGAGGATAAAGACAGTGCCGTTCCTGGATCTTCTGCCGCCCTGTGCAAAATATTGCCGTCCTACTCTTGAATCAAATTTTGAAATAAAAATGGTTTGACTATCTCGCGTTAAAAATCGACACCCTATCACTCTATGATAAATGATTTCATGAAACAAAATTATTTTTTTAAAAATAAAAACCTTAGTGTATGTCAATTCATATCTATTTATTTGCGATCAGCAAACAAACTTAAAAATAAATACACAACCGAAAAATTTCAAAAATAAAAGTCTCTTCTGCTATCCGCTAACATAAATCATGCTGTATACCTACTAGTGTACTCAGAAAATAAAAATATATTGAAAATAAAAGTATAGTAAAACTCTTCGAGTTTTTTAGCGCAAAATCGTCTATTACATTTTGGTATGTCTCAGTTTTAACAAATTTTCTGTTCAATTGGACTAGTGACAGCTTGTCAATCTTCTTGGGACATAGTAGACCTTAATAAATTTTTAATGAGTTTTAATTTACTAAAACTTCTTTCCCCAGAGGCGTTGGTCACTGGTAATGTAAGAAATATTCTTAGAGCTAAAGCTAAATTAAAAAACAAAAGGTAAGATCATTGATGATTATATAACTTAATATAATTCTTCAAGCGATGTAACAATGGCTTTAAAACATAATTTCATTATAAAGTTCATTTCCATCGATATCTCGTTGAAGGAAGTCCCCATCCCCTTGTTGAAAATAAGAACCCTGATTCAAACATGATTTTTTCAAAAATTGCGGTTCCAGTTCGTGAAACTCGTATAAACGTTTAAATTAATTATTAGATTCTTCTATTAAAGAAAATATTTCTTGTAGTGAATTTTTCGCGGTTTCTAATTGAAATTTTGTTTTTGATCATTAGGGATGGTCTCGGGCCCGGCCGGGCCGGGCTTTTAATAAGCCCGGCCCGGCCCGACGCAGAAAGGTAACCGGCCCGACCCGAGGCCCGGCCCGAAATTTCGGGCCGGCCCGACTATTATTCGGCGAATAAGAAGATATTTTTTTCTGTTGTGTTCAACAAGTAACTATCACTCTTTTGTTTAATTTAAGAGTATAATGATTTTGAATTACAATCAAGATACTTGTGGAACATATCGTAGTATATCATTTGATTTTTGATTCTGTTACGTACCTAGACGTAGCCGAAAGAAAAGTAAGTACCAGGCTAACTATTAAACGCGGAGAGTGGGGGGATTCGCCTACATACCAAAAAGAAACAAAAAACACATCGCCCTAGATGATCTATTAACAAATAAAAATAAATAACGGATTCTGTACAAACAAGCAAGAGCAATAAATTAAGCGTTACTATTTGAAAGCAAACAGTTAGGTGATATGAACAATTTAGTACATTAGATACGAAGTGCGCATCTCGTATTTACACAAAATAAAATTAATAAGTAGTAAATAAACCTGTGAGAGCTTTTGTCAAGCATTTTTAAAGTTTCGCCTAATACTTTTTGTAAAATAACTAATTAGTAGGAAAGAATTAACGTGTGGGAGCTTTTGTCAGATATCTTTTAAATCGTACATAGTACCGTTTGTAAAATAAACTAATCAGTACAAAGGAATAAGTGTGTGTCTGTTCAATACTTTTAACACAAGTACATCACACATGTAGAGCGATAATATCGATTAGCAGCAACGAACAATAGTTCTACAATGCGACGTTTCTTGTCACATAACTACACCAAATGTTGATACGGAATATCCCATTGACACAACACACAAAAGGAAACGAGTTGCATACCTGTAGGTGTCCGGATACTTAGCTCGAAAACCGTCGGGGGTGAGTCAACACAGAAACGCCCCGGTATTCAGGATCCATTCACCCTGGCATCGTAACTATAGCAACGACCTACGGACAAAAGCAGTTGGTCTACAGAAAGGAAGAACCCATTTGGCCTCCAGCTAAAAAAAGCAATCCACGCAAGACACCTCCTAGTTGTCGAACAGAAAATAAACAGACGTGCACTGCTTTAGAAATAAGGTGACGAGTAATGTAGAAAATATGTCGACGCACAAGCTGTAGAAGCAAATTTTACAATGGTTCAAATAACACGAATTCCAACTGCAAATCCTCGCTTATCGAAGCGCGATTAAAACTGGAAAACCCGGTTTCTGTCGGATAGTGTGCAACCTTATTTCAACAAGTTTTTACATTGAAGAAAAAATTATAGGCGGTCGTAGTGTATACCAAGATAACGGGTACCTGAAACAGGATATAACTATTTAGTTGTTGCATAAACTTGTCGTTTCAAAGCAACTAGATTTAAGTTGAGAAATGTATTCGAGAACGTGTTTATTATTAATTATGTTGAAGGATTTAACAGTGGAAACAGAATTTATTCGAGCGGGTATTGAATTAATAAGGGAGAAAAATAGGGTAATTAATTTATGCTGAAAATAAACGTAACAATTCTTTAAAAAATCCTAAAAATAGGTAACAAAGGTACAAAATGTTTAGCAATTTTCAATGTTTATGAAATTGTACGCTTAACGCACCTTATAACCTTTATAATAAATTTGCGTCGGCTTTATTTTGTCGCTCCTACTTCAAAGAATTTTACTAAAATTACCTACTTGAAATTAGAGAGTTGTTGCAAACTTATTCCAAGCAGACTTTATTAAAAGAATCTTCAAATAAAGTATTCTTTTTTAAAAGTTTGCATCCAATTTAAAGGAGTATTTGTGCAAGTGTTTTTTCCCTTACTCTTTATTCTGACATATATGTTTAGTATTCTATATCTATAGGTTATGTTTCAAAAATGAATAAAGAATTAATCTCTTTTGTGATAAGGTGACCTACATTTAAATACTCCCTGTATGTTTGTTGTGGTTTGTTTAGCATTCCTCTTAAGCTTCTTTGGGAATTAAACCACTCATAGTTTTTAAAATGATCTTTATTTACGTTTCGATCCATGACCTAGGATCGTTGTCAAAATTATTTTGAATAAAGATCATTTTAAAAACTATGAGTGGTTTAATTCCATGACCTAGGATCGTTGTCAAAATTATTTTGACAACGATCCTAGGTCATGGATCGAAACGTAAATAAAGATCATTTTAAAAACTATGAGTGGTTTAATTCCCAAAGAAGCTTAAGAAGAGTGACCTACATGTTTAACTATATTGGAAAAAATCAAAGAAATTGTATTCACACAAAGATGAACCTTTTTTTATTATTTGAGTTTTTTATTTCCCACTGATTCGATAACATTTGTGTGTGTTGTCAAAGTGTTTTCACGGAATACTTTTTGAGTTTACTTCAAGACACTGTTTTTACTTCTTTCCAAGCATATAGCATATCTGTTTTCAAAAAGATTTTTACAGTTTACTTCTAGGAAAAGCATTACAAAACAGCATCCTCGTATTTAGAGCGTTGACGTTTTATATCTTTTTCGTATTATAAACTTGGACATTATATTTCTAAATTTAATTACGGAAACAACACTACAAAAAACCATTTATTTTGCTATATTTATACACAAAGCAGACAATTAAATGTAAGTTTGTACGTTAGGCATTTGGCATATGTCAAAATTAAGGCGCCTTAAATAAAAGCATTCCCTGCCTGTGTTTAAATTACATAAAGGTGTCCTGTATTTTAATAAAGTACAAACATTAAAGGTGTAATTGCGCATGTGTAAATGTCAAATAAGGGAAAACTTTATTAAAAAATTGGTAAAATGAACTTTGCAATAACTCTCTAGTGTTTTAGGCGGTAGACATAAACTATACACGCGATTGATAATATCGACGTTCGCCGCATGATTGAGATTTGGAGTATATACACATACATAATATAAACCGTGCAAACTTTTGAATTATGAATAAATCACCTAGTTTGATGTTCCTGAGCATCTTTAACTTGCCTAAAGTACAACATGAGGAACATTAAATAGGACTAGAAAAAATATTCGGTATAAGAAGTGAGTTACAATATCACGTTTCCTTTACACTAAACAAGACGAAAAACTGATTATTAATGGGTTCATGAAAACACTACGTGAAAATATAATTAAGAACCTTTACTTACTCAATGTGAGATAGGAGTGAAGGGACGATGGAGTACTTACTCGTGAGTTTTTCGGCCCGAAAAGTTCGGGCCGGCCCGAGTCGTTTGGCCCGGCCCGGCCCGAGTCGTTTGGCCCGGCCCGGCCCGAAAAAAGATAGGCCCGGCCCGGGCCCGGCCCGAATAAAGTAGTCAACGGCCCGGCCCGGATTCGAGCCCGAAATCGGGCCGGGCTCCGGCCGGGCCGGTCCGAAAGCCCGAGCCCGAGTCCATCCCTATTGATCATCAATGGGTTCGTGTTTTGACTTGTACGAAAAATGACTTTTTTTGGCTCATCTGTAACTTGTGGTTATGTGTATAACGTTCATTTGCTTTAAACGTGTGCATAAATGACCCTCGGCTATTTTACTCATTTAATTTTTCTTACTTAAATCTCCAGAGAGATCTACCATCAGGGCTAAACAGTGGGTTCTTTTTTTTATCTCTGCGGTAGCATACACATGGAAATAATTTACCTAACAAGACTTCACTGATTCAGTTTTGAATAAGACAACAACATGTGATATAATTATGTATAATAATTGTAACTTTGAATTATTTTAGTAAAATAAAAAATAGATCTTTAACCAATTTCAATTCTCTTAAGACTCTAACAAAACATGTAAATTTTACTTCAGTAAATTTTCTTTCTAACTACAGAGTATCAAAAAGTTAACAAAATAAACCGACCCGATATGAGCTTATGTCTCGGGGCTCTTACAAGATAAAATTACAACGTATCTAATTCAAATATTAATTAAAGCATTGCATCTTCACAGTGCTAATAGCATTTAAACATATGTGAAACAAACAATTATTATGAATTTTTCTTTTACAAAAATTTAAACGGATATATACATAAATAAAGTATTATTAAAGTCTTTGACCTCAACCACACGTCAAGGCAAAACGCAATCAGTGGAACTAACAACAGATGGTGGACACCATGGCGTACACCCGAACTTCTGATCCTCTAAACCAAAGAATATTAACCCAGGAAAAGCAAGTCTTCCTCTGCTGATATTTTTCCATTTATGCATTTTACAGTACTCGAACAAGTATTCAAATTCACTTAAATGACAATATAACCAAAGCCATGTTGAAATGAACAAGAAGTTTTTAGAAATTAAATTAATTTGCCCTAGCCGGCGATTTAATTTATTTTTAAAAGGAAAAGCTTCCCACAACCAAACCAACACTTGGAAAATAACACTTTTGCTCGCGTCCATCTTACACCAAAAGTTGAATAAGATAGCCCGATCTCCATAAGTGGGACTGCGCAGAATACCACAATACGCTTTTTGATCTCTACCCAACAGAATTTCGATTAATAAGACAAAGAAAACTGTTTCTTCGTTTAACGTATAACCCAAATGCAGATAAACAAAGTTGCCTAACTTCTAGATTCGTAACACTAAAACTAACTGTTACACTACCCCCTTCCCACAGGAGAAACTCTCCTACAATCAAGTTAGGATGACAAACTAGAATTACATGTACTTCCCTGCGAACATGGGGTACCAACAGGCTAATGCAAAAGCAAGGTGCAAACCCACACTAAAAAAAACACTTCCTCCTGGCAGCCTACCTACTAAGTTAAAACTAAATCGACTAATAATGCTAGTTATTTGGCTTGAGATCCTTCATGTGCCAGACACCGATGTCTTTCCTTTTCTCTCTCTCTCTTTCGTCTCTCAGTCGATATGTGACTGTTCCGGTTTTTCCAATAAATCTGCAGCGAACATATTTGGGTGCCAATTTTTGGGATATAGCTTCGGAAGCTTGGAACTGCACCATGTTTTTCTTCCAAACATAGTCGTCTATATTATACTCCACTTTCCGACGTCGTAAATCATAAGTTTACTTACTGCGTTCATAAACCCGATGAAGTCTCTCTCTTTACCACATCCTTTTAAAGCTCTGAAAGCTCATTGAGATCTTTTACGAGTTGTTCTCTTGAATGGACCGTAAGATCTTGATTAGTAAGCTTTGATAATTTACCATAATATTCTCCTGAAATAGGTATTGAACAACCAAAATTCAAAAAGGCTACATTCTAGCCAGTAACTCCAGAGACTGCGTTCCTCATAGCATGTGCAACTTTATGCAATTTTTCGTCCCAAAGCCTGTAATTATCTTTCACATACGATCTCAACGCTGTGATGATAACTCTGTTAACTCTTTCAGTAGGGTTAACCTGAGGATGTTAGTTTGCATTATACCAAACTTTCTGAACTTGGTATTCCTTTATTAATTTCTTGAATGCCTTACTTATAATTGAGACCCATTGTCGGTCGTTATAATTTGCGGTACTCCATATATAAGAAATACTTGTTTTTCGATGAAATTATTTATCGAGGTAGCTATCGCTTTTTTCATAGGGTAAATCAGTACATACTTGGTGAACCAGTCAAAAACCACTAAAATGGACGTGTTACCTTTCTTCGATCTGGGTAAAGGCCGCATAATAGCAACAGATATCATTTGAAAAGGATGTTCCACTTCTCTTTTTTCCTTCCCCATTAACCCAATTTTCGACTGTAAAGTACTTTTTGAAGCAAGGCAGATTTGACATTTTCTGACATACCGAGCAAAAACTGATTTCATCTTTGACCAATAATAGCTTTCGGTGACCTTGCACCATGTTTCAAATGTACCAAGGTGAGCAGATGTAGGAGCATCGTGATTTTGTTTAATGACATCTTCTCTATAATATTTTGGCAGTACTTGTTTCCACTCTATCAAATTAGAAATAATGTTGTGTTTGTTGGGAACATATTTGTAAAGCACATTCTCCTCTACTTACCATGAAGGGTAGTTTGCAGGATTTTTCTGAATTTGTTGCATCATCTTATTATACCATAGATCACACTGATCTTGAAGTATAGAAATCTGATTTATTATTATTGGTGCTCTTGATAGTGCATCGGGTACCGTATTAAATTTTCCCATTTACGCATTTTACAATACTCGAACAAGTATTCAAATCACTTAATTGGCAATATACCAAAATCCATGTTGAAGTGAACACGAAGTTTCTAGAAATTCAATTAATTTGCCCTAGCCCGCGATTTAACTTATTTTTAAAAGGAAAAGCTTCTCACAACCAAACAAACATTTGGAAAATAACACGCTTGCTCGCGTCCATCTTACACCAAAAGTTGAATAAGGTAGCCCGATCTCAATAAGTGGGATTGCGCAGAATACCACAATACGCCTTTTGATCCCTACCCAACAGAATTGCGATTAATAAGACAAAGGAAACTGCTTCTCTGTTTAACGTATAACCCAAATGCAGGTAAACAAAGTTGCCTAACTTCTAGATACGTAATATTAAAAACGAACTGTTACGCATCATTATTAAGCCTTCAATCTTGGAACTGGTAAAACGCGTACCTCCATTGTTCCCATTCTAAGGTAACCTACATATTTCCCTGAAATTCCCATAGTCTGCATCTTTCACTATCTGTGTGCAGTAGTCTGATCTAAGTCTACCTTTCTCTTTTTTCCTATCTCCGCTTGTAATATATCCCGCACTATTCCACAAAAATGCCTTAGAACGTATCCTGCCCTTATATTTCTCCTATTTTTTTCCAAAGATATCTTTATTCCCCTACTATTTCTATTACTTCTTTGTTATTAACTTTGTCTGTCTATCGATCGAAAATTCAAATCGCTTATTGGAATTTAATAGGTTATCTTTCCTTGATAGTATTGATGATGATTTAGTACACTCTAATACTGGTAACGACTCAGGACTCGAAAAGATTATTTTTATAAACAGTTCTTTGTAGAATTGATTTAAATTCATTAAGTATTAGAGAGCTACCACTGTCACTTTTAGTTCATTTTCAAAAAGATTGGAATTCATTTAAAAAAACCGAATTTAAATTCATTTTAACCGCATTTAAAAATCTAATTTCTATGAGGATAGAGACAGAGCCGTTCTTGGATCTCCTGCCGTCCTGTGCATAATATTGCCGTCCTACTCTTGAATCAAATTTTGAAATAAAAATGGTTTGACTAATTCGCGTTAAAAAATCGACACCCTACCACTCTATGATAAATGATAAAAAATCTTTCATGAAACAAAATTATTTTTTTAAAAATAAAAACCTTATTTTATGTCGATTTATATCTATTTATTTGCGATCAGCAAACAAACTTAAAAATAAATACACAACCGAAAAATTTCAAAAGTAAAAGTCTCTTCTGCTATCCGCTAACATAAATTATACTGTATACAGTATACTCAGAAATAGAAATATGTTAAAAATAAAAGTATAGTAAAACTCTTCGAGTTTTTTACCGCAAAATCGTCTATTACATTTGATATGTCTCAGTTTTGACAAATTTTCTATTTCATTGAAGTAGTGGCAAAGTTTGTCAATCTTTCTTGGGACATAGTAGATCTTAAGAAATTTTTAATGAGTTTTAATTTACTAAAACTTTTTTCCCAGAGGCGTCGGTCACTGGTAATGTAAGAAATATTCTGAGAGCTATGGCTAAATTAGAAAAACAAAATGTAGGATTATTGGTGATTATGTAACTTAATATAAAATAGGGTTTAGATTCTTCAAGCGATGTAACAATGGCTTTAAAACAAAATTTCATTATAAAGTTCATTTTCATCGACATCTCGTTGAAGGAAGTTCCCATCCCCTTGTTGTAAATAGAATCTTGATCCCAATATGATTTCCTCCAAAATTATGGTTCCTGTTCGTGAAACTCGTATAAACGTTTAAATTAATTATTAGATTCTTCTATTAAAGAAAACATTTCTTGTAGTGAATTTTTCGCGGTATCTAATTGAAATGTTGTCTTTGATCAACAATGGGCTTGTGTTTTGACTTGTACGAAAAATTACATACAACTTTTCTTTGGCTCATTATTTTTAAGTCTTCAGTCCTGGAACTGGTTATACGCGTACCTCCAATCTAAGCTACCCTTGGGATTTGGTTATCTTATCTGCACAAATAAATATAGGATTACCTAAAATGAATAATTGGTTAGCAGTATCATCATCATTGGGTTTTCAGTCCTGGAACTGGTTAGACGCGTACCCTCATTGTTTCCTATTCTGAACTAACCTACACATTTCCCTGAAATTCACACAGTCTGCATTTATCACTATCTGTGTGAAGTAGTCTGATCTAGGTCTACCTCTACCTCTTTCTTCCTATCATCTCTGCTTGTAATATATCCCGCACTATTCCCCAAAAATGACTTAGAACGTATCCTGCCCTTATATTTCTTTTTTTGTTTCCATAGATATCCTTATTCCTCTACTATTTCTATGACCTCTTTGTTATTAACTTTGTCTGTTCATGCTATCATCTTCATACATCTGAAGCACAACATGCCGTTTTTCTGTCTATACTTTTCCTGCTGCCCCTATTTCGTAGATGTGCTCTGCTGTGCTTCTCGCATATGCTTTCAACAATTTTCTCCTTGTTTTTATGTTTGTTATCTTCGAACATGTGTAACGGGCATTTTTGTAGGTTAACATTTTACGCTTCCTTTCTGTTAGAGTACTTAAAATACATCGTTTCTTTGGGATCGCTATTTGTATAAAGTAAATACTTCAGAATAGTTCAGATTTGTATGCAATTTAACTCGCGTGTATTAATTAAAGATAGATAAATTGAAGCTTGATTCTCATTAATAAATAAATTCCAACTTATCGGAAACGATAAACAGCCTGTAATTAATTATCAGATACGATTGCTACATTCACGTTTTAGATGTTCCTTATGTTATTAGCGAGGCTAGATAAGAGTCGATACGCGGATGGTATAACAACGATTGATATATCTACAGACGAGAGTTCTAGTTTGTCCTTTGTTACTATATGTTAATTACGTTACGTTGTTAGTTTCGTGCTTCGTTCCTATAGATTGTTTACGTTGAGAAGTTACTGTTTGCTTTTGCTTTAAAGAGAGTGTGGAAAAATGCAATGTTGTTTGTTGAAGCCACGCTCGTTTTTCACTAAATAAACTGTGATAAAATACAATGAACGGTATATAATTTGTTATAAAGTGCTTATAATGTGTATTTAAAGTGGTTTTATGTCTTAGTAATATTTACTCGTTCGGGGTAACCAATGTGAAATCTGCAAAATCGCTCTTTTATTTTACGAGGTCGTTCTAAATGTCTATGTGGTTGGCGCGGAGTTTGAATTGGTAATCATAACCTATTCAATTATATTCCTAGGTGTTTAATTCTTGTATAATGTTGGACGAAGAACAAAATTCCGTGATCACTGTTGCTCCTACAGAGGTAAAAAGAGCTCCCGATCTTATTCGAATTCCGACGCGTGATAATGTCTGCTGCTAACACCAGTGAAATACGTAGGTGTGATTAGGGTAACGTGTGATAAGTTCCATCAACACCCTCCCAGTAAAGGGTGAAGTGCTTCGCTAGTGCAGGATCTCGTGAATCCCACACTTCAAATGCAAGGAAGCGCTCCTGAAGGACTTTCTGTAAGTTGAACTATTTCCTACTTGTTTTTACTTTAAATACCTGTCCGTTGCTTTGCCATACCTTTGGCGTTCTGAGACCTTTTACCATAGACTTGCATGCTATTTTAAATAAAAGAAAAAAAAAGAAAAAATCAATACTACTGAACTACTCATATTAATTGTGTTTACCTATTTATATTTTGTTAAAATTTTATCTGCTTTATGTCTAATTGGTGTGTGAGGAAACGTTTCTGCTACTCCCCAATATTACCTCACTTTGTACTAAAGATTTGTTATATTGCTTTTAACGTTGTTATATTATATAGATTATCCAAACAGTTTCTTTTATTTACATTCTACAAAGTACTGAACAATTTATACTTGATCCGAATGCTATGCTTTTTCTTTGTTTCAGGTTTGCAGGACTAATTTTTTTTTTCAGGTTTGCTTAACTATTTTTCTTGCAGGTATTGTTACTAACTCCTTACCGCCGCATACATCATAGGTCAGTCTGCTTTCTACACCCCCCCCCCACTCTCCGATTGAGCCGGGTCATTTTTTTGGCTTTCTTTGTGTTACGTAGCATAAATTTGGCGCCCAACGTGGCTGCCACGAAAAAAACGTAACAGAGATTTTGGCGCACAACGTGGAGCCACGAAAAAAACGTAACAGCGATTTTGGCGCACAACGTGGGGCTGTCACAAAAAAAAACGTAGCAGAAATTTTGGCGCCCAACGTGGGGCCACGAAAAAAACGTAACACATGGACGCAGCTCTTTCTTGCTAGATACAGCTCGGTTCCCCTTTTATTGTTTGGCTAACATTCTATTTCACCGATATTCAGTGGTATGTGAAGAGGGTTAAGCAGCCTGTGACTACCAAGATCCCCCTACACAGAGATTTGTGAAATTAATAGTTTCTCAATAAATCCTTTCGCACAATCAACATTAGTTGAAAATATTGCAAAACCAACACATGTAGTTGTTTATAATAATCATCAGGTTTAAGTGCAATTACTTTTTCGTTATTAGGTTTTCCGTCTTGGAACTGGTTGGACGCGTACCTCCACTGACTTCTATTCTGAGTTAGCCTACACAGTTCTCTGACATTCCCAAAGCCTAAATACAGCTCGGTTTCCCTACTATTGTTTTCTAGATATATACCCTGTTCCCCAGATATTTAAGGGTATGTAAAAAGGGTTAAGCAGCCTGTGGCAACTAAGGTCCCTCAACAGTTAGACATTTGCCGAATTAATAGTTTTCCAGTAAAATCTTTCACGCAATTAACATTAGTTGAGAATATTGCAGAACAAACACCTGTAGTTGCTTACAATAATCATCAAGTTTAAGTACAGCTATTTTTTTCGTCATAAGGTTTTCCGTTTTGGAACTGGTTAAACGCGTACCTCCATTGGTATCTATTCTGAACTAGCTTATAGATTTCCCTGAAATTCTCACAGCCTACATCTTTAACTATCTGTGTGCAATAGTCTAACCTAGGTCTAGCTCTACCTCTCTTTTTCCTATCGCTGCTTCTAATATATTCCGCACTATTCCCTTATGCCTGAGTATGTGACATATCATCCTATCCCTCCTATTTTTTACTGTTTTCTACATACTTCTTTCTTCCCATACCGTTTCTAGAACCTCTTTGCTCCTAACTTTGTCTGTCCATGATATCTCCCTCATGTGCGTGTAGCACCACATTTCAAAGGTTTCTATCTTTTGTATTCTTGGGATTGGTTAAACGCGTACCTCCATTAATCTCTATTCTGATCTAACCTGCACATTTCCCTGCAATTCCCACAGCCTAGATCTTTCGGTATCGGTGCGCAATAGTCTAACCTAGGTCTACCTCTACTTCTCTTTTTCCTATCTCTGCTTCTAATATATATCACACTATTCCCCCATGCCTTAGGATGTGACCTATCATCCTATCTCTCCGATTTTTACTGTTTCGCACATATTTTTTTCTTCCCCTACCATTTCTAATACCTTTTTCTTGTCCGCTTCTCCTACTGTCCAAGCTTCACAGCCGTACAGTGCTGTGCTCCATACATATGTTTTAAGCAATCTTTTCCTTGTTTCTATATTTGTTGTCTTTGAACACAGTAGTTGCTTTTTCTTGTTAAATGTAGCACGATCTTATGCTAATCTTTGTATTATATCTTTTGCGTTTTCTTATCTTGTGTTATTTGGCTTCCAAAGTAACTTCTTGTTTTCTATTTGAATTCTAGATTTCGATTTATTTCCCCTCCTTTGCATACTTGTACTTTAGTTTAGTTTTTGTTAATTTTCTTACCGTATCGCTCTGTTAGAACTGTTTCCATTTCATTAAGAGCTACTTCTAACTTTTTTTTGCTAGATGCTAATACCGCTATATAATCTGCAAATCTAAGCATATCAATCTTTTGCCCTGCCCTAATAATTCCAAATGACTTCCTGCATTTGGCTAACCAGAGGAAATTCAGGCAAAATATTAATTTCTGCAGCTACTTTTTCAGTTTTTTTTATTAATGAATTAAAACCTTCACCAGGTCTTTTTTCACTAAAATAATTAATTAAATTTATTAAGGCAGTTTGTTACAAATTCCGTGCGGACAAGAAATAAAAGTAATGTAAGCAAAGAAAATAGCCCGCGCTGAGTACCGCAACAAAAAAAAAGGAACCCAAAGAATACCGTGCTGACTAAAAAGTCGTAGAGTTGGGTGGGTGAGAAGGAAAGAAAAAGAAAATTTCAAGAAAAGAATTTTATTTAAAACACCTTCAATCAAAATATGTTACAAACAAAAGGAAAACCAACCCGCGCAGAAACAATATTCATTCAACATATTCGGGAGAATTTATACAGTACAAATTTTTCACAAAAATGATTAATACACTCCTTAATTACTCAAGCCAATTTTTAACTTCAATTCTAATATTTACATAAAACAAAATTAAACAAAACAACAAAACAAAATACAGTAGATTATTTTCAGCGACTAGTTTACCACAATTTTTAAATATTAATACAAGGGCACTATTTATGTATTGAGAACTGGCAACACTGGTATTGCCAGGTGAAATCTGAAATTGCCATCGTAAAGTTTGACATTTTTGAGGTTATAGGTACTCAGAACGTTTTGACGTGCGAGCACTATTTGTGTTTTATGTAGTGTTTAAAATTTCATCTCAGCCAAAATATGGAATTAACTCACGAAAATTTTTGAGCTATGATTTATTATGACTTTCGACGTGGTCTAACTCAAAAGCAATGCATCGATAAACTTGATTGAACTTTTGGCGATGAAACGCCAACCACAGCAACTGTATAGCGCTAGTACACTGAATTCAAACGTGGAGGTAGTTCGCTCACGGGCGCCGTTAAAGAAGGTCGTCCAAAATCGGTCGTTGTGCCGGAAAATATCGATACTGTGCGAAAACTAATTGAAAAAGAAATCAAGAAATCGAGAGATGTTTAAGCATTAGTATGACCAGCATACATAAGATTTTGCACGAACATTTATGTGTTCGGAAGCTGTGTGCGCGTTGAATTTAACATTTGTTGGCAGATGCTCAAAAAATGCTCGTGTCGATTAGTGCCGTAAAATGACTTCAAAATACAACTGTGGTGCATCCAAAGCGGTATACAACATCGTCACAGGTGACAAGTCTTGGATTTATGCGTATGAGCAAGAAAGAAAAGGCCAGTCGGCAGTTTGGATGTTTTAATGTGAAGCAAAGCAAACAAAAGTTGTTCGTTCTCGAAGCGTTAAGAAGCAAATGGTGGCGTTTTTCTTCACGAAAAACGGTTCTGGGGCAACTATGGCTCTCAAAAATCAAAAGACCGTTAATTCACTGTGGTATACGACCATTTGTTTGCCTGAAGTTTTCGGTAAATTGAGAGAAACCAACCCAAAATGATGAATCATTTTGCATCGTGACAATACCAGCTTACTCACATCACATGCAACAAACGAGTATTTGGGCACGCAAAGATCGAATTGATGGTTCACCCGCCTTACAGCCCCGACTTGGCATCCAATGACTTCTTCTTATTTCCAGTAATAAAGATAAACTGCGTGGACAACGATTTTCATCGCCCGAAGAAGCGAGTGAGGCCTTCAAAACGCATGTTTTAGAGCTACCGTCTTCTGACTGGACAAAGTGCTTTGGGAGGTGGTTCAATCGCATGCAAAAGTGTATAGATGTTAAAGGCGAAAGAAAAGTAATAAAAGTATTTTTCATCAAATTCATTTGTTTATTCTTTCTATTCTCAATACATAAATAGTGTCTCTCGTAAAGCATAATACACATATTTATATAATGTCCACAAGCGCTAAATAAATGTCAATAATTTATGTATTAGTAGAGAACAGCAATAAAAAGAAAAAGAATCATCTACTGGCCGAAATGTATTTTGCAGCAGCTATAACAAAAAATTATTAAGTGATAACGTCACACCTAAACAATAGTGTAACTCTAAATGTTTTATGTAGAAAATTGTATGAACAGTAATTGTTGTTCTTGTTTTATAAATAATATTCGACCAATAATAGCTATCGCATTAGTATATTCCGACGATGTGAGCGAAGTAAGTTCAATTTCCACTCTGGAACATCGCTACTTGTGCGATGAGTAACCTCAAAACATAAAAAAGTCAGACCCAATTTTCCATGTGTGAAACCATCAAAACAATACCGAGAAGAAACATTACGCTATGCTTGCGGCCACGTCCCCAATGCTTCTCCCGGGTTTAAACGCGAAAATATAAACGTGCTTTAGATCAAATCTAACTTCAAAATTAATCGATCCTTAATAAAAATCTAACAAACCAAAACAAAAGCTAAAAATACGGTTTGAATCGAGAAGAAACAGCAAGTCTTACAGTTTGGCATAAGATTCCTGTTCTTTTAGCTTGCCAAAACGTGAATTTAAAGGATTCTGATAATTCACGACTAGGGCACACCTACTTTTTGTAGTCGGCTTCGTTTGACTGGATATGAAAATGTCATCATCTTCAATCAACATGTATTCAGCGTTCATTAGAATTACCATCTGTGGTGGTTAGTAGGAAAACGAATTCAATAGTCCCATGATTTTTACGATCTTACGTCACTGTTTCACTAAAAACATTCCACAAATTGCATTTTACCTTATTAAAGACGATAACTGTTTCTAAAAAGGAATCATCCGAAATATATGCCATACAACGAACTTTTCGTTTCATTCTAACCAACGAAACTACAATACTATAAAATGGAAAACCCGATTAACATCTGTCAATAAAACCAGTCGCAGCGCTTCAAAGCAACGTATCTAAAGTACGCGACAAGAAATATACTTCAAATTCAATGACTTATGAATGAAGTGTAGGGATAAAATTATAGAAGATGTAGCATAAACCAATCCATAATTTATCTTCAGTACGGCGTAAAGATAACAAAGCGGAAATATTTAATGAATCGAAATCTGTGTTTGCAAACATCTTGTAGAAAACACGTACATATCTCTGCACGTAACAAGTTACACATTCGGAAATATTAATTTTAGGATTTTGAAACGTTTTAGTAGCAACATATCTTTTTAATACAAGATCGTCCCAAGTTATCAATGAACAGATAAACTTAAACGAAATAAAGTTCTCCACTAATGCTTGTGATAATTCTAGTTTTTAAATCTTCTTTTTCGTAATTGATGATAACAATAAAGCTTTTGTAAACGTTCTTATAATTTAAAATTAAAGGTGTATTTGCATTTATTCTACTTTCCAAACAAGTTTCGCCTAAAGGTTTTAAAGGTAATACAGGTATATTTTGTTTTAAAACATCCCACCTTACAGTTGATGCTGAACAAAATGCAATATAGTTTTTGAACAATGTCGAAAAATTACACAACCTCATTGTTTATTTTTGCAGCGTCATTTACCACTAAATTTAACAAATAAGCAAAGCATGGCACAAACATAGACCTTGGGTTTACATTTAATTCGTTTTTGTAAATCAGAGATTTGCCTCTCATATTGATGCCGTTGTCATACTCTTGATCGCGTAAATCTTGAAGATTTAGCTTATTTGATGGAAATAAATTGTTAAGAACAAAATCACATAAACCTGAGCCAGTACGATTAGGATATGGGTAGAACCCCAAAAGGTGTTCCTTTTAAAAGTGTCTTCGATTTGAAAATTTTGGTTTTCGGGATATAATGGCTGATCCTTGGAAGTTAAAAGTTGATCGTTTAAAGGAGCTGGAACTGAAGTGCGAAGTTGGTTCTCGTGGGTTTGAAGCGAAGTTACCTGTGGTTGAACTTAGGGAATCTTTGAGAAAAATTTTAAAATTGGAAACGTCTCAAACTTTTGTTCCGGTTAAATCCAATCTTAACTTTCAGACCGATCGTGATGCCGTGAATGAAAGTTTAGCTAATGTAACTACAACGAGTAAAACTTTTAACAGCGATTTTTTACTGCCGATAGTAAATGCATTACTACTCTGATTACCCACCTTCAAGGAAGAATTCAACGCCTGAATACTACTTCTGATCCTGAAAAGGAAGTACAGCGAAATTTGTTGTTATCAGTTGGTGCGGATCAATGAGTTATGCCAAGCACGCAACGTTTCGGCTTCGCAACTGTTCGCTTCCATATCCGATTTGTTATCAGGCAAAGCTTTAATTTTATTTAGAGCAAATAAAGATTCCGTAACAAATTGGCAAGATGTCGTTCGGTTACTACGAGAAGAGTTTCAACCAGTCAGATCTGGCTTATGCAGGCACTTCTAATAATATTCCTGCGCCTTCTACAATTTGGGCCACTATCCCTATACGCACCGCAAAACCTAATACTACTAAAATCTTGAACACTACGTCTACAAATCAGACTTCGAATGTTAAGTGTTGGAATTGTAGTTAACCTGGAGACAAGTACCCACTTTGCTCTCAGCCACAAGTTCCTCATTGCTATGGTTGTGGCAAACCTAAGGTTTCCCGCCGCAATTATCCTGAATGTACCAAGTCTTAAAACACCTGGACGAATCGTTATTCCGAGGTCTCAACTCACCGCCCACTATTTTGAACTCGGTATTTCTAGATTTCTTTAACGAAAAGCCTCTTAACTCTGGATGATCGATCCAAATATTTTCTAGATTTTATTGGCTAATGCTCGAAATGATGAAAAACTCTACCTCTCGGTCCATATTTTTCGAATTAGACTACTAGGGTAATTAGATTCTGGTGCCTCACGCACAGTCATTGAGGGACCTGGATGGAAAATTTTATCTACCCTTTCTCTATCTATCAATTCTTCAGAAACCTCTCGCTGTACGGTAGCCAATGGTCAACCCTGTGAGGTTAAGGGATCACTTATCTTACCTATCCTTGTCGAAAAGAAAACATAATAGACGCACTAATCGTACTCTCTATCTCGCAGACACTTGAAATTGATTTTTGGAGAGCTTTTGGAGTTGTCCCAGATTTACGTACTGGAAAGTGGTCTTTTGGTACTTCCTCTGACTTATCTATTAACTCAATTAAGACTTTTGATGACCTTAATGTTACTCAACGCTTGGATTTAACTAAGGTCATAGATCAAACTTTTCCTTCTGATGAATATACCCCGCTAGGTTGCACGATTCTGATTGAACACCAAATTAAAACTTCTGCTACTCCAATCAAACAACGATATTATTCCCTTTCTCCAGTATTATGGAAACACGCTAATCAAGAATTTGATAGTATGTTGAGAAGTGATATTGTAGAACCATCGGACAGTCCTTGGTCTAGCCCTATCGTTATGGTACCCAAGAAAGATGGAACGTATCGCTTCTGTATAGATTTCCGTAAGGTTAACAGCTGTAACAGAAAAAGATGCTTACCGCTTCCCCTATATTTTGACTATTCTAGATCGCTTACGCGATGCAAATTCTTAACTAGTCTAGACATTCGTTCCGCCTATTGGCAGATTCCACTTTCCACTGAAGCTAAACCTATTACCGCGTTTACTGTACCTGGTCGTGGCTTGTATCAATTTACCAGAATGCCCTTCGGCTTTCATAACTCACCTGCTACATTTCAATGGCTTATTGAGCGCGTTTTTGGAACCGACTTGGAGCCTTACTGCTTCTCATATTTAGACGATATTATCCTTGTTACGCCTACTTTTGAACAACACCTAGAAATTGTACAGAAAGTTCTTTCTCGGTTGAGTGCCGCTGGTCTAACTCTTAATAATGACCGATGCAGTTTCTGTCGTTCTGAGCCGAAATATTTGGGATACGTGCTGAATCGCCAAGGTCTTCATGTTGACCCCGAAAAAGTTTCGGCTATTCTTAACTTACGTCCACCTAGTAATGTCACTGAAGTTCGACGCGTTGTCGGGATGGCTAGTTGGTATTGCCACTTCATACCTGATTTATCTTCGGTTACTGCTCTGATTACTGCTCTAACTAGGAAGTGTACGAAATTCGACTGGTCCTCCGAATGTCAGAAATCCTCAAGGAATACTTAGTTTCTGCTCCAATACTTAGTTGTCCAAATTTTCTCTACCTTATACTATTCAAACGGACGCCTCTGATTTTGGTTTAGGTGCGGTCTTGACACAACATGATGGTACTGATGAACAAGTCATTAGCTATATTAGTTGTTCTCTCAAAAAATCGGAACGCCACTATAGCGTCACCGAGAAGGAATGCTTAGCCGTTCTTTGGGCTATCAAAAGTTTCGACCCTATGTCGAAGGAAGCCACCTTACAATTAATACCGACCGCCATTCTCTGGTTTGGCTAAATAATTTGCAGAGTCCTACTGATCGCTTGGCCCGCTGGTCCATTCGACTTCAACAGTATGACTTCACTATCATGCATCGTAAAGGAAGAGACCATGTCGTACCGAACATGCTGTCTCGCTCCGTTGAAAAAATTGATACCGTTGAAGATTCTGTGAAGCCTTCTATTCACTTACCGATTATTGATTCCTGGTACATTAAAATTCGTACCAACATAAAAGCGAATCCGAAGAAATATCCAAATTGGTTTGTGCAAGATGATTTGTTGTACAAGCACGTCATATCTAATCAATCTTCATTACAACCACCACAAGAAAACTGGAAGCTGGTAGTCCCTAAAGAACAACGTTCTCGTATTCTTGAAGAGCATCACGATTTGCCTACTGCAGGACACTTGGGTATTCATAAAACCACATCCAAAATATCTATGCGTTATTACTGGCCGAAGCTTCGAGCCGATGTAGCGAGGTACATTCGCAAATGTACTATATGTGCTGCTTATAAGTTGCAACAGAAGAAACCTCCAGGGTTTATGGCTCCACGCGCTATAGTTACTCGTCCTTGGCGCAGTCTTGTGCTTTGATCTGGTTGGTCCTCTTCCCCGACCTTCGAAGGGACACTCTTATATCTTAGTCATTACTGATAACTTTACCAAATATGCTTGTTTCTTCCCTCTTCGTACTGCAACTGCTGTTGCTGTTACTAAAATAATTGAAGATTATATCTTCCTATTCTATGGTACTCCGCAATACCTCGTTACTGATAACGGTGGAGAATTTCGTTGTAAACACTTTAAGAAAATGTGCCACAATTATCGCGCGGAACTATTATATACTGCTCGTTATCACCCCCAGGCTAACCCTGCGGAAAGGATTAATAGAGTTGTAAAAACGATGATTTCATCCTACGTTTATGACAATCAACTTCACTGGGACGTGAGCTTAGCTAAGATAGGTTGCGCTATTCGTGCTGTTAAACACGACTTAACACACTCCGTATTTTGCTTTTTGCGGTCGTGAATATGTACTATACGGTGATCACCTAGGTCAACCTCCTGATGTGGATGACTTTCTTGATGATCCCCTTCGTCCTACTACTTCCCAGACCTAGAGGGATATGAATCTCTTCGGCAAGATATATGTAGACTTCTTGCGATTGCCTATCAGAAAAATAGCAAACCCTATAACTTACGTAATCGACCACTAACATTAGCCGTCGGTGACCGCGTATGAAAACGTAACTACGTTCTTTCTTATGCCACTCGCTACTTCAATGTCAAACTGGCCTCGAAATTTGTTAGTCCTTTTCTAGTTAAAACCAAACTTTCCCCTTGGACTTACGAACTGATAGATGATTCTCGTAATTCTCTTGGTGTTTGGCATATCAGCGATCTTAAACCGGATACGACGAATGAGTCTCTCGACACAGATACAGCTCCTTTAAACCCTGACGAGTCAGTGATTGTAGAATCGGTTCTAAACTCGAAATATTACTATTCCCCGGAAGCTATTTTAGCTTTACGCCTTCCCCCATAATTAGTCCTACTCTTCGCATTTTACCTTGGCCGATTACATGACTGAGGTTGCTTTTCAGAAACCCTCTTTTGAGATTTACCATAGTCGTGATGTCTGTTTTGCCTGTTGTTTGTGGTATTGCTTGATTTTTTACCTCCGATGTCAGGTATCCATTGAGTTGGTTCTAGATTTTTGGCCAAGTTCCCTTCTGTATTAATTCTCCCATCGACAGTCCTTGTTCTACCGTTTTCCTTTTTTTCCTTTACCGTCTTTTTCCCCTCCCTCAAATTGGGTTTGGATTTACTTTTTGTTTTTTTTTCGTTTCACGTTTTCCTCTAGCCAGGGGAATTTGTAACGTGCTAATTCTCATACAGTTCAGCTTCACCTATTTTATAATTATTAACCTTCACTTCGCGATTTACCTTATAGCTGGGTTACAATCGTTTTACTTGTTTAGTGATTATTGGTATTTATCGAACGATCGCAATTCAATTCTAATCTAAAGTCGATAACGTTTATGTAGGCATTTGTTCTTGTTTCATTGCATGGTGAATTCGTTCTGCTAATTTTACACCTTGCTAATGAGTTCTGTCGAGTTTACTTACTACTAATTAATTTTTTACTCATCCGAACGAGGGTATATTTTTGTGAAAAATGCTCGTCTAATATTTTTCAAGCGGAACTTGTCGGGATTTGAACCCGGAACATTGGCCATAGTAGTCACAAGCATACCAATTACACCACGGAGGCGCCAAGTTTGTACACCACCACATTAACACAAAAGGAATTAAAATTGTTTATTGTCTTACTGACAATATGGTTGCTGACATGGTAACGAAACCATTGGATGGACCAAAGTTGATTAAACATGTCAGAGCAGTGGAATTAATTTATTTAGTTCAATTTTAGTATACGTTGAGAAGGGGTGTTGTTTATTCAACATATATTAAAATTTAAATTAAAAATGGATCTAGTCATTTTTCTATAAAAAAAAGTGATTGACACTTGTGTTCTCTTTTTCAAGTTATCTATTTTGGTAATAGTTGAAATAAACCAAAACGTGCCAATAGATAAACTTAAATTGAAAAAGTTAGTTAAATGTGACCAACACCCAGAAAGTATATGGAATATATCTATTGACGTGATAAGGGGTCACGAGAGGTCATTGAAACCCAAATTCTACAAATAAATCCTACTAAAAATATAAAAGAATCCCGAAAAAACGGAAATTTTCGTAAATTTATGGTTACACCCTGTATAATACAGAGATTTGCCTTTCATATTGATGCCGTTGTCATACTCTTGATCGCGTAAATCTTGAAGATTTAGCTTATTTGATGGAAATAAATTGTTAAGAACAAAATCACAAACCTGCGCCAGTACCATCAGGATATGGGTAGAACCCCAAAAGGTGTTCCAAAATTTCAACCTTGCCTTGGAAGGCTTTGGACTACAAGAAATAGTGCTCAATACCAATTGGAGAGCTTTTCGTGTCGTTAAATTTAATATTCAATGATCAAACTTAACTCCATAAATTTTCTTAATTTTACAGCAATTATAGAACAATTTTTCGTTACTGCAAAACGTTAGATTATTTCTAGAAAACGTATTTATTTGGAATTTAAAATTGCTTTTCACTAATAAGTAAAAGCCACTTAAATACGAAATCAAAAAAATTTATCTTTTTTACTTTTTCAGAGATTATTGAATATCAATTCTAATGCCCATGCAAATAATTTACTTTAAATTCATTTGTTTTTTAATGTGTAGTAGGAAATTGTAGGTTTTGTAAATATTGTAAGCAAAATCATTCAGAATTCAACATTTGAATTCGGAATCATGTTTCACAAAAATAAATATTCTCCGGAGATAATTTTGTTTTAAAAACAATATTATCGTAACTGCAAATAAAGTGGTAAAAAGTTGTGTATGTCGATGCCGATTTTATATTTACAAATATACGCAACAGAACTAAAAATTTTTCAACGAACTTCGTTCGTTTATGAAATCGATTTGTCGTCCGTCTGTCTGTCCGTCTGTCCGTCTGTCCGTCCGAGGCCTTTCTAATGGTCGGACATCAATGTATGATACATCAATCGATTCAGCTCGGTGTCCTGAGCTTAAGTTTTGATGTCAGTTGAAATCGGGCCACGGGGACGCCGTGCCCCCGCGATATTCCGTCGGGAAAATTAAAATTTCAAATAGGTCCAAAATTAATGTGCGATACATATTTGGACTCCCCTAACATAGCTGAGTCGAAATATGGTACCCCCACAAAATCTGACCACGGATACCCGACCCCCGGAATTAATTTTATCAAAATTTCAAATAGGTCCAAAATTAATGTGCGATACATATTTAGAATCCTCTGAAAAAACTGAATCGAAATATGATGCCCCCTTATTTACACACACACACATACACAAACACACATACATACATACATACATACATACATACATACACACACACATATATAGCTTTTAAAATATTTATTCAATAAAATAAAATATATTAAAATGTCTCTTTTGTTGTTTATAAATTTTTGTATTTTATCTGAATACTTATAATTATTACAACATAATAATTTTAATTTCTTTAAATTGTTTTAAAGTAAGTCTACATTTGGAAGTTCGTTGCGACAATGCCTTGCATTTTCAACTTTTTATTATGGAGCACTTGACGAAACGATATTTGACAGAAAAACAAAATCTTCCTTTCGCAAATTAAGATAAAAAACTTCAATTACAAAAGGTTTAATCTTTTAAATCACCACAGAGAAGACTGAATAATTATAAAAAACAAATATATGAACGATTGGAGCGATGATGGATTATTAAACAATTTTCACAATTAAAACTAGGCGACAAAATATTTTGTTCTACTTTAACTGTAGGTGACATACTTACGTCACTGAGGCGATTTTCCATAAGTTGCATTTACTAGCATGGCTGTGAAGCGGAACGTAAATTTTTACTTACTTCCCTTAGGACGTAAGCAATTGTCATCCAAGTGAAGGAAGCCATTGTTACAAATCTATGGTTACGGGTTTAACCCTACATTAAATAATTCTTTATTCTTATTTGAATTTTAAACTTAATTTAAAAGCATTTTTAATGACTTTGAAATTAGAGGTAGGGAAAAAATAATATAAAGACCGCGAGACATAAAGGATTTACGGTGCCTCCACATTTTGTAACCCCCCGCTTCACCTGGGCTGCAAACCGTCTCGTCACCGTAAATCCTACTTACACCCCTTAGTATGTAGGAATTCGGCCATTTGTTTATTTATTTTTCATCTTGTCTTTTGATAAAGTTTTTTAAAAATTTTGTCTCGCAACCCCATCTATGCTGATCATGTTGGAACTTGTAAAAGTTACCGATGGTTAGTTGCTTACATTCGAGTATAGAGGGCGCATGAGAAACTGTTTGTATTATAAATACACCTTGATCTGTGTATAATTCCATAAGTTAGTTGGTTCTTTTGCAAAAAGAGATGCGTCCGTCTGATGGTCTGCAAGAACAGTGAAACCAGTCTCGGGTTTTTATTTTTGCAAAATAACCAAAATTTATATTGATGTTCGTTTTCAATGCACGAATTACTTTTCCCCATGCCAGGCAAAATTATTCATTATCAAGTAGCTAGAAACGTATTAGTTTCAGTAGGTCAATATCCTCAATTAGTATTGGGTGTAGTACCTTCTTAGAAGATCCGCCAATGTTAAGTAGGAATTCGGCCATTTGTTTATTTATTTTTCATCTCGTCTATTGACTAATTCTTTTAAAAATTTTGTCTGGCAACTCTATCTATGCTGATCATGTTGGGACTTGTAAAAGTTACCGATGGTTAGTTGCTTACATTCGAGTATAGAGGGCGCATGAGAAACTGTTTGTATTATAAATACACCTTGATCTGTGTATAATTCCATAGCTTAGTTGGTTGTTTTGCAAAAAGAGATGCGTCCGTCTGATGATCTGCAAGAACAGTGAATCCAGTCTCGGGTTTTTATTTTTGTAAAATAACCAACAATTTATATTGATGTTCGTTTTCAATGCATGAATTACTTTTCCCCATGCCAGGCAAAATTATTCATTATCAAGTAGCTAGAAAGGTATTAGTTTCAGTAGGTCAATATCCTCAATTAGCATTGGGTGTAGTACCTTCTTAGAAGATCCGCCAATGTTAAGTAGGAATTTGGCAATTTGTTTATTTATTTTTCATATCGTGTTTTGACTAATTCTTTTAAAAATTTTGTCTGGCAGCTTCATCTATGCTGATCATGTTGGGACTTGTAAAAGTTACCGATGGTTAGTTGCTTACATTCGAGTATAGAGGGCGCATGAGAAACTGTTTGTATTATAAATACACCTTGATTTGTGTATAATTCCAGAACTTAGTTGGTTGTTTTGCAAAAAAAGATGCGTCCCTCTGGTGATCTGCAAGAACAGTGAAACCGGTCACGGGCTTTTCTTTTTACAAAATAACCAACAATTTATATTGATTTTTGTTTTTTATGCTCGAATTACTTTTGACATGCAAGGCAAAATTATTCATTATCAGAAAGATTGATAGATTTAGTGTTGTAAAACAAGGGCGCTACAATAAATATGCACAAACAAAAATAAAGCGTAAGCAACATGTTCGCAGTCTTAGATTACTTAAAGCAATTCTTTAAGGCTACAGCATCTAGGAAGGACTACAGAGTCAATGAGAAAACATTTTCAGAACGTTAAAACGTGTTTAAACGACTATTTATAATGATTAATCAAAAACTAGGTTTTATATATGACACAGTTTATAATTGAAATTTACAAAAGCTTACAAGTTAGTTACAATATCAATTAAATAATATCTTGGAACATCTAAATATTTAATAGTTACTAATGCGTAATACAACTAACAGTTGCGATAAATAGATTGTAACAATTTTATTTTCTGTTAATATTTCTACAGGTATCTAACCTATTTAATTTATTAACAACCAACTTAAGTATAATAATGCTACACAATTTACGAAATACATATTACATATTGTCGAATACAATATTAGCTTTCAATTCGAAAGTGTAAAATTTTAAATTATGCGGTGACAAAAAGATGCGTTTTTGTTAGTGTCATCATAAGAGTTCCCTCTGTTAGACGATTGTAATATTAAGCTTGTTGTCAGGCGGCAACCCGCGTGATATTATCACTTCCAACTCAGCTGTCGTCAGAAGAGGTCAATTGTTCCTTGAACGCAAGGACGATGACGTTAATTCAGTCCACATGTTGGAAGCATCAGAAAATCAAAAACGGTTTTCTTAAAATGTTATCGTCTCGACGACGCGCACTTTTGATGTCCACACTTGCTGGAAAAGCTCGCAGATGACGAGACGTTATTTTGTTTGACTGGCCTTTGGTTAACAGTAAGTAGTACTGAACTTATAGTCTTACTAAATCAATATTTTTAGTGCAACTTAGGAAAATTTAGGAAAATTTAGGTAAATTTAGGAAAATTTAAGATATATAACTAATGTATTTGGACAAAAAATGAAATTTATCAGTATTTAACCTTTGTACGAATGTCGATTTGGCGTGCATCAATTATTTAATATGGACGCTGTTTGGAATTTCAGTATGCAGCTAATTTGGTTGTATGGAATTGGAGATTTCCTGTATTTTAGTTGTTGAAACAAGCGAATTATAAATCATGAATTATAATTCCGGGTATGGCCCATATACCTAGCAGGTATTTTTTCATCGGATGAACATCTGGTATGTAAATTACTTTCATATACGTCAGCTGTAGCATTGGATATAGCAGATAAATAATTTTTTTGTTTGATCACGTGGTGATGTTCAAGTTCATTAGGTGAATGACAGACTATTTATTTTTCAAATTAAGCAACAGGAACCTGTAAATTTTCACTTTAAATCTTTTTATTAATACATTTAATATACGGTAGATGTCATTATGAGATAAGAAAAGTTGAATTCTATATTTAATGAAAATTGATTTAATTATTTGAAACATAATTTACTCAGATCTTAGAAATTAAATTTTTACATTTCATATTTCACTAATTGCTAAGTGGAATATTTTTGTGAGGTTAAGTAGTGCTACTAAAACCAACCGAAATTGTTATTTATAGCTAAATATTCAGAAAAGAAAACTCATGCTCACTCATTTTTAAATAAATTTTGCTAGAAATTTCTAATAGAAATTACCATGTTTTATCTGTGAGAAGTACTTATACTATCAAGTACTTATGTACGTATCTTTCAATAATTTAATTTGATCAAACTTATATTAAAGAAAAAAGATGTCTTGTAAATAACTTACTAAATACTGAAGGAATAGATTTTTATTTGGTCAAGACTATCCTTATTAATTAGAATGAATGAAGGTTGATTCGAATTAATCATTAATTTTGGATATTAAGGCACAAACAGTGCTATCTTTGTTTTAATCTGTTCACAGGTGTTGCAGTGCATCTATAAAGGTCAAAGTCGAGCCATAAGGTAAGAAACTTTAGGGATTGTGTTTCAGTAATATATTGTATAGCGGTAATTGAGTAAAGGTTTCCGCATTCGCCTTATACAAGGGACTTAAGTAAGGTCTTCTTCGTATACAAAAATTCGGTGGCGCCATATTCTTTAAATTTTTGGTCGCAGTCCAACCCCGACCCACAGCTCATGTTCTACCCAGAGCAAATAGATCGACTAGCCGCTTGAGGTTTCCTCATCTACGAGCCATTTTCCACCGAAACTTGCCGTGGGCTCTTTATACTTACTGAAAATCCTCGTAAAACTTTCTTGTGCCTTTCAGCTGGTCACATAAAGAAAAAACCCTAATAGGAAAAATTCTTTAACGTAATTAAAAAGGCTATAAGATGAGTACAAGCAATGCCATGGGAAGTGTAGGTGCTGTCGCTGTTGCTGCATATCATGATTCGAATACTTTTAAACTGATATCGTATTTGTAATTATTAAACATTTTGTCCCAGACACCGCTCCACGTTGAGCGTCTATTACTACGTTATCAACCTGCGTCAATCATTAAAAACCCGGACGTAATTTATTACGCCCCAAATGTGGTCGCAAATTATCGCTGACAAACGGGTAGAGATTTACATGCAAAAAGGCAATTACAAAAGGCTCACCTTGATTAATAGCTGTAGCCAGCTCGTTTCTTCCAGCCGAAAAATTATCACTAACGTCTTCAAGTAGATTAGGGTGCGTGGAGCTCCGTTTCTTTAGTTTTGTTTCTTGCGGCGAAATGTTACAACCTACAGATTTGGAACCGACGATAATAAGGTAATTAACAGGAAAGTACGAGGGAGTTAAGGTGAACTTAGCTGCACTAACATGCACTCGCATTTAATACGACGATATCGTTCGGTAGTTGCAGGTAAGTTTTGTTTAAAACGCGGCGCCTCTCCAATGAACTTGTCGTTATCCCCACCATAAAAATCTTTCTCATTAGTTAGTGCGATTACCCCACATTCCTTCGACGTGAAAAAATTAGCGTTGAAACAAATGCATCGATAAATTAAAGGTTTTCGACCTCGGTTCACATGAACCCAGAAACCACAAATTTTACACTTAGTAACCTAATTAAATTAATGATAAAAAAATCTTTCCCCTTTTTGAATTATAAAATTCCACATGCCTAAGGGCGGCAGTCAAAAGGCGTAACAACTATTAGATTATTCAAAACAATTCCTAAAGGTTACAGCATCTAGGAAAGACTACAGAATCAATAAGAAAACATACTCAAAATATTATACGCGTTTAAATGACTACTTAGAATAATTAATCAAAAACAAGGTTTTTGATGTTTTGTTACGTGCCAAAGTGGCACTAAACATTGTTTTAGTTTAATTTTGATGTGCGGAAGTTTCGCGCCACAAATTCAAAAGACTTGGCGTATATTTCCGTCACGTCAGAGTGCGTTTGCGCGAGATCGCGCAGGAACTTCGCGCCGACGCGTGAAAGAACAAAAGGGGGAGAAGTGTTTCCGTGAGACTCGGTAACGTGGCTTTTTACCTCTGACCTTCGTGGAGAGCGGTTTTGTTCAGGTATCGTATCGTGCCTTTAGCTTTATCTATGTAGATCCTTGCCTTGCTTATCTGTTTATCGCCCTTATACCATGTTTCCTTATCCGTTCCCTGCATAGGTAGGTGATAAATTTGTAGCCTTGGCTGAACCGCATTCCACGCCGGAGCACCATCTTTAAACACTCCGAAGTGGAGCCCTGAGATCCAGTGGAAGCCATTTGAATGGACGTAGGCGTACCCCGGGAGGAGGCCATGCTTTGCTAGCAGCCACCATCTTTAAATTGCCTTGAAGTGGGCCCTCAGTAGCCCTGATGGACTTTAACAGAAGCCAACTTTAACCCAGGGACATATTCATGTGAGTATTTTGCGGTATAAACTATTGTCTTAAATTTATATTTTCCGATAATGGCGTATTAAATTTGTGCATTGGTGACGTCATTGACAGATGGGCGCGCCGAAATCTGTACAAAGAATAGCGTTACCAACCGCCCGTGGCGTCGCTTTTTCCGCGCTTGCGCGATGTATTTATCGACTTTTAAATTGTGAGAATTTAAACCTTTAAATTGTGCAAATATGATTTAAACCGTAAGAATTTGGCGCCCAACGTGGGACTAGGATCTATTCTATTTATTATACTAGTTATATCATCTAAAGATAGTTTAATTTCAGATACATTATGAGGCCAATCGGAAACGATTTTCTTTAAAATAGGGACGCCTTTCATTTCCTGGGCTAAAATGGCTCTAAGTTGTGATCGTCTATCATTTTGATTAGGGGCAGGGGTAATATTTCTACACTCAATCTCGTAAATGAGCTCGAGGGACTTAAGATGTGAAATATTCATCTTGAATTTATATTTGAGACACGATATATATAAGATATACAATACTGAGAAAATTCAGAAGATAATAAACGGTAGAGCTACTTCAAGTCAGTACGATAAAGATATTTAAGGGTAAAAACTTCTTATAAAAAGCATTCGTAAGGTATAATATTCAAATATAATCACGCTAAGTATCCAAAACACTAAAGAAACACGTTTAGAACAGTACGAGGGCAAGATTAGTGTTTAATCAAAGAAATATATCATTGATAAACTACAAAAGACACTCCAAATTATAAAAAATGTAGGTAATGTTTTATTTAACAAATACAACAAGATCCCGTTAATCTAGCATTTTCAAAAGATATTCTAAAGGGGCAATTCACTACAATAAACGTTTTTAAACATAAGGTTTCTTTAAAAGTGAGTTCGAATATCATAATCAAACACGTAAATGACTAAGACACTTTTTTTTTAGTGTAAACACAAGATAATTTAGGTACAGTTTTTTTTTAAAAAAACAAGCAAGGGTTATGTTTTAATTTAATGTAAAGTAGATAACTTCATAATAAACCGTGTTTAAGACATAAAATTAGTTAAATGCTTATTTATTTATGTGTACTCACGTGTAAAAAGTAGGGTTAAGGGATTGATCTTTACTAAAAGCTTATATATGCATCCAAAAACAAACTATTGCTCAACAATATAACTGGAGTCCACAAACACATCCCACATTCCATAATTAAACTAACATTATATTTAAAAAATATTTTATAAGAACAACTAAATTTTAATTTCAAAATGGCGGTATACCTCCAATTGCCATAACAATTATTTTTGACATCTCTGAAATGTGGTGTATTCTAAAACACGAAAATAAGATTCAAGGTTAACAGATAGTAGATAATTGATTTTTTTTAGTGAAAAAGCTATAAATAACATTAGGGAATACATTGTATAGTCATAAAAACAAAAGAAAAACTCCTATGGCCATTTTCCCACGTTGAAGGCGCCAAATTCTTACGGTTTAAAATTCAAATTCTTACACTTAAAAGTTCATAAATACATCGCGCAAGCGCGGAAAAAGCGACGCCACGGGCGGTTGGTAACGCTAATCTTTGTACAGATTTCGGCGCGCCCATCTGTCAATGACGTCACCAATGCACAAATTTAATGCGCCATTATCGGAAAATATAAATTTAAGACAATAGTTTATACCGCAAAATACTCACATGAATATGTCCCTGGGTTAAAGTTGGCTTCTGTTGAAGTCCATCAGGGCTACTGAGGGCCCCTTCAAGGCAATTTAAAGATGGTGGCTGCTAGCAGAGCATGGCCTCCTCCCGGGGTACGCCTACGTCTATTCAAATGGCTTCCACTGGATCTCAAGGCTCCACTCCGGAGTGTTTAAAGATGGTGCTCCGGCGTGGAATGCGGTTCAGCCAAGGCTACAAATTTATCACCTACCTATGCAGGGAACGGATAAGGAAACATGGTATAAGGGCGATAAACAGATAAGCAAGGCAAGGATCTACATAGATAAAGCTAAAGGCACGATACGATACCTGAACAAAACCGCTCTCCACGAAGGTCAGAGGTAAAAAACCACGTTACCGAGTCTCACGGAAACACTTCTACCCTACTTTTGTTCTTTCACGCGTCGGCGCGAAGTTCCCGCGCGATCTCGCGCAAACGCACTCTGACGTGACGGAAATATACGCCAAGTCTTTTGAATTTGTGGCGCGAAACTTCCGCACATCAAAATTAAACTAAAACAATGTTTAGTGCCACTTTGGCACGTAACAGTTTATGACACAATTTCAAACTGAAGTTCACAAACGCTTACAGGTTACAATATCAATTAAATAAGTATTTTGGAACATTTAGGTATTTAATAATTACTAATACTTAACACAACTAACACTTATATAGACGAGTACAATTAATACCATGGGAAGTGTAAGTGCTGTGTCTTTGTTGTTGGTGCAGTTGTAATGTTCAATGCCGAGATGACTGGGAAACTTCAGATGCTTTTAAACTGATATCAGCAGGTTAATCAAACTGTTTCAAATTGGGTACAATTTTTTCGATGCCAAATCACTTTCAAAGTATACAAAAGTCGACATGATACTGACTTGGATTTAAATTACTGTTGTAATTGATACAAATGTATTATCATATGCTAGAAGTACTTGTAAAACACAGAAATGGGTAGGTTCTATACCATAATCTCTATTTGATCCGCACACACGCCGGTTATGGGATCGACGACTTTAAAGTGGTGGTTAACCGTTTCATCTGTACATCCCTATTCGATTAGACCCCGATGTGCACGCCACTCATCCTCCAGATTGTGACGCCTGGGACGCAACGGTTAGTCACATAAACTACATACCTTTTCTTGGTTGCCGTGCCATATATTCCAGAAACCTCGTTTATTTGTACGATGTGTCCAGGACCACCTACTCAAACTAAATCTTATTGCTGGATCAATTTTCATGAAAGTGATGATTTTGTTGAACAATGCTTTTCTTAGTTGCCGTAACAAGATCCATTGTAATATACACCGATGATGTGAGGCACCAGCACCAAAGAAGTTGAAAAAAAAGTGCTCATGAATAAGCGGCATTTTAAAAAATATGTATTATGTAAAATACTTTGACTCATTTGGTGTCGTGGGCATCGGTAACGCAGAGTTGTTATTTTGCACTAATGCCAGACGTGCTCTGCGTCTAGCTTCGCAGCAACGGAAATTACTTTGAATTAGGTGCAAATCAGGTAAATCTTTAATTACAGAGGCATTGTTTCAATTGAAAATCTTTGATTTCGCGGAATTCTATGATTTGCGGTATAACAGTTTGTGCTGACAAACACAAACACACTTTTGAATCGAACAAATTTTAATACTAGTTTTATTAAGTAAAATCATGTACTTGGAGAATATACCAGAACTCTACACCACAATGCAGTTCAAGGAGGTGAAATAGTAAGAATATCCACATGATTGCTTATCGAAGGAAAATGATTCAATACAACCTCACTAACTTCTACGTGATTGATCAACATGGCCATACACACCTCCTCATTTTTTAAAAGTACTTCAAAACTGGCCAAAATCCCAGAAACTTATTAGGTTTTTTTAAAAATTTGTTTTTAAATTGACCCACATCCTATTTTTTCATATCTATTTGACAGCTCTGGAGAATCACACGGTCCCCAACAATTTCTTCAGAATGTATTAAATACGAATCATCATTAGGTCTTAGGTCTTTGAACTGGTTAAACGCGTACCTCATTGCTTCTTATTCCGTACTAACCTACACGTTTCCTTCAAATTTACACAGTCTGCATCTTTCACTATCTGTGTGCAATAGTCTGATCTAGGTGTACTTCCTTTTTTCTATTTCTGTTTGTAATATATCCCGCACTAGCCCCCAAAAATGCCTCACTGCCTTTCTATTTTTTCTATTTTTTTCCACAGATATTTTTATTCCCTTACTATTTCTATAACCTCTTTATTATTAATTTTGTTTGTCTATGCTATCATCTTCATACATCTGAAGCACAACATTCCAAAAGGGTTATAACGCTTTTTCTGCTTGTTTCTCCTACTGTCCCTATTTCATAGACATACTGTGCTGTGCTCCACACATATGCTTGCAACAAGTTTCTCCTTGTTTCTATGTTTGTCGTCTTTGAACACAGCCGCTGCTCTTTCTTGTTAAATGCAATTCGCTTCCCCTTCTATTGTTTACAAATATATACCCTATTTCCTCAATATTCAGTAGTATATGAAGGGGACGTCCAAGGTCCCGGGTTCGAATCCCGATACGGTCTGCTTGAAAAATGTTAGGCTAGCATTTTTCACAAAAATACATCCTCGTTTGGATGAGAAGTAAAATGAAGGTCCCGTGTGTGAGTGTTGTCACGCATGTTAAAGATCCCTACCTTGCTTGGAACAGCAAAGGTTCGGCAAAATTCCAAATTTTCTAAGTAAAAAAAACTTGCTTCCTGGCCAATGTAGTACCCTCGGGTGCACCATTGGAAAATTGTTTGTAGGGATATGTGAAGGAGGTTAAGCAGTCTGTGGCTACCAAGGATCCTCCAACACTTAGACATTTGCTGAATTAATAGTTTTTCAGTAAATCCTTTCGCACAATTAACATTAGTTGAGAGTATTGCAAAATCAATACCTGTAGTTGCTTATAATAATCATCAAGTTTATATACAGTTATTTTTTTCGTCATTAGGTTTTCCATATTCGAATTGGTTTGCTACGTACAGTGACGTACTTAAAAAACCCAAAGCAAAAGAAAAAGTATGACCGGACTCAGTCGGCGAGTGGGCGGGGTATTATACATATTAGCACGTAAAGGAAAGCTTGAAAAAAAATTTAAAAAAATATACACTCACTCATTCACACTCAGAACAAAACATACAAAGAAAGAAAAGAGAACTTATAATTAAACAAAATATTTACAGAACGCAGTATTCCCAAATTCAACAAAAAAATCAATGTCCCCAATTTACATATACATCATGGGAAACCCCCAAACAGCCAAAAAAAATTACTCATGAAAATGGCGAGCTGTAGTTTTTAAGTAAATACCCTCTGACATTGTTTAGTAAAAAAGAACCAAACGCAACCCTAAAAACCACAGCTCTAGATCATCGTAAATACAAACTTAACCTATAGTTACAATTATAATGGCAACAACGTTTTCACACAAGCCAGCAAGTCTGTAAACCATTTTTACGTTAACAAGTAGTGTATTTTTAGTTATTTAAAAACAAATAGTACTGCATTAATATAATGCCAATAAATACCAAAATAGGGCAATAATTTTTGTGTAGATTAATTAAATTTAAAAATGCATGATACTTGAACGGTAAAAGCCCAGGCGATCTGGTTCCAAAGTAAGCAGCAAGAGAAAACAAAAAAAAACACCCTCGAGTTGCTGACGTCGGGGCTGAGTTAGTTGCTGGTCCACGTCAGCGAGTAGGTGGGCCTACGCCCAGGAAGAACGCGTTTGGCTTCCCATTACAACAAGAAGCGCAACTCAAGGGATTAGCGTGTCCCTCCGCAGAAAGCTAGAATAATTACGAACAATAAATTAATTCATTGAAGCCGAAAAGTACCGTTTTATAAAAACCCTAAATACTTACCACGCCACATTGCGTGCACTAAATTTGCATAACGAAAAACGGAAGGAAGCAAAACAGGACGGATATTTTCGTGTTGCTATTCGAACAGAAAATGAATATCAAATTTGTTTAAATAAAGCACAAAGCTCAAAGTAATCTTGTTGTTAAGGAAATAAAACAGGAAAATCCGAGTTTATTGAAATAATATGCAGCTTTTATTCGACGAATTCTTTCAAAGGGAAAACACATAAGCATTAATTATCGGATACTTGCAAAGACGTTCTGGCCTATCTAAATTATGGTGTAAATTCCACGTTAAGGAATTCTTAGAAAGAATATTTATTTTTAATGAGCAGAAAGTTTTTATCAAGTAAAATATATAGGATATATATTATTAATTACAATACAATTTTAAACACGTGAAAGGGTCATTTTAATTTACGGAATTAATTTTCATGTTTAACGCCAAAGGGTTTTAAGTTAAAAATTATTGAACATAAACTAACCAATTATTTCCGAAAATGAACGTAACAGGTTGGATGCGTACATCCATTGATTTCTATGCATTTTCCTGAAATTCACACAACCTGCATCTTTCACTATCTGTGTGCAATAGTCTAACCTAGGTCTACCTCTACCTCTCTTTTTTCCTATCTCTGCTTTTAATATATTCCGCACTATTCCCTCGTGCTTTAGTATGTGTTTTCCACATATTTCTTTCTTCACCTACCATTTTTAGTACCTCATGTTCTTAACTTTGTCTGTCCATGATATATCTTCATCATACGTCTGTAGCACCATATTTCAAAGGCTGCTAAGTTACCCCAGCACTTGAACATTTGCCGATTTACTATTTTTTCCAATATATCTTCGAACAGTCAACATTAGTTGCAGATATTTCACAACCAACACTTGTAGTTGTTTATAATGATCCTCAGATTTATCTGCACTTATTTTTTCGTCATTAGGTTTTCCGCCTCAAAACTGGTTGGACACGTGCCTCCACTTATTTATATTCTGAGTTAGCTTACACACTTCCCTGAAATTTCCATCATCATATTGTTTTCAACCTTACTTAAGGTCGGTTCGACGCAGCTCTAATTTCTTTTCTAATCTGTGCTAATCTAAAAAGTTCTACATACCCTTCACAACCTCAATTTCTAATAATTTGACTAATATAGTTTGGTCTAGGTCTTCCTATATCCTTTTATCTTTTTCCTATCCATCTGACTTTACATAGATATTAGCAACATGATGGTTGTTAAAGAACTCTAACATGTTTACATGTTTACCATTTATAAGGAAATGAAATATAACCTTCAAAAAGGAAAAGTGTTAAAATATATGTTATGGTAAGGCTTAAGCAACGAAACGCTACCCACATGCCAGACCGCTACCTAATTGTGAGTTATGTCATGGTGACGTTTATTAAATTATATGTTATGGTAAGGCTTAAGCAACGAATCGCTACCAACATGCCAGACCGCTAACTAATTGTGAGTTATGTCCTGGTGACATTTAGTTAACTGATTTTTATTTTTTTTTGTTTTGTTTTCGAACTTACTTAAAGTCGGTTTGACGCAGCTCTAAATTCTTTTCTATTCTGAGCTAGTCTAAAAAGGTCTACATACCCTTCACAACCTAAATCTCTAATAATTTGACTATTATATCTTTGTCTAGGCCTTCCTACTCTATTTTTATTTGGTAGTCTATAATCTAAGACTTTACTAAATAGTCCCTCATGTCTTAACTGGTGCCCTATCATTCTATCTCTCCTGACCTTCAATTGTTTCCACATACAGGGATCCTCACCTATCCTTCTATAAACTTCCTCGTTTGTTACTCTATCTGTCCAACTAATCTTTAACATTCTCCTATAACACCAAGTTTCAAAAGCTTCTATCTTTTCTTATCTACTTCTTTAATTGTCCAAGCCTCACTACCGTATAGTAGAACGCTCCATACGTACGACTTTAAGAAACTTTTTCTATTATCTAAACTAATACTATTAGCTATTAGTAAGTCTTTCTTTTTTAAAAACATTTTTCTAGCTTGAGCTATTCTAGCTACTATATCCCTTCTGCTACGTCCATCCTCTGTAATTATACTACCTAAATAGCAAAATTCATGCACCTCGTTTAACTCGGTATTACCTATTTTTAATTTTGGTTTAGAACTAGGCTGTAACTCACTTGTCATTATCTTTGTCTTTACTGAGTTAATTCTCATACTATAGTTACTCCGTAGTATCTCATCTAAAATATTTAAAAACTCTCCTAACTCTTTTCTAGACTCTGCTATAATGGCTATATCATCTGCAAAACGTAACATGTCTATTTTCTGTCCCTGTACACTAATACCTATCTCTTTTCTCTTTCTGGCTAAGTTTAAAGCTTCCTCAATATAAACATTAAAATCAAGGAGACAGTATACAACCCTGTCTAACACCATTTCTAATCTTAGCTTCCTTTTCTATTTCATCAAATCTAATTACTACGCTTTGGTTTTATATAGACTGTAAATAATTTTCTATCCCTATGAGAGATTCCTATTTTTGCAAAACCCTGAACATAACAATCCAATTAACCCTATCAAATGCTTTTTCTAAATCTACAAAAGCGAAATGAGTCTTTTATTTTTTGTAACCTTTTTCGATAATTACCCTAATCATTAGTATCGGTTCTCTAGTCCCTCTGTCTTTACGAAAACCATATTGGTCTTCGCCTAAATAATTCTCAGTCAAAGCTTCTACTCTATTTTAATTATTATTGCTAGTATTTTGGAAGCATGAGAAGTTAAACTAACTGTTCTAAAATTCTCACACCTATCAGCTCCTGACTTTTTGGGATTGGGATAATAATATTTTTTCGAAATCTATTGGAACCTCACCTGTGTCATATATTACATTTATTAGTTCATATAATCTGTCTAAAGTTTTCTGACTTGCATATTTTATTAATTCTGCGGGAATATCGTCTATCCCTGGCGCTTTATTTAATTTAAGATTCCGAACAGCTCTATCAAATTCCTCTCTTAATATTGAGAACCCTATTTCTACATCCTCTTCTTGGTCGTTCTCTAACTCATCCATATCGTCTCCTTATATAAATCTTCTAAATATCTTTTCCATCTATCAGCTACCTCAACTTTATTTATTAGAAGCTCATTATTCTCGTCTCTAATACCATTATATTTTTCCTATCTTCCCAAAAACTTTTAACTGCTCTGTAAGCCCTGTCTGTCTTACCTACTCTCAAATCATCTTGTATTCCCTCCATCCATTTATTTCTAGCTTTTCTACACTCTTGTACTATCTTATTTCTAACTGTATTATATTTTTGCTTATTTTCACTATCCACTTCTCTGAAAGGTTTAAGCTTTCTTCTATTCTCTATTAAATCTAATATCTCCTTTGTTACTCAGGGTTTTCTCGCTTCTATTTTTTTCTTACCTATAGTCAGTTTTATTTCTTTCCATCTATTTTCTACGCTCCCTCCTACAGCTATCTCTTTGCTCTTATTATCTAATACTTGTTTATATTCCTCTTTTACCCTACTATCATTAAGCTTACCTAGATCCCATCCCTCTCTTTTAACCTTTCTCAATTTTTTTAATTTTAGTTTACACTTCATTTTAACTAAGTTATGATCGCTATCTATGTCACACCCTGGATAACTAAGACAGTTTTAACTTGGTTTCTAAACCTTTGTTTAACTAAAATATAATCTATTTGGTACCTAGCCCTATCACCTGGGGCTTTCCAGGTATATCTTCTCTTAACATGTTGTTCGAATAGGGTGTTTACAGTTACTAATCTATGTTCCTGGCAAAACTCAACTAATCTTTCTCCTCTATCATTTCGTCTGCCATACCCAAATTTTCCTACCATTTTTCCCTCACTACCTTCTCCCACTGACGCATTAAAATCGCCCATAACTATTAAATTCTCATCTCCTTTTACTTTTCTCACTATACTATTTATATCCTCGTATACCTTTTCTACTTCCTCATCCTCGTACTGAGTTGTTGGCATGTAAACCTGTACTAAAACAGTGTCTGTGGGTTTTGTACTCAATCTAACCATAATTATTCTATCACTAAATTGTAAGTACTCTTTAACTTTATGCCCTAATCTTTTACCTAACACTATTCCTACGCCTGCCTGTCCATTAGTTGAAGAAGTTGTAATTATTCTATAATTATCTTTCCAAAAGTCATTACTATCTGGCCATCTCACCTCACTAATACCTAAAATGTCCAGCTTTCCTTTGCTTCTTTCGACTAATAAATTCGTTAACTTATCTACTCTGAGTAATGACCTTACATTCCAAGTCCCTATCACTAAATCAAACTGTTGCTTTATATTCTTACGATGACGAGCCCCAAGTACCCCCTCCCGGAGATCCGAATGAGGGAGTATTTTACCTCCGGACAAGAATTTTACTTGTGAGCTCTCCATCATATATATTTCGTGTTTTAGGCCACGCACACATGGGAAATATTGTGGTAGGCTCCCATATCTTTCCACAACGCAGTTTTTAAAGATTTTAGCAAAAAGCAGTATCCGTCACGGCCAACCCCCAATAAGCTTGTAAATTATTGAGGATCGCCCGAGACCAACCGACCCTCCTCCAATATCTTTTAGCCAGCAAGGCTGCTGCCCCTTGCTGCGCCTTTTAATCGCCTTTTACGATAAGCAGGCTTACTATAGTAGTATTCTTTATCCCCCACACAGCCATTATACAGCTCGGTTCCCCTTCTATTGTTTTCTAATTATATGCCCTATTTCACTGAGATTCAGTGGTATGTGAAGCGGTTAATCAGCTTGTGGCTGCCAAGATCCCCCAACACTTAGACATTTCCCAAATTAATAGTTTTCCAGTAAATCCTTTCACACAATTAATACTATTCAAGAATATTGCACAGCCAATACGTGTAGTTTCTTATAATAATCATCATGTTTAAGTACAGTTATTTTTTTCGTCATTAGTTTATTCATCTTGGGACTGGTTGCATGCGTACCTCTATTGATTTCTATTCTGAGCTAGCCTACACACTTCCCTGAAATTCCTACAGCCTACATATTTCACTATCTGTGTGCAATAGTCTAACCTAGGTCTATCTCTACGTCTCTTTACGTCTACCTCTCTTTTTTTTTATCTCTTCTTCTAATATATTCCGCACTATTCCCTCATGTCGTAGTATGTGACCTATCATTCTATCTCTCCTATTTTTCTGTTTTCCACATATTTCTTCCCTAACCCCTAGTACATCTTCGTTCTTAACTTTGTCTGTCCATGATATCTTTATCATACGTCTGTAGCACCACATTTTAAAGGCTTCTACATTTTTCTTGTCCGCTTTTCCTACTGTCCAGGCTTCACAGCCGTACCGTGCTGTGCTCCACACATTTGTTTTAAACAATCATTTCCTTGTTTCCATGTTTGTGGTCTTTGAGCACAGTAGTTGCTTTTTCTTGTTAAATGTAGCACGACCTTGTGCTAATCTTTGTTTTATATCTCTTGCGCCTTTCCCATCTTGCGTTATTTGGCTTCCTAGATAGCAGAAATCCTTAACCGCATGTAAGTTCTTGTTACCTATTTGTATTCTTGTTTTTAATTTATTTTCCTCTCCTTTGTATACTAGTACTTTAGCTTTATTTTTGTTAATTTTCATACCGTATCTCTCTGCTAGAACCGTTTCCATTTCATTAAGAGCAGCTTCTAACTGTTCCTTGCTGGATGCTAATACCGCTATATTATCTGCAAATCTAAGCATATCAATTTTTTGTCCCTGCTTGGTAATTCCAAATGTTTTCCTGCATTTGACAGTATTCATTACCTCTTCAATGTACAAGTTAAAAATTAATGGGGATAGGCACATCCCTGTCTCACCCGTTTCCTAATGTTTACTTCTTTATGTTCCTGTTCCAATTCTGTTTGTTCTTTGTATAAGCTATGTACTATTCGTCTATCCCTATAACTCATTCCAACCTTTTTGAGTATTTTCAACATCTTTCTCTATTTTTCATTGTCGAATGCTTTTTCCAACTCTACAAACCCTATATACACGCTTTCCCCTTTTTCTATTGTATTGTCCATTAGCACCTTCATAGCTAAATAGCCTCTTGTATTCCCCTGTTTCGCCTAAACCCACATTGAACTTCTCCTAGTATTTCTTCTGCTCGTTTTTCCATTCGTCTTTGTACAATTATAGTTAATATTTTTGACACGAGTGCTGTCAAATTTATTGTTCGAAAATTTTCACATCTATCCGCGCCTTTCTTTTTTGGTACAGTGACTATGATGTTACGTTTGAAATCTTTGGGTATCTCGCTTGTCTCATACATATAGCTTACAAGTTGGAAGAGACGTTCTGTTACTGCTTGTCCAGCGGCTTTTAGAGTTTCTACTTGCACCTTATCTGTACCCGGCGATTTACCATTTTTCAGGCCGTTTAATGCTAATTCAAACTCATCTCTAAGTATAGGATATCCCAAGTCATGATTTTCAATGTCTGATTCCTGTTCTAATGCAGTTAGTTCCTCTCCTGCATATAAATTCTCTATATACTACTGCCATCTAACCATTTTTTCTACATTTTCTATAATGAAGTTTCATCCCGCATCCTTTATATTTTTGCTATACAATTTTATATCCCTAAAATGATTCTAATTAGTTTGTATGCTTCATCTGTCTTTCCTATTTCCATCTTAGTTTGTGAAAAATGCTCGCCTAACATTTTGCAAGCGGACCGTGTCGGGATTTGAACCCAGGACCTTGGACGTAATAGTCACATACATACCACTACGCCACGAAGCCGCCTCCCCCATCACAACTGAATGTCGGAGAAATGGGGTATATAATTGTAAAACAATAGAAGGGGACCGAACTGATTCTAACAAATAAGAACAGCGTCCATGATCAAAGACAATAAGTATAGAAACAAGAAGAAAAATGTTGAATGCATATGTGTGGAGCACAGCACAGTATGTCTATATAATACAGGCAATAGGAAAAGCAGACAGAAAAACTGTAGCAGACTTTTGAAATGTTGTGCTACAGATGTATCAAGATGATAGCATGGAAAGACAAAGTTAATAACAAATAGGACTATAGAAAGAGTAGGGGAATAAAGATATCTGTGGAATAAAATAGGAGAAATTGACCGGCAGAATACGTTTCAAGGCATTTTTGGGGAATAGTATGGGATATATTACAAGCAGCGATAGGAAAAAGGAGGTAGATGTAGACCTAGATCCGATAGTGATAGATGCAGACTATGCAAATTTTAGGCAATTCTGTAGGTTAGTTCAGAATAGGAAACAATGAGGGTACGCGTCTAACCAGTTTCAGGACTGAAGACATAATGATGATGAATGTTTAATAAAATGAATTTGGTTACATTTTTATTTCCTTTCCTTCGTTTTACAATTATGAGAAGAGAACTGTCGTCATTACTATCGTGAGATTAATAAATATTTTATTTCTTTTGATTCTGAAATAGCTAAGATTAGTCCTTGCGTGTTACCTTAACTTTCTGCAAGTTTACTACATTTTAATTATGCTTGCTAAAATAACATAAACTTTACGGTATTGTAATTGATGTAACAACAGGTTTCACGCAACAATTAATTAGCAAATTTTAATAAACATAAATCTACTTTCTCTACCAACATTATCATAATTTTAATAAAGTGAAACCCTCCCGTTTCACACCATTGCCGCTTGCGTATTAATGTACGAAGGAAGGTAACCTGGATTCCTGCTAATCATTACAGTATATCAGCAAATTATTGCAGAAATAACTTATTTCTGAGAACAGTACTGATAATAAATCTCAGTTAAAGCACGATTTAGATTTCACATGTATGAAAAAAATTAACATTTGAGTTCTTGTAGATGTAACAAAACCAAAGGTGCTTGTTAAGACAATTGAACCGATGCCTGAAACTATAAGGGAATGCGGGATTAAATTAACAAGATCATCTCGGCCCCAGTCCACACCAAATTATTTTATTTTCTGTATAGCATCTGCTTGCAACAACATTGCGCCACATAGCACCACAAGACTAGTACCCAAAAACTATGTCAGGTATTACAGTTCAAAGTTTGGGTAAGGTGATGCCAGCTCCATCTACACTTTTTTTCAAATTTTTTTCTTGCACCTGATAGCATTAACATTGCACCACATAGCACTACCATTCTCACAGCTAGCACCCAAAAATTAGTGTAGATATAGCAATTAAAATATTAGGATCCTAAGCTACGACAGTCCCCCCCTACATTTTTTGAAATTTTTCCACTTGCAACAGCTAGAACTAATATAGCACTACAAAGCACCACCAGTTCCATAGCTAGCACTCAAAAAATAACGTAGATATAGCAGCTTAAAGTTTATGCCCTTAGGCGATGTGAACCCCAATCCACTTTTTTTAATTTGTTTTTTTGCACTTGCTAATACTAACAGCACCGTATAGCACCACCAATAGTGTAGTAAGCACCCAAAAAATGACGTGGATATAACAGTTTAGTTTAATTTTTTTCCTTGCACCTGCTGGTACATCAGCCCCCACACTTTTTTGAAACTTTTCCTCTTACAGCTGTTAGAACTAATATAGCACTACATAGCACCACCAGTGCCATAACTATCACTCAAAAAATGGCGTAGATATAGCAGCTTAAAGTTTATGCCCTTAAGCGATGTCAACCCCAATCCACTTTTTTTAATTTGTTTTTTTTGCAATTGCTAGTACTAACATAGCACCGTATAGCACCACTAATAGTATAGTTGGCACCCAAAAAATGGCGTAGATATAACAGTTTAGAGTTTAATTTTTTTCTTGCACCTGCTAGTACGCTAGCCTCCCACCCACTTTTTTAAAAATTTTCCTCTTGCAACTGTTAGAACTGATATACAGTACATAGCACCACCAGTCCCATAACTAGCACTCAAAAAATGACGTAGATATAGCAGCTTAAAGTTTATGGCCTTAGGCGATAGCCCTCCACTCCACTTTTTTAATTTTCTTTTCTTACACCTGCTAGTACTAATATAGTACCGCATAGCACCACAGATCGTACTTTAGAAAACATTATATTTAATTCAGGTCTAGAAAATACAAAATAAAATAATACATTTTGCCATTCACTTAATGGAAAAAAATTCTGAAAGATGTTGTTTGGGAGTTGGTAGAACTTGTTCTATCCCACGCAATTTTAAACCGCTCTGGCTTTATCATCTTTCCCAACCTAGCTGTCTATTCAATTTTTACTGCTATGCGGAGGCATAATGTTTCTGGCGAAGTTCTAGCGTGGGTGGGGGGAGGGGGTGAAGCTGGCAATAAATTTCAAAAAAGTGTGTGTGTGTGTGAGGGAGGCTGATGTACTAGCAGGTGCAAGAAAAAACTACAGATGCAAGAACAAAAATTAAAAAAAGTGGAGTGGTGGGCTGGCATCACCTAAGGGCATAAACTTTAAACTGCTATATCTACGTAATTTTTTTAGTTCTAGCTACGGAACTGGTGGTGCTCTGTAGTGCTATGTTAGTTCTAACAGGTGCAAGAGGAAAAATTTGAAAAAATATAGGGGGAGGGGCTGACGCTGCCTAGGACCCTAAACTTTAAATTGCTATATCTATGCCAATTTTTGGGTGTTAGCTGTGAGAATAGTGGTGCTATGTGGCGCCATGTTAGTGCCATCAGGTACAAGAGAAAAATTTGAAAAAAGTGTAGTGGGGGGGAGCTGGCATCATCTTAGTCCCCCCAAACTTTAAACTGTAATAACTGACATAGTTTTTGGGTACTAGTCTTGTGGTACTATGTGGTGCAATGTTGTTATAATCAGATGCTATACAGAAAATAAAATAATTTGGTGATGGCGAGGCAAGGTGATCTTGCCGATTAAATTAGTGGTTAACAGCATGTGGATTTTTTTTTTCTTATTCCAATATATTATAGGAATATGCATTGATATTCCTTTAAATTCAAATAAAAATAGGGTTTAATAATGTCCTTTTAAATGCTTGCAAATGTCCCAATACCTGACAGGCAAAATTGAAGATTCGCCAATAGCTGACATGTGTGATAATCCTTATATCCTGAAAGAAAGTACAAATGACTACATTTTGAAACATTAATTGCTGTATTTTTATTGTTATGAAAATAAAAAATTATTGTATAATATATTATGTACATAACATAGGAACTACTTAGTTGACTAACTTTAATGTAAAATTATTTTGTAAAGTCTAGATATTCCTCCATTCTTTTCAACAAAGACACCTCTTTTGTTAATTTCGGTTGGAGCTAAAATAATTTGAATTATATCAGAGTTTTTAATACCACAGCAAATCTGGTGGAGTTGGCCATTTCCAACCGTTGATACCACTTTTCTTCATTACCGACACAAGAAGCTTATTCGACTTGCTACGTACCATGACGTAGCCGGAAGAAAACGTAAATATACCAGGCTAACTACCAATGGCGGAGAGGGAGGGTTCCTAGCAACACAAAAATAATACATCGCCAACGATTTTCTATTTACAATAAAAAAACACAAATATAGAAATTTCTATCGAAACAGCAACACAAAATTAACTAAGGTTACTATTTAATAAAACATGTTACTCTATGGACAAATTCACTAATTGTTCCATGAAGTGCGCAATTCCTAGTTAACATGCAATAAACTTAATCAATACCAAAAAGAATAACGCTGATACTTTCGCATAAGCGGATGGGTTAATTAAAAAACATTAAATTTAGAAACCTTTCTAGTACGGATTTTACCATACGAACCATTTGTTATACCTCTAATCAGTAAAAAAAAGAATACTGCTGATACTTTCGTGTAAGCAGATGGGTTAAGTACCAAAAGCAAAAGCATTAAAGTTCGAAACTTTTCTAGTAAGGAGTTTACCAGAACAAACATTAGCATATCTAATTTCAAATTGGGTTTATCCCTTAGGTATATTAGAAAAGGAAAACAAGTCACATACATGTGCCGGGATACTTATCTTGTCAGCCCTAGGAAACGAATTGACACAGCATCGCCGCGGTAATCAACAACAACCATGCTACTACCGTAATTGCAACGGCGGTCTACATGCAAGAGCAGTCTATATCAAGGAATAATCGGACTACGCAACAAGCAATTTAGCCTTCAGCTAAGAGCTAAAAAAAGGAAAATCTTAGTAATATTAACAACTCAGGAGCGCTTACTGATACACACTAAATCTACACATTTGATAGAGGAGAAACGTGCATCGTTCTTGGAGTAACAGAACGAGTAGTTTTTATAAGTGCATCAACGCACAATCTGCAGAATCAAAGTTTAAAAGTTCAAAATAACACGAACTCGTTATCAAAATGCGATTGAAACTGGAAAACACGGTTTTACCGGAGAATAGTAGGATGTATTATTTCGACAAATCTATAGATGGAAAACTCACTAGAACGCAATTATACGTTATCGGAAGGTATAACGCGCTCACGGATACCTAAACAGGATCTTGACTAATTAATTGTAGCATAAACTTGTCGTTTCAAAACAAATAGATTTACGTTGAGAAATTCTTAGAAACTGTATTTATTATTAATTATGTGGAAGGATTTAACAATAGACATGAAATTTATACGAACGGATAATGAATTAACAAGGGATTTGAGTTGAAAATTATGATAAAGCAAGCTTATCTGAACAGTTACAATATATCGGGTATTGTTGGAGAATTTAATACTAGAAAAGGAATTTATGTAAATAAAATAACCAATTACTGCCGAAAATGAACGTAACAGACTTAGCCTCCAATAATCGACCAGAATAGTACAATTTTTTATAGGTAACTATCTCGTAATTGTTTTGTTCAAAGTTCTTTTCTACAACTTTATCAGCATTATTTTTGTTTCCTTTAATATCAATGTTAGTATTCGACTTTGATGATGCAACATTTTCTGGATTTAATGTACTTGTCTTTTTGGACTCTTGTTTTATACAAGTTTTCTTGCTAGATTCCTTTTGTTGTAACTGTTCATTTCCCTTTATTTCCATTCAAGTTTTGAGTATTTCAAAACTTGCTTCTTCTGTGCGATTTGCATATGATACTGTTGCCATTGTTCAGAAGACAGTTTAATTTTTGTTTTTATATCTCACTCTTAGGAGTTTTAGGCCAATGCAAAAAGGCTTTAAACGGTAGTATAGGTGGTCCATCAGGAATGTTGTTTTTGTTTGAACTCGGATGGGGCTTTTTTAAGGATGGCATTCACGTTTTCAACCAAACAACCATAATCTTTTTTTTCGCCCAACTTCATCAACAGTGTTTTTGGTGGTAGTAGGGATATTGGCCATTGAACTCACATTTTATTTTTCAGATTTAAATGTCGCTACCTTTTCATCAGTTAGGCGTTGTTGATTTCGATCTATCTTCAAAGCTGTTTGATTTAAACATAGTTTCTGTTGTTTTATTACTACTTTTATTTTCGCCTCCTAAATTCACATCAACTTCACAGCTCAGAATTTTATTCAACCAGTCTGCTTTAAAAACATAATCAGCATTGCTTATATTCATTTCTAAACTGCTTACTTTATTACAACTTTCACAATCATTTCTATCATAATTATTTCCAAGTTTTATTGATGTAATAATTTATTTTTCGCCATTAAGATCTCTTTCTTTAGGTCGCTTCACCAACTACCAATATTCAAACAAAGACGTATATTCAACACGTCCGTTCCAAATGCCTCCACGGAATTGAAGTAACCGTAACTTGTCTTTACCGATTCGTTAGTTTAGTTCTTCTTCGGCAAACTTTTTTCTTGTAGGTTCATCATCATCATCATCATCATCATCATAGGTCTTCAGTCCTGGAACTGGTTAGACACGTACCCTAATTGTTTCCTATTTTGAACTAACCTACACATTTCTCTGAAATTTGCATAGCCTGCATCTATCACTATTTGATCTACGTCTACATCTATCTCTTTTTTCCTATCTCTGCTTGTAATATATCATACTATTCCCCAAAAATGCCTTAGAAAGTATTCTGTCCTTCTATTTCTATTTTTTTTTCGCAGATATCTTTATTCCCCTACTATTACTATAAGCTATTTGTTATTAACTTTGTCTGTCTATGGTATCATCCTCATACATCTGAAGCACAACATTTCAAAAGGCTGCTACCGTTTTCCTGTCTGCTTTTCCTACTGCCCGTATTTTATAGGCGTACTGTGCTGTGCTCCACACATATGCTTTTAACAATTTTCTTCTTGTTTCTATGTTTGTTGTCTTTGATCATAGGCGCTGTTCTTTTTTATTAGAGGCAGTTCGGTCCCTTTCTATTGTTTTACAAGTATATACCCTATTTCTCCGACATTTAGTGGTTGTGAAGGGGGCAGCCAGTTTTTCCAGCACCTGAACATTGGCCGATTTAATATTTTTTCCAATATATCTTCTCACAGTCAATATTAGTTTCAGATATTTCACAACCAACACCTGTAGTTGTTCATAATAATCATCAGATTTATCAGCGTTTATTTTTTCGTCGTTAGGTTTTCCGTCTTAAAACTGGTTGGACACGTACCTCCACTTATTTATATTCTGAGCTAACCTACACAGTTCCTGAAATTTCCACACAACCTATATTCCGCTCCGTTCCTCTTCTATTGTTTTCTAATTATATGACCTATTTCACCGAGATTCAGTGGTATATGAAGGGGGCTAAGCAGCCTGTGGCTGCCAAGAACCCCCAATTCTTAGACATTTGCCGCGTTAATAGTTTTCCAGTAAATCCTTTCACACAATTAACATTATTCGAGAATATTGGCCACCTAATACTTGTAGTTGCTTATAATAATCATCATGTTTAAGTGCACTTACTTTTTTGGTCATTAGTTTATTAATCGTGGGTCTGGTTGGATGCGTACCTCCATTGATTTCTATTCTAAGCTAGTCTACAATTTTCCTGAAATTCCTACAGCCTACATCTTTTAAAGCTAGGTTTACCTCTACTTTTTTTTTCTCCTATCTCTGTTTCTAATATATTCCCCACTATTCCCTCATGCCGTAGTATGTGGCCTATCATCTTATATCTCCTATTTTTTTACCGTTTTCCACATATTTCTTTCTTCCCCTACCGTTTCTAGTACCTCTTTATTCTTAACTTTGTCTGTCCATGATATCTTCATCATACGTCTGTAGCACCACATTTCAAAGGCTTCTACCTTTTTCTTGTCCGCCTGTCCTACTGTCCAGGCTTCACAGCCGTACAGTGCTGTGCTCCACACATATGTTTTAAGCAATCTTTTCCTTATAAATAAACAAATGGTCAAATTCCAACCAATTATTGGCGGACCTTCTAAGAAGGTACTACACCCAATGCTAATTGAGGATGTTGTATATAAATTGTTGGTTATTTTGCAAAAAAAAGAAAAGTAAAGAAAAAGAAATGCCCGTGACCAGTTTCACTGTTCTTATAGATCATCAGATAAACGCATCACTTTTTGCAAAATAACCAACAATTTATATTGATTTTCGTTTTCTATGCTCGATTTACTTTCCACATGCCGGACAATATTATTCATTATCAAATCCTTTCCTTGTTTCTATGTTTGTTGTCTTTGAACACAGTAGTTGCTTTTTCTTGTTAAGTGTTGCACGACCTTGTGCTAATTTTTGTTTTATATCTTTTGCGCTTTTCCCATCTTGCGTTATTTGGATAAGATATCCCAAGTCATCATTTTCAATGTCCGATACCTGTTCTAATGCTGTTAGTTCCTCTACTGCATATAAATTCCTTATATATTCTTCCCATCTACCTACGTTCTCTACATTTTCTATAACGACGTTTCCTCCCGCGTCCTTTATATTTTTGCTACACGGTTTTATATCCCTAAAATTTATTCTAATTAGTTTATATGCTTTATCTGTCTTTCCTATTTCCATCTTAGTTTGTACCTCTTTACGCTTTTCATCAATCCATTATTCTTTAGCTTTCCTGCATTTGCGAATAATTTCCCATTTTATAGCTTTGTATCTCTGTTTTCTTTTTTCGTCAGATTTATTTTTGTACTTTCGTCTTTCTTCTTTTAAATTCAGGATATCCTGTGTTATTCGCGGTTTCTTATTTTCTTTTTATGTATACCCCAGAATATCTCTGGCCGCCATGTCTAGGCTGGATTTAATGTTTATTCAATTCTGTTTGTACTTCCGTAATATCAAATATTTTCCCGATATCTTACAGCAATTCATTTGACTTTTTTCGTATCTTTCTTGAATATCTTTATCTTTTAGTTTCTCGAAGTGAAAGTGCCTTTTTCCGTTTCTGTTTTTCAAATTTTTAAATTTAAGTGCGGGCTTCATAATTACGATGTTGTGGTCAGTGTCTATATCTGCTTCTGGGTAGCTTCTGCAGTCCTTTACTTGATTCCTAAACCGTTGTCTAACAAGAATGTAATCTATTTAATATTTTCCTATATCTCTTGGCATCTTCCACGTATATCGTTTTTTCCTTCCCTACCCTCACCTATCATTACATTAAAATCTCCCGTAATTATTAGGTAGGTTCATCATTATTGTTTATTTTAATTTTTCATTTTCGTTTTCTTATCTGTGGAAACATTTTGTATAATTAACTGTATTTGTATCCAAAGGGCAAAGACCACACGTTCTTAATCCATTTGCTAGCATTTTTCCTGTTATTGATTTTTTAAAGCTTCATTCAGCAATAACCCAGTGTTCTTTTTTCAGTCTTTCAGCGTCATGCGCTATTCTCCACTTCAATACAGCTTCCTTCCAACAGGTTTTAAGGCTATGAATACTGCGACTTCCATAAGCTGGAGAATATGAGCGGTATTTGGGTAAAGGGCTGCTAGTATGATACCCTGGCTTGCAAAATTTGCTCAACGGTAAAGTTAAATGAGAAAAGTGGCCGCCAACAACAACAATTACAGGAAGTTGTATGCTGTTTTCTTCTAAGCAGGACTAAGATGTAATTGTAATATACATGTAAGAGGCTTCATTCGTCATCCATTCGTTATTACTTTTACCAATCGTCCAAAAACTAGGTACAGAATTGACAATGTCAACCAGAATTCTCATATATGAGAAGATTATCATCAGTCGTGCTTGGACACCAGCTGCATTTCTCATTAGCACTTATCCTATTGTAAATGGTTTTTGCGCTTAGCAAGTACCCTTCCTTTTTTTGGCCTTAAAAATAGGCAGTTTCGTCCGTATCTAAAACTGTATTGGGGCCATCAGCTACATCAAGATAATTGTTTTTCTGAAAATAGTTTGTAACTTTCAAAACCATTGCCATTGCTAAATGTTGGCCTACTTGTCGTTAGATTTTGCGAAGTTCTTTCACTAACTTTAAGATGCCTTTTTAAAAACAAATAGTACCAATGTCGACCAGGCCTGTCATTGGCAAACGAAGTATTTTCCTTTAGCTGCGTTACTATCAGCTGAACGCTATCAAGCAGGTATTCTGTATTGATAGGAAAGCCATTCTTTGCCATATGCACAAGCCACTGAATCAAATCATCTTTTTCTTGGCTGGTTAAGTAGGTAGCTGGTCCCATTTTTTTTTTGATACTTCTCTGTGTATTTATAATGTAATGTTATAGGGAGTACTTCAAATTCTGTGCGAGCAGCAGATACACTCATGCTATATTTTATGGTTTGAATTGCACGATCCATAGACTCTTCCTTATTTACTTCTAAATCCTAGAAAAAGCAATATAAGAAAATGTAGAAGAAGTGCATGCTGTAAGCCTAGGGTCAGCTTTTAGAAGAGCATAAAATAAATTGTTTGCTCTAGTTATTGTTCAAGTACCTGACACTTGCTAAATATAACAGAAATACTAGAGAAACACTAGAGAAACACTATTTATCAAATATATTTACCACTAAATACAAATACTGTTGAACTGAGGAATATTGTGCAGTTCTTAACTAAATTGCTAAGGAATTGACAGATAGCACACATCAGCCACGAACACTTAGGAATAACTGATTGTCATAAGTATAGTTTCCATTATTATCCCAGGGAAAATAGGTTGTTGTGTACAAAACTATGCACAAATGCCGCCACAGTATTATTAAAAACAGTAAACTGTTTAAAATTCTTATTATTATAAAGCAATAACTGTAAAGAGTATCAGCTTCTAGAGCAGTATCAGGCATTTGTACATTTACGTTACATGTAAAGAGAGTTTTCCAAAAATAATGTAGAAATTATGAAATATAAAGATAACAATGGCATGTGTCTAATAAAAATCTTCGACCAAGTTGCTAGTTCATATTTTGAAAAACTTGCTAATGTCCCGCTCATATGTGTTTGTCCCATGTTATAAAATAAAAACTTAGAATCTCCCCATGAATGAATATACTGAATCACCAAAAAACTTGCGACATGTTTCGGTTTCTAATTATCAAGATCCACGCTCAGACGGTACAAAAACATAAAAACATATACATTTAAAATACAATATTGTTAACAAAAAATTTATTTTGTTTTTATACCCTCGTGAACATCAGATAACAAATTGCACCTTTATATATCCTAAACCCTTACCTGATATCAAAAGGTCGAGAATTTCTTATTAACGATGAAAGTCCAAGGTAGAGTTGGATGGAAAACCGCTTGAGGAAAAGAAAAACTCTTTAGACATAAACGGCTAGTAGAGTGTTAGCTCTGGGTAGATCATGAGCTGGGGTCATGGGTTGTCAAATGACCAAAAATATGAATAATGAGCGCCACCGTATTTTTCAATACAACAACCTACAAAAATTAACTGTGCTTGTATTAGGGGAATGCGGAAACCTTATATCAACACCACTGACATAGCCATAAAACCTGAATTTCACTCTTTAAAACACTTACCAAAATCTCAAACACCAGATGTCATACAGATGTCTCGACTTGACCTGTGAACAAACAAATGTACAACATGGACACCGTTTGTGTCCTTCAAAATATTTACCTAAAATAAGATAATAGAATTTAAGTTTCAAAAGTATACACCCAGGGTATTTGTAATCATTACACACAATTTCTGATCAGGGATAACTTGTAAATTTTACTTGTATTTTAAATAATAAAAAAGTCATGCAAAAAATAGATCCTATTTGATTAAATTTCTTGATTCGTTTTACTGTAATATTTTCAACTAATAATTTTTATAGAACAGAAATATACTAATAAGGATTTGTATTCAATAACATAAAGATCTCTGAATGAATCTTTCTTAATAATTTTTATGTAAGGTTTGAGTTCTCTTAATTATTCATATTACATATTCTTCAAGTCATAGTAGCACTACTTCGACTTTAACAATGAAATTTAATTATCTAAGTTCAGATAAAATAGCATGTATCCATCTAAAGTTACTTTTACTTAATTGTTATTAAAAGAATTCCTCATGTTGATTAAAAATCAAAGTACATGACCTCAAAATAATTAAACATATTTTTAAATTAGCGTAACATGACATGTGAGGTCTAAATTGGACAGCTGAATATATGTTTTTTATATCTGACATAATATGTCACTAACAACTTTTTAGCTTAGTTAACGTCATCTGTATGTGCAATCATTCTGACAAGCAATAAATTTGTTACGTAATTCTTTCTTTCCTTAAACGATTTTTACGTGACTAAAGTTCAATCTAATATTTTCTTATTGCAATTTAACTAATATTGAAAGTGATTAAATGCTAAAAACACTCACGTGTGGAGATACTGCTGTGAACAAAAGAAATCGGACTATAACCTCAGCTGTCGGAAATTTCATGAACATCTGCATTCTGCGACGCACAAATAGAAGTCACGTGAATATTTACGAAATTATTGCTGGAATTGCGAGAACTCTTCTGAATAAAACCAGAATTTAACGAAACTAACATCTGCTTGATTTTACATCATATAAAATTTAATACTCCAAAACCAAACTAAATTTTCTTGAAATTAATTCTTTCATATTACTAATATGATAAACTTATAGGAAATTGTATATGATATTCTCATATCATGTCGTTACGTGATATTGCATTATTTGATATTGCACTAAGGGGAAAATATTAATAAAATTTATTTAAATAATTTATACCAACTGTATTAATGATGAAGGTGAGCTTCCATCTCCTTAGGCCTGCAGGGATCAACTGAACTGCTCTAGGTGGAACATACAAAAGAATACCATCACGCTAAAGCCGCTAGGAAACAACCTCCAGGCACCAAGATTCAATCATTTCTATTTCTTTTTCGGGCTGTGTTACAGGCCACGTGTTTAGACACGACCATCTTGACTTTACTACGCCGCTTATCGCAGCTTGTCTCTTAAAATGTTGATAGCAAAGTGATCAAATTGACAACTCGACGAAGCTTAGCAACGAATCTTAGATCTCAAAGGTAAAGGAGTCTATATGATATTATAAATTTTATGTAGTATTTTTATTGTACGGAATTTTACAAATTATATTTTTATATTATTGCTGTTTTATTTTATATTAATGAACGAAGTGTAACTACGAAAAAAAATACGTTACAATATAATAAAAATTACAATCAAGCTAGGTGAAAATACAGGTGGTCAGGCTTTGTGAGGAAAAATAATTAAAACATGTTATGTTCATTTTCTAATTTTTTAAATATTATTCTTTATTTACCATTAAATTATTTTTTTGTTATTGTAATTTTCTATTACCCGATTTATTCTTTGGTTCTGCAGACTAATGTTCTGCCATTATTTTATAAATTTTCTTTTCGGTTGAGCGAATTGTTGTTTATGAATGAATAATCATTCTCTCCCCCCGAATCAACGACTGCTGTTAGTCATTGCATCTTTTTTTTCTTATTTTGTGTACCAGTGATTTGCGCAGTTGTCAAGTTTTCAGTTTTGCGAGGATTACCGTGACCTAAATTTTGGTGTCCAACGTAGATACCTCGATTTCCTTACTCACCCTTTCGTCTGGATACTTAATTTTGAATTCCTTTTCGTGGTATAGAAATTCTTCATATTTATTCGTTTCATTTTAGATTACCAGATGTGTGTTTTCGCTGGTAATCTTAGTTTTTTCACTAGGAAAAAATTGAACGCTCTGGCGCCCTATTTCTTGTGTATTTCTACCTACTCTATTCTGGTACAACTTTTCGGTTTTACGTTTCTTTCCTTTCCTTTTTATTATTTCAAATGCTTGCCTAACATTTTTTAAGCGCTCCGTGTCGGGAATCGATTTGAAAACCTTGAGCTTAGTATTCACACGCGAACCACGGAGAAAACATGCTTACCGTCGATGTTAAGAATGGAATTATCTAGCGAGATTTTTGTTACTGCTTCTGATCTTAAACCCGATGACCAACCGCCATTCTCTTTGGAAGAGTGGTCGAATTGCAATGCGATTTACAGAAATTCGATCCTCCTGTGGCTACTATTCGTTCTCGTGTGGTTCATTTAACCTTCTCGTAGGAGATACTTTTTCATCCAAACAAGAGAAACTACGTACTGATCTTCGAACACAAGTCTTTACTTTGATGGACACTTCGGATTCACGCTCTTCTAGAGATTTCGAAAATTTTAGTAATCTTTGATTTCAACAACCTCATTCCGACGATGAAGTATCTTTAGCCACAACTGATTTGAATACAACGTTACGTGCTCTTTCTCGTACTTCAAATTTAAAATCAATATCTGTGTCAAAATGGAAGTAAACATTTTCTGGTGACCCTAATACACTCATGGTACATAATTTTCTGGAAAGAGTTGAAGAGTCCGTAATATTTCCGAATTTGAGTTGTTTGCGTCCGCGAGAACTAGTTCAAATCCAAATCGTTACTCTGGTACCACGGTAATCGCAACCGGTTTTTTTAATTGAAAACCATTATCTAGTTTAATATTACAGCAGTTAGAGCTTCCCGAGAAGATTCGAATCAGAAGCGACTAAAGTGGTTCAACACGCTCTCTATATTACAAATACATCTACATACGCACTTGCACGCCCTCACGCACGCATGTACGTACGCGCACGCACACATACACTCACACATGCTCAACTATTTTTTTGTTTTCTTCTCGGAACACGTACCCGTTCCACCTCTTATTCCCATTTACTTCTTCTTTTACTGATTTTGCTTGTTGTTGATCATCGCTATAGATCAGATAATCCTAATAAGGTGCTTGCACCTTGAAGGGAAGAGAAGATAAGAGAAGCGCGGCGAATCGAAGAGATCAACGGTTTCAATGAAAAATACTTACTTTTGCATTGCATTTTTGCCCCAATTTTTTCCCAGACATTTTTCTTATTAATTGATTGCTATACCTAGCATCTTCAACAGGACAGGGTATTCTTTAACGTATACAATAAATTCTTCATTGTTTGTAACGCCAGCAAATTACTTATAGAAACAATAGATAGTGAGAAAATAATGTATTAAATTTTGGTTAGTTAGACGAACTTTTAGCAGGAATGCAACCTCGAAACTGTTCGTACTGTAGTAGAGGTTGATGTAGCTTTGTCTACACGTTCTACACGGTTTTGTCCTTCTACTAATTTAAAACAAACACAAATAATAACAAAAACCCCAAGTCTTATTCACCTAACCCCAAACATAAACATCATAGTAAATAATAAACAAAACAAAAACTAAGATCTACCCTTACTTAACCAAATATGTGTGTACCTAAAAAAACGCACAATTTAAATTTATTAAGTATAGACATCCAACCAAATTAGCTTGTACATATGAATTATGCGAATACAATTGAGGTGCGTTTCCATGTTTACAATACGTTTTAAATAAGCGTGCACCAACGTAAAAGGTCTTCTTAATAATAAGTTTTACTCATTCATATTATTGCAACAGCATACAATGTATAGCAGGTGAAAAGCAAAACAAAAATTCAATAACCTGCAGGTTTTGTTAGTCATTTACAAAACCCCAAACGACCTTTTAGTGCAAAAAAATGGTTACAAGTAATTAAATGCTCCAGCGTTGAATGAAGGTCAACGCATGGCACGTTCATCTGTGAGGAAATTTTTAATTCCATGTTTTCACTCGCGTTTGCGAACCTGTTTACTCACAATCCCGGGGTTTAATATCGTCCTTAGTTATCGTATAATCAACTAGTTGCGTGTCTATTGAATTCGAAGCCCTGTAACTGAAAATGAAAAATTGTAAGCTACTATTTTTTATTATCCGTGGGTTATATTTCGTTCTCACGGATAGTGCATTTAACTGCCCGATTTTCGAGGTAAATGTAGTACTATTATGTGATCGGTCATTTGTTTACATTTGTAATATATCTTTTATGGCTGTATGAATATTGAAAGAAATCTACCATAGTAGTGGTTTCTTTAAATTCCCGTGAGTTCTTAATTCCTCTCATGGTTTAGATTTAACGCATTAATTTCTATGGCGGATTTTATTACTATTGGAGTTGTAGGGTGTGTCGATCCAATTACATGATTTAATAATTTGTTTTTTAACTCGTGTGAATGCGTACAAATAAACCTTTTCACGCCGGTTATTTACCGAGGTATATCTATGTTTTCTGAATTTAATACGAAGAGTCTAAAGTCCTGATCGTTATTAACGTTTGTATGTAATATAGTGGACGCTTTTCTGTTTATTTCTGGATCATAATTTAATTTTTCATTGAAATAACCTCGTTATTATTGCAAACTACCAAAACTTTTATAAGCTTTTTCAACTGCTTGCGTGATAGCGCACATTTAACCAACTGAAAGTAATAAATTCTTTCCTATTACCTAATGTTTGCTTAAATATCGCACTCGCGTTTCAATGACCTTTAATTTTCATGGCAGTACTTGTATTCAGTGACGCCATCTATTTGAATCTGACGTCTTTCTTCTTTTATAAGGGTTGAATTGAATTGAATATTTATATTACTTAGTCTATGATTTTAGAAGCTAGATTAGGATCATAAAGCACTGGAGAAAACAGTTGGTTCAATTGCTAATTCAAACGTTTAATGCATTCATCAGAAGACCATTAACAAACAAGAACCCTTTATAAATTGTCAAAACAGCGAATACATTTAGACTTCGAAATCTCAATAGTATGGTTCAAAAACTTTCTACAGCAATTATGTATAAAATTATATTCAATCGATGAAATAACAGTATCTTCTGCAAGATGTGTAGGTGTGTCATTTGTCTAGAACGATAATTTACGTAAACCGTATTGAATAATAGCATTGCATAATATTCGTTGCAATGCAACCTAACATTAAATTGCAATTAAACAATTAACGGTGTATCACCTAATGTTAACAAACTCGAGAAAACCGTATATTTAGTTAAATGGAGGTGTGATAGTGTTACAATGGCAAGAGTCACGCATTGGTAGATTGTTACAGTTATGTTGTTAAAAGAAGCATAAGTAGAACCATATAATAAGTGCTATGGTAGTGTGATGTACTACAACCTAATTATAAACTGCACTTAGGGCCTTCTAGATAAATGTTTGGAATATGTAACCGAGAGATAGCTTATTCCTCAGAATAAATTGTATATGTGTATTATGAAGCAAGATTAACCCTATGTGTGTTATGCTACCAATATGGGTATTTATTTGTTGGTTGGTAACATAAATTACAACAATTTAGAACATTTGTACAATAACTATACAAATAAAAAAAATAGCTTTGAGTAAAGAACAAAATTTTATTATAAATTGTAGAATAACGAGTGGATCCTGGCTATCTCGCACCTATATCTGTTGTAACGTTTTGTTTTCCTCTCCTGCAATAACGCATATAAATCCTGTATTGTGTTACAAAAAATTTTAGATTCCCTTTTTAATTTAATATAATTCATAATAAATTCAAAATAAATCATAATTTTGAAGCACTTTATTTATAGTCCTTTTATTCTAATTATGTAGTAAACAAAACTATCGTTAAAAGTACTCCAGTTTTGTGTTTAACATTATGTTACAAGTCGTACGTGCTTGTTAGAAATTCCATAAATTATCTTCAAGGAGATGTAATTTAGAGCGATTATGCGCACCTGTTGTTTTGAGTACTCAAGTGTTGAGGCCCCGTTTGTTCACGGACTACGACAGTCGACCCTTTACCGTTCTTGTAATAAGATGCAGAGGTTACTATTGAAGGGTGAGTTGCGACTCGCATTTCAGTTATGCAGTAAATCGATCTAAATGAGTTAGTTCATCGTGGTTTGCATTTTCTGCTTTTGTATGATTAAAACTAATTTTAATTGGTTTCCTTTAGCGCAACACAAAAATTGTTAGTTAACACAGAAGTTTTTAGTCAACACGGAAGTTCCTAGTTAACACTGAAAATTTTAATTAACACGGAGATCTTCAGTCAACATTCGAAGTTTTTAGTTAACACAAACATGTTTGATCAACACGGAAAGTTTTTGGCTTATTAATGGCTATGCGAGTTAAGGTTCGGGCCTTTGGAGCGGTGTTTTTTAAAAACAATTCCGAAGACTTAACAAATTTATTTTAAATTGAAACAGAAATTACAATGGAATTTTGAATAACTTATAACATAATAACTTTAATCAAAAAATAATAATTGTACAAGGTGAGTAGCTTGAACAACGAAGTATGGAGTTGGAAGACTGACTGCCGGGCCTTCAGCTCCCGGGCTTTTTATAATAACCTGCCCCTCACACAGCTGTGGGAACTTGCAGATCTCATGTCTGCGTTTCTCTTAATTGTACACTTTATTACAATGTAACAATCTTAATTCTAAGTAATTGCGGTATGTTAACCGCCTGCGACCTGCCACCTGCAGTATCACTGCCCTCACGGATGCAAAGTTGCATGTCCGTTCTCATGAACTGTCGATAACCTCTCTGGGTTATCCTTGTATTACAATGTTGCAATGAACTTATACTTTATTTAACAATTTCTAATAATTCCTATAAGATTCAATATATTCAATACATATAGATAATTGGGGGATACATAACTTCTCCCACCGTAAATGAAAAATTAAGGTTTTACTTAATTTTTAAATACATAAAATTCATTATTCAATTTCATTTAAAATTCATTGTTTCTAAGGGTATACTTATCGTTTCTTTATTTCTCTTTGTTTTCTTAAATCTAAAACTGTTTCCTTCATTCTTATATCAAAGGTACATTTTGTAAGATACATATATAATTACAAAAATTATTAAAATGATTGATACAATTGTCCAAACGCTTATATTATCATAATGTAACTTTGGCGTTTTGAGTTCACTTAAATGTTCTTTGTAACTTTCCACTAATTTCATGACGTGGTTAAGGTCGTCTAAGTCTAGATGCTCTAGCTTCATGGGTTTCTTTACTATTTCTTCGTCTTTTTGTTGTTTTATCTTGAACTGTAGTTCTGGTAGGTTTGCAAGTTTCTTTGTTGCTATGGGATCTTGATAAACTCTGATTACTTCGTCTTTCAATTTCACATAACAATCTTCTTTGAGGGTAATTAGTTTGCTTCCGATTAATGCTTGGTTATTTTCATCTTGATTGCAGTGGCTGGTTGCTACTACTTCTGTTGGGAAAATGGTTATCCATTTGTTTTCTGTAACTTTTTGAATTTTCATGTTGTTTATTTGCACTTGTTTGGCTTCACAGTTTTCGTAATGATTTGAGAATTTTAATAGTTGTACTTCACAAGGGCTGTCTTCTTGAATGGTTGTTGTCGTCATCGATTGACATAAGTATTGGTTTGGTATTACTTCAGTACATTTTTCGTTTGTATAACCATATCTCAGTTCATTTAGGGATAGGAACTTAGTTTTGGGTATGATTACTTGGTATGTGCTAGTAATTTTCGTTGGAAAAGCAAATAAATGATAATAATTATAATTGTTACTTTCTACTATCGGGATTTCTATTAAAAATATTATTTCGTTATTCTTAATGTAGCCTTTTACTATAGCTATCTTTTCAAATATTAGAATGTTTGACTCTGTTACATCAAAAGGTAATTTACTATTAATTATAAGTGATCTAATTCTTATTAATTCTTTTAATAAATCGGTTGGTTTAATAATACTAGAGTGTAGGGTATTTAATTTTGCAAATGTTAATTGGGTTTTGCATACTGCCTAATTTAATTGGTAGTATACGGGGGTTGTTTTTTTAATATTTTCTTTTATTATTTGGTTGTCCGTTCTACCTTGGCGGAGGTTGACGGTAAGGGTGATGACTGTCCATCTGAAGTTACAGGGTGTCTTAGGTTTTTCAAATGAATGTACTTTGTGATTTTACCGTTGTCTACTACTGCTATATTTTTATCTGATATTTTCTTAATTTTGAATGGTCCTAAATTTCTGGGTGCCGTTTTATGTCGCTTGCTTTGAAAGTTTTTCTCAGGCACGGTTTGTCTTATTGAGAATTTATTTGCGTCGGTATTTTTATTTCGGGTTGTAGTGATACGTTCCTTATCGTTCTGTAATTTATCTTTTACTTTGTCATAAGTTATTTTTAGTTTTTCTTTGTGGTCTTTCTCATATTGTTGATATACTTCCTTGTTGTAGTGTATGTCATAGGGATTTCGTGAATCTGAATGTCCTAAAGTTAATTCTAAGGGTGTAAAATTTGTCGATGAATGAATTGTATTAATTATAGGCGATTAGTGCGTATGACATTAAATTGGTTATATGTTCCTTTTTATAATTTATTCTTAATAATCAAATTTGTTCTAACAGGGTTAAATGTAGTCGTTCAATTAGTCCGTTTGATTCAGGGTGGTTTTCCGTTATGAAATGAATTTTTATTTTGTGAAGTTCTAAAGTGTTCTGTATTGTCTCATTTTTAAATTTGCTACCATTGTCTAGAGTTATTGATTCGGGTGTTCCATAAAATGTGAAATATTGTAAAAATCCTTGGGTCACGTCAATGCTATTTTTGGATGTGATTGGTATTGCTTGGTCTATTTTTGTGAATGCGTCTACAATTGTTAGATAGTTTTGTGCTTCTACTACTAGAGTATCGGCACGTAGTTTCTGAAATGGTTTGTCGGGTGTTTTGGTTAACATTAAGGGTATCTTTGGGGGTTTCCTATCGTATTTCGCTTTGTCACATAATTCACATTGGTTAATGAAATCTGTGGTCAATTCCTTCATGTCCTTAAAATAATAACGTCTTACAAGTTGCTTTATTGTTTCGTTAATTTCACGATGGTTGGTTTTTCCTTCGTGTTGATTCCTAATTACATCGTTTTTTCGTCAGGGTCGTCTAATGTTATTAATTTTCTAGTACATCTGATGAGTTCAGGGCCAGAGTTATTGAATAATCTAACGTATAATTCTGAAAATCTTTGGTATAAATGTTCGGTGTTGAAATAGAAATAAAATCGTTTTTTCTCGGGGGTGTATTCCTTTAGAATTTCAATTATTTGTTCCTCATTGTCATTTTTAGTTATTTGAATTTGGTATATTTTTTTGTTATCTACTTTTGTATATTTTACTGGATTGGGGTTATTTAAAACTTCGGTTATTATAAATTGGTTGGGTTTCATATCGATTGCTTCGTTTAAAATTTTAATCGCTTTTTAGCTTCTTCGTTTTGGGTCGAATGTATCGTGTCGATCTCGTCTGGATCTTCCCTTATTTCTGCTTCGTCTACGTTTCCTACAATGAATTCCGTTTCTAATGCATTGAGTTGGATTCTACTTAAAGCGTCTGCGTTGTTGTTATAAATTCCTTTTTTATATATAATTTCGTAATCGTACTCTTCGAGTCTGATTCGCCATCGTTGTAATTTTGAATTCGGTTCTTTCAGTTTGCATAGCCATACTAATGGTCTATGATCGGTGTATATGTAAAATTTTCTTTCGTATAGGTAAGGTCTGAAATATTTTGTTGCCCAAATTATGGCTAATAATTCTTTTTCTATGGTGCTATATTTCTGTTCGGTTTCATTTAGGGTTCTGGATGCGTAGCTGATGGGTTTATCGCTACCTACTTTTCCTTGGCTCAATACTGCGCCTATTGCTACATTCGATGCGTCTGTCGTCAGTATAAATGGTTTTGAAATTCTGGGTATTCTAATACAGGGTGATTCGTTAATATGTTTTTAATTTTGTCTACGGCTTTAATGAATTCCGGGGTGTGTTCAATTTTGTTTCCTTTTTTAAACAGTTTGTCAGGGGTTTGGTTATCTGAGCGTAACCTTTAATGAATTTGCGGTAGCAACCACTAAGTCCTAGAAATCCTTTAATTTCTTTGCTTGTTTTGGTAATGGGTAATTTAGAACTGCATTTGTTTTGTCGGGATTTGGCATTACTCCTTGGGGTGTTATTACATGTCCTAAAAATGATACTTCTTTTTGTAAAAATTCACTTTTGTCTAATTGTACTTTGAAATGTGCTTGTCTTAGTTTTTCAAATACTTCTCTCAATCTTTCTATGTGTTCTACCAATGATGTGGAATAAACTATGATGTCGTCTAGGTATACAAGGCATTTTTCATTGTGTATTCCTCCTAATATATTGTCCATGACTCTCTGGAAAGTAGCGGATGCGTTCTTTAATCCAAATGGCATTCGTTTGTACTCGTAATGTCGTCTAGGTGTGCTGAAGGCTGTTTTTGATATATCTTTTTCTTCCATCTCTACCTGATGGTATCCTGATGCTAGGTCTAACGTTGAAAAATATTAGCATTTGCCTAATTTGTCTAAAATTTCGGTTATATTTGGTAGTGGATATTTGTCATCTGCCGTTTTTTCATTTAACTTTCTATAGTCTATTACCATTCTGTACTTTCTCTTTCCGGTTGCGTCTAATTTCTTAGGTACTATTAACACGGGGCTGCTCCATGGTGAGTTGGAGTGCTTGATTATGTCTTGTTCTAATAAGTCTGCTACTTGTCTGTCAGATTCTTCTTGGCTTGCATGAGGTAGTCTATATGCTTTTGTAAAGATTGGCTTATTGTCCGTTAGCTCAATATTATGTTTTACTGTGTTGGTGAATGTTAATGGTATTCCTTCGCAGTGGAATATGTCGCGGTATTCAAAACATAAGTTTTTAATAGCTCTTTCTTCTTCTTGATTGATATCGGTATTAAAGCGGATGTTAGTTAAATTTCTCTTAACATTTTGTCATGTTCTATTGGGTTGTAATCGTTTTCTAAATTTTCGTCTATTTCCATTTCGTTAAAATTTAATTCTTCTACGTTAATTGGGTCTGTCAATGATAATTCTACGGGATAGTCGTTTGAATTTAATATCGTTGTGGTTGCATAATTATCTTTTATTTGTACTAAAGCAGTTGGGGTTTCTACTCCTTGTTTCGTCATATGATTTATTATTCCTACTTTTTTGTTAGAATTTACTGGGAGTTTTATTTTTCTTTCCGTTCGGGGTTCTATTGTGTATTTTTGTTCGATTTGTGTGTTTTGAAATTTAATTGGGATTTTTCCGTATTTCGTCCTTAATAAGCGATTTTTAATGTCAATGTTGGCTTCTAATTTTCTTAGAAGATACATTCCGATTAAGCCGTCATATCTGTCGTTAAATTCGAATACACAAAATTTATGTTTCATTTTAACATTAAATGTTCTCGGTAAGGGTATATTAGCTATAAATTGGTGTATTGTCGTTTGATGGGCTGTTTTAATTTTAAATGGCCCTCTTTCTACAAATCTAAATAATGTTTTTTTACGGTTCTGGGGCTAATTAATGTTTTTGAGGATCCGGTATCGATAAATAGTTTAAATTCGGCGTGGGGTATTTCTATGTATGGTAATACTAAGTGATTTATGTTATTTAAGTTTATTAAGTTTGGTCGGTTATGAATTGGTGCATTTGAAAATTTGAGTTCGAGTTTTCTTCGTCGTACTCCTCGTAAGTTTCGTATTGTTCGTCGCGTTCATAAGTTTCTGCATGGTTTGATTCATCGTTCGTACCTGTCTGAATGTAATTATTCTGGTCAGTGTCAAATTTTTTTACTTCTTGGTGAAATAGTTCTTCTGATGTAAAATTGCGTTTCTGATGAGGGTTTTGTCGGATATGTGTTATCTTGGTATTTTGTCTGGTGTTACCAGATGAGGTATCCATTGGTGTTGGTTTATAATAATTATTAGGGTTGATATGATTCATTGGTGTATTTCTACTGGGGTTTGCGTTGAATGCTGGTCTTCGTGGTTTAGGTTTTGATTAAATCTTGGTTGGAATGCGGGTTTCGTAAAAGTTGGGTTAAATGTTGGTTTTGGAAAATGTTTATATTGATTATTAAAATTCGTATTGTTGAAACTTGGGTTATTACTTCGCGGTTGATTTGTTTGTGCGTTGAAGGGTGTGAATTTTTGTTGAGGGTTTGTTTGTCTTGTGGCTTGTATAGTTTTTATTGGTGAATAACTTTTATTCGCGTTTGGGTTGTATAGTCTGTTGCGGTAATACATTACATTTTCTTCTTCTATTACTAGGTTCATAGCTTCTTCTAGATTTTGGGGTCGTTGGAATCTGATCTTATTCGATAGTCGTTCTGGTAAAGCGTTTATGTATGTGTCCAGTGCCATTTCGTCATACATTTTTGTTTTTAAATGTCGAACGTTTTGATCGGGTTCTTTGATTTTTATTTTTTTTAGAATTAAACTTCTCACGTCTTGGCATTTCATTCCGAATTGGTAGGGGGATTGGTTGTATTTCATTCGAAGGTTAATTAGGTCTCGTACCAGGCATTTTATGTTATGTTGGTCTCCAAAATATGCAATTGGTAGCTGTTTAAATTCTTGCCATTCCTGTAAATCGTCCCTGCTGGCGATTAACGTTAGTGCCCTTCCGGTTAGTTTACTTATTATCAAGCGTAAAAACAATGAATTTCTTTCGTTATCTCCGGGTTTGTAGAAGGTTTTTAGGAACATTTCGGCTGCTCCAATAAAATTTACAAGATGCGCTTGCGTACCACCAAATATTTGGATTGTTTCCAAATAAAGCTTCATATCTGCGCTACTCATGTTGGTCAAGGGTTGTTTTCGTTTTTGGGTAATTTTCAAAAAAAAATTCTTTTTTTTTTAGGTTAATTTCGCTATGTGTATCGTTATTTTTCGCTTCGGATTTACTAGTTTTCCGTTTAGGTAGTGTAATTTCAAATTTTGTAAAAATTGGGGTTGGTTTTGCTATTTGCAACGTTATTTTTGCTTTGGTTTTATTAATTTTCTGTTTGGGTTGGGTAATTTTAAATTTTGTAAAAATTGAGATTAATTTTTCTATTTGTAGCATTAATTTTGGTTTGGATTTGTTAGTTTTAAGTTTAGACTGCGTCGGGTTATTTTTAGAATCGTAATTGCTGTTATTTGTACTTAGTTACACAGTGTGGTAATGAACTTGTGAGATTTATACTCGATAATGTTGATTAAATTACTGTAGCCTTGAATTTGCCTGTTTCTATCTTGCGGTTTTAATTTGTTTGAGTTTGCTTGAGTTTCTGCTTTCTGAAGAATAGTTTCTCGCGGTATTTACTTTGCTTTGTGTTAGTTCAGTTCTGTTAATTTTGTAAGTATATTGGTTTTAATTGAGTTGCATAAACGTTTAGTTCGTCTGTCTTGTATTCTAAATATAACTTGCAGGTTAATTACTTACTTGTACTTTATCGTTGTAATTTAATCACTAAGTTATGTCTCTTAAAGTTGAAGTCACGTTTCTTGGTAATTGCGTGCGTGCTGAATAGCATACACTTACTCGTTGAGGTAATTAACACTTTTACTCAAAGGTGTTATATTTCAGTTTATAGGCATTAAATAATTCGCTTCTTTTACTCGCTAATTACTTTGCATAAATGTTACGTCTGTTTATTCTTAGATATCTCGGTATTCAATTATAATGCTTGTTGGTAATTGGATCTCTCCGTATTGTTGGTTTTCAAGTTGCAATTATGAGCGTTTTTAATTAAAGCTTTTTACGATGACCGTTTAACTTTACTCAGTACTGGGATAATGCAATGAAGAGTAATTTTAATTAAAAACGTTTAGTTTTATTCCGTGTTTGTACTAATGCAATTTATTTATAGATTGCTGTGGTGTAATTTTATGCGCTTTTATTATTCCGTGATGGATTTAATTACTTATAATGCTGCTTTAGTTCTGAAAGTTATTGTTTTAATTGCGATTTCTTTGAGGTTTTTAAGTGTGTAATAGATTATGCTTCTTTCGCGAACTTTGCGTATCCTAGGTGCTAGATTGTACGCTGGTTTTAAGTTACCGTAGTTTCAGTTATTGCAGAGTGTTTTTGCTGTAATTTATACAGTATTATAGAGGTCAATGGTTTAAATAATCGTTCCGTAATTGCTTGTTTGAAGAATTATTTTTGGCTTTGGAATTAATTTGCGTTCTGTCTTTTTAGTTTACCGAATTAACCGTGCGTTTTGTATCTCGTTAGTGTATTTCGGTATTAGTGGATGTGCGTCCGTTGTTTTTGGTTTATTTTTGAGTTTGTTCTAATAATTGTGATAAGACTCTCTTAAATATCAAGTCTCATTTGTTTTTAAAAGAAAATCTCTTTTACTTTTAAAGAAAATCTTTTTTAAATTCAAGTCTCATAGATTAACACTTTCTCAAAATAAAGTCTCGTTTGAAAATAATTTTTCTTTGTAAACTATTTTCAAAAAAAGATATTGGCATAAAATTCATAAAATAATAATAAATGGTAATCAATTAATAAAATAATAAACTAGCATATATCAATTATAGTTTGTGAGATCAATTGGTATAAATGGAATGAACTTACATTAATTTCTTCATCTGTTTCTTTTGTGGGCTCGGCGATGCTGTATCTTGTCCACGTTGGTTTGTTTGTTGGATTTAGACGATTTTTGTTCTTCCTCCAACCTGGTTTGTTGCTGGATTTAGACTATTCTTGTTCTTCCTCCAACCTGGTTTGGGTTCTGTCAAAATTGCGAATTGAAATTCTTGGTCACCAATCTTCCGATTTTTGGATTTTTAGTGTCCTTTTGACATCCGTTACGACTGCGCCAGTTAAGGTTCGGGCCTTTGGAGCGGTGTTTTTTAAAAACAATTCCGAAGACTTAACAAATTTATTTTAACTTGAAACAGAAATTACAATGGAATTTTGAATAACTTATAACATAATAACTTTAATCAAAAAATAATAATTGCACTAAGGTGGGTAGCTTGAACAACGAAGTATGGAGTTGGAAGACTGACTGCCGGGCCTTGAGCTCCCGGGCTTTTTATAATAACCTGCCCCTTACACAGCTGTGGGAACTTGCAGATCTCATGTCTGCGTTTCTCTTAATTGTACACTTTATTACAATGTAACAATCTTAATTCTAAGTAATTGCGGTATGTTAACCGCTTGTGACCTGCCACCTGCAGTATCACTGCCCTCACGGATGCAAAGTTGCATGTCCGTTCTCATGAACTGTCGATAACCTCTCTGGGTTATCCTTGTATGGCAATGTTGCAATGAACCTATACTTTATTTAACAATTTCTAATAATTCCTATTAGATTCAATATATTCAATACATATAGATAATTGGGGGATACATAACTTACGTAACAGCAAAAATATAGCGTAAAAATTGCATACTAATGGAAACCTACAGTTAAGAGATTCTCCTAAGGTGGATTCCACTTTCTTATTTTATGGTTCTGATCTTCAGGATATTGCCGTAGCATAGTGGGCGAGTTTTTGCTGTAATTGTGCAGTATTAGAAGCGCACACATGTTTCGAGTTTATCTACTAAAGGGTTTGTACCAATTTGCACTCTACGTTCAAGGTCGGTAAGTCAATTTTCCTTTGTTATGAAAACCATCTGTTTGACGTACAACGCTAGTGGCTATTTGTGTCGAAATAGAAGATGTGTAATAATTACATAATCAACCGTCCGTCGTGGAACTGTGAAGACCAGTCGAGACGGTTAATTAAGGCCAGGCAGACTAAAACTCAGCGGCGTAGGTCGTGGTTCAAACTCATAACTAAAACCTTGCTTGTACTTACCAATTATGCAATATGAAGAAAAATCATCCATTTATAATAAACATGGGCGCCAATCAGCGGAAAGGCACTGATACCTAATAAAAGTAATCATGAAATAAACTTCATAGTTTAGAAAAAAGAAATAACATTTTATTATACCATCGACTGTCAGGAAAAGCATATATGAACAAATATATAAACAGTCTTGACTCGAAATGAGATAAGGCCTACAGGGCCCACTATTCCGACATAAAATAAACGTAATTCTATCTAACCTAATTGTTATCTAGGGACGTGCACGTCGTCACGTATATACCTAACCTTAGCCTAACTATGATTAACTTTACCTTTAATTAATTTAACAAAAGCACTAATAAGATTGCATATCCTATTTTTAATTGTTTACAGATTACTTGTTTTACAAGCCACTATGCTAATTGATAAAACAGAACTAAAAATTCCAAATAGACGCAATACCCCACCTTATCAAATGTCTGCATCAGCGTTTAATACAAAAAGTACAAGAATCTATTTTAAAAATTATACTAATGAAATTAATATTGTGCACAGATGCAATATATTACAAAAAGTATTTGTAAGTATAGTATAAAAGCGAAACGTTATTTATAAAAATATATTAATGCTGTACATCTTGTGTTAAACCATTTCTTACTTTTACAAAAAAAAACAACAATGAAAAGTCTTTGTAACCAACCATTTGTAAATATTCATAACACAAAACAACAAAATAACTTCGCGGGCAACGTTGTTCATAAAGAAGTAACAATTATTTGACAGGCCCGATAATGTATGTACACCGGTACCCAGAATTAATACTCAGGTTAACTCGTTACAATTCAATAATGGTCTACATAAATCGATGTAGAATCAGAAGGAAATTTATATCAAAGTGTTACTTGCATTATTAAAAATAAATGTCCTTTCAATCAAAATAAGTACTACGTGTTCAAAGCACACTCAAACACGTCTTCACTCAAAGACACACATAAAAAAAAGCCAAGAATCATTGCTGTTTCTTTACCTCTGCAACCACATTCCTGCAAAAACCGCAAGCAATTCGTCCGGCCCTGCGGCCGCATCATATGTTTTAAATACCAGAAACTAAACCCTCTCAATACATTGTATTGTAAATATTATGCGATCCAGGTACCGTAGATGTAAAACGAAAGCTTTTTTTAAAATATAGAAGAATTCGCTTGTATGAGGTTATTCCACCACGGTCTATGCAGACTTTGTAAAACGTACATATAATTCCACCACGATTTGTGAAATATACAAGTGATAATTAAATTGTGTCAACTATTAATACTATAAGAATTGGTACGCAGTAGCGTAACATTATATAAAAAATAATTATAAAATTTATGCTCAACAAAGCGATTGAAAATCGGGTTGTTACAGATGTCCAAGGTTAAATTGTCATTTTTGTAGCTTAAATTATTGAAAACTAATACCTTAATAATCACATTTAAATATTTAGATCTTTGAACTTTACACTAAATTAAATTCTTGCTTTATAGGAGTATTAACTAAAACGATCTGCTTAAGAACTTAGGTTATGAATCATACTGAATAGATTTTATTATTAACATTTGCTTATTCACGTTGATTATTTAGCATACAGTTGAGTAGTTTCTTATACATGATACTTTTTTAACAAGGCTTAAAATTACTAAGTGAAAGATCTTATTGCATAAGAAATTTATTAAGAATGTACGTCGTTTGATCAGTACTGGAAAAATGACAAAACTAATAATTTTGTTAATGAAATATATAATGCCTATTTACTTTAGAGGTTTTCGTATAATCAAGACTATAAATAGAATTTGATAAAATTAATTAAGCACTCACAAATTTTATAGTAAATTCCTGTCCGTTTGAAACAAAAATTATCTTTAGTTAATATATGCCTTGTTCTCTAACATGTCTATTTTTTTTATGATTTTAGAAGTGGTTAATTGCATTTTAAGAGAAATTTAAGGGGTTGTGTTTATACTACCTCACCCATATTTTTGGATTCTATAAATCGTATATGAACCAAAGGTGCATAAATTTAGTAAGTAGAGTGTCCATGCACCAATGCAAAATCTATAAGTACATATAAGTATGATTTATTGTTTTTATTATTTTGAGACGCAAGCTGCTGTCTCCAATGTAATTCTGTGTGCTTTATTTTATTTCAGGATAAACATTTGTACCGTCTATGAATACAAAATCTTGTATTCCAATAACAGAATATATTCGTTGAGGTTCCTGTATTTTGCTTGGCGATTTTCCTTTTTTCTATATTTTGCATAAGTACAGTGGCGCCCTACCCATCCGTATTTATTTAACGATCCCCCTGACAGTCTCTAAAAACCGCTGAAGATAGATTTCAGAGTTAGTACGAAAGTCTACAAAAGTCAGTTTGTATTAATACGGATAAATCAACATCTTCTGCACGACTTTTGTTAAAAATATGATTTTCTGTCACTGATAAGGTGGCTTGACAATCTGAGAAAATAAAAGTTAGTTGCACTGTAAATTTTATTTTGGAATTGCAGACCGTTTGCACATTAAAAGAACAGAAACTCCTTGGATTCCTAAATTCTTCAGGTGCATCACCTCATGGAAAAACAAATTGTACATGTGCACAATTTATGGAACCCAGCACACGAGTAAACGAAGCAATTGCAAAAACTTCTTGTGCCACAGATGCACGTTCCGCTTTGTTTTGAGGCAATTTAATAAATTGGGGTGTCAGAGAGCAGTAACCTTAGTCACACCTTTTTATAATACGGTCCTGTGTTATTTTGTGTGCGACGGCACCATGGCGTAGTTGGTATGCGTGTGACTACTATGCACAAGGTCCTGAGTTCGAATCCTCACACGGTCCGCTTCAAAAATGTCATGCGAGCATTTTTCACAAGTTACGCCTTCTCTCAGATGACAAGTAAAATGCAGGTCCCATGTGTGAGTGTTGTCGCGCGCGTTAAAGTTCCCTACCTTGCTTGGAACAGCAAGGGTGTCACCATCATTATTAGGTCTTCAGTCCTGGAACTGGTTACACGCGTACCCTCATTGTTTCATATTCCGAACTAACCTACACATTTCTCTGAAATTTGCACAGTGTGTATCTATCAATATCTGAGTGCGAAAGTCTGATCTCGGTCTACCTCTACTTCTTTTTTCCTATCTCTGCTTGTAATATATTCCGTAGTATTTTCCAAAAATGTTTTAGAACGTATCCTGCCCTTTTATTTCTCCAATTTTTTTCCACAGATATCTTTATTCCTCTACTATCTCTATAACCTATTTGTTATTAACCTTACCTGTCCATGCTATCATCCTTATACATCTGAAGCACAATATTCCAGAAGGGTTATATCTCTTTCAGTCTGCTTTTCCTACTGCCTTATTTCATAGACGTACTGTGCTGTGCTTCACACATTTGCTTTGAACAATTTTCTTCTTGTCTCTGTTTGTTGTCATTAAAGATATTCGCTGTTTTTTCTTGTTTGATGCAGTTCGGTCACCTTCTATTGTTTTACAGTTGTATGCCCGATATTCGGTGGTATGTTAAGGGAAGGCGGCTCCGTGGTGTAGTTGGTACGCGTGTGACCACTATGCCCAAGGTCCAGGGTTCAAAACCCGACACGCTCCGCTTGAAACATGTTAGGCTAACATTTTTCACAAAAATACTCCCTCGTTCGAATGAGAGGTAAAATGGAGGTCCCGTGTGTGTGTGTTGCTTGGAACTGCAAGGGTTCAGCAAAATTCTAAACTTTTCAGGTTAAAACAAACTTGCTTCCTGACCAATGTAGTACCTTCAGGTCGAGCAATGGAAAATCACATGTAGGGATTTGTGAAGGGGGATAGCCTATCTTTAGGCGATAAAGATAACAATTTCGGACACCTGTTACAGTTATGCGCTTGATTACAAGGTGGACAAGAAACGGGAGCTACAGTGCGCGCAGTAGGGCAGTTTGGCATGGCCTCTTGTAAAGTCATATGGATGTGTTTGTTCAGCATAACGATCGCCCGATTTTTGCGGACCCTTTGATATCGGTAAACCTTCGGAACAAGAGGTACTACCACTAAGGCTGAAATGGAACATTTATTGTGTAAAAAATTTATAAAATTTTTAAACGTAGGGAATTTGTGTTCTAAGTAATACTCCTTTTCGGATTCTTGTTCTGTTTTGGAATCTAACACACCAAGAGAAAAATGGAAAATTATATAATTGGCTAAATAGGGAAGTTTCGTATCGATTAATACGCTAACATTAGCTTGTAGTGTTTCACACAAATCCCTAAGAGCTTGAAAGGAGTAGGTCTTCAATTGAAAGAGTGTAAAGATTTTCGATAGATAGTAACGAGCAATTAAGCGTTTATTGTGTAGTGTTTCACCAGCAGGTTGTATACTGCTGAATTATTTTTTGGCGAAAACTCTACAGTTTGTGCCAACTTCAAAACGAAATTTTCGAGATAAAAAAGCAAGTATAAAAATCTTTCAATGTTACTCAACGAATTGTTTTTGCGAATTAATGTGTCATACAAGGATATGAAGGCATCAAATTTTTCCGGATTACTTTCAAATTTGTAACAGCTACCATTCAGGTAGGCGAACATTCGAGTTGACTTCCAATGTTGCATTACTTTCAAAACTGACGTTAGTGGTTGTGGTGTAGCGACCAGCAACGCTTAAGATTTCGAAGTACAAACCGTCAAAGTTAGATTTTAAAGCAACTGTGTTTATTTTAATATGTACATGTTCACCTGATTATACTGACAATGCATCTAACGTTTGTAAAAATTCTTTTTATACGCGAATAAACCGTTCCGAATGGACTTGCAATTTGACGAATTTCTAGATTACTAGAACGGGTGGAACGGCTTGAGCGTCCCAATGAGATAAAAAGCCAAACCAAAGGTTTTACCAAATTGATGGGTCTTTGGTGAGGGCAGCTCCTTCGGTACTTAGAGTGGCAGAAACTATAGGGGTCGGTATGGCTTCTAAAGCACACTACTGCGACGTGGAAGACAACGGGAAACCACCACATTACATCCCAAGTCACGGCGTACTTAAATTGAAATAAACATGATGACATTCTATGAGGTAAAAGATACCGGAGTTAAAATAGGCCCCCATTCGTATCTCCAAGGGGAGACTACTTCGGACGATGTGATCGGGAAGTTTAGAAAAAGAGTCGAGAACATTTTGCGAGTCTGAGCGTGGAATGTCAGAAGTATGAAGCATAAGCTACAGAACTTGAAAATTGAAATCGATAGGTCAGCATTAGACATAGGTGGGATCAGCGAAATTCGGTGGCCAGAGGCGGGGGGGTTTTTGGAGTGGAGACTTTAAGGCAATTCATACATAATCAGAAGAAGGAAATTCGGGTGTGGGGATAGTTATGCGAAAAAAGATAGGATACTGTGTAGAAAATTACTTAGAAAAGAACGAAAAAGTTCACATGGTTAGATTAGAATCTAAACCGGTAAATACAGTAATAATACAAGTATACACGCCCACCTCTTGCTACAGTGGCAAAGAGGTGGAAGCGATCTATAAAGATATCGAGGACATATTAAGATACGTAAAAGGACATGAAAATTTAGTAATTACGAGGGATTTTAATGCAGTGGTAAGTGAGGCAAGGGAGGAGCGGTAGTAGGTTTATTTGGTTTAGACACGAGAAACGACAGGGGAAATAGGTTGGTAGAATTTTCCGACAAAAGCAATTTAACCATCACAAACACATTATTTCAACATCATGCTAGAAGATGGAACACTTGAAAGATGCCAGGAGATATAGGAAGGTATCAAATAGATTGCATTCTTATTAGACAACGGTTTAGGAATCAAGTAAAAGACTGTAGAAGCTATCCAGAAGCAGATATAGACACTGACCACAACATCGTAATTATAAATGCCGTTCTTAAATTAAAAAATTTAAAAATAGCAATGGAAAAAGGCACTTTGACTTTGAGAAACTAACAGAAAAATGAAAAATTTGAAAAAAAGTCAAATGAACTGCTAAAAAATATCGAGAACATTTTTATTCTGAGGAAATAGAAACGGAATGGAATAACATTAAATCCAGACAGATATATTCTGAGGTATACACAAATAGAAAATAAGAAACCATGAATAATAAAAAATATCCTGAATCTAATACAAGAAAGACGAAAATACAAAAATATATCAGGCAAAACAGAAAAACAGACATACAACGCCATAAAATGGGAAATTATTCGCAAATGCAGGAAAGCTAGAAAACAATGGATTGATGAAAAGTGCAGAGAGGTACAAACTAAGATAGAAATAGAAAAGACAGACGAAGCGTACTAACTAATTAGAATGAATTTAAGGGATATAAAACCATATAGCAAAAATAAAAGGCGAAACAGGGGAACACCGGAAGCTATTTTACCTCAGAGCGATAATGGAGAAAACAATAGAAAAAGGGGACATCGTGTATATAGGATTTGTAAATCTGGAAAAAGCATTCGACAATGTAAAATGGAAAAATGTTCGAAATATATTCAAAAAGATTGAAATTAGTTTTAGGGATCGACGGATAGTATATAGCTTATACAAAAAGCAAACATCGGTAATAGAATTAGAGCAGGAACGTAGCGAAGTAAACATTAGGAAAGGGGTAAGACAGGAATGTGCCATATCCTCATTAATTTTTAACTTGTATATTGAAGAGGCGATGAATACTATCACATGCAGGAGGACATTTGGAATTATTATTTAGGGTCAAAAGATTGATATGCTTGGATTTGCAAATGATATAGCGGTATTAGCATCTAGCAAGTAAGAATTAGAAGAAGCTCTTAATGAAATGGAAACAGTTCTAACAGAGAGTTACGGTACGAAAAATAATAAAAATTATAACTAAAGTTCTAGTATGCATTTGAGGGGAAAATAAATCAAAAACAAGAATACAAATAGGTAACGAGAACTTACAAGAGGTTAAGGATTTCGCTACTTAGGAAGCCAAATAACCCAAGATAGGAAAAGCGCAAAAGATATAAAACAAAGATTAGCACAAAGTCGTGCTATATTTAACAAAAAAAAGCAACTACTGTGTTCAAAGACAACAAACAGAATCAAGGAAACGATTGCTTAAAACATATGGGTGGAGCACAGCACTGAACAGACTGTGAAGCCCGGACAGTAGGAGAAGGGGACAAGAAAAAGATAGAAGCCTTTGAAATGTTGTGCTACAGACGTATGATGAAGATATCATGGACAGACAAAGTTAAGAACAAAGCGGTATTAGAAATGATACGAAAGAAAGAAATATATGGAAAACAGTAAAAAATAGAAGAGAGGATGATAGCCCACATGAGGGAATAGTGCAGAATATATTAGAAGCAGAGATAGAAAAAGAGAGAAGTAGAAGTAGACCTAGGCTAGACTATTGCACACAGATAGTGAAAGATGTAGGTTGTGAGAATTTCAGAGAAATATGTAGGCTAACTCAGAATAGAAATCAATGGTGGTACGCGTTCAACTAGTCCCAAGATAGAAAAACTACTGACAAAAAAAATAACTGTACTTAAACATGATAGGAAAAAAGAGGTAAAGGTAGACCTAGATCAGACTATGCACGCAGATAGTGATAGATCCAGACTGTGCAAATTTCAGGGAAATGTGTAGGTTAGTTCAGAATAGGAAACAATAAGGGTACGCGTCTAACCAGTTCCAGGACCGAAGACCTAATGAGGATGATGATGACGAGAATTAAATGATCAACTCGACTTTTGAAGTGATTTAACTTAGCGGATGAATCTTTGATCAAATCAAAACAGTCTTTGTAATCCCCGAAATAACCGTTCTATTTTGTTGTGTAATTTTTTTTATTCAACGTACTTTGTTGATCAGGATTCATATTAAAACTGATAGCCAGAATAGAATGGATATCACCGTTTAAATAAATTATTCTATTCAAAAATATAACAAACAAAGCTCGTGCTTTTATTTACTATTTCTTACGTTGAACGTATTCAACAATCACTAGAGATAACATGTGAACTAGCTACCCCCCAATTCAAGAACAAACCTTGAACTTGATAACAGGTGCACGTATAACATGCAAATGAATTGGAGTTGTAAATTTTAGTACTTATCTCTACACAAAATATTTTAAATAAATTCGGCTCGAAGACCAAATCTTTTATGTTGATGAAATATGAAAAAATTACACGTTTTGCCGCGAACCCCCAGTTTGTTTCCCGTATAGAGCAAGTGAACTGCGAAGTGGGGTTTGTGTTACGATAAAAAATAATATGCTGTAAATCCAACAACAAAATGCACTTACCTCTAATGTTCAAGAGTGACTGGCGTTGTCTAATCCAAAATAAATCTCCGCTTACGAAATTGCAAAAGCTTCAAGAACACACACATATACCAGCAAATGTATATAAAATCCAAACACAATCGCACTGGCCACGGTCAATTGCCGATGGCGTCGCCGTGGATCAATGTAGTAAACGTAAGACTACGGATCCCAAAATCCTGGGTTCGAATCCCGACACGGCCGACTGCTTAAAAAATGGCAGGTGAGCATTTTTCACAAAAATTACAACCTCGTTCGGATAAGAGGTTAAATGGAGGTCCCGTGTATGTGTGTGTGTGTGTCATTACGCACGTTAAAGATCCCTACCTTGCTTGGAACGGCAAGGGTTCGGCAAAATTCTAAATTTCCAGGCAACAAAAACTCGCCTCCTGGTCAATGTAGTACCTTCGGGTGGAGCATCGGAAATGTAAATGCACGGTCAATTGCCGAGTGTTGGTGCAAAACCGGCGATTGATAATGCCGCCCTGATTTATCGCAAACAAACCTAGACTTTTATATTAAACCAATTGAAAAATAAAATCCGGTATTCTAAAAGCAATCCCAAACATACATCATGGGCAAGTTACAAGAATTCAACATAGAACCTGCCAAAGATTCATATACACCAATGAATGTTGTTTATTTAAGTTAAACGATAAATAAAAACCTTCTGAATTCCGAGAAGTTTACCGAAGTGCAATTGGATCGTTGCTCTATTCGTCCACAAACACTAGCCGAACCATGGTAATTGTAACATCAATATTAGCTTGGCGTTAAGTAATCCCAGAATGTGTGATTGGAATGAAGTGAAACGGGTGTATCGATATTTAAAAGCAACCATACGCACAAAGCTGAGAAACAAAGAAAATGTTGGAAGTTTCGAATGATGTGTAGATGCTGACTGGCAAGTGATCATATAGACCGAAAAACAAATACAGGTTATTACTTGATATTTAATAGGACATTGATTGCATGGAGTAGTCGAAAACAAACATCAGTTGCATTATCTTCGACAGAAGCAGAATTTATGTTAATCACTGAGACTTTACGTGAACTTATTTGGATCCAACGAATATTAAACGATTTTGATGAAAAAATTGAGGCTCCAATCAAAATGTGTGTAGACAATCAAGGTTGCATTAAATTACTTAACGATAGAACTTGTCACCAACGTGTAAAACATATTGACGTTAAAACAAGATTGTGCACCCTACATTTTCCAATGCTTCACCCGAAGTTACGTACCATTGGCCAGAAAGGTTTTTTTTAGCTGGAAAGTTTGAATTTTCCCAAACCCTTGCTGTTGCAAGCAAGGTAGGGATCTTTAACGTGCGTAACAACACTCACACACGGGACCTCCATTTTACCTCTCATCCAAACGAGGGTTTATTGTTGTAAGAAATGCTCGTCTAACATTTTTGGATTTGAACCCGGGACCTTTGGCATAGTAGTCACACGCATACCAACTACACCATGGAGCCGCCAAGTTTGTACACCACGACATTAACACAAAAGGAATTAAAGTTATTTATTGTCCTACTGACAATACGATTGCTGCCATGGTAACGAAACCATTGGATGGACCAAAGTTGATTAAACATGTCAGAGCAGTGGAATTAATTTATTTAGTTCAATTTTAGTATACGTTGAGAAGGGGTGTTGTTTATTCAACATTTATTAAAATTCAAATTAAAAATGGATCTAGTAATTTTTTTATAAAAAAAAGTGATTGACACTTGTGTTCTCTTATTCAAGTTATCTATTTTGGTAATGGTTGAAATAAACCAAAACGTGCCAGTTAGTTAAATATGACCAACACCCAGAAACTATATGGAATATATATTGACGTAATAAGGGGTCACGAGAGGTCATTGAAACCCAAATTTTACAAATAAATCCCACTAAAAATATAAAAGAATCCTGAATAAACGGAAATTTTTATAAATTTATGGATACACTCTGTATAATACAAGCGTACCTTTATTAATTGATGTACAAGCGAAAAATATTCACCCTATATATAAGAATATTGTAAATAAATAGCAAGTAACTTAAGTTGTATATGTAAAAATAATAGTAACATACTGTAAAACGCATTTCAATGCGAACACAAATCGTTCGTTTCAAGGTAAATAGCATAGAATATTACTAGCTTTATGCATTTAGCATAAAAAGCTACAATCTTGTTACAAGAAACTCTATTTCTAACCTTTAATAGGTGTTTTAAAAACACGTTTTGATGTTAAACGCAAATATGTCTATAAAATGCAACCCCTTTTGCATTAAAAAGTAATTAAAGGTTAAATTAATTACCCCATGGAATATAGAAATTTATTGTAAATAAAGAATTTTCTAGAATATAAAACGATGAGTCATCCGGATTTAGAACTACGTAACTAACTTAGCAATAAATAATCGTTTATACTAAGAAGTGGCTGGAACACGGAACACCCACAAAAATCCAAGAAATCAATTACCTTTAGCATTAGTATGCGACGCCACAATAATAGTATATGTGTAAAACAAGAACAAACAGAACACGTCACTGATAACTGGAACAAACGCTGCGTTTTTAGACGCTAGTTAGTTTTTTCGAGAACCTTACATCATAATGTTTCACATTTTTCTATAACCTTCTAAATATAGATAATTTAGAGTATATAAAGAAACGATTATTCATTAGAATTATTCATTCATTGATTAGATCCATATTCGATAAGCACAAGCTGTTGTTATGCGAAGGTAGTATTTGAAGTATATAGTAAGCATCCTGTAATTTAATAGTTGCGAGCTTGCCATGAATATAGTGTGATTTTTTTAAACGCAAATTACATACAAAAATGGAATTATTAATTACAATGAATAAGAAAAATTCTTCAATATAATGCTATTTTAAGATTTTATTAAATAATCGAAAGGAAGGTTTAACCAGATATGTACTTTGGAAATTGCTGTTTTAAATATGGAAAAAACTTGTAAGCTGATTTGACGTCAATTTCAAATAAGATTTTTAATTACGAGAAGCATTTTTGTGGATTCTGCAAGTATTACTTTTAGATTTATTTTAACTGATATTAGAGTATTTTTATCTAGTTTAAGATAGATATTCCTAATAATTTTTTTTGTGTAAAGGATTTTTTTACCAGGAAAATTGATGTTCAGAGTTTGAAATACTCTGACCTTTTTATAGATTATCGGTCAAGGATTTTTTTGGCCAAAACAAATCTTGCAAGCATGGAAATAATTATAACTAGCTAAACCATCCCCAAAAGAATAAGTTTAATTCTGTAAACTTAAATAAGGATAAGAACAATTGTTTTTATTTATATAACAATTACTTCTTAGAAATTATTTTGTTTGAAAGAAACAATGTTTTGTAAATGATTTTGTATGAGAGAAAATATTTCATACTGTATAAATGCTTTGTGATATTGCTGTATATCAATTTGAAAACTCCGCCAATTCTGTTGAGCTAGCCAGGCAAAATTAAAAAGGAAGGTAAGTGAACAATTTCAAGTTTAGAAATTGCTATATTTGTATCACGGCACTCTTTTGGTGGCACCTCAACGTGTGGCCTTTTTCATATAACTCTTTCAGTAACAACCCAAAGCGAGACATTGTCACAGCACCCTTATTGCGGCATCCCAACGCGAGGCCGTTTTCATATCACTCTTTCAACGACGCTCAACGCAGGCGTTGTCACAGCACTCTTTATATATATATATATATATATATATATATATTGACGCGATAATGAGATCACAAGAGGTCATTCTATGAAAAATTACTCTCCAAAGAGAAGAAAAACGGAGATATGTACAATTTCCCTATATTTAATTTCTCTACTCTGTTTAAATATAAATATAAAACAGAAAAGCCCTTATTAATTATGTAATTAAATCCCGTTCGTTGCATGTATTGCATAGTGTGAAAAGATCATGAAACGAATAAACTTAAATTCCTAATTTTTAAATTAATTCATTTCAGTCGTGTGTAAAAATAAATATTCTGGAGAGATACTTTAAAACAAGTTTTCATTTTAAGATATAAATGCAAGTCATTCATTTCGTAAATAATTATTCTGTAAATACTAAGCCAGTACCCTGTTAGAACGCAAATCAATCAAATAAAATATTCATCTCTTTATTCCAAAGAAATTAATTTCAAAATTTTTATTATTAATAAACGAATATGTCATTTGATTAAGAAACGTTTTAAGTCATTAAATACGCTGATTATCTTGTTTCGAAGAAATGCTACTATCGGAAAAAGCAATAAAATAAAATAGATAAGCGTATTAATAGCTTTATGCATTACAGAGTGGAGACCACTGCCATTGACCTTGTTAATTAAAAAAGTATAGACGACGCTTTAGAAGAACCATAAATCATATCGACCGCACTTAATTAGCTCATTAAACTCAAAATCGGCGTAAATTATTACATCATCCAGGATAGCTAATTTTCGAGAACACTGTAGAAGGAAATCGAACGATGTATATAGATTATTTAATATACAAATTAAAACGGGGCATTTGATATTCGTTATTTGATATTTCATTGAGTTTACCACATCCCCGGTGCTTTATTTAGTTTAAGATCCCTAACAGCTCTATCAAATTCCTCTCTTAATATTGAGAACCCTATTTCTACATCCTCTTCTTGGTCGTTCTCTAACTCATCCATATCGTGTCCCTTATATAAATCTTCTAAATATCTTTTCCATCTATCTGCTCTCTCAACTTTATTTATTAGAAGCTCACTATTCTCATCTTTAATACCACTAAATTTTTTCCGATCTTCCCCGAAAAATTTGTTAACTGCCCTGTAAGCTCTATCTGTCTTACCTACTCTCAAATCATCTTGTATTCCCTTACAATTCTCCTGCATCCATTTATTTCTAACTTTTCTACAATTATCTTATTTTTAACTCTATTATATTTTTGCTTACTTTCACTATCCAATTCTCTGAAAAATTTAAGCTTTCTTCTATTCTCTATTAAATCTAATATCTCTTTTGTTACCCAGAATGTTCTCGCTTCTGCTTTTTTCTTACCTATAGTCTGTGTTGCTTTCCATCTATTTTCTACGTTCCCTCCTATAGCTATCTCCTTGATCTTATTATCTAATACTTGTTTATATTTCTCTTTTACCTCACTATCATTAAGCTTACCTAAATCCCATCCCTCTCTTTTAGCCTTTCTCAATTTTTTGAATTTTAGATTACACTTCATTTTAACTAAGTTATGATCGCTATTTATGTCAGCCCCTGGATAACTATGACAGTTTTTAACGTGGTTTCTAAATTTTTTCCATGTACATTGACTATTTTTAACACTTCTACCGCCTTAATCTTGGAATTGCGCCCTATCTGAAACACGTTGTTTATCCAAACGGGATTTTTATGAGGCTCGAAAGACCATAAAGTTGTAGTTGACTTGTTAAAGAACCGCCTATTTAAACAAACCATAATAAATTTATTAGAGTTGTCTCTGACAACCAGTAAATAATGCTAAACCACGAAGTACCAATCTAAATAGTAACCAACGGTATAAAAACAAACGTTAAATACGCCTGTCTTGCAAATTGGTGACTAATTATTCATCTATATATCAAACAAAAGGAAATTTATGTAGGCGTTTATGGCTAATGCCGTCGGCCTTGTAAACATTAATTAGTAAATGATTTTAGCACACGATAAGTGATGGCCCGAGTTCATTATTAATGATCAGCCAACCGATCCGAGGCCTGGGTCAAAAGCACTCATAATATTTCCGCTATAAATCATTCTAGAAGTGGCAAGTCAATAGACGTGAATGCAGATCAGTACTTGTACTTTAAACTAAACATTCTACTAAGTACTTGATAAAATAAAAAGGATATTACAGTTATGTAAATGAATACTCATAATAGATACTTTCTATAAATAATTTTGTGCCAGTTCCATTTAAAATTAATTTTTAGGTGTCTTGATCAGGTTTAACAAATACGATATCAGATTATGAAAATGAATTTGATTTGTCCATTAACGCTCTGACCACGCAGCTAGAGACAACCAAACTTTTGAAGTGGGCAGTTTCATTGTAATTCAAAATATCCTTAGCGTCCCACCGCCAACAACGACTAATCAAACTCAAAAATTTAACGAATGAAAGATATGTTAAAATACTTTACAAGTTACATAACTTACAACGTGTTACTCAATGACGTGCTTCCCCGTCATTTTATGAAAAAGAGCTCATATGGGCACATGCCCGCAACGGCATAAATCTTTTGCTACAGTGTTCATTTTTTTAACCCTTTCCTTCCCGGTATTTGTTACGGGTAAAATGAGCGTTAGATGAATACATTTTAATTTGCTGTGAAAGGACGAGAGACTTCATAACTATATAAGGCTGCGTCGGCTAAATGCAGTGGTGGGGGAGTGGGTTTCTATGGAAAAAATTATAAAATAACAGAAAAATTTGAAGTAAAAATAATAAAGACATAACATTAAATAATAAATGGGTTGAAATACAAAAAAAAATACGTTACACTATCACTTACCCTAAAAGACTTTTTCTTTGAAAAAATTAAGAGGCGCTAATCCGCCTGTCGCAGCAATCTCGTTTTATTTTTATACAAACACGGTTTTTCCGCATAAATGTCATTCCCTTCGTTTCCCTAAACTTTATCACTGTATATAAAAATTCCGTTGTCCCCATGCGGTTGGTTAGCCATTGGGCGTGTCTCCAGGTGGCGGATAGTAGAAATCCCAGGATAAATGGCTAAGGGATTGGCTATCTACTCTGGGAAGGATCGTGATAAGCTCACCTCTTTCAATGACCAGTGCTTGAGTGGTATAAGATCCACAACCATGGTGGAGAGCAAGAGACTGTGCTGGAGCGGGACAAAATCAGCCCCCTAGTCAAGTGAAAACGATCCCCCTCAGCCCAAGCTGTAGTTTTGTGGCTAATGGGCCTGCACCGAGGCAAACGAAGCCGGTGGGTCAATTCTGCAACACCGACACACCGCACCTTCCCTGCTGTCGTGATCATGTCTCACGGGTAAGAGGGTGTGGGGGTCTTGGCTTAACCGCCCGAACCAAGAGAAGACAACCTCGTTAAAAAACCTAAATCCTGTCGTGTAGGACCGAGCCCAAGGGATGCGTGGTTGGATAGTTGACCAGTCCCAATCGGTCCAATACTCGGAGAACAGTGCGGCACCCCGTTTTATTAACGCCTTCCATGCCAACAGGGGGGCACCTGACATGGTGACCATTTACATCCCCCTTACTCGTGAGAACAATTATGAACACAATTGGAACCATTAGTAAAACTGAACCTGAGGCGGTGGAACCAGCAATGGGGGAACCCTCAGGTAACTAAAACCTATCCATGGAGGTGGAGCAGACCCGGGATACAAGTCCGCTCGTAAAACCGTTGTCTGATACATTATAATTTGAATTAGGGCCGCTATACTTGCGGCCACGTCCCCAATGCTCCACCCGGAGGTACTACATTGGGTTTAAACGCGAAAAAATAGTCGTGCTCCTAATTTATTCTTACTTCATAGTTGATTCACCCTAAATAAAAACTAAATAAAAATCTAACAAACCTAAAAATCTAACAAACCTAACAAACTCTAACAATCTAACAAACCTAAAAATCTGACAAAAACTGGAACAAAAACAAAACAAAAACTAAAAACAGGGTTGTAAATAATGGTATCCCTAGCGCTGACTTTCGAGTGTACCCGATCAACAAGCAAAAATGAGAGGGGGAGGGATCCGTAATACCGGATAGCAGACGCCGGTTCTGCTTACCAGTGCGACATGAAGGGTCGTCTTAAAACTATCCAAATCTAGCTAACTAATTTAAATCCATCCTAGCTTTCCCTATCGTTCCCTAACTGATTTACATTATGATTACAATCTTCGCAATTCTGCTCGTCCTTCCCAAATATATACTGCAACCAAAATGGCGACAGAACGTCAAACAAAACAAATAAGCCACATAATACATGCTATATATAAATAAATATAAAGTGTAAATATAAAATATAAATAAATATAATTATGTAAATATATAAATAAATGTTTAATAAGCGTTAAGCATATAGCAGTGCACAAAATAGAAAGCATCACCCTATTTATCAGGTGCACTCGCACAAGCATTATGTCGGCTAGCGCCTTTACACACAAACGTGCTTCTTAAATTATTTCAAAAACTACTAATTAATGTAAATCAATACTTGTGCGAGTACAGCCGCCACAATTTAAGTCTTACCTCGATAATAAAATTCTCCAGCATCCGAAGATCTGGTCGTCTGTAACTTACTTCTAAAGGTGGGACGGGTGCACTGCTAAAGTCCTGGTGGGTATGCACTAAATGTTTTGGGGATCACAATCACTATCACTATCACTTCACTTTCAAGTCCTGGGGATGCGCGGTTGCACTCTGTTTTATTATCCTTGTTTACTTTATTGATTTAATTTAATGAGGGTTTATGATTTATTTGTTATTGTTATTGTATTATTTCGATTTTCCACATAATTATGAAGATAGGCAGTGATTGTATTAATGGAGTGGAGGTTTCTCGTGCATATTGGACATTTTGGTATAATTATCTTTTTTTTTTTTTTTTATATCAGGTTTTGGTTATGCTCGTATCCTTACTCACGCCAAGTCAATCTAAAATTTTCAATCCTCCACCAACCCCACCGAATTTTTACACGCGGTCGTCATTGATTGTCTAATCTCGCGACCCTTCCGCAATTCTTTTAAGGCTGTCCAGAACGCCTTCTGGTTAACCACTTCCCGACTTCCTCTAGGCTCTTTGGCCATGCCAGACCTAGGATAGCTAGTTTGCTATCAGCCAACCCTCGATTTCCCGCCTCAAGCGGGCGTCGAAGAGCACGTGCTCTGCGCTTTCCGCGCCCTCACCGCATTCGCAGCGGTCGCTATTGGTTAGACCGAACCTTTGTAAATACGCCTTCAGGGCGCCGTGCCCTGTTATCAACTGCACCATTTTGTGATCGAGCTTAACCTCGATCTTACCTCTGCTTCTATGCTCGGTATGAATTTGTGGGTCAACCTGCCCGTGGCAGCGTTGTTCCACCTCTCTTCCATTGTCGAATTGATTTTCGCGCAGCTTTCTTTTGATTAAAGACCTCGGTATCGACGAATGTGATATTCGAAAGTCGCCCGTCGCGGCCTCTTTAGCTAATTCGTCAGCCCTATCGTTTCCTACGTTACCATTGTGCGACCTGACCCAACAGAACTTTAAACGTCGAAACTCTAGCGCCGTACGCGCTATCCTCCAGACGTCCGCTTGGAGATCTGTCAAGGTGTTCATGTTTGTTAAAGCCGTTAGCGCCGATTTACTATCACTGATTATATAATACTCGTCTCTGCCCGTATGGTTTATTACGTAATCGATAGCCTCTCGTATGGCTACCAATTCGCACTGGAAGATAGTGCACCAGTTCGCGAGTTTGGTTTGAAACCGAAACACCTCCCTTTCCTGCTTATACACGACAAACGCCGCGCCTGCTTGCCCATCGTCCATACGTGAACCGTCCGTATAAATTCTGATACCCATCGCGTCCTCATCACCTTCGACAAACTCGATCCTCTAATATCAGCCGGGTGCCCTAACTCAGATACAACAATCTTTCTTGCAATTTCCTATTACCAAGATTAAGATCTTCGATAATTTCGCGCCCTTTTCCTATATTTATTAATCGTCTATCTCTAATCTCCCTAACGACATATTCGATAGGAGAGACCTACTGATCACCAGGACGCCTCCGTGGAGGTGGTCCTGTACGCCCTCGCCGCTTTACCGCGGTTATGCGTTGTACGCTCGTCAATTGACGCATCTCCCGGACTTTACAACCTTCTGCCCATACAGAAGATGCGTACGTATTGCCGGCTCAATTGCTCCGGCATAAACCGTCCTCAGCGATTCGCCCTGAAACCCCACTTTATTTTAGCCGCCGCCATCATTTTATTTGATATTTCGCCGCCCTTACTTTTTACGTATTGTACGTGCGCTTTCCAATTTAATTTATTGTCGATCTTGACGCCGAGGTAGGTAATACAATCTTTAAACGGGATTTTCTCCCTAGCTCTAACCTAGGAGGTCTCTGTCCTGGTTTCGTGCCGAAATAAAGCGCCTCTGACTTCGCCGTGTTAAATTTTAATTTTACCGCCTGCGACCATTCGTGTAATTTATTAAGCACCTCGTTCGGTTTTGTGCGCATATCCATTAACAATCTCGATCTTACAATTAAAAGTGTGTCATCTGCAAACCCAACGATTGAGCATCCTGCGGGCAACTTGACCTAAAGATGCTCTCATACAACAACTTCAAAATGTGGGACCAGAACATGACCCTTGCGGGCATCCCTTTCCACCTCACGCGACAGAACTTCACCCGGAATTTCAACCTGTGCTAATCGCCCCGAGAATAGCTCTTGACCAAAGACATCAAGTTTCGCGGACAACCCCTACGATCTAACTCGCAAACGATTAATGGCCACCAGGCAGCATCAAATGCTCCTGAAATGTCCAAAGCAACAACGACACAGTACTCTTTGGCATCTCTTGCCTGTTAATTTCCCCGACAACGAACTCTAACGCGTCGATAGTCGACTTGCCCTCCACGAAACCAAACTGTCGGTTATTAAAACCGCCGCTGTCTCGCACTAGGTGTTCAACACGCGTAGTCATAACGCGATCTAAAACTTTCCCCAGCACCGGTAGCAAGCTAATTGGACGATAGCTGCCCGGATCTGACGCATCCGCCTTTTGGTTTGGGTATAAATTTCACATTCTGGATTTTCCAGCAACGCGGAAAACGCCCTTTCTAAACAAAGATTAAACAACCCAACAAAGACACACGGGGCTAACAGGCACGCCTGCAGAGCTGCGTCTGAAGTGATTCCATCATGCCCGGTGCCTTCTTAGGGTTCATCCTCCTAAGAGCCCTGACGACCTCGTGAACTAGGATTGCCTTATCGGCACCTGTTCCTTGCGCCTTTGCAGCTTCCCGACGTATTAAATCGTGCGACCCTTCAGTAGACCATTTTCAGTGAACCCAGCACCTCATTTCCACCAGCTTCCTCATTTCCACACTCATCTGGACCAAAAGTTTTCTTCGACTAACCATTTTTCATCTTTCGAGATAAATATCTTAAATTTTCATCTTTCGAGATAAATGAGCATCCTCATTTCCACACACGAGATAAACCTATTTTTAAGATTTTTTACCGCTAACATTCTGGACCAAATAGTTTTCTTCGACTAGCCATTTTTTTATCTTTCGAGATAAACCTATCTTGTTTGGTATCGATTAATATTAGAATTTTCTCAGCTACCCGAATTTCTAGGAATTTTTTAGATAGCATCATCCCCAGGAGCTACCCTAATTTTAAGATTTTTACCTATAGCGACTTTTGAGCGTTCTTATAATTTTTAGTCATGCGATACATCTTGTTAGCTTAGAATTTTACGCAGAATTCGAATCTGCAAACAGATTTAAAATCGGACCCCGCCCTGCAAAGTTATACCTCTTTAAAATCCTGATCTTCTAAATTTTGCTCTTTGCTTTATAAGCAAACCTAACAAATAGTTTTCCTCGTCTAGCCAATGCATCTTTCGAGATAAACCTATCTTGTTTGGTATCAATTAACATTAGAATTTTCTCAGCTACCCGAATCTTTAGGAATTTTTTAGATTGTACCATCCCCAAGGGAGCTACCCCAATTTTAAGATTTTTTACCTGTAGCGACTTTTGAGCGTTCTTATAATTTTTTTATACATGCGATACATCTTGTTAGTCTAAAATTTTACGCAGAATCCAAATCTGCAAACAGATTTAATATAGGACCACGCCCTGCAAAGTTACACATATACCCTCTGCGAGATAAATCTTTTTCCACATTTCCACACGAGATAAACCTACCTTGTTTGGTATCAATTACTATTAGATTTTCTCAGCTACCCAAATCTTTTAAATTTTCAGATTGCATCATCCCTAAGGAGCTACCCCAATTTTAAGATTTTGTAAGATCAATTTCTAATCACCTCTCCTTTTAATATTCATCCTTTAACCAAACACTTGAGTTTAAATAAATTAAGCATGCGAAAATTTATTTTATTCGATTTACAGTTTAATAAACTAATTACAATTTTTACAAAGTATAACATTATTTCCTGTGTGAGCAATCCAAGTATTTCCTGTACAAAAAAATTAATGTTTGTTTAAATAACCTGTAATTAAAAGATTTTTAAAAAGAAATTTTTGGTTAATAAGACATATTATCGTTAATCTAACAATATGTTTTACCGTCCAGCGACACCATGGGTAAACACATTCAATGTAATGGGTTTTAAATATGAAATGGGGAGGTCAACTTTCACGTAATCATCGCGTGGTTAATAATTAATTATATAATTTTATTTTAAACGTTATATCTTCCAAACAAATGCGTTATTTTAGGAAGTACGCTAAATACAAGTAATTAACAACAATTAAATATTGTTTTAAATTATGGTTCTGTCATTGGAATGGGTTTAAGACTTCGTACGTAATTTTCCGGATTATATGTTGTATTCTTTTTATTAAGTAATCGAATAAATCGTTCCTTCTGCTTCCAAAGAAACTCGGACACTCCATTGTCGACGCTGGCGTTTTTATGCGATAGCTAGCCATCAGTTGTTAAACGCTGTGCTAATCATTTCTACGCCATCTTCGTTAGTAGCGGTAACTGATGCATTTTATGTTTGTTGCTCCTTAAATGTGCGGCGTACGTAGTTTTTCCATTTCGAAATCGCATACTTTACACATAATTCGTGGTTGTTTCGTACAAGACCCTTTAACAGCTGGTGGGTTGAACGTTTACGCTTAATGACATACCGTGCTGTTTTTCCTTGTGTCGCTGTAGCTTTTGTAAAAGCGATACCGCAAGACCCAAGTTTAAGTACTTTGCTCGAGGAATGGCATGTTACCACGACATTTGTTCTGGTGCCGTTTAGAGCATTTTTCCAGGTATAGGACACCGCAAGTTGCACTTAAAACGTTTGCAGGTACCATTTTAGTACAAAAAAAACCGCACTATAGCACTTTGGAAACTTGAACGAACTAAACTAAAAAAGTTTACTCGGCGTACCTGATTTATGTTCCTTATAGAATGCAACCGAAGGTTTCCGAAGACGACCGAACGATGTTGAGGATTCGGCGGGGAACTAAATGATGTCATATTCCTTGCTGCTCGTCCAATACATTTAGCGCTAATGCATGCACCTGGTTCGCTTCGTCGATGGTGCGAATGCCGTTAGTAGAAACACCGGAAAACGTCTTCCATGTTATACGGATCGCGTGCATATTAAAAATCCAAAGGGTGGTAGCACACGCACACAAGTTGTGTGCAAGTCGTGCTGTAGAAGATGCAATGCTACTATAACCAAAAACACTTTAAACCATTACTAAGAAAATACCAACTTGTTGTCTACAGGATACCTACAACAATTTAATTTTAAATAATTCTACGTCATATTTTAGAAATGGGGGCTTGAATATTTTCCAAATGAATCACCAAGCGAAGTATATGCTTAACGGTATTAAATTACCCATTAATTTCCTATTTCTACGACCGTGGTTAATTATAGATTAAATTTAATTTGTGCACGTTCGAGCTTCTCGTAAACTAACATATTTTAGAGAACAATGCGCTGTATAATACATGCATACCCCTTCGCCGCGCTACTGCTATTCTTGTAATTGCTAGAAAAGTCACTCTCCTTTTACTGTTAGGAGCGATGCAAAGCACCATTTTTATACTTTCTATAGCACATCGCGCTTATTCGTCGATAATTAAATTTTGCTTCTGTGGCTTTTACACTTTCGCATAGCGGTCGGCCGCACGTATTGATTTCTAGAACCGGTAAGTACTCGATATCCTCCAAATAGAAATTAGATGCTCGATGTCTGTCAACTTCAATTCCCTCGTAAAGGTAGAAAAACTCGGTCAATCATCCATTAAACTTCGACCCGCTACCGTTTTGATAATTTCCAAACATTTTTCGAACGACAATGGGCTGAGAATTTTTAAACCTCCGAGGATCTTTAAGTCGTGATCAATTACACATCCGAGCTACGCGTAAACTAACATATTTTACAGCAACTGTATAATACATGCATACCCCTTCTCTGCGCTACTGCTATTCTTGTAGTTGCTTGGAAAAGTCAGTCGCCCTTTTACTGCTAGGGCCGCTAAAAGCACCATTCCATACTTTATTTATAAGTGTAGCACATCGCCACTTTTTGTCAGTTAATTAAATTTTTGTTTATGTAGGCCTTTACACTTTCGCTTATTTAAACATCTAATACGACCGATTAACCACTTTCGATTATTCTAACGGGAACCACCATACATCCCACCGCACCGTTCTTTTTGAATCCAACGATCCTATGGGCTTCCGCACACTAACACCTAACGTATCTTTCCTACTAGTTGTTAAACAAAAACTACCGGTATCGCCATTGTGGATATAAGCAGATGTTTGCGGATGTGTACGAGAATATGTAACCATATACATTAATTAGTCTAAGCTATTTTATTTAGTCCAAGAAAATTATTATTTTCTAATCCACAACTAATAATCGCCTTTATAGGTTTAACATTTCTACCATTTCCCAATGACTGGTGCTACGTACATGGAAACTTTAATTTCTTATTGGAGAATTCTTATTCTCCCACGCACTGCTGCGTAGCTGCATGCCCACCCTTTTGGAGGTATATGCTCGTTATAGATTGTAAGACCCTCGGTTTTAACTACACTTCGTGAGACCCCTTTAATCTTTTAATCGTATCTTTCTCGCCTACAATACAGTAGGACTTAACATTACTACCAACAAATTCTAATACTGGACCCCATTAAATCGTCTTTGAATTTCTCTACAATTTTTGTTGACAAGTGTTATATTGTATTTATTATACGCGGGTAGTCACTCTTTTAAGATAAATATATTTTGCTAGGTATCAACTAATATTTAATTTTTCTAGGGACCCCAAATCTGTAAATAATTTTAAATAGGACCACCCCATACAAAGTTATGCGTTTTAAAGACCCAAAACTAATTTTTCTCATCTTTATTTAACTCCATCTTTAAAACCCTTTTTGCTACCAAGACATATGCTTTAACCAACCGTTTCCCGAAATCTAAAACCCGTGTCCCGCGAATACCACGTGGAGATAACACGTATACTCTGTCAACCAGGATAGAAGCAGGAAAGATTTGGAAGGTGGGAAGAACTTAAAATTATGGAATTTAAAACTAATATATACAATAGATTTACAAAATCTATACAAATATAAACAACTATCTTATATCTTTACGTCCCCATGCGTAGATTGTTGTACTATTAGGAATGATATACCTTTTGTCATCTTCCCTCGATAAATTAATTTTATTAATTATATGCGTGTACAAATCGTTTTTTTACTCCGGATACATACGCCGGCAAGTACTCCACACCAAATAAAGAATTGGATGCTTGGTGACTGTTAACATCCGCTTCCCTCGTGTACGCCCAAACACATCCCAGCCCATGAGCACCCCTGCGCATGCACACCCTGCCCATGGCGCCCATGGCGTACGCACCTGCCCATGCTCGCTGCCCATGAACACCCTTTCTGTGCGACTGCTATTTCGGGGTAACGTTACAGCCTTTTATAAATAAAGAACAATGTTATATACTATTATAAAATGTTTATTCCGACATTATACATAACAAATTTAAAATATTTAATACCAAGCATGGAGTCATTTAAACTTAATTTTAATACAAAGTTATACACAGAAGACAGTCCTTTCTTTATGTTTGTTTGCAGTGGTTTTAATTTTATCTAATTTTATTCGCAGCTTAAAATTTAAATCGAACCCAAGTCCTTCTATCTCCTTTTCTAACCAATAGTTTGATACATAAAGACCGTCTAGGTTTTCGAATTGTAAAATGTACCGAAGTTTGCCTCTATATTTAAAGTCTTTGATTCCCGACAACCAGATCCATTCCTTCGTGTAATTCTTGCAGCTTGTGACAATCTTTTAATCGCAGCTTTCCCACTATATCCTGCATACGTATCTTGTTAGCTTGATCGACTTCTTCTTGTCGGTATTGGAGGAAATCCTTTTCTCCACACACCGTTGTGTAGTTGCATATCCACCACTTTTGGGAATATATGGTTGTTATAGGTTGTAAGACCCTCGGTTTTAAATGATCCGAAAGGTTCTTTACTAGGAAATATAAATGTTAGCGGAACCCCTTTGCGTGTGGTGTACGCCAAGGTTACAAACCCGCATTCCTTAGTTCGTCTTTGTTATCTGCCATTTTGATAAATACGTTTTAGAATAACCTTTTAAAAAGTATACGGATTTAGTACCATCCTTTTCTGCAAGAACGACTACATAACTAAAAGAGTCTTTCTTACTAACCGCAAATGCATACAACTTGTAGAAACCAGATGTATCTAAGTCAGTCCATCGGCACATAAAATAATCTTTTAATTCTTCCTCATTTTCTCTAATAAGATGTTCTTTGTCTAACACATCTTTGTATTGATCGCGTATTGTCGCAGTGTTTTCCATGTAGTCTAATTTTCTCCTTTTTGCATCCATTTCCTCTAATTCCAGTTGTCTTTTCCTTCCACTTACAGCGTATGGTATACATAATGGGGTAATTTTCTTTAGCGTAAACGGGTAGAGTTTACTACCAATATTTACGCGTTGTCGTACAACCTCTGGGCGAAGGTTAGGGTATTTATCAATCCCAATTCCGAAATGACTATTTCTTTTGGAATTGTAGAATATGGTGTTGCAGATTGTGTAAAATATGTAATACCTGCTTTAATGTAGCACTTGTGTAAGATTTTTATTTTATCTTGGCTGTCTTCCTCCTCTACTATCTCCAAATAATTTATGGGTAAATAGTTAAAACTAAAAGCCGAAAGCACATACTTTATCAATTTTCCTTTTCCTTGGTTTTTGGACAACTTAATTTGCAAGCCTGTCAATTTCTTTGTATTGCCATTCCCCAATACACGTACTGTAGCAGGTTATTATAACTAAACACAGCTATTTTGTAGCTTGTCCGATAGCTTACTCCACATTTTGGTAAGTGGTACCGAGTACATTGGCGTCTTTAGGAAGTATAACTTACTATCTTCCAATAAGGTTAAACAGTGGGCGCAATACGCATTCAATACCAAAATGTGTTGCAAAGAACAAATCTTATTAAAGAAAATTGGGAAAGAATTAAAAGATTATTTTATTCCCAGGACTTGTTTAATACATTGGTTTCTTAAATTTTGCATTTGGGTTAAGTTAAAAAAACCTTTAGTTTACGTTTTCAAAAAATTAACTTTTCCGTATCTTTTTAAAAAGGTTATTTAAAAAACTATTTTAAAATGGCAAAACAAAGACAAAAGGAAATGTTTTCGTTAACTTGTCACAACGCAAAAAGGGTTCCCAACATTCTTATTTCCCTTTGTAAGAACCTTTGGAATTTTAAAACCAGGGTTTTCAATATAACAACCTTTTCCCAAAAGGGGATATGCAACACACAACTTGGGGGAAAAAGGGAATTTCCTTCCAATACGCAAAAATTCTTTTTAAAAATCCGTTTGCAGGATTTGTTGGGAAAGGTGCATTTTAAAAAAATTGTCACAAGGCTGAAGTTTACACAAGAAGGATCTGTTCCGGCGGAATCAAAATTTAAATATTGGCAAATTGGTTACATTTTCAACAAACCAACGGTCTTTTGTTCAAACTTTGGTTGAAAAGGAGTAAAACTTGGGGTCATTTTTTTAAGCTCGAATAAAATTGATAAAATTCCATGAAAAAATAAAGAAAGGATTTTCCTTTATAAGATTAAAATTGTTAAATGACCCTGTTGGATTAAATTTTTCAAATTTGTTTTTAAATTCAAAAAATTTTTAAATGTTGTAACAGTTCTTATTTATGGTTAAACCCCTGCAGTCGCCAAAAAGGGGTGTTCACAGCGACATGGGAGGGTGCTAGGAGGGCGTATGGGGGGGTGTGAGGAGGGGTTCCACTGGGTGTTTTGGGGCGAAGAGGGAAGGGATTTAAAGTACCAAGCAAATTCTTTATTTGGTTAATTGGGCTATGTATCCGGGTAAAAACTTTTCCGCATTTTAAAAAAAATTTATAAAATCAAAGGTTACATTCCTAAAACAAAATCTCGATGGGGATAAAATATAAATTTGTTTAATTTGTATGATTTTGTAAATCTAGTAATAAGTTTTAAATTCCATAATTTTTAAGGCCCCCATTAAACTTTCCTGTTTATTTTGACTAACTTTATCTGTTATTCCAATGGGTTTTTAATTTTGGAAAGGTTGGTTAAACAATTCTTTTGGGAAAAAAGGGTTTAAGTAGCGCAGAGAAGGGTTGCATGTATTATCAGTTGCTGTAAAATATGTTAGTTTACGCGTAGCTCGGATGTGTAATTGATCACGACTTAAAGATCCTCGAGGTTTAAAATTCTCAGCCCATTGTCGTTCGAAAATGTTTGAAATTATCAAAACGGTAGCGGGTCGAAGTTTAATGGATGATTGACCGAGTTTTTCTACCTTTACGAGGAATTGGAAGTTGACAGACATCGAGCATCTAATTCTCTATTTGGAGGATATCAGTACTTATTCTAGAAATCAAACGTGGGCCGAGCTAGCGAAAGTGTAAAAGCCAAGAAGCAAAATTTAATTATTCAACGAATAAGCGCGCGATGTGATAGAAAGTATAAAAATGGTGCTTTGCATCGCTCCTAACAGTAAAAGGAGAGTGACTTTTCTAGCAATTACAAGAATAGCAGTAGCGCGGCGAAGGGGTATGCATGTATTAAAGCGCATTGTTGCTCTAAAATATGTTAGTTTACGAGGCTCGAACGTGCACAAATTAAATTTCAATCTATAATTAACCACGGTCGTAGAAATAGGAAATTAATGGGTAATTCTAATACCGTTAAACATATACTTTCGCTTGGTGATTCATTTGGAAAAATATTCAAGCCCCATTTCCTAAAATATGACGTAAAGTTATTTAAAATTAAATTGTTGTAGGTATCCTGTAGACAACAAGTTGGTATTTTCTTAGTAATGGTTTAAAGTGTTTTGGTTATAGTAGCATTGCATCTTCTACAGCACGATTCACAATTTGTGCGTGTGCTACCACCCTTTGGATTTTTAATATACGCGATCCGTATAACATGGAAGACGTTTTCCGGTGTTTCTACTAACGGCATTCGCACCATCGACGAAGCGAACCAGGTGCATGCTTAGCGCTAAATGTATTGGACGAGCAGCAAGGAATATGACATCATTTAGTTCCCGCCGAATCCTCAACATCGTTCGGTCGTCTTCGGAAACCTTCGGTATGCATTCTATAAGGAACATAAATCAGGTACGCTCGAGTAACTTTTAGTTAGTTCGATTACAAGTTTAACCAAAGTGCTATAGTGCGGGGTTTTGTACTAAAATGGTACCTGCAAACGTTTATAAGTGCAACCCTTGCGGTGCTTCCTATACCTGGAAAAATGTCTCAAACGGCACCAGAACAAAGTGTATTAAATGCCCGGGTTGGTGACAAAGTACTTAAACTTGGGTCTTGCGGTTGCTTTTACGGAAAGCTCCCGGCACAAGGAAAAAACGGTTGTCATTGCAGTAAACGTTCCGCCACCAGTTTAAAGGGTCTTGCGAAAAACCACGAAAGGACAGAGGATTTCAAAGGAAAACTTAACGCCCCACTTAAGGAGCAACAAACATAAAATGCATCAGTTACCGCTACCGAAGATGGCGTAGAAATGAAGCGGTTTAACAACTGCATGGCTAGCTATCCTAACGCCAGCGTCGACAATGGAGTGTCCGAGTTTCTTTAAGCAGAAGGAACGATTTATTCGATTACTTAATGAATACAAATATAATCCGGAAAAATGCCAAAACCTAATTAAAGGGGTCAGTAAGCAATATTTAATTGCTGTTAATTGACTTTTTGCGTACTTTCCTTTATAATAACCGCATTTGTTTGGAGAAGATATGTTTAAAATAAAATTTATACAGCTTTCTTAATTATTAACCACGCGATGATTACGTGAAAGTTGACCTCCCCATTCTCATATTTAAAACCCATTACATTGAATGTGTTTACCTCCACGTGGTGTCGCTGGACGGTAAAACATATTGTTAGATTAACGATAATATGTCTTATTAACCAAAACACGTCTCCTTTTTTACATTAATCTCTTTTTATTACAGGTCTATTTAAACAAACATTAATCTTTTTTGTTACAGGTTAAACTACTTGGATTCCTACACAGGAAATAATGTTATACTTTGTAAAAATTGTAATTATTTATTAAACTGTAAATCGAATAAAATAAATTTTCGCATGCTTAATTTATGTTTACTGCTACGTGTTTGGTTAAAGGATTGTAGATAAAAAAGAGGTGATTAGAAATTGATCTTGGTACAAAATCTTAAAATTGGGGTAGCTCCTTAGGGATGATGCAATCTGAAAAATTTAAAGAGATTTGGGTAGCTAGAAAATCTAATATAATTGATACCAAACAAGGTTTTATCTCGTGTGTGGAAATGTGGAAAAGATTTATCTCGCAGAGGGTTATGTGTAACTTTGCAGGGCGTGGTTTTAAATCTGTTTGCAGATTTGGATTCTGCGTAAAATTTTAGACTAACAAGATGTATCGCATGTATAAAAATTATAAGAACGCTAAAAGTCGCTAATAAAAATCTTAAAATTTAGCCCTTGGGGATGGTACAATCTAAAAATTCTAAAGATTCGGGTAGCTGAGAAAATTCTTTTAATTGATACCAAACAAGATATTTATCTCGAAGATGCATTGGCTAGACGTGGAAAACTGATTGTAGGTTTGCTTATAAAGCAAAGAGCAAATTTAAATCAGATTTTAAAGAGGTATACTTTGCAGGGCGGGTGATTTAAATCTGTTTGCAGATTGATTCTGCGTAAAATTTTAGACTAACAAGATGTATCGCATGCTATAAAATTATAAGAACGCTCAAAAGTCGCTATAGGTAAAATCTTAAAATAGGGTAGCTCTGGATGATGCTATCTAAAAATTCCTAGAAGATTCGGGTAGCTGAGAAAATTCTAATTTAATCGATACCAAACAAGATAGGTTTATCTCGAAAGATAAAATGGCTGTCGAGGAACTATTTGTCCAGAAGTTAGCGTAAAATCTTAAAAGTAGGATTCTGTGGAAATGAGGTGCTACATTTATCTCGAAGATCCGATTTAAGATATTTATTGAAAGATTCGAATTCTAGTCGAAAAATTTTGTCCAGATGTTGGAAATAGAACATGGTAGGATGATGCTAGGGTTACTGAAAATTCTAATCCCTTATCCCGGATATCGATGGAAATTTCTGAAATACGCGTGTTTTAAAACCTTCCGTGTATTCGCCATTTGTTTTCTTTATATTACTGAGCGCGATTTTTGTTGTTTTCTTCTAATTACGCGGTATGCGGTTCCCCAGGGTTCTTTCTCTGAGTTTTGCGTGCAGAATTCTTTAAATTTATTCGTTCGCGTTTCTTCTATTAATATTTTATATTCGCGGTAACTTTGATTATATTCTATTCTCCGTTGTTCTCTTATATCTCCCGAGGCGCGTTGATAGCGGCGCCTTAGGTTACGCGTTTCTGCCCGCTTGGTGGTTAGTTCCCGGGTCCACCAGGGTACGCTGTCTTTAAATGTTTTCTTTTCGGCATGGAATACGACGACGCGTCTACCACCGCGTCGTTTAATTTTTCGCGAGTGTTTCTACTTCGTCTGCCTCTCGGCAGTTAAATAGCTCATTTTCGAGCACAGGATACTTTCGCCAAATTTTTGTTTAAATCGCTCCCAATTTGCTTTTTATTACAGAACCGCGGAAATACAGTTAGCTGCTCGTTTGCACTTGTTTTGGTTTCAACGTCCCATGTTATTAATTTATGATCAGAGAGCGTTTCCTCGTCCGACCTTAATTTCCAATTACAAATCGTTTCTAACATTTCGTGCGAGACTGCAGTAATATCTATAAAACTGCTGCCTCTATGCGTCTCAAACGTAGGTAAATCATTAGTGTTTATCACACTAAGATCCCATTCCGTAAAAGATCAGCAACCTGCGAGCCTCTATCGTCTTCGATAGGGCTGCCCCATAGTGGCGACTTGGCATTAAAATCTCCCCAATGACTAGATTTTTATTTCTGCCGATTTTACGAATAATATTATCTACTTCATTTATCAAGTCTTCGGTTTGAGATTTTCCCGCCGGGAATCGACCGGCGGGAGGTACACGCTTATTACATAGAACGCATTTTCCCTGATTTGATTTCGGCCGTCGTTACAAACTCGTTCGATAAATTATTTAATATAATTCCGGCGCACGTTCCATTATTTATTATTATCCCGCTACGCGGTCGTTTACTATTCGCGTTTAAGACGGTAACCCCTCTTCCAAAACCTGTTATTTTGTGGCTATACAAGTGCGGTTCCTGTATAAGCCTGATGTCGATATTATTTTCGATGAATAACTTTACGAAGTTATTTGTTGCCCTCTACCTTTCCCGAGATTTAGTTGCGCGAATTTAATCTTCTTGCTTCTTATGGACTTTGTTTTATCTTCACAGTCCATAATCGATGTTTCGTGTGATTGCGTGCTTCAGACGTTGCATCGTGGGGCATCTACTCGACTTGGCGTCGTGGCGCGTATCGACCTTCGCGCCACCGCCAGTTCTGTCGTTTGCCCTAGCGCAAACCACACAGCAGGGGACTGCCTTCCGGCAATTCTTGAATTCATGCCCGACCTCGGCACAGTTACCGCACCACTGTACCTTCTCCCTGCACTCCATCGATCGATGGCCGTACTCGTAGCACCGGTAACACTGGGTCATCGAGAAGTGGTCCCGGGCCCATACTCTTCGCCACCTGAGGTTAATAGCATCAGCTAATATACGTCTTCGAAGTGTGGGGGTCACTTCGAAGACTACGTTGGCGAAGGGATCTCTAGGGCCCTTTCCGCCAAACCTGAACTTCTCTCTCAGGTGGTCTTCTGCTTCAAATCGCCGAAACGGGGATTCTGGCTCGCAATCAACCGCACGAGCTCTTCAGCCTTCATCCCCGCTTCGACCCCGGAAGAACGACCCGTGGACGTTTCTTCTCGATGGTCTTCGCCACGAGTTCCTTGCAGTTCCGCCGACCTTCAACTGCAGTTTCTTGGCGTCGTCGCGACCTGCGCACTCCACAACGACACCGCCCTGGCGCGTCCTACGAGCTCCGACAACAACAAACCCATCTCGAGCGGGATCGACCTTCTGCTTTAGGGTCGTCATCACGTCGTCCTTCTGGCCTGGCCTGGCGTCGATCCTTACAGCAAACGTAGGGGCAGATCCTGAAGCTGCAGCGGCGTAGGAGACCTTGCGCTGCACCGACGCACCCTGACTCTGGCCTCCTGAAACGACAGAATTCACCGCCGGACTTCCCCAACAACACTTGCTCTCCTGAACCATCTAAACAAAGACGCAGCGCCCTAACCATACCTATCAGTTGGTTCGTCACGTCACGGATATCATCCACGGCGTGCCTAACCATCTTCCTATCCTCCACGACGATAGTGGCGGAGGTCGTCGGCACCTTCCCATAGACGGCAGCGTGCGCCTTCCTCACCCTAAACTTTAAGAGTTCCAGCTCATCGAGGTCGCTAGCATTAACGCTACCGTTGCTGCTAGTCGACATCGTGCGCTGGGCTCTCGAAGTAGAGGGCAATTCTGGCGCCGCAACCACCACGGAGGCCCCGACTCCCCAGACACGACCGCCGCAGACGCAGGCTCCTTCCCTACCTCCTGTACCTCCTCCTGAGTTTCTAACAAGAAGTCCTTTAGCACTACCTTAAGCTGTTTCCCCCCAACAGCGCCCTCCGCCACCGACCTAGCAGACTCCGACCGATCGCCCTCTTCCTCCTGGGCAGCGGCTCCTCATCGCGGTGGACCACCATGCTGACAAAACTAGCAATAAAAATGACACCTAAAACGCAGCTCAAAAAACGTCCTAACCGTTACGACGCTAAAAGAACGACGCTAGAAGAACGCAAAACGTTGGTCCAATAAAAATGTTTTGTTTAAAGGTGAACCGTAAACAACCTTGTATTTATTAAAACTTCAACCGCCCAATTAAATATCAAATTTTAACAAAAATACAACAAGCACTAAGCGTCAAAATAACAACTAGAATCAAATAAATTTCCTAACGCAATAAAAATATCTCGATTTAAAATGTACCGTAAAAAACGCTATTTATTTATTTTAAATTTTTAAACCGCCAAATCAAATTTAAATAAACTAATTACTTCAAAATATTAAAATATCTAATTTATAAATAAGAACACTTTATTTTTAAATGTGTAATTAACAAAATAAGGTCGAGCGCAATCGGAATGTGGTAACCGGAAATGACCTTTCACTTAATCGCTTTTGGTAACTGTTACACCCAATTTAAAAGGAACTTTTAAATACGCGTGAACTTAAATTACGGAAAATTTATATTAAAATTGTTTTAAAATTTACAGTTTTGAGTTATTTATTTGATTTAAAAGGGCTTAGATTTTTGTTTTTGGTTATTATTTTATTATACGCGCACTATAAAAATTCACACCTTTTTGGTTGTTTTACCCGGTTTTTACTTGATTTAGGCGGATTTTATTTTAAATTTATTATTAAAATGCCTTTTAAGTTATTTCGAAATTGTTTTGAGTATTAGTTGAGTAGACCTTTGTTTTATTAACCCGAAATTTATTTAGTTTATTTTAAAACGCATTTGATTTAAATTACAAAGAAGACGCGATTTATTTAGTTTTATTTAGTTTAAATTCTGTTTTAAAATTTTTATTTTACTGCCCTGTATTTAAAATTTGATGGCACACAATTATAAAAATAAAACACAATAAAAAGCAAAGCTTCAAATAAAATAATACAACAATAAATAATATAAACCCTAGATAAAAACTTACTGTTATTGCTGAAGCGGGAGCTCGGCAAAAACACGTCCGCTCGCTTCAAGCGGCAACTAGAAAGTTCCGTTGTCTGATACACCAGACATGGAGAAGACAATAAAGAAGCTTGCAGGCACTAGACTGCAAGCAAAGAGGCTTTCAGGTGCTCAGTGTAGAAAGCTGAGGCAAGCAAAGAAAGTCGAAGCTGGGACTTGGACGGAATCAAAACCGTCCAAAAAAAAGATGTCGGTGCAGAAGGAGAGCGGGGCCAATAAAAGACCTCGTTTAGAGACTTTCACACCGACACCATCTAAACTCCAGCAGCAAACTAAACGCCCAAAGAGCCATGAGCAGAATGTGTCATATAGTGCTGCAGCTAGGGGATTGCGAGTGGCGGTGGTAGACAGACATCACCAGGACTCAGTCTTAACTGAGGGGCAGTCGATGAGCGTCCAAAACATGCTTCTGGATGTTGTATTCGACACTCCCTCAAGAAGCTCTAACCCACCTCATTTCGAGGGTGCTAGGTTTGCCGACGGTGTCCTTCGGTTGACCTGTACTAACCTAGAGACTTAAGGGTGCGTCAAACACAAAGTAGAGATTAAGGGGGAGCTTTGGGAGAGTGCATGTCTAAAAGTAGTGGACGCAACGGACCTTCCGAAGTGACCCAAGGCTATAGTATGGATCTCCGACAGAGATGTCGAGTAGAAAGTTGCCAGGACCCAACTGCAAAAGCAGAATACCAGTCCGAAAACGGGTGCTTCGCGTATGCTTTTCCGGAAAGCTGTAAGGAAGGAACTATCATGGCCTTTTCAGTCGATCCGGGAACCTATGATGTACTTGAACAAGCCAAGTTCAAGGCCTATTACGGACTTAGAACCTGCAGCACAGTAGGATAGCATCAGCAGCCCTAAGTAAGCTGATGGGGGACTGCGACATAGCCCTTATCCAGGAACCTTGGGTTTGCAACGGAAAGGTGCTAGGACTAGGTTCGATCGGTGGGGCACTTGTATATAGTATGTCTTCTGATAGACCCAGAACTTGTATACTAATCAACAACAACCTCAATCGGTTGCAGAATTTTGTCAACAAGACCTTGTGACGGTTAAGGTGAGACTAGGAGGAGGTGGACCCACGGAGATTACACTAGGATCTGCCTATCTTCCGTTTTACTCTCCCGGCCTCTCGCCCTCAAGGAAACAAGAGGCGCTGGTGGCTAGGTGCAGAGCGGATAGATCTCACCTCGTCATTGGTAGCGACGCAAATGCTCACCACACAGTATGGGGCAGTATGGGACCAATCTTAGAGGTGTAGCAATAATGCAATTCATAATGGCAAATCATTTAGACATTTTGAATAAAGATAATACTTCAACCTTCGTAAATAGACGTAGGATGGAAGTCATTGATATAACTATATGTTCGCCATACATAAGCATCTTAGTTAAGAACTGGCATGAGTCTGATAAGGAGAGCTGTTCAGACCACAGATACATAAGATTTTCTTTCAACGGGCTCAACCAGGTGAAGAAATTTTATCGCAACCCAAGAAAAACCGACTGGGGTAACTATAAGTTGGACCTGGATAGGTACCTTGCAAGCAAAGTTTTAACAGTGCAAAGCTGTCTGGATATTGAAATGGCCGCGGGGAATATTACCAACGTGGTTGCCTCAGCATATAACGAAAACTGCCCTCAGTTGGAGAGAACTACTAGGAAGGTTCTGTGGTGGAACTCTAAACTTAGACAACTGAAGGGAGAGGTAAGAACTTTATTTAACGAAGCAAAAAATTAGGGAATTGCGCGGTGTACAAGCGGACTCTCACTGCGTATAACAAAGATCTGAGAAAAGCCAAGAGAGAATCATGGAGGAGGTACTGTGAAGATATCGAAGGATATCCTGAATGCGCCAGACTTCAAAGAATTCTCTCGAAAGACACCCAGAGATCTATTGGCTCACTGTTTATGGGAGACAGTAGTTCTACCAGGAATGAGAAGGAGACGATGGCTCTTTTGCTCCAAACTCAGTTCCCTGGTTGGACCAAACTGCAACAATCACCTTTTGAGTGGCAAGTCCAGGGGCCTGATGTCCCCGAAAGGAGGGCATCTCAGGAAGACTGGACAGTAGCGAAGAAGGTGATTACCTTCCAAAAAATTAAATGGGCGATAAATACTTTCAAACCATATAAAGTTCGCGGCATTGACGGGATTATCCCAGCCATGCTACAAAACGGATCAAACCTTCTGCTGAAGTAGATCTGCAGAGTTTTGAGGGTTAGCTTGGCATTCCAATATATTCCGTGCAGTTGGATGATAACTAGGGTAGCCTTTATCGCTAAACCTCGTCGTACGGACCACTCACAGGCAAAATCTTACAGAGCCAGCAGTCTTATGTCCTTTATTCTTAAGACGATGGAAAACTGCTTGACAAGCATATCAGGGGGAGTGTTTTGGCAATTAACCCATTACACTCGAACCAGTTTGCTTTTAAAGCAGGACATTCAACAGAGTCAGCTATTCATCACCTAGTTTCCATGGCTGAAAAGACTCTAGCTAACAAAGAGATCCTTCTATGTGCCTTCTTGGACATCGAGGGAGCCTTTGATAATACATCCTTTAGCTCCAGCTCGACGGTCACCAGATAAGTTGGGATGGAGAAAACTTGCTGAAAGTGGATAAACTGCATGTTAAGTGAAAGGGCGGCAGTCACAGAACTGCTTGGCGAAACCATGGCAGTCCGGGTGGCTAGGGGATGCCCGCAAATGCCCCTGTTGTGGAACCTGGTCACGGACGGGCTGCTGTGCGAACTGAGCAGAGAAGGGTTTACCCCGCTGGGATTTGCTGATGATTTAGCAGTCTTAGTGGATGGTAAATATAATAATATTATCAGGGACCGAATGCAAGAAGCCTTGAAAATAATAGAGAGATGGGCAATGAGGGAAGGCCCTAGAGTCAACCCCCAAAAGTCCACCTTAGTACCTTTCACCCGGAGAGGAAAGATTGAGAGCATTACACCCTTCTTCCTTAACGGTAACGAAATTGGCCTGTCAGGCAAAGAGGTGTACTTGGGAGTCACTCTGGACTCCAAATTTACATGGAATCTGCAGATCGATAAGACCGTACGCAAGCGGAAACCTGGGGGCTAAGACCAAACATGGTACACTGGTTGTACACTAGTGTTGTCAGACCAGCAATAACATATGCAGCGTTGGTATGCTAGCCCAAGGCTGAACAATCAAACACCAAAATAAAGTTGGGCAAGATCCAGATACTGGCTTGTCTAAGTATTACAAGGGCGATGTGTCCCACACCCACTGCTGCTATGGAGACTCTCCTTGGGCTTCCCCCACTACACTTGGTAGTGGTGGGAAGGCAAGGCTTGGACTATACAGACTTAAGAACCTTCAGTCTAGGATTATTGAAGGTACGAAACATACGAGATTGCTTGGGAGAAATTGGGGGCATCTGTGTGAGATGCGTTCAGAACAAATAACTCCCCAGCATCCGCCGGATACACTCTTTAAAACTTACCCAGGATGTGGAGAGGAAAAAATGAAGGGTAGATTACCTCCGGGCAGCATGGTCTGGTACATGGATGGCTCTAAGAGCGAGACCGGATCCGGATCTGGACTCTTCAGGGAGAGACCGGATGTACGTTTAAGTGATCCTTTAGGGGCAAACGCTATCGTTTTCCAAACGGAAATATACGCCATACTGCAAAGCGTGCGCGAAAGTATAAGAGATGCCTTTATTAAAAGACATATTTATATTGTGTCTGACAGCCAGGCGGTACTCAAGGGTCTAACAAGTCAGAAGGTGTCATCTAGACTGGTGTGGGAATGTATTGAGGCAGTTAATGGACTGGCACAACAGAACTCTGTTACATTGCCGTGGGTGCCAGGCCATCACGGACTCAAGGGAAATGAAATTGCAGATGAACTTGCAAAACGGGGGACGCAAGGACCATTTATCGGTGCTGAACCTGCCTTGGGAGTCATCAAAGCTGCCATCCGAAGCTATATTAGCGAATGGATGTGCAGGGAACACCAAAGAGACTGGCAGAATAGACCAGGACTAACACATAGCAAAGCGCTGGTAAAGGGGCCTAGCAAAAACAGAATCCAGGAACTGCTTCATTTAAGCAGAGAACAACTCGGATCACTGTGTGGTTTCTGACAGGACATACGTCTGTCAAAGATCACCTCCAGAGGATGCATAAATATAACGAAGACCTCGAATACAGACTATACTCAGAGGAACCGGAGACTGCAATGTATGTACTATGCAGATCCGAGGCGTTTGACAGAACGAGACAGCGGCTATTCGTACGACCAAAGCTAGATCCGAAGAAAGTCGATACCCTTTCATTAAGGCACCTGTTCTCTATGATTCGGGGTGCTGGCCTTGCAGATAGGGTATAATACATAACCAGGGTCAGCACAATAAGCCTTTTAGGCTGCAGTGCGGCGGAGCCGTTTGGCATATGCACCCGCCAGGGGGGTGGTTTTAGTGGGTATGCGGCTTGGAGAGTCCCACACTTTGGCTATAAAAGCTTTCCACTCCTCCGGTTCGGATAACCAACAAAAAAAAAATTACGTTATCACAATGTGTGCATCCAAAACTTTTTCATTGTGAAGTTCAATGTCTTCAGTTTGTGTGAACGTATTAATTTTATGACAATTTATGATTTTGTTGTTTCTTGAATGCCATGTAAATTGAAACAAATATTAGTGTGGGCGGTGAGGTCCACGATCTTTATTGCTAATATTTCTAGTTGAATACGACTAATGTAAAATCCCGAACATTATTGCGGTTTATTTACTTGGCCTATTCTAATATCATAATGAAATGCCCCGTTATCAAATGTAAACCACCCACACTCTATTCAATGTTAAAGATATTTTCGTCTTAAACTTTATTTAACTAACTTAAATTAATAAATACTTTTCTATTCATAAAGTTTGCTTAATTAATGCATTAACCTTACAACGTTATTACGTACCGGATCCTCTCCGAGATCTCAAAGGTAGCTATATTTTGATAGTGACCAAAAAATTGCTCGTGCTATTTTTAATATTCATAGCAATGACACGCAGAAAGCAGAATTTGACTAAATCGCTCACCATCTGATACAGTAATAGTTTTAAACTCTTTTAAAATACCTAACAATGTATTTGTTGCAGGTAACAGAAAGCAATCTCAAGCAGCTTCTAAGTACGCACGAGTGGCAAGCAATCTTTAAAAAGTCTCCTAGCAGTAAGTATAATCTTCTTTAAGTATTTAATAGCACTTAACTCTAAATGAGTACCTTTGGTGGTTGATCGCTTGCTTTCCGAAGATTGTACAGTTGTTTTTGTCTCTGGTACAACCACCTGAGCTAATGTATTCTAGCTATTTACAAATATTGAAACTGCTAACTCAAATTAACAGTTTATACAGTTGAAGCTGACTTCTGATAGAACAATGTACAATTAATCTATAGTACATAGCTCAAGCTCTATATTATAAATCATATACAATTTTTCCTTACATTTTACTATTTAAAACTTTGTAACATGTTGGCGTTACATTAAATAGGCACCAGATAGAAAACCAAAATTAATCATAAACGAATAAAATTAATATTGACGTACCCTGTATATTCTAATTTCACGAACAGTAGTGTACATTAGGTATGACTTTTAACAAATTTTTAGTCCCAATAAAGGGCAGTCGGGCCTTAAACTAAAAATCACAAAAGCCTAGTTCTTTTCTGTGGAAGCTAACTCAGGTTCATAATTATTTCAAAACCACAAAAAGGGGTAGACAGAGTTTAATGTTATGCATCTTTTACATAAAATTAAAAAAGTTTTTGTACACTGTTCAATAGAAATAATTCCATTAATAATACACCGAAATAATTTCAGTTATAGTTTATAATGTAACAAGACAAGATAAAAATAAGGTTAGTACAATGTAATTAATTGCTTAAAAACAGATGCGCTTATTTAGTGAAACTCACAAATATCAGGTTACTCATAATTTCAATAGACAAGTCAAACATAAATTGAATAAAAATTTTTTTCAATGTGTCTAATTGCGGAATTGTTGAGCAGTTTGACAATAATTACGCATAGGACATCACGCATTGTTCACTTGATTTAATCATAAGCTCAATATTAAGACTGTTATACACCCCGCGTCCTTCCAGAACGTGTGAAGAGTTGGAGAAATTACACTAGTTGACACCCGAAAGAAAGGAAAAATAATTATTCGTAAGAATGTAATTAGAAATGTTGAAATGTAGTCACACAAACTAGTAATCAAGCGGAAGAGCCGCGCTGTTGAGAATTGGTATGAGGACAAGTAAAAAGTTGGTGGACAAAATGCAGCTTCAAGATGTAGCATGGACTTTTTTGAAGAGGAAGTTAAACTGTGCGCGAGCTATTGTATACCTTCATCTGCAGATTTGGCAAAGAATGTTAATCCGTGTACGGGATTATGAAAACTCATTTGCGCCGTAAGAAAATGGCTACCTGTGGATATAGCTTAATAAGTAGATTGATTGTGTTAAGCGAGCTGTTGTTTGCAGGAAGAAAAATTAAAAGGCATATTTTCTTGACACCCTTAATCTATTAACAGATGAACTATACCGTGAGTAACTATAAGCTTTTATGTTTATGCTTATTAAGTATGTGCATGTGGTTGTAAATATGAATGGTTGGTGTTTATGAAATATGAAAATAATCACTTGTGAAAGTAATTAGTTTGTTGAACGATGACATGCGACGGAATCGTGTTATTCAAATTTAAGCATGAAGTTATCGTGCAAGGAAGTTAGAACATTTTAAAATATTAGGTAATGTGTATGTTTTGATTTTAAATGTACGTTTTGTTGGTGGAATTTAGTGTTAGTTAAAGCATATATCTTTAGTATTTTAAATGGACTCTAAAATGATAAAAGACAAATTGGTATTTAACCGTTTTCTATGTTTGTTATTAACGACATTTCCAGAAATGGGATTTAGAATGTCATGTAACTTAATGTGAAAAACGGCAAAATTGGAGTGATAGTATTGTTGATGGATTTGATTTAGTGTTTTCTTTAGAATTTATTTTAGTAATATCTAGCTAGTTTGATACTAGAAAATTAGGTTTATCTTTTAGGAACGTATATTGTATTTATATAGCAATTATTGAATTTCAATGGAATTTAAGTTTAGGGTTAATTTGGCGCAAATTTATTTAGGAACTATGTGAACAGGCAAAACTGTACAAAGATATTTAGTTACCCCAGTAATGGAGTTGTATTTGGGAGAGACCTCGATATCGAGAATTTTTTAGTTATAACAAAATTTAATAAGTGTATTTTAAACAAAGGCAAGGTATAATACAATTGAAACAAGTACTTGTTCAACACTGTAGAATGCTATTAGTGCATTTTGTTTATGTCAAAGTAGCTCAATTTATCTCTGTTGTTTGATATAACACAGCAAATGTATTCGGGTATCTACGATTCTTGTTTTCTGAAAAAATATATTCGCTTTATTTAGGAGTAGTAATATAAATTTGAATAGCAAAAATTTTCTACAAATGTGATTGCCAAAGGCAATTGTAGTCAAATTTACCGGTTTTCGTTATCTATTTATGCACTACAATGACTTTAGAAGTGTTCTTTTGACATGTGTTACTCTTAATATTTGAATCGATTATATTATCGTTTTCTAAACTAACTAGTACTTTGATCCTGCCTTTTGTCGTCCTAGAATGTGCTTTCTATTTAGTTAATTTTATTACTTCAAGAACGATGCACGTCTTTTTCATGAAGTTGAATTCCTGGATGCATCGATCTTCTACGTAGGTCCAATTGTTCTTCTATGTAGACCAAATGCTTTCTGGCGTAGGCCGCTGTTGCAGTTATGATCGCAACATTAATGATCTAGCTACTGTTGTGACGCTTCATCAGTGAGCGAGTAGTTCAATATGTTTAGCTGTTTCGTCCCCACAGATATAGATGCAAGATAAGTATCCCGCCTCGTGAAGATATACGACCTTGTTTTCCTTTTTTTCATACCAAGGGATAAACCAAAGTTGCATTACGCCGACGGGCAAAATACGTGTATCAAACCCATTTGAACAACTGGCTTCACTGGTATTCATTATTATTTTTAATTGCTTAATTAGAGAGTATCCTAAATGTACTATATGTATCGTAAAATATTTGTCTAAAAAAAAGCCTAAATTTTATTTTTTGTTCAAGACCGAATAGTTTTTGTTGCATGTTACACTACGAAATGCGCACTTCGTATTTTAATTATTCAAATTGTCCGTAAAATGTAACTTTTTATTAATTTTTTTGTTTAAAATAGAAATTTTATTTTTATTGTAAATAAAAACTCGATGACGATGTCCTTTCTTTGTGTTTGTGAACCATCCTACTCTCCGCATTTGTAGTTAGTCTGGTATTTCTGAATTCCCTTATCTTTTTATACGCAATCGTGATTCGTGCAGGTCCCTAATTAACTTGTTTCTGTTTCTGTCTGACAGTGCGTTTTAACCTTACAACATGTTATGATGAGGAGCACTATTTAAAACAAACTCTAAACATGTAGAATAAGCGAAAGTACAAAATCATCTCTTGATTGAACATTCGTATTATTCTAATTCTAAAACTAAGTATGATTTAAAAACCCGTTCTAAAAATGCATTTTATACAGTTTGAAACGGTCGTAAAATGAGTTGTAATATGTAAATATTCATCCTTATAAATAAGTATGTTAAATAATGTAGAAAACTTTATTTTACAAAAAGCATGTATTTTAACTGCAAGAAGCTAACTTCAATCTTTCTAGATTTTTCTATGTTAATTCTCCAGATTCTTATAATGAGAGAATTTATAAATCCCTGGTTATAAATGAACCCATAAATTACAAATGACCACTAATTATCTATACGATAGCACCTAACACGAATGAACAACCCAATTAGCGAGATAGTAGAGCGCAATAAGATTTTTTAATGGCCCTTAAATTATGGTAAAGCGATAACGAATGAGAATTTTACATTCGCCCTTTTAAACCACACCAATTAAGGAAGATAGTAACATTTCTATGACCTCATAAATTAGCCAATTTAGATAACGTAAGCTAGCCACTGACAACAGTTTTGTTGAAATTACATCATATCAACTGGAGAAGTGTAGATGATTACGGAACTTAAACTTTTTATATAAAAGGCGGTATAATAATTAAGAACAGGTCAGTCATTCAAGAGCGATCATTCACTGATAGTCGGTAAAGAGTTAAGAACGGTTTCTCTAAAGACACTGACCCATAATGTGTTTGGAGTCACTACGAATTGTAATAAATTGAAGTAAGTGCAAGGTCACTTCATTTACTTTAAGGTATAAGCAATGATTTCTTTCCAGCTTATGAAGTAAACTTTGACTGGCAAAAGTAAAATCTTATTGAGTTATGAAAACGTAAATGGAAGTATGAAGTTAATGAAAACAAACAGTGGAATTAAAAACTGATCGTCCGATGCAGTTATTATAGTACAAAATGGAGATGGAGATTTAATCAACAAAGTCTTTATGAATCTTGTAAAATTTAATGGCTATAACGCAAGTATATCTTTGTTTAAATTTTTTGAAGGATATTTGCGTCTTAAAATTATTTTAAGTAGGTTAAGCTTGCATAAAATTGTGACGCATGACTTGTGAGTGGATAATTTTCTGATATTTTTTTGAGGTCAAATTTCGAGGTAGCTTGACTCTTACAAAACGTATTTGAGGTACCTCAGCAGTTCCCTTAAACGTATTTTTTTTAAACAAGATATTCAAATTATTCATATATCTCAAAAAGAGAATGTTGTGACTTACATAAGATAAGTTTGGGGTTACTAATTATAAACAAGGATTGTAAGAAGACTGTACTAATATTTAATAGTTATGAAGTTTTGTTTTTTTTGGACTTAAGTTGTAAATTGCATCTATAAGTTTTATGCCTGAGTGTGTAAGTAAATCTTTTAAATAATATGTTGAAGAAAGATGTTTGTGAGTGCATTATAATGTGAATAAGGGCTGCTATACTTGCGGCCACGTCCCCAATGCCCCACCCGAAATGTTTGTGAGTGCAGCGAGTAATATAACTTGAAGAATTGTTTATAAATATTTTATGTCATTAGAATTGTGATATTAAAATTTCTTGTTTCGTATCATCTGAGCTAGCAAGTTGATACGGGCATCTTCTGGTAATAATCCACATCAGATCATTTTTGTTTCCATAATATCTATTATTAAAGCCTAGCATAGGGGCATATTTTCGCAGCTAACAGTTATAGCATCCTTTATTGGTGCCCAACGGTTGGACAGCTTTAAGCTAGCAGCTCACGGCAAATATTTTCTGTAGTCCGCAGTTACTAAAATGTATTTGTAAATTCACTAAGCAAATCTACCTACACAAATCGAACTAATATTTGCATAGTTGTTACAAAACACTTAACTTGATCGTTTCATTAGAGAGGAAAATATCCATTGACCTGGTTTTTGCCTGTTGGGCCTCGTCAGAATGAATTAGCTTTAAACCCCAGCAAAAATATCAAGCAAACTCAATATAAGCGTTAGGAAACTTTTGTATACTGGCATGTGTATAAATAAACTGTCGTTAGGTAACTAAAACCAGCACTAAAAATGAAAAGGTGCAGAAATTGATTTGAATCTATACCGTAATTTTATAGATGGCCATACATATACGTTCTGCCCTTGGGGTTTAAGTAATGTTACAATCATAATTTTATGCGCTACAAGTAACGTACCTCTCTTGGCGTCGTAAGTTTTCTGTCTTAAGGACACTAGGCCTTGGGATTTAAGTAATGTTACAATCATAATTTAATGCGCTAAAAGTAACGTACCTCTCTTGGCGTCGTTCGTTTTCTACCTTAAGGACATTAGACATAATAAAAAGCAAATATTTTCTGCAGTCCGCAGTTTAATTAATTCAAAGTTACTAAGATATATCTGTAAATCTACTTAGGGAATTTTTCAATGCAAATCAAACAAATACTTGCATAGTCGTTACAAAACAATTACCTGATTATTTATAACTTTGAATTAACTAAACTTCGGACTGCAGAAAATATTATTTGCTTTTTATTATATCTATTGCCTTTAAGACAGGAAGCAAACGGCCATAAGGGGATGGTAGCGGGTTAATATGGCATGGCATCAATATAAAAGCCACGTGAGCGAGGTATCTTGTAATTCGTCATGTGGTGGTTAAGTGGGGTGAATGGAATTTGGAACTCACAAAACTGGTTTCTTTGGACCTTAGCTTTTCATATGGGAGAATACATGTAAAAAGTGATTCTTTTTGCTTGAATGCCTAAATCTTATCTACTTACTGCGTATCACATTTTTGTATTTTAAACCTATTTCTAAAGAATGGACAAAACGGACAAGCTAATAGATCCCAACTCCTACAATCCTTCTTTCGGTACCGTTTCTGGTACAAAACAAACAGTCGTAAACAAAACAGCGGATAAATTTCTATGTAAATTAACGCCTCGCTATTCTTGTTGGAATTCTTTTACGATCGTATAACAAATTACTCTTCTTTCTTGATTTATCAAGTGTTTTCCCTTTCCTGCTTTTTAGACCGGTACTTGAAATACAAAGAATTGTAGAATATATTAGCACTGAAACCCAATTAAACTACTTTCATCGAAACATTCCTGCATACAGCAATAAGTTAAAATGCTTAAGTCGAAGGAAGACATAATTACCTATTAGAAGGCTATGCTCTATTAAAATTTTTTTTTAACGAGTTCTCCAGCTCATTACCTTAATTTTACGACGGACCCGTTATCGTTTTTATAATTAATCGTCTTGATTAAAAGACTAAAACATTCCTTTAGTAACGATAGAAGTTAAAAGATTCCATATTGAGAGTAATACCAAAAGTTAGTTTATTATTTATTTTAGAAAAAATTAATTATGAAACATAGGAAAGTTTTTAAGATTATGTTGAATCCTGTACATATAGGGATTTTACTAGAAATTTAAATACTTAAAATACAATTTGTCAACATTTCTTCAAGATTAAATATTTATCTCGAAGTTTAATATCATTAATAGTTTCTGTATTAGAGAAACTTTATAATTGGTTTATTGTTGTTTATTTTCCGGAAAATCCTATTCATTATTCAAGTTATTATGTAAAATAGACAAGCTGTTAGATAGTGTTTAGACCCTATATATAAAAGAACTTACAAAAAACTATGATTTAAAATTCATTATCGGTATTTTTTCAAGTTACGAAATTATTCACTTTCAAGTTTAGTTCATGTGGAAAATTAACTTTGTTTGTAATTGCCGAAGTAAATATTTCACTGATATTTCTTTTTTGCTACAGTGTTTTCTATTGCCGTCAATCACGGAATAATGTCGTGCATTTCTTTGATATCAATATTTTCGAACAGCTACAAATACGTATACATTACGCTATTACCTAGAAGGGAGTAGACAGATAGCCCATAAAAAGAGCTTTAATTTGATATCAAATTGTATCTGTCTATTCCTTTTAGTTTTTGACATATTCAACTGTTTTTAGAAAAAATGACCCCGATTAGATACATTGCCACTGCACTAATACACAACTTATGTTAATTTTCAAGATGCAGAAAATTTTACCATATACCATAGTATATTTGTAAATATCACTTTTTTGAAATTTCTTCCCAGTATACAGGGTGTGTCAGGTTTCGCAAAAATTAATTGAAATCGATCTCCTCTTATTATGTTTACCTATGTGATACCATCTTTAAATTATGCCTACTCTTTATACATTTTTAACAAACCCAACATCCAATTAAATCGTCCCAACTAGTTTGTGTCACTAATACCTATATCATCATCGTTTACACTTTACAATTTTATTATTAAATGTTCAATCATTGGTTCATATGACCGCGTTGCACTCCAATCAGTTTTGATACAATATTTTCACATATAATTTTGATACTACAAGTTTGTCCAAAGGTTGATTCTAATAAATAAGTGCCGAAATGTTTCACATATAAACCTGGCTCTGTGTGGTGAATAGTGAATTTCCACAGACGCAACTGGCTTTTAGATCAGCAAATTTACTCTCTTTGGCTTATCAACGCACAACTTAGTATAAATCCCTGAATACTACGTTTTCTCACGTCATCAAGTCATTTGTTTTACGTATTGGCACTTCTACTCTGACTAATATACTTCAAATACTTTACCATTTGTAAAGTACGGCAAACACAAATTTTGCAGTTACGTGATCTGATCTTTGGCTTCATTTGGCATATACACAACCTTCAAACAACAAAATTCTGTTTATACTCTTTTAGCTATTAGGTACACTTCAATATATATATATATATATATATATATATATATATATATATTGGGAACAATTGAAAACAAAAGAGTTAGAAAATAAAAAAATAAAAATGAAAGAATTTTTATAAATGTGGATTTAATTTCACGTTGGGCGCCAAAAATGGCATTGATTGAAAATTTTCTATTTTAATTTTGGGGAATAATGCTATGATAATAGGATAGTTTAAGGGTAGGTTAAGTCATAAAGGTCGTATTTATAAATATAAGAAATTTTAACTTTAAGAAGGTCAAATAATTTCAGAAATTATAAGAGTAAATTGTTCATTCTACAAAATGTCAATTAAGAAGACACTGTATTATTGAAAGATTGTTTCAATTTAATATTTGCTATGCATTGTATATTTGTAAGAGTCATCAAAAAGGTCACTAAAATAATATGAAAATAAAATAGGGATCTTGGAACGTTCGAAGGTCCCGGAATATAATTAAAGGATATTTTTGCTGGCTTTCAGAAAAGCATAAATCTGGTATATGTAGATATTTTGTACGAAAAAAAAAATTTTGAGTGTTGTAAATATTATCAATTATTATATTGTGTGTTCTAGAATTGCTTTATTTGACTCAATAAGATTTATTCAGAAAGCTACTCGGGGTAAAAACCTTAAACTTAATATTCCATATCAAGTGGGGGCGATTATCATAGCAATTTTTAGGGTACGCCCAATCGTGAGGACAATATCACAGCAATATATATATATATATATATATATATATATATATATATAGTAATGAATGTTCCTGGAAATACTTTACCATTTGTAAAGTACGGCAAACACAAATTTTACAGTTACGTGATCTGATCTTTGGCTTCATTTGGCATATACGCAAACCTTCAAACAACAAAATTCTGTTTATACTCTTTTAGCTATTGGTAACTTCAATATATATATATATATATATATATTAATATATATATATATATATATATATATATATATATATATATGTGTGATATTGTCCTACGATTGGCACCTAAAATTAGATAATCCACTATATGGATATAAGTTTAGGTTACCATAGTTTGAATACTGATCAAATAAACAATTCTAGAACCACAATATAATATATTATATATATATATAATAATATATATATTTATATTTCGTACAGAATTCTACTAAAATTTAGCTATTGAAAGCCACTTGATATGGAATATTAGTTTAATTTTTACCGGAGACCTTCGAATCAAGATCTTATTTATTTTCAATATTAGTCAACCTTTAGAACACAAATATAATAATGATAATATTTACAATTAAACAATCTTTTCAATAATAATATCTCATTAAATTATCATTTTTAGAATGCACAAAATATCTTAATCTGAATTATTTGGGACCTTCTAAGTTCAAATCCCTATTTTATATTTATAAATACGACCTTTATGATAATCTTAACTATTAAATACCAATCATAGCATTATTCCAAAATTAAAATATGAAAATTTTCAATAATGCCATTTTGCTAGCCAATAAATTAAATCCAATTTATAAGCATTAATTCCATTTTAAAATTTTTATTTTTTTATTTTCTAACTCTTTTGTTTTCAATTGTTCCCCAATATTATTTGCAAAATCTAATTAATCCTATCTCTAAATTGCTATCCCAAATTCTACTTACACCTATCTTAACTTATGATTATTATTTACCCAAGGTTCTATACTAAACATTTTGTCTCCCTAATTTTTATCTATCTATACTTTTCCTATTTTTATAAATGTATCATCATCTTTTCCCATTTCTAATAGACCACTTCTATTTATCTATACCTTTCCATTTACCTATTCCTAATTTATTATGAACCTATCCTATTTTATAATCATATCCCTATTTAATTCCCCTATTTGTCTATACCTATTCTAATTTATAATTATATCCCTATTTACTTCCCTATTTACACTAGTTGTTTTTACAATTTGTACAATTTTTCACCATTATTAAAAGTTATTTTCTCTGCAATTATTTTATCCTTCTTATGACCCATATTCACTATCTTTTCGAAATTATTTTCTAAAGTTAATTTATTTGCATTATTTTTCCCCTAATATATCCTATTTCATATCCCAAAAATTTTGTTTCACCCTGAGAGAGTTCACACTGCTTCTTGTTTACTTTTCTCCCTACGAAATTTAATTTTAACAAAATTTGTTCCAAGTCTTTTCTAAAATTTAACATATCATTCCCAAATTCTTCATACGGTTCCCATATCACATCCTTATTTGCTAACAAACCAAAACAAAACACTTCACATTTAGAAATTTTTCCTTTTATATAAAAACCGGTGTATTTTCTTGATTCGCGTTCTGGTGAAATTACGTTAACCGGCTCCGTGTCTATAACTTCTGATTTATTCACATACCCCGTTGCTATTCTGGATTCTGATCCTATTAATTCGGAATTCTTCATTGATAATGCTTTCACCCTCTCTTTTATCTCTTCTGGATATTTTATTTCATCATCAACATCCCCTTTTACATCAAGTTCACTCTCAAATTGATTAATATTTAAACAGTCTCCTTCGACTTCAACACTTTCCTCATTAACCCATTTTATACATTCCCCTTTTACATCTATTATCTTTTCTTCGGCACTTATTTTTAATTCCAACTTATCAATTATGTCCATACCAAATATTACATCTATTCTTAACCCCTGCACTATTATAAATTTATTCTCATACTTCATCTTACGCACTTCACATTCCAGAATTATTATCCTATTCACACTTGCAAATCTCTTGCTATTCGGTGCTATTAAATTAAACTTCCTAATTGGCATCATTTTCCCCATTAACTTTTCCCGTTTAACAAAATCTTCAGACACTAACGACGCTTCTGCTCCCGTATCAATGAGTGTCCCACCTCTACTATTTCCAAGTTTCAATTTAACTATCGGTAGTAAGTTTTTATTCAAATCCTTTTCCATTTCACATTTTATATATTCGCGCTGGTGTTCATATCCATTAATTCTTAAGTGCTTACTTGGTTTGTCCTCATTCAAGAATCCTGATTCGACGTAGATGGTCTTGCTTGACTCGTAACTTCTGCATAGGTACGATTCGTTCTTGTAGGTTGTGCTGATTGTTCCCGATGTCGTGCTTGTAGTGTATACTGATTTATGTTCCTGTCGTGGTTCGTTTGCTCTGTTTCTCTTCTTGGCGTGTTTCTTGTATTTGAATTCTTTCTAAAATTATTGTCGTTGCAGTTATTATAATTATTTCTATAAAAATTTCCCTCATAATTTCCCCTATAATTTGGTCTATCATTATCAGTACTCCTTTGCATTCTAACTATGTTTTCTCGTTATCTTCGTACCATCCTACCTTCCGCCACACGACTCTGTCCTAACTTATCACAACGTTATAAGTATTCCAGTAATATCTCCCTATTTACTATAGTTTGAATCATCACATAATGTCTTATCTCTTCTCCAAAATGTCCCGCTAAGTACTTTGTGGTTTGTGTTTCTTCCATCGGAGGATCTAATTGCTTAGCTATACTAAATTTTTGTATGGCTTATAACTCTCGTGTCATCCCTAAGTTCTGATTATATTTTTCTGTAATTAAATTATCTCGCGCTTTGTATTGTTGATTGTCTCCCCAAAATTTTCTTACAAATCTACTCTCAAATTCCTGGAATGTTCCTATCACATTTTCTATCAAGTCAAACCATATTTCCGCGCTTCCTTTCAACATTGACCTAACGAAATTTAAATTGTACCTTTTATCCGTTGATCCCTGTATTAATTTTCTTATATTATTCAATAATATTTTCGGATTCACCTTGGTGTTTCCGTAAAATTTGGAATATTGCTCAACTGATATTTCCAGTCTATTTATCTTAGTGTATTGTCCCTGATTCCTACCAGCATTTTAGAATTCTGATTTTAAATTACCTAATTCTCTATTTACAACATTAAATCCTATCTCATAATTTCCTGCATTTTTATATCTATACCTGTGATCCTAGCACTAGTTTCCTTTTCACACGTTTCCTGATATAATTTAACTTTCCAAACTTCGTCCCTAACTTTATCCACATCGCCCATCATTCTAATAAATTTATTCTTAAATTGTACCTGCTTCCGCGATTGTTTGATTTGTTTCTTTTAATCCGTCGCTTATAATTTTTATTTCGGCACCTAGCTTTTCTCCATTTTCCTCAATCTGCATCTTAATATTTTTCATGGTCTCTTCGCTTTTGTCCATTTTTCTATTTAACGCTAATAAAATAGACATCATTTCAGATTGTTGCGATATCTGCTGTTCTTCACTTTGACTTCGTGTCAATTGTTGCCCTTGTATTACGCTTTCTTGAAACCCTATTTCTACCCCTTGATTCCTTAATGCTTCTCTAGTTTCCTTTATTCGTTTATCCATTTGTATTTAATTTCAAAATTTTAAAATTTTTAATATGATAAAATTCCTTGCAGATTTTAAATTTCGCCACCCTTATACTTTTAAATTAAATTTTTTTACACAAGGTAAGTTGATGAATACTAACGTATTGCAATTATTATATATTATATACATATTGCTATGAAAAGCCCCTACGTTGGTATGATATTTTTGTTGCTGTGATCTTTTCTTTAGCCCCTTTATTTCTTCGATATATAGCTTTGCTATTTCAGAGCCCCTAACCTTTTAAAACTATATTGTTGTGTTCGTATTAGGTTCTTTTTACTCTGCGTCTCTAAATTCTATAATTTCTATTTTTTTGTATGCCTCGGCTAGCTCAATCTATTAAACACAGAGTGCCCTACGTCACGATCAAAAAAGATTGTTTACCCCTTTTCTTTCTATTACCTATCTGTTAAAATAATGTAAATGAATCCATCCAAAATTATACAATATAGTGATCGTTAATATGTACACTTTTATGTCAATAACTTATTAATTTGTTCAACATTCAAAAAGTCCCTGAATAAAATATTAATATTTATCCGTTTCCACCAAATTTATATTTCCTGAAAGACAGCAAAAATATCACTGTAATTACTATTAAGTACCTTTTGAACGTTCAAAACAATTTTCTTTTCTATTTTTAAAATTTTCAAATGATTTTTGATGACCCTTACAGATATTTGATATTGCAAACATTAAATGTTAAAAATTGAAAAACAGTCTTATACTAATAATGAATAAAATTTCTGACCTGTGTTTTCCTTGCTTGTAGTTCTAAGAACTGCTTCTGAATATCGGTGGTCAGTACCCCTGGATTCTTACAGCTTGACTTGCTTTACTTGTTGACCAGAATGATTAATTAACTGTTGCTTGAATTTTCCTTCGGATTATTATAATTGCTTGGAGCTTTACTTGTAGCTTAATTTGAGTATACACTCCCTGTATGTTTGTTGTGGTTTGTTTAGCATTCTTCTTAATCTTCTTTGGGAATTAAACCACTCATAGTTTTTAAAATCATCTTTATTTACGTTTCGATCCATGACCTAGGATCGTTTTCAAAATAATAAAAACTTCAAGTTTGACATTTTGAGTATCTTGACATTTATTTTATGTTTCTTTGTAAGCTTGTAAGTAAGCTTTGTAAGTATTTTTATAATATTCTCGAAGTTTGTTTTAGTGGTACATTTAGAAATTTATTTCGAAGTATATCTGGAGTTTTATTTAGAGTTGTATTTAGAGGTATCTTTAAAAGTATCTTTAGAGCCCTATATTCTTAAATATTAGAATAAAATTCAACTAATAGTTTACCTTACGTTTTAAGATCAAAACGGCTATTTCTCGTTGTATAATTTTGCACTTTTGATTTTCACTATTATAATAAATTATTAACTTTCACTAAGTTCACTTATACGTAATATTTAACTTTCAATTGACGTAGTTAGTGCCTTATCGAAAAGATACTAAATGTTCACAAGGTCCCCATAGTATTTATAGACTCCACCTATCAATTTTCTTATTGGTGTTCATCGTGTTTTTGTTGATCAACGCGTTGTACTTTGCGCCAATCTCTTCAGAAATCGGTATTTCTAAAATTTCCTTGTTCCAATTCTTGTTCAGATGCTTGATCTCACACGTAGACGTTCAACTTCGTGCAGTATATTTCTCAGAAATTTCAAATTTTCATCGCATTCTGTCACGTCTTCATGTTTGTGTCGACTATGGTTCAAACCTCATCGCATCACGGACCGCCTGTTATACATTCTGTTGGTTGCTCCAAATATGTTGTTTTTATCGAAATACAATGCCTTTTGTCACGTACTCATATTTCTAATAATGATGTATTTGAACGCGTTTATTTATTTATGCGTTGATTCTGTTAAATAGCTAGTATGCCAGGTTGTTTATCTTTCTAGATTACGTGTTTATTTTGATGAACTTCGTTGCGTTAAAACCTTATTTTCAATCGTTTGTTTCCAGTTCTGAACTTAGTTTGTAAATATCTGTTAAATTTCAAAAATATGCAAACTACGTCAAAGTTCAAAAAGATAGGTATAAGCAACCTTAATACCGTTTGAAAGACGATCAAAATTACTATAAGACTAACTGATAAAATACAGGATGTTCTATTTAAAATAACAACAATATTATACTTTGAATCTGTCAATATTGAAATTGCATTTTCTGAACACCCTGTAGTAGATCTGCTTTTAGTAAGTTATTTGATCAGTGAAGGGTACGGTCTAATATTAAGTGTTAAAAACAAATTTGTCTGAGTGAATTGGTTTTAGAATTATTTAATTTATACGAAACCCTTAGAATTCTAGAAAAAGTGAAATAAATCAAAACGCTCTGCATTTAGGTATAATGAGCCTTCAAAGAAATCCAGTTTATTTTCCACGTACAATTCAAACATGCAACGAAAAATAAGATGTTCTATAAGAAAAATATAACTTTGATATGTAACTTTTTCTTAGTACACCCTGTATATATCAAAATAATTTTAAAATGTAGCCCTTTCGGACTTACATAGATCTACTATGAAAAAGCTTTGAACAGATACACCGTTTTGCTATAAAACTCCGTGGCGTTCCCCGTGGCTAACCCTGTCTATATATATATATATATATATATATATATATATATATATATATATATTGCTATGATAATAGGTTAGTTTAAGGGTAGATCAAGTCATAGGGCTTGTAGAATAAATATAAGCAACTTTAACTTTAAGAAAGTCAAATAATTCCAGAAATTATAAGAGTAAATCGGTCATTCTACATAATATCAATTAAGAGGACACTGTATATAAAATACACGGGATTAAATGCATGAGAACATAAATATGTCTAAGTATAGTTTACAGGTAAAGATAAACTTTTAAAACTTAATAAATTGCATAAAAATTAAATTACCGGGAAGCATAGATAAATTGGCATTGAAAATACTTAACGATTGCGTCAAAAATATCAACGTAAACGCATCCTAAATAATTCATTATTAGAAAATCGTTACGTGTCTAGAATAAAACACATTTGTTCAGAAAACCAATATTCTGTGGAAACAAATAAACACCAGGCGGTTCAATTATGTGATAAATTAACAAACATCACATACGTGAGTAAATTCAAAGCCAAAAGTTGGAAAACCATTGAATAATACTGCAACATGCTGAATGCGGACGTGACGAACAGAGCATTCATCGAGGATTTGAATTAAGTAATTTGTAAAAATTCCGAGTTCAGCTAGATAAGGCAAAAGTATCTGCCTAGATTGAAAACACGCCAATAAAAACAATTGGAAGAAGGGCTTATATATAAGATAGTAACGGAACGACCTTTTAGTCTACATTTAACTAGGCAACAACAATGTTCTATGGTGTTGAAAACTCACGTAACTAGTAAAGTAAAAATCAAAACAACTCAGTTTTTAAAGTGCGAGAATTTGAGCAATGAAATATAAGCCGATCTATAGATAGACGTAAGTTAAACAACTTAATTAAATTCATTTCTAATATGAACGAAACAGGACTGTAATTGCGGACTATAATTTTGGACCTTTAATTTGGATGTACTGTAATTGCGGACTGTAATTTTGGACCTTTAATTTGGACGTACTTTAATTTGTGGACTGTAATTTGGGACTTTAATTTGCGGACTTTAATTTGGGACCTTTAATTAGAGACGGCTTTAATTTTGGACATATCCTAATTTTGGTGATATTTAAAAATGGGAGATATTTCAATTTTGGACATTTTCCGATTTGGGACGTTTTAATTTTGGATGTACTGTAATTTGGTACGATTTTAATTGGAAGCGATTCTTATATGGGGCCGGCACACCAATAAGCAAAGCGGACACAGCAAAGGGATGCAGGTTATAGACTAGGATGGAACTCCAGAACCCATTCCAGGTTAGCAATTTTAACACACTGTATTATTGAAAGATTGTTTCAATTAAATGTTTGTTATTGTTCCGTTAAAATTATAAATTGTACTGCCAATTTTATTAATACATCGAGTTTGTTGATTATTTAAATTCGCCGCGGTATATTTATATTTATTAGAGTAAAATTTCCTTGGTTTACTGAAGCACGCGCCAACAAGTGCCGCGAGTGGTGAACGTTGTTATTCCGCATGTGCAAACAGTGTTGTGACTGGAAAATCCACAAAGCCAAGAGAGAATCGATTTGTCTATCTATTTGTCGCTATTTTACACGTTCTACATAGAACCAATTATTTACATGAACCGCTTGTCTTTAGAACACCGCTATCGTTATAAATGTGCTTCGCAACACCCGCCAAAGAGAGGAGTAGTTTTTTGGTTACATCGTTTTTTTCGTTGGCATGGCTGCATAAATCACCAGATGAGTGTTTTAGTAAACGTTTGATTTGGTTAAAAACATTAATTATTTGTTGTTTTTTTAACTACCACTTAAATTTTATACAGTCTACATCTCTCTACCAAAGAGCTATTCGTTATTTGTTAAATTTTCATTTTACATTCACCGCAATTAATTTACAGCTATGTATTGTATATTTGTAAGAGTCATCAAAAAGGTCACAGAAATAATATGAAAATGGAATAAGTATCTTGGAACGTTTGAAAGTCCATGAATATAATTAAAAGATATTTTTGCTGGCTTTTAGAAAAGCGTAAATCTGGTATATGTAGATATTTTGTACAAAAAGGAAAACTTTGAGTGTTGTAAATATTATCAATTATTATATTGTGTGTTCTAGAATTGCTTTATTTGATTCAATAAGATTTATACAGTAAGCTAGTCGGGGTAAAAATCCTAATTTAACATTTCATAACATTGGGGCTCGATAATCCTAAAATAGGGCATATCATAATATCATAGCAAATTTATTACGCCCAATCGTGGGGCCTAGATCACAGCAAATTTGTGACGCACAATCGTGGGACGAATATCATAGCAATATATATATATATATATATATATATATATATATATATATATATGCACTGTAAAGAATGACATATATTTGGTGTACAAACAAGTTCTGAGCTTTAGATTTCATACAACCGAAACTACAATTTAAAATTCATTAGTTTTCCCGTCTTTTTACGGTTTTACAACGTTGACATTTGATCTTTAAAAATACCATGCGGTTTGATGTTTGATGGACATAATCTGCAAAATCAGTAGTGTTCACGATGGCAATAACAAAAGAGCATATTCGATTTTCCATCCACTTCGCGATTCATCTGCAGAAAAATGCTACTGAAGCCACTGAAATGATTTGTGCTGCATATGGAGAGAAAGCTGTCAGTCATGCTACGTGTAAAAGTTGGTATCAAAAATTTCGCCACGGAGATTTCAGTCTTGAAGATGAACCGCGTACTGGACGCCCTCAGAAAACTAAAACGGACGAACTGCAAGCATTGTTGGATATAAACTCTGCACAAACTGAAAAGGAGCTTGCACAGCCGCTTGGCATTACGCAGCAAGCCATTTCCACACGTTTACATGCAATGAGAAAAGTTCAGAAGGAAGGCAGATGGGTTCCGCATGCACTGTCCGAAGACAACAAAAATCGACGGCGTGACACCGCACTCACTTTGCTTTCAAGGTTCCGTGAAAAGAATTTTTTGCACCAAATCATTACTGGCGATGAAAAGTGGATACTTTATATTAACCCGAAGCGTAAAAAATAATGGGTTGACCCTGGTCAACCTTCGACATCGACTTCAAAGCCCAATATCCACGGCAAGAAAGTTTTGCTTTGCATATGATGGGATTGGAAAGTATTGTATTACGAGTTGTTACAGTCGGGTGAAACAATTAGGCAGACCGCAATCAGCAACAATTGACCAATTTGAGCGATGCTTTTGAAGAAAAGAGGCCATTTACTGGCAAAGGACGTCGTAAAGTGATACTGTTTCATGACAATGCCCGGCCACATGTTGCGAAAGTGACTCAGGACCATATCTTTGCGTTAGGCTGGGAACTTCTCCCGCATGCGGCGTAGAGCCCAGACATAGCACCTTCCGATTATTACCTATTGCGGTCGCTGCTGCATCACTTGGCTGATACACACTTTGTGACACTTGAAGAGGTACGAAAATGCATTGATGACTTTATCGCCTCGAAGCCAGTGAGCTTCTATCATCAGGGAATTCACAAGCTGCCCGAAAGATGGCAAAAGGTCATCGATGCAAACGGGGAATATTTCGTTGATTAATATCTTTTTGTTTGTTTTTAAATAAATATTGAATTTTGCAAGAAAAAGCTCAGAACTTTTTTACCTATAGTTAAATTACGTTTACTCATACTAAATTTATTTTCGGCGAACTATCTACGTCAGATATTTAAAGTAAATGCTAAAGAAAAAAATAAACCATATTTGTAAGACGTGCATCCTCGTTAGAGCGATGGTTAGCGCAGAGATTCAACGCTCTGATATCCCCGGTTCAAACCCCTCAACTGAGGACTCTTTTCCTCCTAGAATTGTGTGATGGAATTACAATTGTGTATACACTTGCGCTTGATAAATATTGTTAAATGTACAAATTGTATATTTATGTAAAACTTCACGTGTTCAATTTTTGTAAGTTCGAAGAATTTGTTTCATTAAAAATTTTTAATTTTGCGAACGTTTGTTTTCCATTATACAGGGTGTCCGGAAAATACGTGTACAACGTAAGAACAGAGATTCTTTGGCTCCAAATAGATGGACTTGAGCCAACTTACCCATTATACAAGTTGCTTCATTTAGCCCTAGAGGGCTTCAAAAATCGTGAAAAATATTTGATAGTTTAAAATAACTCGAAAACGCGTCGATAGATTTTGACCATTTTTGGAGTGCGAGTTTCTACTTTCAATTGACATCTTTTGGTGGTGTACACAATAATTTTAAAAGCATACGAGTGTCCCAAAAATGATGTATTGTATAAATATTCGACCATAATCTTTTTGCTGCTTATGCAACGACTACCAATTTTTTTTATGAGTAGCCGACTTAATTTGGAAACTTTTTTGTCTCTTGTAAAAATTTGATTAGACGAGCGGTTTGACAGAAAAAAATAATTTCAAATGTTTGTTTTTTTATTTTTATTTAATTGTTTTGTTTATTTTTTACTACTATTTTTTACTATTTATTATTAACAGCGCGCTACACGTGTTGCACCATTACAATAAATTTTCAAAATGGCCGCCATTTTCTGCAATGCACAAATTAACTCTTCCTAAGAAGTTTAACTGAACCCTCTGCATTGTTTGTGCATTATTTTTTAAAGAGTTGGCTGCATTTAAAACTCGTCTATACAATTCTTCGTCGCTATCAAGTAGAGACGAATAAACCTTAGATTTTAAGGTACCCCACAAAAAATAATAACAGGACGTCAAGTCCGGCGATCGTGCTGGCCAATTTGTAGGAGCATCATATCCCCTTCCGATCCATTGATACGGATATTTTTCGTGTAAATGTTGTCGAACAGCTAGTGTAAAGTGGGGAGGAGCACCATCGTGCATGAACCACATGTCTTAGCGAAGTAACAATGGCAGATCTTCCAATAAATTCGGCAATGTTTGTTGTAGAAAGTTGAAGTAATTGTCTCCGTTTAGTCGATTTGGTATCACAACAGGACTGATAATAAAATTATCAATAACTCCAGCCCAGGCATTAATCTTAAATTCATGTTGATAGTGAGTCACTTTAGTTGCATGAGAATTTTCTACAGCGTAAACATGTTCATTATATATGTTAGTAATACCAGATCTTGTAAAAGAAGCTTCGTCTGGAAATAAAATTTTGCGACTGAAATTTGCATTTTGAATTCTCCGATCTTGAATAAATTGACAGAAAGCTAGACGCCTCTCAGGATCGATAGGCAAAAGGTCTTGTACCTGTTAAACGTGGTATGGGTGTAATAACTGTTCCTTTAAAACGTCATGAAGAATACTTTTAGGAACTTGTAGTTCAAGTCCTAAGCGTCTGGTGCTTATTTTTGGGTCTTCTTCAACTCTATTCAAAATTTGTTCCTCCAGATCCGCAGTTCTTGTGGTACGTTCACGTACTTGATCCGCATTTTTGACTGAAAGCTACCATTTTCACAAAGACGTCTTTCAATATTTGCAAATGTTTGGTGGCTTGGCTTTCGGCGATTAGGAAATCTTTCCCTATAGACTCTGACGCTTTCACGACCATTGCCTTGACAAAATCCGAAAACCAAAAGCATATCCATCTGTTCGTTGTTTGTGTAAGTACTCATAATGTAAGATGAAATATGCAAACTTTTATTGAATTAAGCAGAAATTCACGACTTGACAGGCAAACTAAGGTTAAATAATATTCAAATTAAATAACAAATCAAAAGCAAAGCCTACTACTATACTATGTTCTTTTATTTGCCCCGTTTTACAGTTAATGTAGCAATGATGACGAAGGTATGCAGGCATTTGAAATAATTTTTTTCTGGCAAACCGCTCGTCTAATCAAAATTTTACAAGAGACATAAAAGTTTCCAAATTAAGTCGGCTACTCATAAAAAAAATTGGTAGTCATTGCATAAGCAGCAAAAATATTATGGTCGGATATTTATACAATACATCATTTTTGGGACACTCGTATTCTTTTAAAATTATTGCGTACACCACCCAAAACATGTCAATTGAAACTAGAAACTCGCACCCCAAAAATGATCAAAATCTATCGACGCGTTGTCGAGTTATTTTAAAATATTAAATATTTTTCACGATTTTTGAAGCCCTCTAGCGGCTAAATGAAGCAACTTGTATAATAAGTAAGTTGGCTCAAATCGATCTATTTTGAGCCAAAGAATCTCTGTTCTCACGTAGTACACGTATTTTCCGGACACCCTGTATAGTGGGAAATAAAACGAATAATCTTTCACTTACCCCCTTATAGGTGCAAGTAGAAATTAACGTCTCATTTCACAACCGTCCGAATAAAATCATCTTACACAAAGAGGTTCCAGTGACGTAAGAGTCATTCACGCCTAAAGACGGAGGAAAAGTTTTTGTAAATATAATTATTTTATTGCATCCATGTTTCTTGAATAATTCTCATGGGAAAAGTTGACGTAAGTAGGGAAGTATGCCACTTTGTTTCAGAATTGATCAAAAGAAACGCCCATGACCCGTAAATAGAACAAAAAAATGGATTAAAGTTGCACAGAATAATATACAATAATGTCCTTAAAAGTCGGAAGTGGAAGTACCGATTTTCATGATACGCTTGTAATTCAGCTAATTTGTCTATAGAAAGATTCGCTGAACTTGACTACACGTTTCACTTATTTTTGCATGTTTATGTGTTTAATTTCTATTCCAATTTAACGGAATTATTAAGCAATTATGGTAAACAGTAATTTATTTGTTACCTAGTCATTTCGTAATTGTTTAATTCGTAAGTGCTCCATAGTTGATTAATTGAAATTTTTAGGTCACTATACCATGAACGGTGTCAATGGAATAGCGAATTGTGATTTTACGTCCATGAAGTTTATAAAATTGAATGCTTATGTACAAATGGAATATGAAGATTGAAATTTAAAAAAAAATGATGGTATACGCAGAGAACGGCTCCCTGGATCAGACAGGTTCGTGAAATTAGCCGAAACTTTGTAAACACTAATGCGAGCAGTCAGTGCTTCATTAGCGCTTTTTAATGCTTTATAAAAGAAGATTGCCGAATAATCGTATCGCCGAAAATGTGTTACAGGCGTTTGCAGCATTAAGTTTTTTAATTTGGAATTGCCCTAGAGTGGAGGGTATCTGCAACAAAATAAGCAGCGGCCAAATACAGTGGTGTGGGAGTAGGTTCCTATTGTACTAAAGGTACAAAATTAAACAAATTTGCATAATGATCGAAATTTCACTTAGATGCGATTTCAAGCTACGTTATTATTACCACTTACCCTGTTAGGTTTTTAATTCTTCAAGTTCAAAGAACGCCAACGACGTCTAGGGTAATAGGAATTCCACTGGTCGACGTTGATTCTTTTGGTGGAATGGATGTTCTTACACACTGTTACCTGTCCGTTTTAACCAATAAAACTACTTTTCTTTATAGTGCTAAAAGATTTTACATTCGCTGTGTGGAACTCTTCCTTGCCGAAACAAGGACATACCCACTAAAAATCCACTTTGGTGTCGGACTCGAGATCCCTTGTCATAGACTTTATAAGAATCCTGTTACTAGCGTACCTGGACTAGGTCCTTCACTGTCCTCGTGAATTGGAAAAACATGGCTTTACGTGCAGTTTATTCCTTTCGGACGTCTGATTGAATCGCAGCAAAGCATCGCTCTGGGGTGTCTATATCACTGCCACAAGACATCTTCATATTCTCCCAGGACTTTTACGAGCTGGTTTTCGTGATTTTCTAGAGATCCGCAAAAGCTCTCTCCGTTCGACTGAAGCCATTCCTTAACGGTTTCCAGATTTGCCCCTCTATGAAGTTGAGCGTTTCGAACGAACCAGGAAGCTCCGAAGACTCCTCTGAGTGTCTTGTTCTAGATCACTTGGAGCTTACGCGTGTGCGTTTTCGCTGCGTTACCCCACACCGCTGATGCATATGCAAATGTCAGTCTGGTTATCACCTTGTAGAGCCTAAGCTTGTTTGAAGCGTTTAGCCTACTTCGGCGATTGGTCAAGAGGTATAGCAGAGCTGTAACACACTTGGGCCTTATTTGCTGCATGCTCGATGTGCGCTTTCCAAGTGAGCTTCAAATCAAGGATCACCTTTAGATACTTGACGTCTGAATGCCAAGGTATTGGTTAATCGTACACTCTAACGTCGTCTCCACGTCGGTGACGTCACTTTGAGAAGAAAACTGCCGTGCTCTTTTTTGGATTGACCTCGACTCGCCAGATTTTTAACCACTCCTCTACAGCGTTCATCGCCGTTTGCAGTCTTTACGTGACGAGGTGCAGACCTGGCTAGAATAGCTGTCGTCGGCGTATAATGCTATCCTAGTGTCGGGCGTTTTTGGTAGGTTGCTCACAAAGATGTCGAAGAGTGCCGGCGAGAAAAGAGGGACTTGGAAAATCGAAGCCCTGATTTACCGCACTCCGTCCAGCCTAATGTAAAACATCTATCGCGAAGATAGGATTTCGTCAGTTGGACGAGAGCGCGCGGTAAGCCTCTCTCCAACATCTTGTAGAATAGGCCATAATGCCATACCTTGTCAAAAGCTTTAGACACGTTCAGCAACACTGCGCCTGTTGGCTGTCGCCGGTTGAAGCCTTCCGCAATGTACTTCACCACTCACAGTATCTGGTGAACGGTTAAATGCGCCTTACGGAACCCAAATTGTTCGTCCTGGATCACTGCAGCCTCCTTAGGAAAACGGCTTCCGCTATCTTACCAACCACCGACAGAAATCTAATTGGCCGGGAATGTCGCAGATTTGACTCCTATTTTCCAGATCGCTACGACGTCCGCCGTCGTCCACGGAGATGGAAAGTGGCGGAGCCTCAGCATGGCATTGATGATTTCGGCTAACATCCGGAGCGCGTTGTATGACAGTGCTTCCAGAGCCAGGTTGGAGATTCCGTCCAGTCCAGAAATCTATCTGACCCTTAAGGCCTTGATAAGGTCCTTGACTTCTTCAACTGTGGTGAGGTCGATTTCCCGAGGGTGGTTATTCCTTAGCCTCCATCGGACGTTGCGGGGAACCTTTTTGATATGCCGAAAGTCTGCGTGAGAATAGTTTGGCTCGAACTGACGCATTAAACTGTCTGCGAGGACTATTGCTTTTTCTGAGACTGAGTAGGTAAAGCCTGTTTCGCCATTGATAGGAGGCATTGGGGACGTCTTGTTCCTCAGTACTTTCGACATCTTCCACAGAAAGTTATCTTCGGCCCGGAGATCTTCCAGTCTAGTTTCCCAAGACTTGCATTTCGGCGACCAATCAATTATACCGGAGTTGTTCCGGATCCCAAGTTTTTTGCCACTGACGCCTAGCATGGTTCTTCTCTCGGATGAGTTTGTAGATGTGTAAAGGGAAGATGTTTCCCTTATTCGCTACCGGTCTCATGAAGTGACTCTACTGACCAAAGTCTGTATGCACTCCATAAAGCGGTCTACTTGCGCCTCTAGCGCGCCAGTGGTTAGACATTCCTTCGACCGATATTGCTAGACGGGCGGCAAATGACGGCCACAACACCCTGGGAGTTTCGTTGATGACCGAAGCTCATTCCCCCTCCGAAATTGAGTAGCACCCGGTTGTGGTCTGAACTTAGGTCGCTAACAGCCCAGATCTCCGTGTTCCCCGTCACTTGGTGGAGTATCGCGACGTCTAGTACATCTAGCCTGCCTCTATTGCCGTAGTGAGTGGATTCTGCTCGCCCCAGCACGTCGACCTCACGTCTGTCAGGAAACTGTCGGAGTATGCGGCTATTGCGATTCGCTACCCGACTGTTCCAAAACGAATGTTTAGAGTTAAAGTCCCACTTAAAAGCACGGGTTCTCTCGCATACAACAACGCGTCCAGGTTCTGCGTGCTAAGCGGTTCGCCACCTGGCCGGTTATAAACCAAACCCAGGCGTAGAAGACCGAAACCCTATAGTACTATTCATACTACAGTCGTTCTTGATCTGGCAAGTCCAACACGCGCTCCAGGCTTGCCTTGACGTACGCTGATGTGCCTCCCCCGACGCCATCTCGTTCGTTGTGAAACAGGCTGTAGTTGGGAAGCCAAAGATCGTCTCGTGCGCTGAAGAACGTTTCGTTCACCTGGACAACGTCTACGTCGTGTCTCATCGCAAACTCCAACAATTGAAATCACCTTCCCATGAACCCTTGCGCGTTTCAGAACGCTACCTGCAGGATTCCTGGATTACCGCTACGTCTATCTATTAAAATGGAGGAGTTCGTTAAGATGCTTGTCGCAGGCAATGAAACCCATAACTAAATCACCGAATTGGCTGTGGCGATTATAGGCATTATAATTTGAATTAGGGCCGCTATACTTGCGGCCACGTCCCCAATGCTCCACCCGGAGGTACTACATTGGGTTTAAACGCGAAAAATAGTCGTGCTCTAATTTATTCTTACTTCATAGTTGATTCACCCTAAATAAAAACTAAATAAAAATCTAACAAACCTAAAAATCTAACAAACCTAACAAACTCTAACAATCTAACAAACCTAAAAATCTGACAAAACTGGAACAAAACAAAACAAAAACTAAAAACAGGGTTGTAAATAATGGTATCCCTAGCGCTGACTTTCGAGTGTACCCGATCAACAAGCAAAAATGAGAGGGAGGGATCCGTAATACCGGATAGCAGACGCCGGCTCTGCTTACCAGTGCGACCTGAAGGGTCGTCTTAAAACTATCCAAATCTAGCTAACTAATTTAAATCCATCCCTAGCTTTCCTATCGTTCCTAACTGATTTACATTATGATTACAATCTTCGCAATTCTGCTCGTCCTTCCCAAATATATACTGCAACCAAAATGGCGACAGAACGTCAAACAAAACAAATAAGCCACATAATACATGCTATATATAAATAAATATAAAGTGTAAATATAAAATATAAATAAATATAATTATGTAAATATATAAATAAATGTTTAATAAGCGTTAAGCATATAGCAGTGCACAAAATAGCGAAAGCATCACCCTATTTATCAGGTGCACTCGCACAAGCATTATGTCGGCTAGCGCCTTTACACACCAAACGTGCTTCTTAAATTATTTCAAAACTACTAATTAATGTAAATCAATGCTTGTGCGAGTACAGCCGCCACAATTTAAGTCATACCTCGATAATAAAATTCTCCAGCATCCGAAGATCTGGTCGTCTGTAACTTACTTCTAAAGGTGGGACGGGGTGCACAGCTAAAGTCCTGGTGGGTATGCACTAAATGTTTTGGGGATCACAATCACTATCACTATCACTTCACTTTCAAGTCCTGGGGATGCGCGGTTGCACTCTGTTTTATTATCCTTGTTTACTTTATTGATTTAATTTAATGAGGGTTTATGATTTATTTGTTATTGTTTATTTGGTATTATTTATTCCCGATTTTCCGCACATAATTATGAAGATAGGCAGTGATTGTATTAATGGAGTGGGAGTTTTTCGTGCATATTGGACATTTTGGTATAATTATCTTTTTTTTTTTTTTTAATTTTATTTAATATCAGGTTTTGGTTATGCTCGTATCCTTACTCACGCCAAGTCAATCTAAAATTTTCAATCCTCCCACCAACCCCACCGAATTTTTACACGCGGTCGTCATTGATTGTCTAATCTCACGACCCTTCCCGCGAATTCTTTTAAGGCTGTCCAGAACGCCTTCTGGTTAACCACTTCCCCGACTTCCTCTAGGCTCTTTGGCCATGCCAGACCTAGGATAGCTAGTTTGCTATCAGCCAACCCTCGATTTCCCGCCTCAAGCGGGCAGTCGAAGAGCACGTGCTCTGCGCTTTCCGCGCCCTCACCGCATTCGCAGCGGTCGCTGTTGGTTAGACCGAACCTTTGTAAATACGCCTTCAGGGCGCCGTGCCCTGTTATCAACTGCACCATTTTGTGATCGAGCTTAACCTCGATCTTACCTCTGGCTTCTATGCTCGGTATGAATTTGTGGGTCAACCTGCCCGTGGCAGCGTTGTTCCACCTCTCTTCCCATTGTCGAATTGATTTTCGCGCAGCTTTCTTTTGATTAAAGACCTCGGTATCGACGAATGTGATATTCGAAAGTCGCCCGTCGCGGCCTCTTTAGCTAATTCGTCAGCCCTATCGTTTCCTACGTTACCATTGTGCGACCTGACCCAACAGAACTTTAAACGTCGAAACTCTAGCGCCGTACGCGCTATCCTCCAGACGTCCGCTTGGAGATCTGTCGAGGTGTTCATGTTTGTTAAAGCCGTTAGCGCCGATTTACTATCACTGATTATATAATACTCGTTTCTGCCCGTATGGTTTATTACGTAATCGATAGCCTCTCGTATGGCTACCAATTCGCACTGGAAGATAGTGCACCAGTTCGCGAGTTTGGTTTGAAACCGAAACACCTCCCTTTCCTGCTTATACACGACAAACGCCGCGCCTGCTTGCCCATCGTCCATACGTGAACCGTCCGTATAAATTCTGATACCCATCGCGTCCTCATCACCTTCGACAAACTCGATCCTCTAATATCAGCCGGGTGCCCTAACTCAGATACAACAATCTTTCTTGCAATTTCCTATTACCAAGATTAAGATCTTCGATAATTTCGCGCCCTTTTCCTATATTTATTAATCGTCTATCTCTAATCTCCTAACGACATATTCGATAGGGAGAGTCCTACTGATCACCAGGACAGCCTCCGTGGAGGTGGTCCTGTACGCCCTCGCCGCTTTTACCGCGGTTATGCGTTGTACGCTCGTCAATTGACGCATCTCCCGGACTTTACAACCTTCTGCCCATACAGAAGCTGCGTACAGTATTGCCGGCTCAATTGCTCCGGCATAAACCGTCCTCAGCGATTCGCCCTGAAACCCCACTTTATTTTAGCCGCCGCCATCATTTTATTTGATATTTCGCCGCCCTTACTTTTTACGTATTGTACGTGCGCTTTCCAATTTAATTTATTGTCGATCTTGACGCCGAGGTAGGTAATACAATCTTTAAACGGGATTTTCTCCCCTCCTAGCTCTAACCTAGGAGGTCTCTGTCCTGGTTTCGTGCCGAAATAAAGCGCCTCTGACTTCGCCGTGTTAAATTTTAATTTTACCGCCTGCGACCATTCGTGTAATTTATTAAGCGCCTCGTTCGGTTTTGTGCGCATATCCATTAACAATCTCGATCTTACAATTAAAAGTGTGTCATCTGCAAACCCAACGATTGAGCATCCTGCGGGCAACTTGACCCTAAAGATGCTCTCATACAACAACTTCCAAAATGTGGGACCAGAACATGACCCTTGCGGGCATCCCTTTTCCACCTCACGCGACAGAACTTTACCCGGAATTTCAACCTGTGCTAATCGCCCCGAGAAATAGCTCTTGACCAAAGACATCAAGTTTCGCGGACAACCCCTACGATCTAACTCGCAAACGATTAATGGCCACCAGGCAGCATCAAATGCTCCTGAAATGTCCAAAGCAACAACGACACAGTACTCTTTGGCATCTCTTGCCTGCTTAATTTCCCCGACAACGAACTCTAACGCGTCGATAGTCGACTTGCCCTCCACGAAACCAAACTGTCGGTTATTAAAACCGCCGCTGTCTCGCACTAGGTGTTCAACACGCGTAGTCATAACGCGATCTAAAACTTTCCCCAGCACCGGTAGCAAGCTAATTGGACGATAGCTGCCCGGATCTGACGCATCCGCCTTTTAGGTTTGGGTATAAATTTCACATTCTGGATTTTCCAGCAACGCGGAAAACGCCCTTTCTAAACAAAGATTAAACAACCCAACAAAGACACACGGGGCTAACAGGCACGCCTGCAGAGCTGCGTCTGAAGTGATTCCATCATGCCCCGGTGCCTTCTTAGGGTTCATCTTCCTAAGAGCCCTGACGACCTCGTGAACTAGGATTGCCTTATCGGCACCTGTTCCTTGCGCCTTTACAGCTTCCGACGTATTAAATCGTGCGACTCTTCATCCCCTCGGGATTATCCGATGGGAAAAATTTCTCTAGTAAATATTCCGCTGTGGTTTTAAAACCTTCCGTGTATTCGCCATTTGTTTTCTTTATATTACTGAGCGCGATTTTTGTTGTTTTCCTCTAATTACGCGGTATGCGGTTCCCCAGGGTTCTTTCTCTGAGTTTTGCGTGCAGAATTCTTTAAATTTATTCGTTCGCGTTTCTTCTATTAATATTTTATATTCGCGGTAACTTTGATTATATTCTATTCTCCGTTGTTCTCTTATATCTCCCGAGGCGCGTTGATAGCGGCGCCTTAGGTTACGCGTTTCTGCCCGCTTGGTGGTTAGTTCCCGGGTCCACCAGGGTACGCTGTCTTTAAATGTTTTCTTTTCGGCATGGAATACGACGACGCGTCTACCACCGCGTCGTTTAATTTTTTCGCGAGTGTTTCTACTTCGTCTGCCTCTCGGCAGTTAAATAGCTCATTTTCGAGCACAGGATACTTTCGCCAAATTTTTGTTTAAATCGCTCCCAATTTGCTTTTTATTACAGAACCGCGGAAATACAGTTAGCTGCTCGTTTGCACTTGTTTTGGTTTCAACGTCCCATGTTATTAATTTATGATCAGAGAGCGTTTCCTCGTCGGACCTTAATTTCCAATTACAAATCGTTTCTAACATTTCGTGCGAGACTGCAGTAATATCTATAAAACTGCTGCCTCTATGCGTCTCAAACGTAGGTAAATCATTAGTGTTTATCACACTAAGATCCCATTCCGTAAAAGATCAGCAACCTGCGAGCCTCTATCGTCTTCGATAGGGCTGCCCCATAGTGGCGACTTGGCATTAAAATCTCCCCAATGACTAGATTTTTATTTCTGCCGATTTTACGAATAATATTATCTACTTCATTTATCAAGTCTTCGGTTTAGGGGATTTTCCGCCGGGAATCGACCGGCGGAGGTACACGCTTATTACATAGAACGCATTTTCCCTGATTTGATTTCGGCCGTCGTTACAAACTCGTTCGATAAATTATTTAATATAATTCCGGCGCACGTTCCATTATTTATTATTATCCCGCTTCGCGGTCGTTCACTATTCGCGTTTAAGACGGTAACCCCCCTCCCAAAACCTGTTATTTTGTGGCCATACAGGTGCGGTTCCTGTATAAACCCGATGTCGATATTATTTTCGATGAATAACTTTACGAAGTTATTTGTTGCCCTCTACCTTTCCCGAGATTTAGTTGCGCGAATTTAATCTTCTTGCTTCTTATGGACTTTGTTTTATCTTCACAGTCCATAATCGATGTTTCGTGTGATTGCGTGCTTCAGACGTTGCATCGTGGGGCATCTACTCGACTTGGCGTCGTGGCGCGTATCGACCTTCGCGCCACCGCCAGTTCTGTCGTTTGCCCTAGCGCAAACCACGCAGCAGGGGACTGCCTTCCGGCAATTCTTGAATTCATGCCCGACCTCGGCACAGTTACCGCACCACTGTACCTTCTCCCTGCACTCCATCGATCGATGGCCGTACTCGTAGCACCGGCGATTATAGGCAGCAGTTTTCTAGCAATCGCACTCAGTTTCTGGAAATCAATTCCAGCGAGAAATCCGATGAGTAAACTCCACTGCACGTTTCCACAGGACGGTGTCTCTCTGGTTGCCGCACCACCGCTGGCGAAGGTGGGATTGTCTGGGCAGGCGTCTCTTCGACTTACGTACGAACTGGGATCTTGGCTGTTTGTATAGAAACGGCCGTAGCCGAACCGTTGGCAACGCTGCCGTAGGAGTGGGCTTCCACGGCAGCGGTTCCCGGCGACCACTTTGCAGGACGAACACAGACTGAGGCCATAGATGACGTCTTGTGCTGCCGCTTTGCGACCTTCCTTGACTTGAGGAATGCAGAGTATCCACTATAGCTTGTTGAATACACGCCGCCATTTGTTACAAATTCTACCTAGATATACAAATAACATACTGTAACTCTTCTCTATTAAATAGAATTATTAAATTTCCTTTGTTACAGAAACTATTGTAACGAAAACTCGATTTGCAATAATAGTTCTTTATTTCCAGAAGCTCTCACAATAATTTACTTTTGGCTAGTTGCTAACAGTACAAGTATTATCTTCTTAAATTACTATTCTATCTTCTTAATTAATTTAATCTCGCAGCACTACAATTACTTTATATTTAATTACTTTATATCGAATAGGACGATTTATATCAACAGTAGAGTAATTTATATCGACAATGCACAATAGTTTATGTCGCATATTATAAGGTTTTAAACCACAACAAGTTGTAATCAAACATCGATCAAAAGCGCCTTGCTATAACTATGCCCGCAAGTTTATATACATTTCAATTGTTCTCGAAGACTCTAGCACGTACAAGAATTATGCAAATTACATTTTCGAGATTTCCTACTGTACTTTGAATAACATCCCGAATGTACCTATTGTAATTTTTAAACGCAGTTTTGTACCTGTCAATCAAAATTCACCCTAAAGATGTAACGCCGCGAGCGATCATGAATTACATTTTGTGTACAAACGCATCGTTACGTTCTAATTTACTCACAGATAGACCAAGCGGCGCCACACTATTAAATGAAGTTAATTTAGACTAAGTCTAAAATAGTTTATTCTAGTAAGATCATAATACCAAAACCTCCTTTATGGTAGGCACCAGCTTTAAATGAACATTTTTTATAAAATGAGCAACAAGAAACTATTATTTTAAAATTCCCAAATATCTTTATTTGCATCAGCAGTAAACTAACATGAGAAAATTAAAACGAACCAATTGTGACGTAATTGTTGCTGACACTTGGCGCTACTATGCAAAATATTACAAATAATAAAATATTCGCCGGTAAAAGGGGAATTATAAACAATGTAGTGATTTTTCCCATTTAATAACATTAAAGATAAATATATAACCCTGAAGAAATACTAATATGATAAATTTCAAATAATTGTTTAATTAAATATTTTTACATACAGGATCCAACCTAGTACTAAAGCGCTCCTATCCTAAATAATGCCTTTGACAATCAATATTTACTTTTGCTTCACGTTAAGCAACCCTAAACTCTTACATAATAAATTTTATTATTTAAGCATGCAAATTTCTATGTTAAGCTTTTAACAGGGTTTTACTTACATTTTCGTGGAGTTTTAGGCATCTGTGATCCGAGGTATTAAATTTTCGTCATTTAGATCTTCCAATTGTAATAGCGCTCTAAAAGGATAAGGTAAAGAGAGATGGGGGGGGGAATTATGTTACTATATTGCAAAACACGTACTAAACAGTACGTCAACCAAAGCACAACCGTTCTAGTTCGGTCCCGATATTAAAGTGTTCATGTCATTCCTGGCAGAATTAGTTCGAACTCAAATAAAAGTTTCACATCATTTCCCCGAAAACGATAAAAATCCCGCGTTAGTGATGTAAACACCCTAAAGCATCTTAAAGTATTTATACGTATTACATTATTGTAAGCCTACCATTTAATTGTTAATTTATAACCTACTTAAGGTCAGCCCTAAGAAACGACGAGTTACTTTTGCTTTTAAACGAAATACGGTAACTTTAATGAGTATAAGAAATGGAAACTGGTTAACTAGTGATCGAGAAATGCGTGTTACGGGTTAATTTACTTAACACGTAACATACTGCCTCAACCATACAATACTTTCTCAGAAAGTTTTGTTATAAATAAAATAGTCAAATGCAGGTTTGATTTGATACTATAACCTCTACTTGCTCTTTAATTACCTTTATTTTCTATTTTGTCATGTACATCGTAGTATCACAAGCATGTAACATTTTGTTTTGTTCATAAAATATAAATAACTTATATAACAACGTCTATTTTACAGTAACATGCGTTTGTTTTAGATTACTCCATAACATATCCACATTTCACTTCTCCAAGAAGTAAACGATCATTAGTTGGAAATAATAAACTGGACGTGCGACATCTAGTTTTAAATGCTCCTGAATTAGGAAGAACATTTGATTTAAAGCTTTCACCTACTCCAAATCTTTTAGCACCTGGTTTTACAGTTTTTGAAACATTTGCTAATGGTTCACACATCATTCCGCATCACCCAGAAGATCTCACTTGTTATTACAGATCAGAAACTGCTGCTTTAAGTTTATGTGGAGATGTGGTAAGAACTATTTTTGCTTTTTTACCTTGTAGAAATTTTAGTTTACTTTTATTTAAAACATTTCTTAGTATTGGAATAGTAACTGACAATGTTAAATGATCTTTAGTACAATTTTGAATACTACATTAAAAACGTTAATTTGTGAAGTTCGATTTTGACATACATCTATTAGGTATCACACTTTGGCTATTCTACTTCAGTACTGACATTTATTTCTTCTTCTTACATATCTAGGGTTCAATAACTTAAATTCTTTATACATGAGCTGGTCACAAGCTTATTCCTTCAATCATTCTATTTCGTTACCTTTTGTTTTCCTTTATTATTTTTTGTTGTTTATATTTCTCTTCGATTCTTTATCAAACGTTTCATACAGTTTTGGCCTCTTCTGGACTGGCATTTTTTAATTTCCTCTTTTCATTCATTTGTTTACTATCCCTCCTATTACCTGTTTATTCTGCAATTTTAATCATACAATTCCTTTTTTTTTATCTTTGCTTTATGTGTTGTGATTTTATTCATTTTGAACCAGTTCATTCACAAGCGCTGTTATGTTGTGGCATAATAATTTTCCAATCACCTGTAGTTTGTTTAAAACTTTCGAAAAATATTAAATACTTGAACTATTTGGATGTAAACTTTAATTAGTTCAATTTTCTGATTTTAGCACCTGTTATTTTATTTTTATCGAAATGTTACACGTATAACGATCGCGCCAGGAAGAAAACACGAAATCAAAAACGGAATACTCGCTCGACTTACGGTAGCAAAGACGAGAAAGAAAGAAAGTAAACGAATGCCTCGCTAACACAGTCGATGATTGGGGCGCGTGGGCTAACGAACGAAATAAAAGGACAAACCAACCAATTTGCCCTGAAAAAGGATTTGTATATGTTAAGCGCATTCACAAATGCCTTATTAATATCAATCCTAATTTCTACCTTCATCTGTTTTCCTTGTAAAATGGGCAGTTGTGAACAAACTTTGGAACTGATCGCACGATCTGCCGACTTGCTCGTATGGTCGACAAGGCGATATCTTAACATTAATAGTGGTTTGATGTGGTAGTGTCATTTGTTTTGTGAACAATTTAAGGAAGTGAATGGGCAGCCCTATCTGTAATGGTATAATTGGAATACAGTTCACTCAGACAAGTAATGCAGTTTATTTTTTGGTGGAAAATGTGATTTTTATACACAAATTCATTAGTATGGGACACCCATTGACCCGTTCATAATTGGTCCTCCGTTCCCGGATGTTATTAACCTTTTACCCTTCCTTAATTAATAACTTTGGTACTAATACCGCTTGGCAAAATCGTAAACAATTACAAACAATATTAGTTTAAGTTGTGGCATTGCACAATTTAAAATTGCACATGTAATCTCTTTGTTGATTAGTACATGCATAGTTTTAATAACAAATAATTATTACAATAAAATATTGATGAAATTACGTCCATCAGGGCTGCAATTAATAAAAATTTTTTTGAAATTAAATACAAATCAGCCTCTTTGGAGGATGCAGTTGGTAAAATCAGTGCATTGTTTCTGATATCAAACCAATTCCATCCACTGGCATTAATTGTTACACTAATTTAAAATTATCAACAATTTCAATTGGTAAATTTTCAAGTCATATTTCAGACTGGAATTCGTTTAATAGTCTGTACAAAAATCTGATTTATGATAACATTAATTTAACAAACGTGAAAAAAGTTATTGTATTCTTGGATGACCTAGACGTAGGTTCTAAAAATTTAATTCGGCATCTTCCTGTGGTTGGTGAAAGCTTAGAGATTGCTTATTCAATTTTGAAAAAAGATACGAATGCAAACGTTTATTGGTTAATTCATTTTTGGTAGCCTTGGGAAACATTTCTAATGCTAAAGCAAGTGCTTAGAAAGAGTTACGTGAGGTGGTTAATTGTTTTGTAGAAAATGTGGCTGACTTACAACAGTTAAGAGTTGACTTATTGGTTGTCATTCCTTTCAATATGTTTTCTATAAAATTGGATTCAAAGTTACTGAAAGCATTTGAATTGGAAGCTGCTGAAGAAATTACCACTTATGAACAATTAAGGTTATTTGTGGAAAAACATTGTAAGGTGTTAGAAGTGAGCAATTTTATGATATTGGACAAACAGTCAAAGCCAAACAAGGCAACTAATGTTGGGAAACAATCTCGTACATATTTAAGATTTAATTCACACACTTCATTGGTAATAACCTCATCTAGTAAAAAATGTTTGCTATATGACAATAATCTGTTATAGTCCCGCGCAACTGTTATGAGCCACTTCCACAGTTGGCAACACATACTAACCACGTACACAATATTGCACAACAAGATATTACGTCATAATTTGCCAAATTGTATCACATGCCAAATATGTTTATAGTGATACAAGATGCACCTTAAAAAAGATAAAATGTACTCACTTAAAAATGTAGAACTCTTCACGATTTTGCGATCATCCTTGCGCAGGGGCCATACTTATCTTCATATGGGTGTTGTTGGGCGTGGGTGGGGCTATGGTCTCGTTGAAACCAGATTGCCTTGTCTTCCCTCTTCTTCGTTTGTAGCGGTACGATAAGGATACAGATAGTGCACAATAAGAGATAAAGATAAGGAGGAAGCCTACATCCTAAAAGAGAAAAGACAAAAGGGACGACACAGATAAACCTCACTGTTTGACATCTCGTTGGCTAATAATCGTCGTTTCCCAAACCGCGCACTTCCGCCACTCCGCGTCTGCACATTCTTTTGCGCAAACGCAACTGTCCGAAATGACGGAAATGAACAAGTTTACTTTTTAAAATATTGGCGCGAATTCAGTCACATGTATAAAACTGTAAAATGCCAATTTTGGCATGTAACAAATCATAATTTATATCACTGTCAGTCTCAATAGGTTTTGGCAGCTGGAAAGCATTCCAGAAAGTAACAAGTTATCTCCTACAGAAGATGTTTGTGAACAATGTTTCGTAAATACTTACACAAGAGACAATACTGGTAGATTTATAGTAACTCTGCCGTCCTTAGGTCCTGAACCAATATTTGTGGATTCTTCAGTGTTTGCTCTCAAAAGATTTTTAGCATTGGAACGTCGGTTACAAACCGATCCTCAAATGTTTTTGGAATATAAACAATTTATGTAGGATTATCTGAACAGTGGTCACATGACTCAAATTTCAACAAATTCTAATTCATCTGGTGGATATTAGTATACATTCCTCATCATGCTGTATTAAAACCCGATAACTCAACTACAAAGTTGCGCGGTGTGTTTGATGCTTCAGCAGTACCTGTTGCTGGTGCCTTAAAAGATCATTTATTGGTTTGCAAAAGGACATTTTGGTATTGCTTTTACATTTTCGTCTTCATACTGTTGTGCTCACTTCAGATATTAAGCAAATGTGTGGTCAAATTTTGGTGACACCAACACATCGTAATTTTCAAAAAATTATGTGGAGGTTTGATCCTATTCAACCTATTATGCATTATCATTTGAACACTGGGACATACGGTCTCAAATCAGCACCATACTTGGGCTTGCGAGTTATACAAGAACTTGCAAGTATTGAATCCGTGCATTACCCCTTTACAACAAATGTTTTGGCTTCTGATACATATGTTGATGATTTGGTGACAGGTTGTGGTTCTGTAAAAGAAGCAAAGCGATTAATTTTTGAGTTGGATAAAATCTGTAATTCCGCTGGGTTTGTTTTGAGAAAGTGGAACATCGCAGGAAAGAGCGCTCTTGTAACTTTAGCAGTTGGTGTTTCTACTAGAGGAAACAGCATAACTCCATTTTGATTTTTCCAAGAGTACACTTTCACAACAAATTTTGTTTCTGCTAAATCACCTCAAAATGCAGGTGCAGCTAATCCTTACAGTTGATGAAAGCCAACTACTCTTTAGAATTTGTTTAATATTTTGTGTGTCTTACCGATTGCTCTCAGCAGCAACTTGTGTTGCTTTTGTTGGATAACCATAACTCCCATTTATTTATAGGAGCATTGGACTATTGCAAAGCGAATGGGGTTGCGGTACTGTCATTCTCCCTCACTGCTCTCATGAACTTCAACCACTTGACCGTTCCATTTATGGTCCTTTAGAAAAATAAGTAAATGCAACATGTGATAGTTCGATGACTAATAATTCAGGGCTCACCATAACAATGTATGATATTCCACAAATTATTAATATGACATTGCCACTTGCTGCAACTCCTACTAACATCATGGCTGGCTTCAAAGCAACCAAAATTTCGCCATTTAATTGTCATTTATTTGGTGAACACAAATTTCTTGCTGAATACGTCACAGACAGGTCAGCAGAATAACTAGATAATGATTCACAAATTTCTTCTGTAACAAATAATAAGGTCATAACAATACCAAAAAATATCGATGATGGTGCTATAGCTGGGCCCTCACATGCATCGATCCCACCTCCAACACAGATCAAATAAGACCGTTTCCGAAACCTGGACCACAGAAATTAAAGCGTGGATTTAGGAAAATACGTTCACTGCAATTCAAACGGACACTATCAAAAATACTCTAGAGGAAGAAAAGCAAGCTAACGTCAAAAATATTCTAAACAAAAAGGCAAACAAATCTTTAAATCGACATAAAAAATCAAGGAAGGAGTTTAAGCAATCTACAGTGCGTGGCAGTAGTAGCTCTACAGGCGAGAAAAAAACTTTTTGTCTATTTTGTATGGATGCATTTTCTAACAGCAAACATGGTAGCAGTGCAGCAGTTGCCATATGTGGGTACACGAGTTATTTGCTGGTGAAACGTTTGTGTTTTTGTGTGCCCTACTTGCAAGTCTTGAGATGATTTGTAATTTACATGTACATTACTGTTCCTTATAAATATATTTGTATTCAATCGAATTTTGTATTTATTTTAAGTACACATAGTACAATCTGGGCTAGCCTACACATCTCCCTGAAACCCCTACAGCCTACATCTTTTACTATCTGTGTGCAGTAGTCTAACCTAGGTCTGCCTCTTCTTCTCTTTTTTCCTTTCTCCGCTTCTAATATATTCCGCACTATTCCCTCATGCCGTAGTATGTGGCCTATCATCCTATCTCTCCTATTTTTTACCGTTTTCCACATATTTCTTTCTTCCCCTATCATTTTTAGTACCTCTTCGTTCTTAACTTTGTCCGTCCATGATATCTTCATCATACGTCTGTAGCAGCACATTTCAAAGGCTTCTACCTTTTTCTTGTCCGCTTTTCCTACTGTCCAGGCTTCACAGCCGTACAGTGCTGTGCTCCACACATATGTTTTAAGCAACCTTTTCCTTGTTTCTATGTTTGTGGTCTTTGACCACAGTAGTTGCTTTTTCTTGTTAAATGTAGCACGACCTTGTGCTAATCTTTGTTTTATATAAATTGTGCTTTTCTCATCTTGCATTATTTGGCTTCCTAGGTAGCAGAAATCCTTAACCTCTTGTAAGTTTATGTTACATACTTGTATTCTTGTTTTTGATTTACTTTCCCCACCTTTGCATACTAGAACTTTAGTTTTAGTTTTGTTAATTTTCATACCATAACTCTCTGTTAGAACCGTTTCCATTTCATTAAGAGCAGCTTCTAACTCTTACTTGCTAGACGCTAATACCGCTATATCATCTACAAATCTAAGCATATCAATTTTTTGTCCCTGCATAGTAATTCCAAATGTCTTCCTGCATTTGACAGTATTCATTGCCTGTTCTATGTACAAGTTAAAAATCAATGGGAATAGGGCACATCCCTGTCTCACCCCTTTCCTAATGTTTACTTCTCTACGTTCCTGCTCTAATTCTATCACTGCTGTTTACTCTTTGTATAAGCTATGTACTATTTGTCTATCCCTATAACTCATTCCAATCTTTTTGAGTATTTCAAATATTTTTTTCCATTTTACATTGTCGAATGCTTTTTCCAGATCTACAAACCCTATATACACGCTTTCCCCTTTTTCTATTGTTTTCTCCATTATCACTCTCAGAGCTAAAATAGCCTTCCATGTTCCCCTGTTTTGCATAAACCCAAATTGGTCTTCTCCTAGTATTTCTTCCGCCCGTTTTTCCATTCGTCTTTGCACAATTCTAGTTAATATTTTTGACACGTGTGCTGTCAAACTTATTGTTCGAAAGTTTTCACATCTATCCCCGCCTTTCTTTTTTGGTATAGTTACTATGATGCTACGTGTGAAATCTTTGGGTATCTCGCTTGTCTCATACATATAGCTTACAAGTTCTGTTACTTGGAAGAGACGTTCTGTTACTGCTTTGTCCAGCAGCTTTTAGAGTTTCTGCTTGCACCTTATCTGTACCCGGCGCCTTACCATTTTTCAGACTCTTTAATGCTAATTCAAACTCATCTCTAAGTATAGGATATCCCAAGTCATCATTTTCAATGTCTGATTCCTGTTCTAATGCAGTCAGTTCCTCTCCTGCATATAAATTCCTTATATTCTTGCCATCTGCCCACTTTCTTTACGTTTTCTATGATGACGTTTCCTTGTGCGTCCCTTATATTTTTGCTATACAGTTTTATATCCCTAAAATTCATTCTAATTAATTTGTGTGCTTCGTCTGTCTTTCCTATTTCCATCTTCGTTTGTACCTCTTTGCACTTTTCATCGATCCATTGTTCTTTAGCTTTCATGCATTTTCGAATAATTTCCCATTTTATGGCTTTGAATCTCTGTTTTCCTGTTTCGTCTGATTTATTTTTGTATTTTCGTCTTTCTTTTATTAAATTCAGGATATCCTTTGTTATCCATGGTTTCTTATTTTCTTTTTGTGTATACCACAGAATATCTCTGGCCGCCATGTCTAGGCTGGATTTAATGTTATTCCTTTCTGTTTCTACTTCCTTAGTATCAGATATTTTCCTGATATCTTTGAGCAATTCATTTGACTTTTTTTCGAATCTTTCTTGAATATCTTTATCTTTTAGTTTCTCTAAGTCCAAGTGCCTTTTTCCGTTTCTTTTTTCACATTCTTAAATTTAATTGTGGGCTTCATAATTACGATGTTGTGGTCAGTATCTATATCTGCTTCTGGGTAGCTTCTACAGTCTTTTACTTGATTCCTAAACCGTTGTCTAACAAGAATGTAATGTATTTGATATCTTCCTATATCTCCTGGCATCTTCCACGTATATCGTCTTCTAGCATGATGTTGAAATAATGTGTTTGTGATGATTAAATTGTTCTTGTCGCAAAATTTTAACCAGCCTATTTCCCCTGTCGTTTCTCGTGCCTAAACCAAATAAACCTACTACTGCTCCTTCCCTACCCTCACCTACCACAGCATTAAAATCCCTCGTAATTATTAAATTCTCATGTCCTTTTACGTATCTTAATATGTCTTCGATATCTTTGTAGATGGCTTCTACATCTTCGTCACTGTAACTAGAGGCGGGCATGTATACTTGTATTATTACTGTGTTTACCGGTTTAGATTCTAATCTAACCATAAGTACTCTTTCGTTCTTTTGTAAGTAATTTTCTACACAGTATCTTATCTTTTTCCGCATAACTATCCCCACACCCAAATTTCCTTCCTCTGCTCCTGTATGAATTACCCTGAAGTCTCCACTCCAAAAATCCCCCGCCTCTGGCCACCGAACTTCGCTGATCCCTACTATGTCTAGTGATAACCTATTCATTTCGATTTTTAGGTTCTCTAGCTTACCTACTTGCTTCATACTTCTAACATTCCACGCTCCGACTCGCAGAATGTTCCCGACTATTATTTTTAACTTTCCGATCGCATCCTCCAAAGTAGTCCCCTCCAGGAGATCCGAATGGGGAACTATTTTAACTCCGGAATCTTTTACCCCAGAGAATGCCATCATGAGCCGCTGCCCTCTTTCGGAGACCTATCTTCGTCTGGTTCCTCACTAACGACCCTACTACTTTGGTTGGACCTGTAGTTTGGCTCTTTAGCTCATTAGAACACACAAGCCATTTCATCTGTTCTAGTAATTTAGAACTTCGGCAAGGTGCAGGTCCATTCGAAATGGACATAGTACAAGTGAACTAAAAATTAAGTGTGCCAACCTACCCCAATAACTGCGCCAACCAACCCCATGCTACGTACCTAGACGTAGCCGAAAGAAAAGTAGATATCAGCCTAACTACCAGACGCGGAAAGTGGGGGGGATTCGTCTACATACCAAAAAGCACAAAAAATTAAGTACATCGCCCACGATTATCTATTAACACATAAAAATAAATAAAGGATTCTGTACAAACAAGCAAAAGAAAAATGAATTAAGCATTACTATTTTACAGCCAACAATTATATTCTACGGACAATTTAGCTACGAAGTGCGCATCTCGTATTTACACAAAATAAAATCAATCAGTATCGAATAAAAATTGTGAGAGCTTTAGTCAAGTGTTTTTAAATTTTTACCTAATAATTTTTGTAAAGTAACTAATTAATAAAGCGAATAAGCAGGTGCGTGCTTTTGCCACGCTTTTTTAAAAAATAGTACATCGCACCTGTAGAGTGATAATATCGGATCGCAGCAACAAATAATAGTTCTACAATGTGACGCACACAAAAGAAAACAAGTTGCATACCTGTAGGTATCCTGATACTTAGCTCGCAAGCCGTCGGGGTTGAGTCAGCATAGAAATGCCATGGTCGTCAGCATACATTTACTCTGCTACCAAAATTGAAGCAGCAGTCTACGAACAAAAGTAGTCGTTATAACGAAAGAAGTTGTTTTACATAAAGAAAGAAGTTGTTTTATATAACGAAAGAACCCATTTGGCCTCCAGCTAAAAAAAAAACTAAAAAGAGCATCTGATTAGAATGGGTATGCGCGAGGAAAGCTCACCAAATACATACGGACACTTCCTAGTTGTTGAACAGAAAGACGCGCATCACTTTTTGAAATACAGTGACGAATAAAATGTAAAAAACCCTTCGATGCACACGCTGCAGAATCAAACTCAACAAGTCATTACCTTGGAACAACAGAGAAAACCATTATACGGTGATCGTAAGATATATAGGAAGATAGCGGGTACCTAAAAACAAAATATAACTATTTACTTGTAGCATAAAGTTGTCGTTTCGAAATAAACGAGTTCAAAATGAAAATTTGTAGAAAGCGTATTTATTATTCTAAACAGGATGTTATTGAAGAATTAAGAGATGACAGGGTACCTAACACAAGGCCTAGACTATTTAATTTGTAGAATACATTTTCGTTTAAAAAGCAAAAAGAGGTTTGAGTTGAGGAGTTTATTCGGGAGTGTGTTTATCATGAATCATGTTGTAGGATTTAATAGATTTATGGTAAAACGTGCTTATGAAGTAACAAGTAAACTATATAGAGGGTTGTTGAAGAATTTAAGAATTGAAATGGCATTTATTCGAACGAGTAATGAATTAACAAGGGAAAAATTTTAAAAAATTGGAACGTAACACCCGTGTACGGATACGCAGCTTCTATCCAATACCGGTCTCCCCTACATATTATTTACACAATGACAAAATAATAAATATTTTAATATGTTCTATTTTCATTCATTAATTGATCTTAATGTTAATGAGTGTAAGCCTAAGCATACTGCGAATTAATTAACATTTATTACCAGGGGTTTAATCCAACTTTGCTATTTATAGATCAAACACTAAAACTCTTCCATATAAAGCGAAAAAATTATATTTGCTCTAATCTTATTCATTAACCAATCTTCATGGGCTTTCACAAAATAGGTCCTAATTCAGCAGTAAAAGTATTCCCTGTATGTTTGTTGTGTATTTTTCTTGATACCCTTTTGATATTAAACCACTCGTAGTTGTTAAGATCGTCTTTATTTACGTTTCGATCTATGACCTAGGATCGTTTTCAAAATTATAAAAAATTTAAGTTTGACATTTGTGACATAAATTGAAGGTGGTTTAATTTAATTTAATTCCCAAAGGAGATCAAGAAAAGTAAAAGTTGTCTGCTGCTATACTTCTCTAAAGTTATATTATTTATTTAACTACTTTGCTTACAAGAGGCAGTGGTAGAATAAAAAGATATTTACATTATTGTGCTATAGCAGAAATAAACTGGGCAGTATTTTGCGGAAAAGGATCCAAAGCTTGGTTGAGAAGATTATTCCATAGCCTGATTCCCACACCAATGAACGAATTATAGGTAACTCTGTGCCGATATGATGGGTGCTGGATTTTAAAAGGATGTTCTGTCTGGAAAGGAAGCTTGCCGGTTATAGTCTTTTGTCAAGAGCATGCTTATTATGCCTACTTGCAAGAGAGTCTCATTCTAACTTGTTGACTAATTCGGTCACACTGATTCGCTGTCGAAATTGCCAGAACACATATCTTGCAGTAGGACGCTGAACAGAGATTAATTTGTCTGTTAAATACTGAATTTGGGGTTCCATATTATAGCACAGTATTCTAAAATTGGACGGATTAATGTCAAGTATGCATGGCCTCTTGCTGAAGCAGGAGCTTTACACATGCAAAACATGACTAGATGTAAACGCTTTAGAGCTTTGGAGACCACTGCAAGAATGTGTTCGGTCCATCTTAGGACGTTGCTTATGATAATGCCAAGATAACATCTGTCTGACGGATTTATGATATTATTTCCAAGGCGGTACTGATGATCAACAACATTTGAGCCAAATGAAATCGAAACGGTGTTAGCTGTGTCCATAGCCATATTATTGACATGAGTCCAATGGACAATTTCATGTGGGTCAGTTTGTAGAACCTCCACATCTGCTTGGCTTTTAATGGGTCTATATATAACAATGTCGTCAGCAAATAGCCTAAAGGTTGACTTTTTTTCCAACTGTGCGGTGATTGATGATGATGAGGAACAGAGTTGGGCCTAGCACACTCCCTTGGGAAACTCCTGAGGGAATTGCTACAGGTTCTGAGAGTTGTTGATTAACCAATACCTGTTGTGTTCTATTTGATAAGTATGTGGCTGTCCACTTTACAACGCGACTGTCTAAATTTATTCTCATAACAGCTTCAACCAATAGCTTATGGGGAACTCTGTCAAAGACCTTCGATATATCTAAAAAATTTCATCAACTTTAACTCCATTGTCAATGCTTTCAACAATATCTTGAATGAAACAGGCAAGTGCATATTCACATGGGTAACCTGGCCGAAAGCCAAATTGTAATGGATGTAAATAATTAGAATCATTTAGCACTTTCATAATATATTTATTCAAGATAAACTCAAATAAATGACAAATGATGCACGTAATGCTAATTGCCCTGTAGTTTGCAGGGGTTAGTTTTTCGTCCATTTTTATGACATGAGCTCTTAGCCAATCATCTGGTATATCATTATTATTAATACACATGTTAAAAAGAAGGTTTAGGTATGGTACAATTATATTATCGCATAGCAAAATTAGTTGACTAGAGTTGCAGTCTGGTCCCTCGTCCCTTGGTGTGCTGATTTATTTTACCAAGAGCCAGACGAATATTTTTGGCGCTAAAATGAAATACATTTATATATCTATGCCTTATTCCTTATAACAGCTCTACTGGCAAGTTGTTGGGGATCTGTATTGCAGACTTCTTTAAAGGTATTGCTTAATATTTTTTCTAAATAATAACTCAAAGAAACATTGTTGTGTGTTATTTGTATGTTAAAATTAAAATTAAATGTTTTAGTTATTTATAACCACCCAGTTTAATTTTCTGGTAAAACACTGTTTTTCATTTTTAGCGTGGTATTGTACATATGGATGAAGGCAGTTATTATCTTATCAATCCACTTCCATCAAGATTTCTTAACAAAAAACATAACCCTCACATACTGATTCATAAACTTCTTAGTGAAGAAAATATCTTTAATGACAAAGCTAACTGTGCTCACAATTCAAATCTAAAAGACTACAAAAGATATAAGAAGAAAGCACGGCACAAGCAATTTTTGAAACAGAAGCAGCTGCATGTTAAACACATAGCGGAAGATATTGCAACTAATATATCATATTTAGAAAATAGTTTACGTACAAAAAGGGAATTGTTATTGTCTGATACACCTGTATTTGTCGAAACTGCAGTTTTTGTAGATAGAGATCTGTTTGATCATATGAAAACAAATTATCCTATGGACACGGAGCGAGAGCTGATTCGATTTATTCTAGCTATGGTTAATGCGGTAAGTAACAATATAATTATTATTGATACTAATTGATTTCAATAAAACTATATGAAATATCTTTATTTAATGTAGAATTATCTGTAACGACCTTAGTACCCAGACGGTTTAAAACGTACGACCTATTTAGAGGAGAGATTCTACGTATTCGAAAGCCTTATGAATGATCTTCATTACTTCTTGAAGCATTATGATAATGTGGTTTTAACAGTTTGTTATGGGTAAAATGAGCGTTTAGTACATAAATTTTGATTTATCCTCAATGGGATAAGAACCCCATAGCAATATAAGGGTGTGTCGAACAACTATATTGGCGCAGGAGTGGGTTCCATTGAAAAAATTATAAAAGATCAGAAAAATTCGAACTAAAAATAATAATGACATAAAATTAATAAATAAAAATATGCGTTACACTAATCACTTACCCTGAAAAACTTTTTCTCTGTCAAAATTGAGGGGCGCCAAACCGTCTGTCATGATAATTCCTTTTCATATTATTTCTACATGGAAGACTGTTATTCCATATAAATCTCCTTAGCTTCGTTATTCTAAACGTTGTGAAATTATACTTATCTTTATTTAAAATACCTTAAAAACACAAATTCTGTTCTAATTAAAGAAATTTCTCATAATAAAATGTCTCTTCTAAATAAGATTTTATCACTGGGGCAGCTGCATATTCTTTACAAATGTATTTATAGAAATTCATCCTAAACTTAAGCTGTATTAACATAAAATAATTTTAAGGAAAACTACATAAAATACTTTCCTTAAAAACCTAAATTTCTTAGCCAGGTATTGATAAACAAAAAAATTCCTAAAAAGATCTTAAATCTAATCCATTATCAAGGCAATCATCACTCAAAATTTTACTGTTTTCAATATTAAATTACACGACACTCTAAATCCCAATTACTGGAAGTGTCTTTCATAACCAACATAACCACCCTTTTTTCGTTATATTGTTTCATTATCCGTTTCAAAATACTATTTGTTTATCCTCTAACTAACACTAACTTCTACCAATAAATTTCATTTAAACTCAGTATACACAATTTCTTTACTAATTAGTTCAATCAAACAATATTTTCAATTGATTAATTTCTTATTACATAAATACAAACAATACACATTTTGTCAACAAATGCATACATTATACAGGTTGCTTCAATAACAAGTTGATCCATTCAAGATTAGATATTATTTCTTTCACTCTAATTTAATGTTAGTATAATGCATTGAATTACACACATTCTTTTACGCAAAAAGTTGAACAAATTATTCAAACGGTGGATGCCATCCACTTATCCCAGTTCCTGTTGGAAAGAACATTTATTGAACAAATACACGCAACATCATTAGGTCTTCAGTACTAGAACTGGTTGGACGCGTACCCTCATTGTTTCCTAGTCTGAACCAACCTACACGTTTCCTTGAAATTTGCAGTCTGCATCTATCACTATCTGTGTGCGAAAGTCTGATCTCGGTCTACCTCTACCTATCTTTTCCCATCTTTGCTTGTAATATATCCCGTACTATTCCCCAAAAATGCCTTAGAACATATCCTGTCATTCTATATCTCCTATTTTTTTCGTTTTGCACAAATATCTTTATTCCCCTCTACTATTTCTACAACCTATTTGTTATTAACTTTGTCTGTCCATGCAACCATCCTCATACATCTGAAGCACAACATTCCTGAAGGCTTCTATCTTTTTCTGTCTGCTTTTCCGACTGCCCCTATTTCATAGATGTACTGTGCTGTGCTCCACACTAAGTTTTGAACAGTTTTCTTCTTGTATCTATGTTCGTTGTCTTTGAACATAGTTGCTGCTCTTTCTTGTTTGATGCAGTTAGATCACCTTCTATAGTTTTACAGTTATAATGCCTATTTCCCCGATATTCAGTGGTATGTGAAAGGGAGGCGGCTCCGTGGCATAGTGGTATGTGTGTGACTACTACGCCCAAGGTCCTGGGTTCGAATCCCGATACGATCTGCTTGAAAAATGTTAGGCGAGCATTTTTCACAAAAATACACCCTCGTTCGGATGAGAGGTAAAATGGAGGTCCCGTGTGTGAGTGTTGTCACGCACGGTAAAGATCCCTACCTTGCTTGGAACAGCAAAAGTTCGGCAAAATTCCAAATTTTCCAAAAAAAACTCGCTTCCTGGCCAATGTAATACCTTCGGATGGAACATTGAAAAATCACATGTAAGGTATGTGGAGGGGGTGAGCAGCCTTTGGCTGACAACTTCCACCAGCACTTGAACCTTTGTTGAATTAATAGCACAAGCCAACAAAAATATTTTTTTTTAAAACTTTTTTCACGTTAATAGGTGATGTTTATAGATTTTTTTGTGCTGAGTCCAAATCTGGCCTTGGCTTTTTTGTATCACGCACAGTTTTTGAGCAATCTGTTTTTTAATGATATAGTATAAAACCACTATAGTATATAGGGAATTTAATGAAACGCTATGTTAAATCATAAGCATGGTTTGTATTTACAGTAAGCTATTTAAAACAGTGACCTAATGTGCCATTATAGGTTTATATTGATATTACAGGTTTCACTTGTCAGCTGCAGTTGGTTTATACTTCCGTTCTCTTTTTTTCTTTGAAGCTTCTTATGTAGCTTTTTCTTCGATGTGTTGCTTGCTGAACTTCACAGTGAAGTGACCAACAATAGTCCCCCATCATGTTGGTGTTCCAGCGGCCCTGGTAGCGTTTTTCCATCACTTTAATGTCTTGGTGAAAACGTTCGCCTTGCTCCTCGCTAACATCTCCCAAATTGTCCGGGAAGTAATCAAGGTGGCTATTCAAAAAGTGAACTTTCAGGCTCATCAAACATCCTAAATTTTTAAACTTCTTTAACATGTTAGCTACAATAGAAACATGTTCTGGATCTTTTTTATTCCCCAAGAATTTTGTAACGACTTGCTTGAATGATATCCATGCTTCTTTCTCATTTACGGCCAATGTGGATTCAAAGTTAACGTCAAACATCATTTTTCTAATGTCAGGTCCGACAAAGACGCCTTCTTTTAGTTTAGCTTCTGAAAGGTGTGGAAACTTTTGGCTGAGATACTTAAAACACGGTCTATCTTTAAGCAGAGCCTTAACAAACTGTTTCATGAGTCCTAATTTTATATGTAGAGGTGGTAGGAGCACGTTTCTTGGATCTACAAGGTTTTTGCGTAGAATGTTCTTCTCACCTGGGTTTAAGGACTTCCTCACAGGCCAGTTCTTTCTGCACCAATGTTGATCCCTAGCCCTACTATCCCATTCGCACAAGAAACATGGAAATTTGGTAAAACCAGCTTGCTGACCAAGGAGCATGCATGTTACTTTTAAATCACCACATATCATCCAACCATGAGCAGAATAGTCTATTTTATTCAACACTATTTCTAGATTTTCATAACTTTCTTTCATATGTACAGAATGGCCAACAGGTGTAGATGCGTACATGTTACCATTGTGAATAAAACTGCTTTTAAACTTGTTTTGGATGAATCCATAAACAGCCTCCAGTCTTCTTTTTTGTATTCAATACCAAAGTCGTTCATGAGACCAGAAATGTCTGAGCAGTACACTAAATCACCTTCTTGTTTAAAATACTTGGAAAATTGCTGCTCTCTTTCTATACACATGAATGCTGGTTCCAATGGCTAACAAGTTCTTTTCTTTCAGTCTAGAGCCAAGCAATTCAGCCTTTTCTTTAGTCAAGCCCAGATCCCTAACCAATTCATTAAGCTCGATTTGTGTAAACAATTTAGGCTCTACATTTTCAGTAGTACAATGGAATTCTTCATCATCTTGTTCATTTGACTCGGATTGCACATCAGAAAGTACTTCAATAGAATTTAAATCATCTGGTGGTTCAGGGACCGGTAAATCTACACTGTGCCCTACTGGTCGGATGGCAGACGGAAGATTAGGATAGCTTATTACCTTCTTGTTTTTGAGTTATGACCAGTAATATCAACACTGCAAAATAGCAATCATCAGAATGATTTTTCGGCTCCTCCATATCATAGGAACAGCAAATCTAAAGGTTTTCTCTCCTTTTTGACCATTTTCTTAGATCTTCAACACAAACATAACATACCTTATGTGGTGCCCAAGACTTCTCCTGATCACCAAGTTTAGTTCCAAAATATGATAGATAAACCTTTTCACAAAGTCTGTAATGTTTCTTTGGTGTTTTTTAATCACAAACTCACCACAAATATAACAAAAACTGTCAGCAGAGTTTTTACAACCGCGATTAGACATTTTACTGAGCACACGTACTAGAAACGTTAAAGTGAGAGGTTAGGTTGACAGTAAAGAAAACACCAGCTGTTTGACCAGCAAATGTTTTTTGGCAGTGCTACCAACATCATCTACATCCATTAGACCTACTTTTCCAATTTACTTATAAATATTATAATACTATAAATCTGTTTAAATTCTTTAAATATCGCTAAACGCAAAAATCTAGAAAAAAATGCATTACACATAAGATGTGAAGAAATGGTAGGTGATTCAGTTTTTAAGCATCATATTTGGATTCAGCAACCTAAAAAACATAATAAAAAGTATATTCATTAAAAAAGTTTTTTTATCGTTGGCCTATGTAGTTTTCCAATTTATCCTTTCGTACAATCAACATTAGTTGAAAATATTTCAAAACCAACACCTGTAGTTGTTTATAATAAATAACCCCCAAATTTAAGAGCACTTATTTTTTCGTCATTGGGTTTTACGTCTTGAAACGTAATTGAAAGTTAGATTGATGAATTGTGGTGTACACGATTTAAATTTGTAAATTTCTCAATTGTCGTCATCGGTCTCGGTGGCGTAATTGGTAAACGCATGGTTCCGGCAAAACCAGGATATAGGTTCAAGTCCTTTCCAAGACCTTATATTTTCCAACTTTCAAATACTAGCTTGATTTGAAATGACCATTTGGGCTTTGCATAAAAGTCTAAATTATTATTTTATCTTATTCACTGTATATATATATATATATATATATATATATATATATATATATATATATATATATATATATATATATTGCTGTGATAAGGGGTTGTTTAAGGGTGTACTTTATAGGAAAGGTCATTTAGAAATGAGAAATTACCATAGACAGTAGAAAACTGCACTTATTTAGTGAAGAATTGAGAAATGGAAGTAGTTTGTATATAGTAAGCAGTCAACACCCTGTATATAAAGTATATATAGTTTTAAGCGACGCAGATAAACATAGGAGGACGCATAGTTGGCGTAGGAATGAGAAATACATGCATTAAGTAGATAGTAAATATTAAATACCCTGTAGATAAAGTTTAGTTAATTTAGGTAAAGCAAGTAATGATATTTTTCAGTGGAAGCACGCGTATATTTACAAGTAAACGATAAAGTGTAATTAGACACGCATTCAAAAGAGTTCCAAACAATTAGATTAATACGGAGATACAAATATCTAACCATTTTGATAAGAAAGAAGATTAAACATTGCGTGAATAACATGTAAATATGAAAATTAAAAGTCGAATTGCAGCAGTTGTTTATGGAAAAGCAATTAGATCTATCAAAACACAGCATGTTGATAACGAAGACAGCTGGAAGCAGGTTACAATTATTGGGAATCGTGGCGAATTACATCAGAAACTACTTTGAATGTAATTATTTGATTGGTCATAAATAAGCGACGAGCTCTAGACCATACCCATTGACGGAGTGGGATGGAATAATATATTAGCAGGCACAGTGATAACGAAGACAGTTTGCAACTCAACAAAGGCCGAAGTGAGCCGCTATGAAATAAAGTAATACGTAATAATTTTAAAAGTGAAAGATAAAATAAGTGCCACGATGAAAACTTGTAACAATTTTATTTTCGCAGTAAAAAATCTATTCATGAAAGGTACAACGAATGTTAAAACACCTTTATTAACTAAAGTAATAATACGTGTAACAATCAAATCCTTACATTAATACAGTATCTAGAGTCGTTAGTCTATTTGTTTCGGAGTTCGGTGTATTCCACAGCCACTGGCGCGCGCGTGAGAGGTTTTTGACAACCCCACTCGGGACCCTCCCACCATGCAAGAACGCGGCAAAAGCACTCGTCGATAGGTAAGAGCAGCGACAGCAGGCATTTGAAAAGAATGGCGAGTGACCTCCGGGTCGCATTATTTATGTGACACACTTCCTGAGTAACGCGCAATTACAATTTACAAACTACGACTTATAAACAACGCAATGGAAAATTATATTTAGAACGAAGATTAGACAATGGAAGCTTACGCTACAAAAGTCTATGCACTTTGAATCAATGTAAGAAACCCGCTTCGCTTCAACACCTGTATTTAAAGCATGAAAGGCAGGAATAATTAGTAGCAGATTCAGCACGGCGTTGCAGTTCCCAAACTAACCGAGGACAGCAGCCCGAGATTTGGTTCGTAGTAGATTTAAGAATTTCCTCAGTACTTCATTCTTAAAGCACATAATTTCGTTTCGTTTTATAGAAGTACAAATTGGTTATTCAGTTTATCTGTAGCTAAGTTGGTTTTCTCCAGTAACAAATTTAATTTTACTTAGTTTCGTAAATATGTGACTACACGTGGCTTCAACATAAATTAACAGCTGCGGTTACGTCACCTGTTTGTTTGAAATGTGCCGTCAACAATTGCACAATTGCTAACAGATGTTTAATATTACATTAGTACCACCTTCGATAAAATTAGAGAATATCTTTGTGAATATTTTGACTTCAAATTGATTTTAATACCGTTAACTTAAAGAGAAAATTTTGTATATTAATTTGTAAATGACCTACACAGATCTGATTGGGTTATGAAACCTTAGTATAACCAGTCACACTGGATTGTAATATATTTGAGTAAGGTTCAGGTTGATAAACCTTACATTAACTTTGCAAGTATTTCAAGAATTCATTTTATTTTATAGCATTGAATTTTATTTACAGAAACGGAAAAAATTCTCTCTAGTAAATTTATAATCCACGCTTAAAGTCTTTTTATTCTGATCTAGTTTGATCAGACCTGATAAACAAAAAGCAATAAGAGTTAAATTTTTATGACACCTTTATGTAGAAAATATTCTCTATGCATTTTTAGGTATATTTGAGGGACGCAAATTGTGTTCCCATTTTCTATGTGACTTAATTATTATTTTTCCTTACAGGAACAGCGTCTTATTCTGTTAAGACAAGTTTTTGTGTCAGCGAAGGCGATCTTTTTTTCTTTGGGTCTCCACGTCCGCCCTTAGAAATTTGCCATGCCATTAACATAAATCAATCTGGACTTGGTCGCGCCTGTTTGTTTTAGTTTGAGTGTGACCCCCTACAGATTTCGACTTACCCCCATTGCTCATAGCTCTACCCAAGGAATAGACCCTAGTTACGTCGGAAGACTTTGTTTTGCAGACACCTGACTTGGAGCATGGTGATAATAAAGTAGTGTCGGCCAGAGAAATATAGGAAAACATTTCACTGGCACCCATGTGTGGGATTGGCCAGGAAAAATCGTTACACTGACACCCAATGTGGGGCTGGTGTTTTAGTAAGCCAAGAAAAAATTCGTTACAAACTATAATTGCCGATTAAACGTAAGTACATTTTGGTGAGTTTATTTTAAACTAAAACATAAAAATAATAGGGCTTCTATGTTCGGGAGGGGACGAACGACGATTTTGAAGTCTGGGGAAACAGTAATACAATTTCGAAGTCTGGGGAAAATAGACTACAATTTCGAAGTACGGGAGGAAACAAACTACAATTTCTAAGTCAAGGGGGAAAATAAACTACGATTTCAAGTCAGAGGACAATGATAATAAGAATTCTATTCTAAGCTTGAAGAAATTGATTGATAAGAAGTAATAAGTCTGAAATGAAACGACAATAAATTGGGGTGCATAAATTAATAATGGTAGTCCATAGGGTAATGGCAATAATTTAAATGTAATCCTGAATTGGGGGAAGATAATTTTTATGCAAATGGAAGCGTCGATGTGAAGAAAATAGACCAGGTCAGATTTTTAGTTATGACATTTTATTTTTCTATATAAATTTTTATTTTGAATATTGAATTTGCTTAATATAATATGAGTGTGAAAAAGTCAACAAAAGAAGTTGCATAAGTATAAAGTGAGTAATATGATAACAGGTTTAGAACGTTCTACGCTTCGTTGATAAGGATAATAGGTTTTTTTGGTGACTTTGGGTTTTGAGTAAATAGTAGATGATTGTTAATAAATGAGATTTATAACCAGTGGCGTAACTACGATTTTTGGGCCCCCCCCGCAAAAATTTTAAAGTGGGCTCTCTTTAAAATGTATTACTTTTACTGGCTTATATTTAGCCATATTTTTAAATTATAGTACATGTAGAGAAGGAAGCAGTATAGAATTAAATACATATACTATATTAATCAAGTGCTTTATTAATTATAAAACCAAATTACATAAATTCAAACTTATAAGTTAATTAATATTAAATCTACATATTTATACGCCGCACAAAATTATTTACACCTAAAAATTTGATACAGTAAAAAAACCTATGAGCTAGCAGACATTCCAAATCAAATTCAAAATTTTGTTTTTCTTGCATGTTTTGCTGCAAACGCGTTTATTGTATCCTCTATATTCATATTTTTGGCAGTGTCATGTTCTACTGCTAAGAGGGATAAATCGTCTAATCTATCTTGTGAAGTGCGGTTCCTAAGATAATTTTTAATAATTTTTAATTTTGAGAAAGATCTCTCCGCACTTGCAACGCTAACGGGTAAAGTTAGGTATAACATTAAGGCTGTTATGGTGTTTGGAAAACTGCTAGAACCTGTAGATTTGGAAAGTACTAGATATTCTAAAAATTGTAAGATACCGTTAACATTTTTAATTCATCACAAATAAGTCTATTATTTTTGAGTGTAGTAAGTTCTATACCTATAGCATCATTTAAATCTTTGTAGTAAAATTTTTGCAATTGTTTTGCCTTAGATAAAATATCGTCTGCAGTTAAATTCAAAAATACATTAGGTTCTAAGAAATTAAACTTTTCGTTTACATGAAAAAGCGATTTAAAACGATTCGACAGCTGTGAAATTATAATATCCATTACGCGATAAAATACATTTATTTTAAATTTAAATTCTTCATCATTAAATCGATAATCATTGGATAATTCATCGTAATGCTTTTTATTTTGGTTGCCTTTTTTTATAAATTCCGGTTTAATATTCCATTGCCCTGCAACTTTCGCTGCTTCCTCCCTGATGTTGGAATAGTTATTTCTTGTTTCCTTGAAAAATTTTAAAGTTTTTGTAATAAGAGAGTTATCTGATTAATATTCGCCTTTTCACTCTGAGCAGTTTGTGAGAGCTTGTTAAGCTCTTCTAGAATTTGACTTAAAAACACTTAAAAAATAAAATTAAAATTATCCATGCTAGTTAATATTTGCTTTGCGTCATTTCGTTCATCTGTTTTTTTGATATCATAATAATTTTATTAAGAGACATTACTATATCTTTATACCGAATTCTTATGGCAGCTAAAGATTTTACTCGATCCGCCCAACGTGTCGGATTTAAGCGTTTCAATTGTGTGAAATTTTCTTTAAAAACAGAAAGCCAATTCCATCTTACTATACTATTAGCAAAAATGTATATATGTTTTCTAAAAGTAGAAAAACGATTCTATTTCTTTTATACCTTTAACGGCATCATTTATGACTAGATTTAAGTTATGGGCACTACAGTGCATATATAAGGCTGCAGGCTCTATGTTTAAAATTCTCTTTGCACGCCAGAATACGTACCGCTCATAACGTTAGCTCCATCGTAGCCCTGCCTCTACATTTATTTATATCTAATTGCATGTTGGTTAAATTGCTTAATATAGTATTACATAGTCCTTCAGCAGATTGGGACTCTACTTTTGTAAAACCCACAAAAGTTTCACAAATATCTATTTTGGTTACCTCTCCCAAGCTGTCTTTTTAAAATCAATATATCTTACAATTTTACTTAATTGATCAATCTTAGTTATATCCTGTGTAGTGTCTATTATGATTGAGAAAAAGGAGCGGATCTAATTTTATTTAATAAAATATTTTTAAGTGTGCGCTTAAAGTATTAATAATATCGTTTTGAATTTTGGGAAAGATATTTAATTGAACCTTTGGGTCGTTCAAGCACTTTTTGTAATATAGGATCATAGTTACTAATTAAATGAACTAAACTTAAGAAATTACCGTTGTAACTGTCTTTTGAATCAGAAAAACTTTCTCTATGTCCTCGAAATGACAGCATGCGCTGGGATAGTGTTAAAGTAACATTGAAAAGTCTGTGTAAAACATTTTTCCAAAATTCAGTTTCTTGTTTTAATAGTAGAGTATCTTTCTTATCTATGGTATAATTTTTTCCACATATCGTAAATAAAACAACAAGTTAAATGAGATTGAGCAAGCAAATGCTCTTTAATTTTTTGATAAACCCTGCCAATCATTAATTCCGGTCGTCCAACTTGACCTTACTGAAGCAAACAGCCAACATGGTTGACAATAAACACAATTTTTAATTTAGAATAACACAACCACCCATTTGAATTGTGTGGTAAGTTTAACGTATTGCTTTTATTTTCGCTTGCAGTTATTAAGTAATAATAGTGAACTGAAAACTTCTATTTTTATTATCTTTAGGAAACGCACCATCTGGTCTACACAATCCGTAATTAATTATTTCTTTTCTTAAATTGTCATGTTGTAAAACATTGATTTTTAAAAATGTGCAAAATCGGTTGGATATTCTTTCGTCAGATCCATAGATAGTTCATTAAGTGAAAAGTACTACTCACATTTACCTCTGTAATTGTAGTGGTATCTAGTTCCAAATTTCTATCGCGGCCGTCATTATGTGATGTACTTGCGCCCTGGGTGAGAGTTTTTAAAATTGTTGACGACTGCTGTTCGTCTGTAGCGGAACTAGTAGATGCTACTGTCGAAAGCCCAATTTCTTTCATAGATTGTTCTTGTTTTTCGGACTCTTTAGAAGTAAAAAAGGAACTTATTTTTGGAATCTTGCTCTTTGATTCTTCCAATAGTTTCCTTTTCGTTTTTTGCAGCGCCGCTTGTAGTGCTCATTGTATATTATTTCCTGCAATTTTGAATGAAATTAATTATAATGTAATTAGATAAGTAATAATTATTTAAAAGCCTTTTGAAATTACAGATAACACATTTTATTGAATGCTTAAAGATTTATTTATATGTATTTCTCAGCGCGACTTCAACTATGATCAAATCAATAGTAGTTTAATAAAAATAGATATAAATACTTACGTTTAAATATGAAAGACCTCCTGTAATACGAACACAACACTATTGAGTAAAACGTACTGGAATGCTTTTTACTTCCTTTCCGTTATATATAATGCAGCTAATGCAAATACGTTGCAACCAGCTGACTAGAAACCACAAAATGAATTTCTTTCTAGTATTATATTTCTAGAAAGCGAAGGTTACTAAGCTACCTGCCATCCTGTGAATCTGTACTGTACAGACAATAGCCCTTTATTCCTATTTAAAATCCCACAAACCAAACTAACCCTACTATACGTCGTTTAATAATGCTTTACCACTTTATACAACTTATCACTTAAGAATAATATAGACATCTTTGTTATTAAAGTTTACAGTCTCTTTCATCTGTTTATTAACCCTTACAAAATAGGACAGAACGGATAGAAAGAAGAAAGGATGCAGGCTGCAGGTGGTGTTCAGTATTTATCTTAATTATTATTTCTTGTATTTCAGCAGTTCCTAGTAGTAACATCAAGAAAACGTTCGTTAACCTGCGGTTTCTGAATTATCTGCAATATTTTCTTGACCGTTTCTTACCTGCCAAATACGTTGAAGATGAATAAGTTGAGTTTATTATCGTTGGGCCTTCTTGCACTTGGGGCCCCCCCGCATAGCGGGGGCTGGCAGGGGTGTAGTTACGCCACTGTTTATAACATTAACTAATTGAAAAGTGTATTTCAAATAATTTACAAAAGATTTCATTATATAAAATCGAAATTAACTGAATTTTATAATTCCAAATAAATGCTAGCCGAGGTCATAAGATTTAAATAGTTCAAGGAGGAGCTACGAGTTGAATAGGAAATTGATAACAAGTAAGGCGGTAACGTATCGAATTTTGCTATTGGCAGACAAGGTTGTTTCAAGATAAAATCCAGTTAAGTTTTAGGAGGGAATTGATAGCAATATTAATAAGACAGCCCAACGTCGGAGGAGATAATTACAATCTTGTTTATTCATAGTAAATATTAAAATGGTCGTCCAAATGATAGAGCGCGAATAATTTAGAGTACATAGCAAATAATATAACAGCCCAACATAGGGGTTCGATAATTCCGGCAGTTCATAGCATTCTATGATGACGTTTCCTCCCGCATCGCTTATATTTTTGCTATACGGTTTTATATCCCTAAAATTCATTCTAATTAATTTGTATGCTTCGTCTGTCTTTCCTATTTCCATCTTAGTTTTTACCTCTTTGCACCTTTCATCAATCCATTGTTCTTTAGCTTTCCTGCATTTGCAAATAATTTCCCATTTTAAAGCTTTGTATCTCTGTTATTCTGTTGTAACGGCTACCTCGTAATCGTATAAATTTGTACATATTTTTGTTTTATAAGAAGCCGCCATTTTTTTAAATTTAGCACTAATATATTGACTGCCATTATCGCATAAGATAAGCTCTGGAGCACCATAAACCAGAAATACATCCTCTTCCACATGTCTCAGTACTGCAGAAGTAGTAGCAGATTTTAATAGAAAAAGTAAAACATATTTGGTAAAACATTCAGTTACCACTAAAATGAACCTATTCCATTTAGATGATAAGGGAAGCGGACATATCAAATCAGTGGCGATGACTTCCCACAGACGAGAAATAGTTCGTCTAAACATCACCCCATGTGGAGATTTCTGTTCCACCTTTTGAGCTTGGCATACCTGACATAGATTAATATATTTCGCAATATCCGTATTCATGCCTGACCAGTAATAATATTGTGCAATATGCTTTTGAGTTTTAAAATATCCTAAATGCCCTGCCGTAGGAGCATCATGATTTTCTATAAATACAGCTTCTCTTGACGATTTGGGAACAACAACTTTCCACTTGTCCTCCCTATTATCCAGAAAAACTCCTACGTCATCAACCAATTTATAAATTTTGTTCTTAATTGTATATACCAATCATCTAAATTTTCTTCCTCAACGTTTATTAATACTACTGCCCGAGATAAAGCATCAGGGACCTGATGATCAGCCCCTTTTAGGTGTAAAATTTCAAAATCATACCCTTGTAGATGTAAAGACCACCTTGCCAAATGACCTGACGTATTTTGAAGCTTATGTAGCCATATCAGGGAATGATGATCCGTCACCACAGTAAATGAAACTCCTTCGATATACGGCCTAAATTTCTCTACACCATGTACCACAGCCAAACACTCTAATTCCGTGACGGAATATTTCTTTTCTTGGGCGGTAAGACCTCTACTAGCAAAAGCAATAATATGTTCTCCATCATCAAACTCCTGGGTCAGTACACAACCAAGACCACTTTGTGATGCGTCAGTTTGAATTTGAAATCTTTTTGAAAAGTCTGGACACGACAATACCGGCGCAGAAACCATGCACTGTTTTACATTCAAAAACGCCTCATTAGTTTCTTCATTCCAAATAAAATTTGTCTTTTTCCTAGTCAACCGATTAAGTGGAGCCACACGACAAGCGAAATTTTTAACAAACCTCCTGTACCACGAAATCAAACCAACAAAACGACGGACGTCCTTAGCACATTTAGGAGTAGGAAATCCACCATCGATTTAATTTTTTCCGGATCAGCCCTTAGGCCATCTTTATCCACAACATAACCCAAATATCGAAGACTGCTTTTTACAAATTCACATTTTTCAAAATTCAGAGTAAATCCTGCTGCAATTAACCGTTCAAAAACCTTCCGTAAAACTTGCAGATGTGTCTCAAAATCGGGGTAGCTACTAGAATATCGTCCAAATAAACGGATACAAAATTGTCTAACTTGGGGCCGAAGATGCTATCTACTAAGCGCTGAAACGTTGCTGGGGAATTATGCAAACCATAGGGCATACGCGTAAATTGAAATAACCCTTTTTCAGGTACGGTAAACGCCGTTTTTTCTTTACTAGATTCCTCAAGGGGTACTTGAAAATATGCACTTTTTAGATTAATCGACGACAAAAATTTGGCGTCCCTAAGACGATCTAGTATACCGGAAATATAGAGTAGCGGATACGCGTCTCGCTTCGTGACTTGATTTACCTAAAATCTAAGCAAAACCTATATTGGTTGTTTGGCTTTTTCACCATGACTATTGGGGAACTCCGGGGTGACTTAGATTTTTCGGTAACACCTAACGACAACATTTGATCGACTTCTTCATTAATGATTTCCTGTATATACGGTGACATTACATAATATCTTTGTTTTATAGGGGGATAGTTACCCGTATCTATAACATGTTGCATCCCTTTTGCACAACCCAAAGATTTACTCATCACTTTAAAATACGAATTTAGCATTTCATCTAATTGATGTTTTTGTTCAATATTTAAAGTCTTTCACACAAATCCCCTTCAAATATACGTGTTCAATAAATTCCCATTTATTATTTTTAATTAAAGGAAAAAAATCCATCTGACTTAAAAAGTCTATCCCTAAAATTATATCATCAACCACATCAGGAATAATTAAAGCTTTTATTATCTGAACTTTATCACCTAGCCGCACAGGAAGATGAGCCATACCGATCACATTACAGGACCTACCATCCGCAACAGTCACATTGGACCTATTCGGTTCTAAACTGATACCCATATCTTTTAATTTGGACCACGCCATATTTCCAATGACTAACTGACTTGCACCTGTATCTACCAAACCTATTATGGGAACGTCATATACGAAAACCGACGCATACGGGCGAGAATCTCCCTCTTTTGTAACAAATTGCATTTAAACAAGTTCCACTAATTTTAAAAAAATTAAATGATCTAAAAACGGAAGTTAATGTGCTAAAGGAAAAAGTTGTCTTACTCAAAAGTCAACAAAATTATGCCTAATTCTGAAGCACTCTTTGCTGAGGTTAATGAAAGAGTTACTAGGAGCAGAAATTTAATCATATTTAATGTTGATGAATCTAAATCTCGCGAAACATCTGATAGGGTTGATTATGATAAACAATCAGTTGCTAAAATCTCTCGCATACTAGAAATTGATCAATTTCCTCCTGTTGCAATTATCAGGCGTGGCAATAAAAAAGATTCAATCATACCAATAAAAGTCATTTATTCAGATTCATCAATTGTACGCACAGCATTGAGAAATGGTTCTAAGCTTACTTCATCTTCTTATCGTATTGCATCTGATCAAACCATGCAGCAGAGAAAATACTTGCAGTCACTACGTGATGAACTAAACCAACGTAAATCTAATGGTGAGAATGTCATCATTAGGTATTTTAATGGAGTTCCATCAATCACTACTTCCTCAATAAAAAATTAGTGCTACCCCATTTACAGTTATCTGTTTATTATCATAATGTTGGTGGACTTAGATCATGGGTCAATGAATTTAAAGACAATTTAATTTTAAGTGCCTATTATGATGTTATTGTTATCACCGAAACTTGGCTTAATAGCTCCTATTATGATTCTGAACTGACCACAAATTGCTACTCGGTATTTCGTTGTGATAGGAATATATTAACCAGTACAAAGCAACGAGGGGGTGGTGTAGTTATATTAGTTAGAGCTGCCTTAAATGCAAGATTAATTGTTGCCAATGTAGTTGGTGTTGAACACTTGTTTGTTACTATTCAATTTTCAGGCCAGAATTTAATTATTGGTGGTACATATATATCCCACCTACATCGCCGGCTGATTTATATGAATTACACAGTACAGCTTTTGAACATATTTTTTATAAATATCCTTCATCAAAAATTTTGCTATGTGGTGACTACAACATTCCTAATGTATCATGGCATAATGACAAATTTATTCTTTGTAATAGTGGGGATAATGCAGAATGCCTCATTAACACACTAGCCCTCTTAGATCTACAACAACATAACCAGGTTCATAACTCAAACAACAGACTCTTAGATCTTATTTTTTCAAATTTAAATAATGTCGCTATATCTTCAGCTGTAGACCTACTTATGGATAATAGTACTCATCATACGGCCGTTCATATTACTATTACCTTGAAAACAAAAGAACAATCATTACATTATAAGGAATCGCAATTTGATTTTGTTAAAGGAGATTATAAGTCACTTAACTTATATTTCAACTCAATTGATTGGTCATTCTGTTCTTCAAAGGAAAATCTTGATACCACAATTGAACTTTTCTATAATATCCTATATCATGGACTGCAAAGTTATATTCCGAAAAAACGCATTCAAACAACAATGTTTCCTGTATGGTTTAACAGTGATTTGAAGTGTTTAATAAGTAAAAAGAAAGCTGCTCATAAGCGGTATAAGGCTTCTTGTCGTATAGAGGATTATAATTTATTTAGTTCGCTATGCATACGTTGCAAAAGGATGAGTAGTTATCTCTACAATCAATATCTTCACTTCACTGAAAGATCTATCCACTCATCTCCTGCTAATTTTTGGAAATATGTAAATCAATTGAAGCATACATATGACTTACCAAGTCAAATGATATACAAGTCTCATGTCAGTTTTGATGGATTAGGCATAGTCAATTTATTTGTTGACTTTTTTTCTGAGCTTTATGAAAAGGAATGTATTGTACCAATTGATACAACTGCAAACATTAATTGCACGTTAGACACTGTTGATGTTAAAGAAATTTTACTGGGAACTGATGAGGTTTTTGATGCTATTTGTAAAGTTAAACCTACCAATTCTGCCAGTCCGGACGGCATACCTGCAAGCTTGATAATTAATTGTATTCACAGTCTGTGTATTCCCCTAACTATCCTATTTAATAAATCTCTTATGCAAGGCAAGGTTCCAACAATATGGAAGCACAGTTTTATTAATCCGATATTAAAATTAGGTGACAAAAAATTTGATTCAGAATTACAGAAGAATTTGTATTCAATCTTCAATACCGAAATTATTGGATTGCTTAATAACTCATCATTTGTCCTGGAAGTTTAAAGAATTTATCATCAATAACCAACATGGATTTGTATCCCAGAAATCAACTATTACAAATTTAGTTGTCTATACCAATGACATAACTGCAGCGTTAGAAAATGGGCTTCAGGTAGATGCTCTGTATACTGACTTTACCAAAGCCTTTGACAAAGTAAATCTCAATATTTTGATTCTTAAACTACAAAAGGCAGGTGTAGATGGTATTATCTTGAAATGGCTTAGTAGCTACCTTTATGGTAGATGGCAAAGTGTCAAGTATAGACAATTCACTTCTTACAAGTTTCCGGTATACTCTGGAGTTCCGCAAGGGTCTCACCTTGGTCTTCTCCTATTTTTAGTGTTTGTCAACGATATTAAACAAATCTTCAAACATTGTAAATTTTTCCTGTTTGCTGACGACCTAAAAATTTACAAAAATATTATTTCTACAAGAGATCACATCTTTGTCCAGGAAGACCTAAATTCTTTTAACAACTGGTGTAAAATAAATAGACTTTCTTTGAACATCGACAAATGCCTAACCACAACCTTCTCTCGTGCAGTGTCGACTACAATAACAGAATATTATATAAATACCGATGTTATTGTACAAGTTTATGAAGTTAAAGATTTGGGTGTTTTGATAGATTCTAAACTCACTTTTAATTCCCATATTAATACTATCACCAAAAGAGCTATGCAAATCTTAGGATTCGTATTCCGATATAGTGGCAAATTTTCAACCACCACATGCAAACTGTTATATTGCTCGTTAGTAATAAGCATCTTAGAATATGCTTCCATTATATGGTCGCCCTTTTATAAAAATAATATTGTTAAAATAGAAAGGGTCCAAAAGAAATTTCTTAAATTTATTACATATAAGATGGGACTTCAAGAGCACCAATGTCAAGAGTTGTCTCTATTACAATCACTTCGATTAGTTTCATTACTGGATAGGCGGATATTGAATGATTTATGTCTTCTGCATAAGATTATTAATGGTTACATCAACTGTACTGAATTACTAGTATTAATTCAATTCAATATTCCAGTTAGACAATCACGTACTTTTCACCTATTCCACAGTGATTGCCACAGAACCAATTATGGATGTCACTTCTATCTAAATCGAGTTGTAGCTTCTGCAAATACATTTAGTGAATTAAATTGGTTTGGTATCAGTCCTCAGAGCTTCAGGCAAACATTATTAAATTTGTATAATTAATAAGTTTATGTATTATTACACATTTTATATTATTTTTTTAATGTAAATGGGGTATCCCGTTTATGCACGTATGTGCAAAAAATAAAATAAAATAAAAAAAAATAAAAAAAATATACTTTAAATTTTTTCCTACTGAAATTCAATACGAACACGATTTAACCAAGATTTCCACGATTTATCTGCCGGATATTTCCTTAAGGTCGCCGACCGGCTGTTGAACAACCTCTGCCTCCGTTTCCCAAACACCTATTACAATTAGATTTTATGGAACCTTCCTGACCACAATGGAAACAAAATTTAGTCTTCCTTGGACGACTGGAACGCTTGAACAAATGACCCACTTGTCGGCAATTCCAACACTGTAAACCGGACTGAATTGGTGTCTCAGGTTTATTTAGAATAGGCTTGACATCCACTACAGTAGCTGTACCTAGTAATTCGGGTTCTAACCGAGGTAAAGAATTTATTGATAATTGCTGAAAGTTTGCTGTTAATTGTCTATTAATTTCTAGCTTCTTACATAAGCGAAGTAATTTTTACGTCGGCTTCTAGCTCTACCGTTTTATCTACAATGACAGCTAATTCCTCTACAAACTTAGGTTTAAACGTTTTAGGAGTTTCTACTTCCCCAAAAGTTTCCTTCGGTAGTTCATCTTTAAGCTTGCGCCTCAGTTCGCAACACGTTTCGGTACCGGAGAGTTTAATTCCCCGAACTAAAAGTTCATATTCGATTTCGTCTTTTGAGAGCCTATATGGGTCCATATTTTATTTTATTTTGTTCACCGCAATTATTACCTACAACCGTTTTATCAATATTAAGTGACAATTTCCTCTCGGTACGACACGTTAATGTCTAATCTAACAAATGCGGTACTGTTTTTCCCAACTTTTAAAATAACTAATCAATTTATTCTAACAGCGCCCCAGTTTTCGAGGCCCAAACGTTTGCGGCGCCAATTTCCCTTGTCACCCTAACCAGAATTTGCAGGGACAAGGACCGTATATAATACTCCTGTTTTTATTTTACGCTGGACTTACAGAAAACAGTTGCATTTCATGTATCCCCAAGGTAGCCAAGGGCCGATGGGCGTAGGTTTCTCGGGGCAGGGAGTGCAAATGTAAAATTTCAATGGGCGCCAGGGTGATTACCCCTGAAACGCAACTAAACCGTTGGCTATTAATCACCCAATTAAACCAACCACCGTCCAGTGATATTTGACTGTTTAAGACCTAACCTACTACACTGTCTCAAAATAAAGTATAAAAGCACACGCTACTCTTACCAGATATTTATATATTACACATACTTGAATAACTATATATTTATAATAAATACAAGACCCCAAAATGTGACCTAACTCAACATATATAGATCCATGAAATTATTGTAAGAAAACAATTATTTTATTATTATTACCTGGTTGCCAAGGCTGAAGACAAGATACTTTGACTTCTCGTTTCTCCAGTTTATCTAAGAAAAAAAATAACGAAACAAAATAATTTATCGTAAATTTCCACGAAGTGCACTATGGATAACTAAACTTTGCAAACTTGGCAAAATCTCGACATAATAATAATTAATATTAGACTTCAGTCTCAAGGCTTACAATTTATCTTCCAAATTAAGTTGCCATTTTTAGGCATCAAGTAAAATAATGAGGGTTCGACTATTAGTCGCTTAAAGTTTTATTTTGCACCCTTGTGTTTTAATATTAGTACTCACGACACCGCAGTTTTATACTATCCCTTTCCAACCGCCTCCAGGACCTTACGCTCCAAACCTTCACGGCGTTGATCTTCCAACAGATGTAAACAAATCGTAATTTTAGTTATTAGTTGCAATTATGCTTATCCCTTAGATCTTAGTCCTTAGATATTTAAGTGTAGGCAATCCTTGTGGTAGAAAATGAAACTGAACCATGAAACTAAAACTGGACACCGAACTGATACCGGACGCTGAAACCCTAAAATAAACTATGAACACACTTTAGAATTTCTAATTTAACTTACCGTGCTATCACGGGATTAATATTTTATATACAATTTCTAATCGGTACGTAACCAGTTTTCTTCAGCTTCTTACTACCTATCTGTCGATAACAAATCATCCAAAATACGTTACATTATGATATCAATTAATTACCTCTCAAGCAAGACTATAAAATCAGTGAATCTGCAACTACTTCTTCGACACCTGTCGACCAAAGTTTCTACTCATCACTGCTTACTATCATATAGTAGACCCTCCAGAAATAATTAGATTCTAGTTGAACAATCCCGAGTACTTCGGAAAAAGTATACACTTCTAAATTGTGTATAGGCACCAGCCAACTTTTTACTTCAACAAGAAATTCTTGTAGTTTTCTGCAAACCCAACTGCTTTCTACAACGCCATACTCAAAAGTGAATTAACAAGATATCACATCTGTGTACAAGGTTCATAAATTTATTCTTATCACAACCGAAAGTATAAATTTACGATATTCTATTTCGCTATTAATTGCGAATGAATTTAAAAGTGAAAATTCTATGCATTAAATACAATAATACCCTAGCCTGTGTAACACTTCACCCCAGCCCCCTTTCTGACCTATCTGTATCAGTCAAAGAAACAAGGGCCGAGTTACCTAATACATATATAATCAAATACCAATTCTATATCACTTTTTATGGTTCAAAATTGCAATATAAGGGTCCACTTACCTATTCCAATAGTATGTACTCTACTTTCTTTAAACACCTTGGCTACTCTACAGTGGAGAATACATGGACATGTCCCGGGTGGATAGGCCTAGAATTCTGAAACCGATACTGGTGAGTTAACTTACCCAAAAGTTTACAAAGTATCGGTACCTTAAATGTATTTCAACAAACCTCTTTAAATTATAGATCTCAAAATTATCAAGTAATGAATTTAATAACCTTTAATGTGGTGATATAACTATATACATTTACTATATTGACATACTTGAATGCAATAAAATCAGTATCTCTTATTTAACTAAAGCCCCCTTAAATCGGGTAATTACATTCTACTAAACATTGCAAATTTTACATTTAAACAGATTGGCTTCCAACTGAAACATAGCCAATAACTCTTAATATTCTCTACAAAACTCATAGTAAAAAGTAGTAATGCTAATAAAGTCCAAGAAATTCAATCTTAATCTAGCAACTCAACATATGCATTTAAAAGCACATATACAAATATATCATTATATATAAAAACATACTTGCAAACCCCGTGTATGCATGCAAATACACGTCTGTTCTCTCGAACCATGTATGCAAAGATTCACTCAATACCTGTGTTGGGTATGCAATACCCACTATTGCTTCATCCTAAACAAGGCCTGAGGTAATTTATTCTCACCAGGGTTGACACTGTTAACACGGTTATTGACAACTTTCGTGCTTGGAACTCTGGATGTCTCGCTACTTCTATACCAACTTACGGTTTGGAGTCGAAGTTCCAAAATACAAACGTCTACCAATCAATCAAAACTGAGCCATAAAAGTGTGTTGAGTTATCATCTTCTATGCCGTTAACAAGGCGGTGTCTCCAACCATTAACCGCCCTACAACTTAATCCTTTTGTCGTCTAATTATACTGTCCTTTATTCATTATTTAAACCCACTAATCGTACTGTAATAAACGTATTCACTTCTTATATTTATTACATATACTTCACTTTAATTTACGCGGCCAAATAACCACGATAGTTACGCGCCATTGCAGCGTAACTGGCCCAAACTATGGGCGAATTACTTTTTTTAATTTTATTTCGTACATCTTTTGCCTTTGTGTATTGTCTTTTTGTCTTTGTGTGTTGAGTGTGCCTTAATTTCTTCATTCCACTATTTATATACCTTTTATCACGTGATTGTTCTAGCCAATTACAAACCTTACATATTGCACAATTGTGTCCCATTCCTACACGTGTTTTTAGGTTAATGGTTAAATCCATTTTTATTATTGCAATTGCTAATTGAAACTGCCCTATAATTAAATTTAAGTTATTCTGCAATACTCTGAACTATTTCCTGTTAATATTTTTATAGATATCACGAAAAATAACATTTTATTACGTATTTCCGGTTTTGGAATTTTCTAGAACAAATTAGTATTTCCCTTTGGCGCCTAATTTAAAATCTTCTACATTTCACGGGATGTTAGAGTTCAGTTGATAGGTTATGTTAATTTAAAGTGTCAATTGTCACCCCAAAGTCGAACTAGGATTGGATAACTGTATTAATTCATGGCTATTGATAGGTTATATTTTAGATAGAACTATTTGTGATTGGCCGAAAATATTATTTGAAAATTAAATTAATTTAAAATTGTTCTTGGGTGTTACACCTGACACGGCCTGGTACCAAAAATAGATCAAAATTAAACAATGTTCTGCAAAATTATCAAGACTGTTGGATTTCAAAATAACAACATGCAGACTCAAGCTACGCTAACAAACAAAAATATGTACAAATTTGTACGGTTACGAAGTAGCCGTTACACTGTTTCGTCTGATCTATTTTTGCATTTTCGTCTTTCCTCTATTAAATTCAGGATATCTTTTGTTATCCATGGTTTCTAATTTTCTTTTTGTGTGTACCCCAGAATATCTCCGGCTGCCATGTCTAAGCGGGATTTAATGTTATTCCATTCTGTTTCTACTTCCTTAGTATCAGAAATTTTCCCGATATCTTTCAACAATTCATTTGACTTTTTTCAAATCTTTCATGGATATCTTTATCATTTAGCTTCTCAAAGTCAAAGTGCCTTTTTCCGTTCCTCTTTCTCAGACTTTTAAATTTAAGTACGGCCTTCTGGGTAGCTTCTACAGTCTTTTACTTGATTTCTAAACCGTTGTCTAACAAAAATGTAATCTATTTGATATCTTTCTATATCTCCTGGCATCTTCCATGTGTATCGTCTTCTAGCATGATGTTGAAATAATGTATTAGTGATGGTTAAGTTGTTCTTGTCGCAAAATTCTACCAGCCTATTTCTTCTGTCATTTCTCGTGCCTAACCCAAATAAACCTACTATCGCTCCTTCCCTACCCTTACCTACCACTGCATTAAAATCCCCCGTAATTATTAAATTTTAATGCCTTTTTACGTATCTTAGTATGTCTTCGATATCTTTGTAGATCGCCTCTACGTCTTCCTCACTGTAGCAAGAGGTGGGCATGTATACTTGTATTATTACTGTATTTACTGGTTTAGATTCAAATCTAAGCATGAGTACTCTTTCGTTCATTTGTAAGTAGTTTTCTATACGTTTTTTTTCTCATAACTATCACCACACCCGAATTTCCTTCCTCTGATCCTGTATGAATTACCCTGAAGTCTCCACTCAAAAAATCCCCCGCCTTTGTTTAATTTGATCAATAATTATTCGCATTGAATTACGAGGATAATGCGCTAAGCATGCCTTATTCTTTATTAAGGTTCCATATAGTACATAACGGAACGCTTCGTTTTAATAATCTTCTTATAGTAAAATATCTGTGTCACATAAAGCTATTTTGGCGAGCACCTCTATGCAATGCTGCGTCTATCGTATTTCCCCACCGCTAACGTCACTTCGTTCGTTCCTCGCCTTGTCGAGTTAGTCGCTCCCTAGCAACCGACTTATCAAGATGTATGTTTTTATTCATCCTTTTTGGATCATTATAAAATAAAATGATATAGGACATGTCAATATACAATCACTACAACTATAATAGTATAAATTAACAAAGTCATTTACACGTATAACTAAGACTAAGATATGTACTTAAATATTCCTAAGTTGACTTGATATTAAAAGTCATTGTCTGCTAAATATTCTGAAACTGAGTAGTAACTTTTTTCAATTAGTTTACTTTTAAGTTTTTTTTAATACAAATTAAACGTTTCATGTTTATAGGTATCTGGAAGCTTGTTATAGATTTTTATTGCTAAATATTTTGGAATACTTTCATATTTTATTAGCCTGTGTTTAGGAAACAGTAGTGTGTATGTATTCCGAGTATCATAATGGTGTGTATCTTTGAGCTTTGTGAGCTTGTGTAAGTGTTTTCTAGCATAGAGAAGTAACTCATAAATAAAAATACAATGTACAGTTAGAATACCACATTGCTTAAACAAATGTCTACAACTGTCTCTAGCCTTACTTCCTGTTAACATACGCACTTCCCTTTTTTGTAATATAAAGATTCTATTTATATTTATGTAGGGTGCATTACCCCATGCAATTATTCCATATGAGATTGTGGAGTGAAAGTTAGAAAAATAGTACCATTTGACAACCTGTCTATCCAACTTGTATAACAGATTTTTCATAACAAAGCAACAGGTACTTAATTTTTTACAAAGATCATCGATGTGCTCATTCCAAGTCAGCTTCGAATCAATTTTAATACCCAAAAAATTGGTGCTTGCAGCTTCTGCTAAACATGAGGTTGAGGCTCTTATTAGCAACGAAAAATCAAATAATTGACGGGATATATTAAAATGCATTGCTATTGATTTAGAACTATTAAGGACTAAATTTAATTTACTAAAATAGGCTTCCATTTGTTGTAATTGAGTATTTGCTTGGCTGACAAGACTGTTTGTGTTATTGGAGCTGACCAGAAACGAGGCGTCATCTGCATATAATATGGTATCATTAAACTGTTGATCGTTTATATAAATGATGAATAACAATGGTCCCAGTACAGATCCCTGTGGAACTCCTTTGTTAATAGGCAATTGATGTGAACGACAACCTTCAATTTCTACGTCCTGATACCTGCCAGTTAAATAACTGCAAAACCAATCTAAGGATATTCCTCTTATTCCATACTTAAATAAAGTATTAAGCAATGTAGCATGATTTACTAAATCAAATGCTTTACTTAGATCTAAGAATATTTCTGCACACTTATTTCCAGCATCTAAGTTTTCATATAAAATATCCAAAAATTTAATAATAGCTAAAGAGGTAGAACATTCTGTACAGAAACCAAATTGATTTACATTAAAAAGATTATGTTTAGTAAAATAGAGAATAATTTTTTCAGTCACTAATTTTTCAATTACCTTGGAAAACACACTTAGTAACGAAATTGGACGATAGTTTTTTATATCATTTACACTGTCCTTATTTTTATACAGAGGAGTTAATTTACTAATTTTTAGGGCTTCTGGGAAAACACCAGAACTAATGGAAGAATTTATTATATAAGTTAAGGGAGTAATTACAAATTGAATGTATTTCTTTAAGAATATCGAATTAAAACCGTCGTACCCTGTTGAATAAGAATTTTTCATGTGTGTTACTACTTCCATTACGTCACTCTCCAATACTGGAGTAAAAAAGAAACTGCTATGATTATCAAAACTAATATTAGTATTAGCACTATTACTTTGTACGTTGTTCTTGTTAGGTAATACATTACTGGCATTGACAAAAAACTGATTGAAATGAGCACAAAGCTGTTGAGGATTATCGCATAGACTGTTGTTAATAATCAAATTTATTTTTCGTTTAGGCTTTTTTTCACCCTTTATAATATCCCATGCAGTTTTTACTTTATTGGAAGAATTTTTTAGTAGGTAATTGTAGTACATTCTTTTGGCTGGACATATAATTTTCCTATAAATTTTTTTGTTCGCTCTATAGAATGTTAAACGTTCTGGATAATTACTATCTAAGGAAGCTACGTACAGCAATTTTAATTTTCTACTGGATATTCTAATACCCTTCGTTATCCATTTTTTATGTTGCCTTAATGTTGAAGTTTTTCTTTTCTTTATTAGAGGAAATGCTGTGTTATAAAATGCCGTCAGCACATTTATAAAATTAGTATACATTTCATTGACATTTTTAATTGACATTACTCCATTCCAGTTTTCACTCTCCAATAGTGACACAAAAAGATTAATATTCGATTGACTATTCAAATTTCTGGTCTGAAAGCATTTAGTAGACTCATTACTTAGTATTGGGAAGTTTAACTCAAGTTTTTGTACATTGTGATCGGATAGACCATTTTCTATAATACTACTACTAAAATCACTAATAGTGGAGCTGACAAATATATTGTCCAGACATGTTTTACCTCTTGTTGCGTAGTCTATAGTATCTGTGAAACCAAACGAGTAAGTTAAATGGCGAAGGTTATTTAGTTCAATTGACTTTTCCAGAAAATTCACATTAAAGTCTCCGAGAATTATTATTTTAGCATTTTTAAACCTGCTTAATCTTACCAGAATGTCCTTAATTAAATTTATGAAACTGATAAAGTTTCCATTACAACTTCTATATACTGTAACAATGATTATTTTGACATTTGGTTGTTGATCTATCACAATAGCAGCACATTCACAATCAATTTCTACAGATGCCTTAGTAATATTCCTTAGCTGTCGACACTCAATACCAATGCGTACAAAAATTGCTACACCTCCATGAATACTATTATTTCTAGAAAATGTATCTGCTAGGTAATAACCGTCAATATACACAGTAATGTTACTACTTTTTAGCCAATGTTCACTTATACAAAATATATCACAGTAATTATCATTTAAAAAACATCAATTTCACCAATTTTATTAGATAAACATTGAATATTTTGATGAAAGATTGTTAATTTGTATTCATTGTCTAGCTTTTTGGTTTTCGATCTAGAAACGTTTGAAAATTTAAGGTGCTTTTGTTGTTTTTATTGTTTGAAACTATCAAGTTACGATTTTTATTCCCATCTAATGTTGTACTAATCGATCTATTTCTGATGCTATCATGTAGGGTTTGATTATCGTTAAACTTGTTCACATTGTCTGCATTCAGTTGTATATAGATAAGATTTTTATTTTGGTGGGTAATATTAACAGAACTTTTAAGTTGCTTTTTGCTTGCAGTTATAATATCAAATAAACATCTACAAACTTCAGATTTACCTTTATTATTAAGATGTAGTCCATTTCTTGTAAAATCTGACTTACTAATGCAACTGTTACTGTCAACAAATTGAATATTTTTATCTTTGTTTTGAATTAATGTATATATATATATATATATATATATATATATATATATATATATATATATATCCAGATTTAATTGGTATATATATTTATTTAATTTGGAATGTTGATACGAGAAAGGAATAGAAATGACAATAGCATTAGTATGTTGAATATTCTTAAAACAATAATTTAGTTCCGATATAGATATAGAGGAACCACTCAATATATTTTTAACTCCAGCCAGTATGATTATATAATCTTCCTTTGTGAGTGTTTTAGTGAGATTCTGTATATCTTGTGTCACTTCTCGGAATTTTGCATTAGATTTGCAGATACATGTAGTTATAAGGTCTTCTTTTTGTAGCAATGAATTTAATAGCTTTCCAAAGTTTCGTGTGTGGCTATCACCAAGAATTAGCACTTTATTTTTGGACACTGTTCGATTTTCTGCCATGGCACCACTTTTAATTGTAGTACTCAATATTTGATTCTTAATAGAATTGGAATTAGTATCTTGTTCCTCATTAGTATATATTACACTTGGTTTTGTTGTATCCAAAGAGTGAAATTTATCTTTATCTGTTGATTCTAAAAGAAAGTTTAAATTATTACAATTCTTAAGTTCTGTTTGACTTTGCAGTTTCAAAGTTGTAATTTTATTAGCAATTTGTGTAACTTCCACTTTGTTGTATAAACCACTTTGTTTAGCACCTTTGATTTCAGTTTTTAGTTGCTTAATTTTTTCCTCTGCTTCTTTAAGTAATCTATGCAAATGTTGTTCATGTGTAGTAGCATCTTGAACAAATTTTTGATAATCAAGCTTTAGTCTAGTCAAATGCTTATCTTTTAATTTAATTTCAATTTTGTAGCTGCAGCATATGGTCTGCAATATCCTTATCAGTGGCCTTGCCATCAATACTTTCAATACTGTGGTCAATTTTAGAATTTATACAATCTTCACATATAAACAGATTGTTATACAATAACTTTTTGTTTGTAATTCTACTAAAGCAGCTTTTATGAAAAACACTAGAACACTTAGCACAAACAAAATTATTAAAACTTTTCTTTGGGCAACACTTAAACATAAAACTTGAGCAGCTCAGATTGTCTGCTGTTTCACTGTCGGCCATTTTTAGTTATGTGAGCGGGTCAGGTCGTGCTAGACCTGCAACAATTTTGAAAACTTCTACTAACGGTTTGTAAACTATACATTTTACGAACTAATTTAATTTGGTTTCATTTATTTAGCGCGTTAACGAAGAATTCGCCATCGAAGAACGATAGATAAGGTACAAGTGAAGTTTTGGTTTTGATTGCAGTCGTCCCAGGTTGAAATGGCTTGTAGCATTGTTTGGAGCTTATGAATTTCCGTCCAGGTTTGTCTTGGAGAAACAGAAGCAGTTCGGTTCTTTATTACATATAAGAAATTTTTGCATATGTTTTGAATGCCGTTAAAATTTGACAAACAGACTAACATATAAAAAGCACGAAAAGTTGCTATCATGTTTACGAACATATAATCTGTTTCATTCTCAATTATTGTTGAACTGGTTTTACAAGCCGTAGAAAGAAATTTTGTCAAGTTAGGTTTATATAATTGCAAGCTTTGTTCCATTTGAACTTCAGATAAATTTCAAGGTATATTCTTGACGTCATACTTTTTTGTGTTGTAGCACATTTGACATATGTTGCCGTGAAAGCAGATGCTTCGTGCAGCTGTCATAAAATTTAAATTAAGCATTCATCAATCTTGTAATTAGCTTTTATTTACAGATAAATTATAAAATCTAAGTATGAAAATTTAAATACACGCTGCGTAATAATTTAGAAACTGTAATCTACATGAAAAGATCTGCCCAGGATAGAAACGTTAATTCAATGCATTGTGGTTACAAATTATTTTAATCAAATATTTAAAACAAGTTTATATTTAGAGAGCAGTCTTTTGCCTTAAAAAGACAAAAATTTTGATTTTGTTATAAACTTTATAGTTGAAATTTTTTTTGCTACCTGTTAAAAAATTTTGAAATTTTAAAAGAAAGTCCTTTACTTCAGTAAACAATTAGTTAAACTTTGAGACTTTTATTTTGGTCAAGTGCGATCAAATCTGATAACATAAAGATAGAATTTTTGAGTAATAATTTTGTGCCAATATCATATTGGATATACATTTTTTATTTTTGATACTTTTATAGGACACAAATGGTGTTCTACATTTTTATTTATTTAATCTTTGTAATCTCTTACAGGAGCTGCGTCTTATTTCTACAAGGCAGGTTTTTGTTAACGAAGGCGATCCTTTTATTTTTGGGTTTCCACATCCGCCCTTAGAATTGTGCTTTGCTATTATCGTGATTATCTCAGGACTTGATGGCGCCTAATTAACTTAGTTTAGCTTTGGTTTGCAAACAAAATTCGACTACCCCCACTTCTTATTGCTCTACCCAGGAATAGACCCCTAGCTATGTCGGAAGATTTTTGTTCACTGGCGCCCGTTTAGAAAAATAAGTTTCACTAGCGCCCATCATACAACTACAACAAAATTCGTATCACTGGCGTCCAAACCATCATAAAAAACAACAAAATCAGTTTCACTGTCGCCGGAACGTGGGGCTGGCATAAACAACAAAAAAAAGTTACAACATGATATTGCAGATCATTTATTTCTTGAGAATTTTACACTTCCTCCTCTAACTTTTGTAGTAAACAATTTGACAAACTTTATTGTAGTTTGCTTGATTTATGCTTAGTGTTTGCTTGTTTAACTGTAACATACTTACAGTTGCATGAATATAATCCCACAAATCCCTGCAGATAAGATCTCCGAATTGTATTTTATTTAACTGTTCCCGCTGGGGTTAGTAGGTATTAGTGCACATACTGGTACAATTAATTCAACAATTGCACCAGGCATCAGACAGGTACAATAAACACCAGACAGTTACAGCCAGTGTAGTACCGTCAGGTGGTACACTGAAGAACATAAATATATAGTCAATATCAGTGAAATTTATCAAAAGCAACTTAGCAATCATTCAGAAAATTATTTTGGTAAATGGCCAATGTCCTTGCATATAACAAAAAATATTGCCTAAGATGTATATTATTATTCTTTAATTCAATATAAAAACTAAATAAAAACGTGTAATGATTATATTGGCATTAATTAATATAGGCAATAACTATTATACAGTTTTAATCTCATATGATCTGCAGTTACCCCTTTAATTTGTGTTTTTATTTTGAATCCACAGGTTCAGCTACTCTACCATGATCCAAGTCTTGGACGTCCTGTCAACTTTGTTTTAAAGCGCTTAGAAATTTTAAAAGAAGAAGCTCCAGGTTTATCTAGACCTCCAGATATTGATATGTTTTTATCAAGTTTTTGTAACTGGCAAAGAACGCGAAATCCAGTTGGAGACCAAGAACCACAACACTGGGATCATGCAGTCATTCTTACAGGACTTGATCTTTTTGTTCGAAGCAAACATGGGAAAATATCTAGTCAAGTTGTTGGTAAGAAGAAATTTATTGTAATATATGGCAATTAATAAAAATTATATAAACTTAGGTTTGGCACCAGTCGCCGGAATGTGTACTGCAACAAGTAGCTGCACTGTTAATGAAGGACGGCATTTTGAAAGCGTTTATGTAGTTGCTCATGAAATTGGACATAAGTAAGTTGAATAATTAAGCTTTTAGACGTTGTTTAATTTTCTCTTCTGAACACGTTCACACACTATAAGTTGTATATCATAGAGCTATGTTATTTAGGAAAAGACGGTTTCTTTGGCACTACATCGTAAACAGAATAATACAGGAATGATAGTTTAGTGATAAGCACGACTTGTCAAGTGTTTGGTTGATTTAGCCATGTATTATTGTATTATTTAGCAGTTTATAACAGTTTTTAACCTGTCCAACTTATACTGAAATATTTATGAATCTCTATGCGAATGATTTTTGTATAGCAAAAGATTATGTACACAACGTTAACATCATGTAGTACTCATAAAAATAAGTACTATACACATATGGTCTAAAATAAATGCATGAAGAGATACAATACTGTTACACTTTTCTTTTGGCTTCACAAACCGTGTTTCAATAATTAATCATGGGGAATTTCCAATCTTAACTTGGCAGTATCATTTCCATCATAATGCAGTTGGTAAAAGTAGGTTAAGATGCATTAAAAGTGTGGCTTAGAATTCCCAGCATTGTCAGGAGCAAAAATGAATAATTGATTATTTATTTCATTGTATATTTTGTATGAGTTAGAAATTTTCTTGAGCTTTGAAGGATGTGCATCATTGCTTCAACAAATGAGAATCTGCGATAAAGAGGAAAGTTTTACAAGTTGGTATGAACGAGCGTCATGATCTGAAAATTATCTTGGGCTATCATACCAAATTGACAAAGTGACCCATTCAGTGCAGGTGTGGCAGTGAAGTCACTTTTAGAATGACGTGTCGTTCTTACCTATTAATTATCTTACTATTTCATTGTGTTGTAGGATATCTATGACCTTCGCCGTATCTACCGAATAAACGCCAATAAATTATTATAATCCATTCTAACATAGTTAGAAGAACAATACGCGGTAAAACTCTAGTAATTTGGCTCTACTCTGACTAAACTTCCCAAATGATTAAAGGTAAGCCATATTTCATGGCGTTATTTATTATGATTCATTCTTGTATTGAAAAATCTGTGTAACATTATTATGCCCTCTATATAGCCACACTAAAGTGTTTACCTGTAATAATTTGGCGCTAGAATTGTGGTTTTATTTATAACGCAGATTGTTTATCTATAATAGTTTGTATCAGAAATTCGCTTTTTAAAATTTTAAATATCAAAGGCAATAAATTAAAAAAAAGAATTACTTCGTTTTTCTATATGTAAATTATTGACATTACAGTTTATCTCTACGTCAACTTAAAATGGCAACAACCACGTTTATTTAAATTAACATAAAATTTTACCAATATTATTTGTGAATTAAAATTATCTACCGTCAGCATCATCATTAGGTCATCAGTCCTGGAACTGGTTAGACGCGAACCTCCATTGTTTCCTGTTCTAAGCTAACCTACACATTTCTCTGAAATTACTATAGTGTACATCTTCCACTATCTGTATGCAATAGTCAACTCTAAATCTCTCTAAAGAGATTGTATATATCCACCGGCAGCCCATTATCTCTAAAAAGATCGCTGCCATTTTGGCGATTGCTCTTGGAAACCCCTGGCATTTACAGAAATCCAATCAAAACTTTAATTTCAATTAGATAAAGATGTGTGAAAGTTTTATAATTTGTATTGTAATTCTTCATTTCTATGTATTTGTTGGCTTGTTCGATAATATTTTCTAACATAGTATCAGTAATAAATGATTTCCAAATGTTTATAGGTTCTTTCTATCTATTTTTTTAGGCCCAGATAGTTGTTGCACAAATTTTGTGAACGAGTGCAAACCATTTTTGATTTTAGTGGTTGCTTTCTCAATGATGTAATGCCATCGTTCCCAACATAACTTGTAATTCTATTGAGTACAACATCTAACATATTTATATTATTGTCAGAAGACAAATCTACACAAGCCAAAAAGCATGTCCTGTGCAAATTCAGTGTCATCGTCAATGGTTTTTACATGATCTTCAGTAAAACATTCATTAACATCATAAATTGAAGGCTCTGGCATGGTTTCAACCTCCAAGGACAATTTTTGAAGCCACCCATGTTCTTTTTCGTATTCGCCTTTTGCTATTTTAAAAATCTGGACTAATACAACTTGAAAAACATATAAAGCACTAGAAACGCTTCCTTTAACATTTACTGCATGATACTAACCATGTATTTACAGACTGCACATACCGATAACTAGAAAAGTGTTCCACCTTAACAAAAGTTAGTTACACACTAAACTAGAATCAGAAAGGTACTAATGTGCATGACACCCAGAGCTTGCTGAATTAATAGTATTTGGTTATTTTTGTTGATGGCGGTCACAAAGACCACAAGTTAGTTACGCATGCTTAAACAAAACTAATAACCTACAATATAACAATTTTTATAATTACACACAACTCAATTGCATTTCTTAAATTTAGTTTGGTTCAGTTTAGGAATGAGGCACGATGGACCTTTGTCTGACAATGATTGTGATCCTAGTAGTTACATTATGTCTCCAACACTAGGCAGTGGAAAAATCACTTGGTCAACCTGCAGTCGTAGGTACTTGCAGAAATTTTTAGAGTAAGTTACTGAAAGTTAAAATATTTTTTTATATTTTGTAATTGAAGGACACCACAATCAAGTTGTTTACTAGATCATGGAAGCTCGGCAGGACAGTTGGATCACTCAGCAGAAGGATCATTACCCGGAGAGAGATTTGATGCCGATCAACAATGTAAGTGCAGTATTTTTTCTTGTTAGTAACTTTATTTTGTAGTAATTAATTTGTAAAAAATAACATATGTTGAAACTTTTCACTTTTAAGCAGTGCACAGACTGTTTAACATCAACTACCTGTCATAATTTGACATGCGTGTAATTCATATGCGAACAATTTCAAAGTTTTAAAAATAGTTATTTATTATACAAGAGAAAAAAGTACTAGATTTTAGCTCAAGGTGTGTTTGTCTTCTGACGCGAAGCAGAGGAAGACAAAGCACCGAGAGTTAAAATCTTACATTTTTCCACGTGTATAATACATTATTTTTTCTGTGACAGGCAAAACGATGATTTAATATTGAAAAAAAATTTACAATATATTAAAAATAAAAAATCATTCGATATCAAATTTGAAGTTTCAAACAAGTAGGCTGTTGTACTTATAGGGACAGTTAGACTTGCGTTGCTAAAGAAACCTTTAAAGTAATGAAACATCTGTCAATTTAATTCTGCAAATGGTTTCAAAAATTGCTTACTTAAGTTGTTTATATTGGTTGTTTTGAACACGACGAAGTTATAGTATGATGTTATGTTACACCTGAATGTTACAAGTGTGTACCCCGTTTTAAATTAAATATCTTAATGTTCTTACTTATTTGCACATACCCGGAAAAGACTTGTGGTGCGTTGTAAAATCTTCAAACCTATTAACTTTTTAAATTACCAAGCTCACTAAAATTAGGCAATAAGAACTGAATGAATGCATTATGCAATCTTGGCATTATTAGATTTTTGAAAAGTATAAATTATAGTAAACTTGTTAATACTTGCCTACATTACTGATATAAAAAAATATACAAAATTATTATTTTTTTCGAAATTGAATTAATTTAAAAATATTTATAAATTTATGTGAATTTTAAACTCGTCTACTTTTCATTTTATTCTGAAATTTATTACTTCAGATTAACTTTGGATTTTTAAGCACTTTAAATTATTAAAGCTTGCTTATTGATTTTAAAATTGATTAATTATTAATTGTTTTTAATATTTAAGTAATTTTCATATAAGGTGGCTTAAAATCGGATTACTTGTGAATTGTTTTCTCCTATAAATGATTTGAATTACTGAATAATATAAATTTGTAATTTGAATTAATTAAGGAATGATTGTTTCATAAGTGATTTGGATACCTAGATAATTGGTTTTAAGCACAAAAATTTTCATTAAAACTACCACTTCGACTACTATTAATTATAATTGATATACTTCTAACTACCTCATCAACTGATAATATAATTTTGAATATTTGCTGAGTGGTTACTGTAATTTTTTTGTGTATTGTTTATGTTCTAATTCTTTTTGTATCGTGTTCCTGTGCATGTGTAGATGAGAATGGATAGGCTGAATATTTGAAAATGCCCTTGGCAGCCAAAATATTGTATGTCTATTATTTTTTAACAATGCTTTCTTCTATGAGGGAACAGTATTGCGACTGCCAATGGGGCATTTTCAAATATTCAGCCTGTCCATTTTCATCCACACATACCCAGGAATATGATACAAAAAAATATTAGAACAGAAAACAAAACACGAAAGAGTTAGTGCCGGCAAAGGAAAAAACATTCTTTAATAGACTGATTTCTTCTGTGTGGTTGCTGTAACTTTTTTTTTATACTATTCTTTGTTCTTTTTTGTATTGTGTTCCTAGGTGTGTGTAGATGAAAATGAACAGACTAAATTTTTGAAACATGTTTTACTTTGGTGGCTGTGTATATTTTTTGCATGAACAAGTTGAAGAATATTTTCTTCCGTGAGGGCACTGTAACTTTTTTTCTGTATTATTTATTGTTCCAATTCTTTTTGTATCGTGTTTCCGTGCGTGTGTAGATGAGAATTTGACAGACTGAATTTTTGAAAATGCTTTGGCAGGCAAATATTGTTTTTTATTATTTCTTTAAGAATGCTTTCTTCTGTGAGGAACATCATTTTGGTAGCCACGGGGGCATTTTCAAATATTCAGTCTGTCCATTTTCATCCACATACACCTAGGAATACAATACATAAAGAATAAAGACAAAAAACGAAACACAAAAGTTACAGTGCCCGCAAAAAAGAAAACACTCTTTAGAAGACTGATTTCTGTTACGTGTAAAATAAGTGTTAAATGAATTAAATTTTGATTTGCTCTGAGGAGGCGGTGAGCTCGTAAAAATATAAGGGGCATTGGTTAACTGTTTAACCCAATAACCTTTACTAGTGAATTGGATGTTACCGATGCTATGCTCTAGACTTTACTATAAGCGGTAGAAAGCATGGTTCAGGGGTGGGAATTGATTTTAAAGAAATTAACAAAATATTGACTACTACAATGAGATACCTGAAATAAATTACAAGATAAAAAAAACATAACATATGAGGCAGCAGTTTGTTCCTCCAATATATTTCAAAATAACATGATATTGTAAGTACCTTTATATCTTGTACCATTAACCTTCATGAAAGTATTTTATATACTCAAAGAATGTATACCCTTTTGTTTAAATAAAAGTATTCTAGGTTTCTTAGAAAAGTATAATGTAGCACAATATCCTTTAACAAATTTATATGTTGTAGCAAAATGAAACGTATATATAATTCAGGTATTTAAAAATGTTTGTGCAATAGTAACTTAGCTTTCTTTAAATATATATAAAATGAAAATATGACTCTCTTGATTTTAAATTTCACGTTAATGCTAAACTTTAACGTTTGATTCTAATAAAATGTAACAATTATTATATTATGTAGAAATCGGATCCGTTAACTACTCACAATTGAAATGTATAGCTATTAAATACATTGATATAGTAAATAAATTGAGCAACGCTTCATGATCAGATGACAAAAGAAGCAAAAATATATTTAGACAAAATTTAAATCAGCCGTATGATTTATACAAGTTAGATATTAATATAATTTGAAGAGTGGAATGTTGATAAACCAATAAACTTCAATATAAACTCATTAGATTACTATAATGTCTCTCTTTAGTTACAATAAGAGGTGAACGATATAAAAATTTACTTGATAACTGTTATAGCAAGTTATAATTAATTAAGCTAGAACTAGGGTTATGTTTAAATGTATTGATCAATATTATCAAATTACATAATCAATGCGAAATACGACCTGTTCTTAATTTTTTAGTTCACTTAAATTTCATGAAATATTCTTAGCCAAATTAGGTTTTATGATACCATTGTTAGAATGTAAACAAAACGAAGTTGACAAGTGACATCTTTCGAATAAAATTATTAAAGGTACGCACCTTGAAAATCCAGTTCAACACCTGTTATACCAACCAGATTTATGTATCGATGACGTGCTGTTTGTGTAACGAATTACGGCTGATCGAACTTTGACCAATTGACTCAACTAAGGTGAAATCTTGCAATCTTGTACCAAGCAATTGTACTGCATTGAAATTACGAGCACCCGAGATAGATGTGAGTAAATATCACGGCGATTCTACCAAAGCCCAGTCTAACAATCTCGTGTGTGCATCTAAAACGAATTGTAATATTAGATCTTAAACTAACGTACCGAAAATTTTGCATTGTTAATTCCCTAAGGAAACATCACGTCGATCTTTCTTGACGCTTCACTTATTTTTCTTCAACTATCCCGATCCGCAGGTCAGAGGACGCTAAACGAGCCATGTTCGTTTGATAAGAGGCGACCTTATACTTCTTTCCGATTAAGAACAAGTTGTCATCTACTACGACACCTTTGTCTTCGTATATTTACGGCAGATGGCTGTACATATTACCAAATATTTCATAAAGATGTAAATTAGAAATGTATTTATTTTATCTACATTATAAATGCAATAATAAATTTTTATTAAATCACATAAGAATATAAATTAAATGTTGTAAACAACAACTGCAGCAATTATTGGGATATAATTATTATGTCCTATTGTATTAATCATAGCTGATTAAATATACCAACTGCGTAATAGATATTGTAAAGTGTGTTGCATATATTAGGGGTTATGCATAACCACACAATTAAAGTAATCATTGGGGTTATTTTGCAAACGTAGCATTTGAAGATGCTACAACTGCAGTGGTGCTGGAGTGGGTTCCTATGAATATTAAGTAAGGAAAATAAAGAAATACGAAATACTAAATAACATGACTAAAATGCAAAAATTCCAAGTTACATTAGCACTTACCCTTTATAGGTATTTCTGTGTCAAAATCGAGGGACACCAACCTGCCTGTCACAGCAATTTCTTAGGATAACATTTCTATGTGGAAGACGGTTGCTCCAAATAAAACTCCCTTGCTTCGGTATTCAAAATTTTCTCACCTCATATTTACTTAACTCAAATATACCTAAAGGACAATAATTATGTCATATTTACATAAACCTGTAAATTAAAAAGCCTTTTCTACATGGCATTTTATCACTGGAGTAGTTGGACGCCCTTTACAAATCACCAAAAAAAGCAGTTAAATACCAACTTTTCATAATCTATTCATTGTCCTAGTGGCGGCTTGTGGTGATTTTATTTGAGGGGCTCTAACTGCTTATGGCATGAATATAATACAAGATAACATAAGCAACACTCACCTTCAGTGGTTTGGTGTATTCAGCCTAGTCACTCACACAGACCCATTAATTTTTGTATACTTGTTTATAGGTTTATGTACAAAAAGTCACACTCTGTACCCTAATTGTCACGTAATAATAATTTTACTGTTTGTAAACGAAATCAAGCCTTTTGTCTTTCTGAGCAATAAAATGGTCTATAACTTTTTCGTCAAAATTGTTGATGTTATGTATTAAGTTTTTGTTGACTGACATAATTGCTAAGGCATTAAGACGTTCTTCGGTCATTGTGTTCCTTAGATAAGTTTTAATCCTATTAAGAATTGAAAAACATCTTTTAGATTCGGCAGTGGACATTAGGGTTGTGACTATAATTTTTAATAATTTTATTGTTTCGCCAAATGTTTCGTTTAACCCATTTTGGGTCAACCAGGAAAGCATGTTTCGGCCGCCTAAAATATTCTTAAAATCCGTTTTTGAGTACATCACTTCCAATTCAGTCCTCAATTTGTCTGGCTGTAACATCGGATAACACTTAACAATCGATTGGAAATGCAATGTTGGAAATTTTTTTGGAGTAAGTATCAAAATTAGTTACGTCTACTAAAAATGCGGCTTCTAAATGTGTTCGGTATGAGAGCCTGTCCTTCATCTGAACAACTATTGTATCGCACACTTCTTTAGCAATCAAATTCCGATTTTCCACGTTACTAATTTTTCTTCGTTTAGTATCATTACAGATTATATATTTTCTATCTCATCAGTTGAATTTCTAGCAGATGCTATTATCCTTTCAGTCTTCCATTTTTCTCTTCAGTGCAACATTGTCTGTATCTCTAGCTTGAAACTGATTAAATAATATGTTAACATGTGGAAAAATTTTATGAAATAAATTGAGAAAAAACACAAAATCAGGATCTTCCAGAATTCTACGCAAAACATATGCTTACCTGCAGGTAATAGTTTTATTGCATTTTTCTTCTAATTCCTCAAAGCATTCGATTAGTTTTTCTCTATTCTCATATACGACGTTCACAATACGAATATTATAATTCCAACGTGTGGCAGCAACAGTGGGCAATTTTTGCTTCACTATTTCTTTTAGCACATGACACCTGTGAATAGAATGAGAAAAAAAGCAGGAATTGCGGATAAATTAGAAAAAAAATTTTAATTTTAGCATTTTGACTAGTTGCTTTCTGCAAAATTAAATTTAATTGATGGGCATAACGGTGAACAAAATAGGCATTTTTATATTTAAGTTTTATTTTTGACTGAACTTCACTAGCAAAACCACTCATAACATTTGTACCGCCATAAATTTAAGCGATTAGTTTAGATGGCGAGTTTAATATTAATTTATCTAATTCCTGCTCAATACACTCCGTTAAACCTTAGCTGTTTTATCTATTACTCGTAGAAATTTCCAAAATCTCTCATAAATATTTCCACTGTAGAAATATCTAACTATAATTACCATTTGGCATTGATTTGAAATTTCAGTCGCCTCATCGCACTGAATTGCCAAAAATTTACTACCTTTAATTTGATCTTGAATTTCTTGACGACACACTGCAAGCATGCTTTCTAAAATCTCGTTTTGCATAGTTTTAGATGTACCATTAAATACAATCGCTTTGTGTAAATGTTCTTTTAAAATTACAACCAATTCCGAAGTAAAATCAATTAATTCTAACAAAATTCCACGGTTTTTGGAATCTTCTTTTACATTGTGTCCTCTCAATGACAATTCCAACTTTCCACAAAATTTAATACAATTGATAATTTTTTTAAAAATATATCTATTTTTAGTCACCTGCTCATTATGCTTCATAATGTTCTGCCTATATGCGGAATTTAACTGAACCGCAATGTTCACGGAACCTAGCATATCCAAATCCGTGCAAGACTTTATATGGTGCCTGCTAATTTCATGCTTTTTTATTTTATCTTTTATATGCTTCAGATCTCTAAATCCTTATTCCGACCATGTTTTGTCCATTCCGTCACAATAAAATAAATGGCAAAGAAAACAAAATAGAGCATTCGATTGAGAGCATCCAGAAATCCACTGAAATTTTTTATAAATTTCTTTTGAAAAGCGATTTCCAACCTTATCTACCTGTTCCATATATAAATCCGGTGTCGGACGGCCTATGTTCTTAATTTTCACCTTTTCTGCTAATGGAAGAGTTTTAAATTTAATTTCGATTATATTGCGAATATTATTTTCAGTCATCTTGAATAATTCAAAATAATAATCAAAAAAATCTAAGACGCATGTACGCCTTACAACCAAACTTACGGAAATTTTATAAAAGGAAATTATATATTTTAAATTAAATAACTAGTACTTAAATGTTAAACAAAATTTTATTATTATTATAAATATAATTTAATAAATTTTATTGTTTTAATCAAGTTTGAGTCGGACTACTTAATGATATAAGCTCCCAGTACCACTCAAACAAACAGAAAAATAGAGAATAATTAATTTAAAATTGTTAACATATATTCTGTGATTAGTCCCAGGTATTGTGATTCCTCCGAATAAGTCAGTTTGATGTACGGTTGGAATATCTTCAGCCGAATTAGGAATGATTGCTTTATAGTGATCTCCATGTATCACATCCCTGCCATTTTCAGCGCAATGAACTACAGCTAAAGGCATGAACTAATTGATCTTCTTTGCACAAAATTATATAATGTGATACTGAAGCCGAAATAATAATAAGAATTATTTGGATATCTATTAAAGTTTATATTAATTTGTACTGTTAACATTTCTCAAATAAATTCGATATATATATATATATATATATATATATATATATATATATATATATATATATATGGAAATATGGCAAAGGACGACGGCGGCGACGGCGGTGACGACGACGTTGTAGCGATTATATTAACCTAACTTACTTCATAAGTTTGGTTGAAAAATTATACACTACGGCTACACTCACAGAACAAGACATGGTCTTTATTTTCAACGAAAACAAGTGAAATAATCTCTACACTCATGCAAATTAGTACCCGACAACAACACACACGCCTTGAAATACCAACAGTACTGAGGGTAAAGGCTCTATTGACGAGAGCCCTGTTAAAGCTATCTGAAGCTGTTATTATTTGCGTTCGACAGAATTCGTCGTTGTTCGATTTCCTATAAGATTTACATTGAAGCTGGGCTCAATAGAATTGAGCCATCGCTTATGTCCTAAGGAGAATCAACGAGTTTTGTTTACGTGAAGAGAGCACTGTCGAAATATCTAGGACAGGTATTTATTTATTATTGCTTAAATGTAGGATACTAGGATGTAAAATGAATATAGTGAGAAACGTAATTGTTTTAAATATTTTTAAAATATTAATAACAGTGTTACATTTGATCATTTAAACCACAAATCTTAAAAGAATTATATGCATTTTGGTGTTAATTTTCATTAAAACGGTTAGATGTGGTTGCTCACGAAAGGACGACGGTGGGGTATGTTTACTATTCATATCTGTTTCCGACATCATAAATCATTTTCATTGTAAACGTAGCATTTATAATTTATTTACTGAGACCACTTAAAAATGCCGGGCTGAAAGCATTTATGCATTCGATCTCTAGTTTTGAGTAATCATTTTACGATGAATTAATTTATGCTGAAAAGTTTATTCACGGTACCTATTCCTTAAAATAACCTGGGGGGCTCTAGCCTTTGAGCCCCCCATGGAGTAGCCGCGGCTGCATTGTCCATTCCAAAATACTTTAATACCAATGCGTACATATTTCTTAATATTTTAAACTAATCACATTATGCTTAAATTTAATCATAACTTGTTCCATTGGTAAATCATTAATCAATAAAAAAAATTAATGGTGGTTCCCATTGCCTTCCATACATAAGTAGTGTGTCTTAGAATGCCATACTGACCTCTATGGTCTCTGCTACTCTAAGTACCAAAAGAGCTACTACCTTCTTTAGAGAACCTGTCTTAGCCTGCTTCCTCACTAGACCCCACTAAGTTGGTTATAAGCCTACTGTACGGCTCTATAGCTCACTGAAACCCGTCCTAGTATTCTAGTACTGTTTCAGGACGCAGGTCTGCTCAGAATAGCAACCACATATGCACGAAATATGTTACACATTCCATGTAGTGGGTAGAAATGTATTAGTTGATCGAAGAAGTTAGTGTAATTAATTATTGAATTAGCTTAAAATATCCATTATTCCTAAATTTGTTTTAGGCATACTTAAATATGGAAGAGGCAGTCGACATTCAGTCCAACAGCCATTGGACGATGTGTGTAGAGACTTACATTGTGAAAGAGATCGCTACACGTGGACATCTCATCCAGCTTTAGAAGGAACTGTATGTGGACATGACATGGTAACATAAGTTTCTTATATTTAAATTTAACAGTAGCGATGCAAATCAAGCAAGAAATTGTTACATTTAAAAGTTAATTATTACAATTGAAGTTAATTGTGTGATTTTAAGCATCCATTTGATGCTTATATTAGCGAGTATACATTTCTGAGCGTAATACAATATTTATAATAAAGAAATAAAAGTTACTTTAAAAGTTTGGAAAAATATATCATTTAATAGAAATGAAAATGTACCATTTACAGCGTAAATGTACAGTGTGTCCCAAATTGGATGTATTAAATGGGTAACTTAGTTGTTAGTAAAGATACAATAAAACTGTGTGCGCAATCATGAGTCAACTTTTTGAGTCCATATTTAAGTCGATCAAATGGTCAAGTTGAACGCACCATTGAAACAATACAATTAATGTTAACCAAATGCTTACATGACAAAACAGATCCATACATAGCTTTATTAAATTACCGTACTACCCCAAAACAAAGTTTATGTTCACCAGCACAACTATCTATGTCTAGGCGTCTTTATACAAAAATACCTATACTAGAAAACAAGTTATATCCTAAAACAATCAACTTAAAATATCAACGTGACCTGAATGATTACAGAAAGAAATCTGAAACGTATTATAATTCTCATACAAAAAGCTTAGCCGAATTAAAAGTTGGTGATTCAGTTTATTTTAGAAAACAACCTCAACTTGTATGGACGCCAGGTAACATTATTCAGGTAGGACCTGAACCGCGCTCATACATTGTGCAGAGTCCTGAGGGTACTTTTCGAAGGAACCGCCAACATTTGCTAAAGTCACCAAAAACACCTGAAAAATGAAAGTAGAGATACTAATATTTTAGATCAGAATAATAGTATTGAGTGTGATACAGAAAATGTTAGTAATTCTAGCAAGGATAAAGAAACTTCTAGTTTTGGACGTCAAATTAAAAAACCAAAAAGATTTACGTTTTCAGAATATGACTAAACATAATATTAGTATAGTGAACTTAATATAAGTTATGTTATATGATTTAATCCATATTAAAACAAAAAGGAGATGTTATATAATGAATACTCCCTGTATGTTTGTTGTGGTTTGTTTAGTATTCTTCTTAATCTTCTTTGGGGATTAAACCACTCATAGTTTTTAAAATTATCTTTATTAACGTTTCGATCCATGACCTAGGATCGTTTTCAAAAAAACGATCCTAGGTCATGGATCGAAACGTTAATAAAGATAATTTTAAAAACTATGAGTGGTTTAACCCCCAAAGAAGATTAAGAAGAATTATATAATGAAGTTGGCAACACTGTATAAATGTTCCAACTCTTATTGATTTATTCATTGTTTTATCATTATCATGTCAAAGTCAGTGTCATGTGTATTGTATGAACAATCTGTCTGTTAGGTTCAATAAATTGTCTTTATCAAGAAGTCTGTATATAATTATTATAAAAGTCAATAATATATACTGGTATAAAATAAATACTAAAACAGTTGCGTAGCTCAATTATTCCTTGATGTAGATCAACTGCTCTTGCATGCAGACCGCCGTTGCAATTACAGTAGTAGCATGGTTGTTGTTGACTACCGCGGCGATGCTGTGTTAATTCACTTCCGAGGGCTGACATGATAAGTATCCCCACACATGTATGTGACTTGTTTTCCTTTTTTGACATACCCTGGGATAAACCCAAGTTGAAATTAGATACGCTAATGTTTGTTATGGTAAAATCCTTACTAGAAAAGTTTCTAACTTTAATACTTTCTTTTTTTACTGATTAGAGTTTGTATAAGAATTAGTGGACTGTAATCTTTCGAGGGTTAGAGGTAGAGGAAAATAAATGCAATTTATGTTTACGGTAAAAGTCACTCACCAAATCTGTAGCACTTGTTGTTCTAGCTAGAGCGTTGGATGCATCACTGGAACTGGTAGATCAACATTGTCTGTGTATAACACTAACCCGTATCACATAAGGGGTTGGATAGGGTAAGAACGAGGAAAATAATAAGAGGATTTGAGAGAGTGCAACTAAGTTTGTTGTATCCTCGCACACGGCTCGTACAACAGTCTCTAGAGGCACGATATTATCGGGTCGCTTCGCGAGTATTCGTTTCAATTGAGAGCGGCGCGAACATACCGCCCACCTAAAATTGGGGAAATTTTATGGACACGAAAGAACAGAGAGAGAACATATAATAACAGAGGGGAGTGAAAATAGCAGGGCATTTCCTCCCAGCTAGGGAATGGTTATCCCGCCGATACTCGAGTTACAAGAGGGTCGAGAGAACTACAAAAATAAATTAAATTCAAAAAATGAAAATAAATAGAATTTACTAAATAGTGAGAGGGAGGAGTTTGTTTACCGGACGAATAAAAGTACCGCTAGTGGTTCTAATAGAAGCCACGCGCACGATGCCGTCACGGCTTGGAAATAATTTTACAACCCGGCCAAGAGGCCAAGCTAAAGGGGTGGTGTTAATTCCAGTTATATAAACTAAGTCTCCAATATTTAAATTATTTGAATGACGATTCCATCTATTTCGTTGAGTGAGAGTGTGTAAATACTCCTTTGACCAGCGTCGCCAAAATATTTGCGTAAACTGGCAAAGACGGTGCCAACAGGACCGCAAGTCAAGAGATTCATCTAATATTACTTCGGGGAGACTTAAAATTCGACCGCCAATTAAAAAATGGCCAGGAGTGAGATAATCAATCTCGTCATTCGGATCCGAAAAAGGGAGGCATAAAGGCCGACTATTGAGAACAGCTTCTATGCGAGTAAACTTTGTAGCAAGTTCCTCGAAACTTTGAGGTTGCTTTCCGAGCATACGTGTTAAAAGCAGTTTAGCCGATTTTACCCCGACTCCCACATGCCTCCAAAATTTGGGGCATGAGGAGGGTTAAAAATCCATCTAACTTGACGAGAGGCAAGGGCAGACAATAACTCTTCCTGGTGGTCCTTTAAAAATTGAATTCCTTCTTGTATTAAACGTGACGCTCCTAAGAAATTTCTGCCACAATCGGAATAAACAGAGTGAGGTAGACCGCGGCGAGAAACGAAGCGGGTGAAACATGCCATAAATGCATCGGTGGTAAGCTTGGATACAAGCTCTAAGTGAACAGCTTTTGTGGATAAACAAATATAAATACATAAGTAAGCTTTGCAAATAGCTGCATTACGACGAGGGGAAGATTTTATCGGAAAAGGACCCGCAAAGTCAACACCGACATGAGTAAATGCTCGCGTTATACGTACGCGAGCGGGAGGTAAATCTGCCATTATAGGTTGAGGAGGTTTTGCACTTAAACGAAAGCAAGGTACACATTTGTGAATGCGTTGCCTTACCAAAGATCTAGAACCCATAATCCAATATTGTCTGGAAATGAGAGCTTGTGTCGAGAGGGCCAGAGTGTAAAGATAACAGGTGATAATGATCACATATAAGAAGTGATAAATGGGCCGACTTGGGTAATAACAAAGGATGTTTACTTCTATAAGCCAGTAAAGAATGTCGAAGGCGACCGCCCACCCTAACAAGACCATGGGGGTCGAGAAACGGAGATAATTTACGCAAGTACCGAGGTAAGGATTGATTATTTTTTAATAATTTAATTTCAGAGCCGAAGTATTGCTGTTGAACGAGTTTAACACGTGCTTCTAAAGCAGATTGCAGTTCATCTACAGAAACTGGACCGAGTAATTTCTTTTGAGAATGCCGGCAATTATTAATGAAGCGGTATATATATGCCAGACTATATTGGAGCCTGCTGAATTTAGAAAAGTCACATGTAGCGGTTGCCAACAATAGGCAGGGACGGATTATTTCCATTAGCAGAAGAAAATAAATCGTAATCGTTGATGGGGCCATGCCACCATAAACTACTACGAATTAGTTGTGAGGGGGATAGACCGCGAGATGAAATGTCAGCTGGGTTAAAAGTACCCGGAATGTGGTTCCATTGTGACAAATTAGTGTGTTCGAGTATGCAGTTAACCCGATTTGCCACGAAACTATTAAGTAAATGCGTAGAGGGTTTTAGCCAAGTCAAAACAACTTGAAAGTCAGAGTATAATTTTATCCCTTCTAAAGGATAATCAAATGGATTTGAGGTGATTGAGTAAATAAGTTGAGAGAGCAACAGAGCGGCAGAGAGCTCTAAGCGAGGTATGGTAAGAGATTTTAGAGGTGCAACCTTGCTTTTGGCCTGCAATAAATTGCATGAAATATAGGTTCCACAAGTTAAATGTAGATAGACGCATGCACTATGCCCCTTTTCGCTAGCGTCACAAAACCCTAGCAGATGCTAAGTAGCATTAGGTTGGGATAATCTACGCGGAATTTCAATTTGAGACAGAATAGAAAATTGATCACAGAAGCCTTTCCATTCACAACACCAAGTATGATCCGGGGTGTCATCCCAGTCGAGATGCTGCAACCAAAGCCGTTGTAGAAAACATTTAACTACAAAAATAACAGGTGATAACCATCCTAGTGGATCAAAGATACGTGCCATATATGAAAGAACATTTCGTTTAGTAAAGGGTCCTTCGAAAGGAAGGGTGTGATAGTGGAATATATCTAGAGCAGGGTTCCATACTAATCCCAAAATTTTTATGCCACTAACATTAGTAGAGAAAATTAATGAGGTTTCTAAATCAGTTTTGTCAAAATCTTTGAGAACTTCAGTCGAGTTGCTAGACCATTTACGAAGTTGAAATTGACCCAGAGATAAGAGGTTTTTTAGTTCAGTTTGGAGTTGCTTGGCGGCTTCAATTGAGTGTGCGCCAGAAATTTTGTCGTCCATATATGTATGGTTCAATATGGCACGAGATGCCATAGGGTAAGGAGTTCCTTCATCTATCACCAACTGCTGAAGAACACGCTGCGCAATAAAAGACGAAGATGTAAAAGACCATAAGTACGGGTCTTGAGCTCATACTCGCGCACAGATGACTCGGAGGATGGACGCCAAAATATGTGTTGAAATTTGCAATCCCTTTGATCTACCAAAACTTGACGGTACATCATTCGAATATCGGTACATACTGCAATAGCATGTGAACGAAATGCAAATATTATTTCAGGCAATCCCTTTTGTAATTTAGGGCCTGCATAAAACGTTCACTCAAGGAGACCCCAGAATCATCAGGGGTGGATCCGTTAAATACAACACGGAGTTTAGTTGTGCTGCTCGTAAGTTTGTGAATAGCGTGATGAGGTAATACATATGATGAGGAAGTTTCAGCAATATTCATATGTCCTAAAGACAAATATTCCTGAAGGAAGCTATTATATATGATTTTCTCATCAGGATTGCGATTCAAACGAGATTCTAAATTGAGATAACTTTTAAAAGCAATACGGCGATTGCTACCGACAGAGGTAGCATTTTGAATAAATGGTAGTGAAATTATATAGCGACCCATTTCGTCGCGCTTTACTGTGTCTAAAAAATGTTGTTCGCAATAAATATCTTCAGGACTAGAATTTGAGTATTCTGGAAGTTCTTCAATTTCCCAAAATTTGCGTAATTCATGATCTAAATTTAAAGAAGTGGTAAATAAAGAAGCACATGAGGAAACATCTTCTATCGTTGGAACTTGACCCATGAGCACGTAACCGAAATTAGTGGATACTGCAAGCAGTTTTCCCGGAATAATTTGAGAATTGTTAGAAAATAACATTTGTGAACATACATCTGCGCCTAATAAAATATCTACCGGTGCAGATCGATGGAAATCGTCATCAGCAAGGGCTAAATTACGAAATTTCTCGTAAGTTGATTGAGGTACGGAACAACCTGGAACATTTCCAGTGATTCTTGGAAATATGGAAGCTTAAAAACGAAGTTGTGCCTGAGAATGTTTAGAATAAATTATGCAATGAACTATACCTTTAGAGTTGATAGGAACATTGGAAAGACCTGAAATTTGTTTAGGATCACGACTACGTTGAAGACCTAGTCTTTCTGCACATAAAACGGATATAGCATTTATTTGAGACCCTGTGTCTAAGACACAACGTGCAGGCTGTAGGTTACCATGCGCATCTAATATTTTAACTTGTAATGTACCTAATAGTATCACCTGATTACTGAGAGTATGAGAAACATTACATGTAGATACGACTTCTTGAGAGTTTACGATTTCAGGGGTATTAACTACTGTAGTTTGGGGTGATTGAGCGATCATGTTTCTATTATGCGGTTTGTGTAGTAAAGAATGATGCCAACTAGAGGCACAAGTGTTACATTTACCTCGAGATTTACATCCTCTGGTATGATTTCCCAAGCACTTTACACAACAAAATAATTTCTTGATAGTCAAATAACGTTTGTCTACGTTTAGATTTTTAAAAGAAGTGCAGCCGTATATTTTGTGGTTCCCATTACAATGGCGACAATAATTATTTGTGTGATCTAACACTGTAGCGTTAGAATTTTTTATTAAAAAAGATTTGTGCGGGTTGGACCTAAAACGAGTAACTGAAGTTTCAGTTTTTTCGGTTTTTAAGTCTGCATGAAGTTCTAGAGTTTGGCTTTGCAGTGTTAAAAACTCAAATAATTTAGAGCAGGTAGGTATTTCGGATCCAACATGCATGTCAAATGCATTTTGGCTCTTGAAGTCCAAATTGCGATAACTGATATTGAATAACAAAAAATCGACTAAGTCAACTTTGGAAATAGTTTTCAGTGTACTCACTGCACTGAAATGGAGGTTTATAAATTGAGTAAGAGAACCGGTATGCTTATATTGCAAAATCTTATTTAAGTAGTAGCTGGTAAGCCTGCGAGGTGAGTCATAACGAGTTTCCAGCTTTTCATAGGCCTGGCTGTATAACTCAGGATCGAGAGAAAGATCAGCTATAAGAGCTAAGGCTTCGCCCTTAACAAAATTGCGAAGATACAAATACTTGTGAGGGACAGGTACGTTTTCATTATTATGAACTAACGTTCGAAAAAGAGTAATACATGGTACCCAGTCTTCTATGAGTCCTGAAAATGGAGTAATATCAAGAGGTTTTAAATAATTTAAACCCATAGACGCAGTTACCGGGCCGGCTGTAGCCTCAGTAGCTTGCTCCTGTGTTAATTTTCCCTTTATTTCAATATAGCGAGCGCGAATAAAATCAATCATATCGTTAAACGAAGATTGAAAGTCTTTTACCTTCTCTTTGTTCTTTGACCTCAAAGTTAAATTCTAAAACTTTATTTTGAAGCTCATCAAATTTAGTTTTTATTGCTTCCATTCGTTGTAATTTTGCTTGAAAAGCGGGTAAACGAGCTAAAGTAGCCGTTTTTGCGTAGTCCGCTATTGAAGTAAGTTGCGAGTACAAATTTTGTAATTTGCTTTCTAACAATAAAGCAGTTTCGGCCATAATAAAATCTTTTCTTTCCAAACAAACCGAAAGTGAGGTTTTGTTTATTTTATTGCAATAAACTTGATATGATTAAATTATAATATAAATTAAAGGTGAACAAAGCGATAAACCAATCGGCATATGTTCCGTTTTGAACTGATAGCAATATTCGACGATTGTTGAATAGAAATTAGTGTTTTTGAAACTTTATCAAATATTATCACCGACGTGCCAATCGTTCCATTTAAACTATTAAAGTGTGAGTGAGAGAGAATGATAAGTGTTTCGTAACTTTCTTGACCGTGCATAAATTTACGTGGTAAAATCACGAGAGTGGCAACTTATTAACCGGATCGTATGGACCAAAATTTGTATAAGAATTAGTGGAATGTAATCTTTTGAGGGTTAGAGGTAGAGGAAAATAAATGCAATTTATGTTTACGGTAAAAGTCACTCACCAAATCTGTAGCACTTGTTGTTCTAGCTAGAGCGTTGGATGCATCACTGGAACTAGTAGATCGGCATTGTCTGTGTATAACACTAACCCGTATCACATAAGGGGTTGGATAGGGTAAGAACGAGGAAAATAATAAGAGGATTTGAGAGAGTGCAACTAAGTTTGTTGTATCCTCGCGCACGGCTCGTACAACAGTCTCTAGAGGCACGATATTATCGGGTCGCTTCGCGAGTATTCGTTTCAATTGAGAGCGGCGCGAACAGAGTTATAAGAAATGCTTCATATGGTAAAATCCTTACTAGAAAGGTTTCTAAATTTAATGCTTTTTTTTTTAAATTAACCGCTTATACGAAAGTATCAGCGTTATTCTTTTTGGTACTGATTAGATTTACGAATTACGCACTTCGTGAAACAATTAGTGAATTTGTCCATAGAGTAAAATGGTTTTACTAAATAGTAACCTTAGTTAATTTTGTTTTGCTGTTTCGATAGAAATTTCTAAATTGTCTTTTTTTATTGTAAATAGAAAATCGTTGGCGATGTATTATTTTTGTGTTGCTAGGAACCCCTCCCCTCTCCGCATGGGTATATTTACGTTTTCTTCCGGCTACGTCACTGTATGTAGCAATGTCCAGAATTTAGGCAATTCATGCATAGATGTGCATTTTGGACATGCTCAATAAGTAAGTGAATAGGCAAAATTTGAAATTTAGGGCAATAACAAATTTTATACGCTTGTTTGCAACATTAAGAGGCTTCCCTAGCATTCACAAACGTCCTTTGATGAACTGCTTTGTAAACTTGAACTTTACCTTGTGAATGTAGTTCAAGTGCACCTGAACCACTAGTGTTTAACTCAGTCGCTTCGAGTAAGTCTCCCTTATTCTTCAGAAATTTGAGAAACTGCTCTAGTGTTGACGAATTTATATGCCTCTTCCTACCGCTCGTGAGCCGTTACTGAATCTAACCTGTTTCATACTATGAATATTAATAATGGATCCCTATCACTTGTTGTTTGCTCAAGTGTTTCAAGAGATCGTAATTCCGTCTATGAGATTACGCAACTGAGATGAAGATACTTTACTTACCCCTTAGAGGTTGAACAATGCCTTTATGTGGTTGTCAATAAGTATTCGTTTGTTGCCATATCTACTCTTGAGTAGCTCCCATGCGATACTATAATTTGAGCTGGAGATCGGTAAAGGGTCTATAATACGCCGTGCTTCCCCATTAACGGCCAATTTAAGATAGTGGAAATGCTGAATAGGATCTATTTGAGTATTTTTATTGATTAATGAATCAAAGGTATCGCAGAACTCAATCCAATCTTTGTGACCAGATAAGAAATGCAGTAGTCGAATTGTTGGAAGCTTTATATTACTTGTACTTTGTGTTTGAGACAATGCTAATGAATCTGACAGGCTAAAACACTTAGACCATAAAATGAGAGAACAAAGCCAGATGAGCTATAGTTTGTCTAATTTTTATTGCAAATTGGAAATGGCAAACAAATTCCCCACTCTAAACGATAATACATCTGCAGTAGATACCAGTCTGCATACTTACCGACGATAATATTGTATTTGAAATTTTCGGAGAAAATCTTGCTTCGCCAGAGGAAGTTTTAAATTTTTTCTGATTTGCTATTCTTGCTCAAAAAAATGACTACCGTGATAAAATAAATGCAAAGGTAATTGATATTATTCCAAGCAACTATAGAACATATATGAATGTGAATAATCTAGTAACTGAATATGAAAATGAAAATTTCCACTTTATCACGCTCAACCCTTAGTAAATCCCCAGGCAAATGAAATAAAGTTATTAAAAACACTTACCCTGAAGGTTACTTGATGTTGAAGAACTCAGGGACGTTGTCCTTTCTGCTTTGTCCTGTTGTGGACTGTAAAGTTGCTGCACCGATTTCTGTTGGTGTAGGGCTTCACTGATGAGACTGTAGGATAGGTAGAAAAGGCGGAATGGAACGCACTCGCGCCAGCACTGCCCGGTAACGGTACGATAAAATCTAACGAGCTAAGTGGCGATCCTCATATTAAATCTCATCCCCCCCCTCCAACCAAGATTGACATTCTTCCACCTGCGTCCGTGGGAAAATGAACTATAATATCTCAACGATTTCTTAAAGTTAAAAACAGGGACCACTTCTAAGGAATTTGAATGATTTGCAAGGACTCCTAAATGGAACGAATCTAATTGTTCGCAATATGGATGACAAGTGTTTAGATTTGGAAATAATATAAGGCGCAAAAAATAAAGGAAAGCCTGAAATAAATATAAGAAATCAACAGTGCTGATTAATACTTATAATTAACCTAAGTGACATTTTGGAGAGACATAACAGTGCATTATAACCAAAAAACAAAAAAAATCAATAAACACACATATCAGGCAGACCACAAAAATCACTCCTTAAAATGGCGAGCTGTAGTTTTTAGGTCCCTTCCCTATGTTAATTGCCCAAAAGAAAATTACAACTCTAAAAACAACAGCTATGAATTCTCATTGTAAATATAAAATTAAATCTGTAAGGTTTTTGCTATGAGGTCTTAATTAACAAAAATTTACAATTACTGCACCAATAACAGCTCTAAATTACCATCGTGAGAATAAAATTAACTACATAAAATTATTACAGTAAAAGGTCAGGATATAATACAATATTATCAATAAATATCATCTCACATGAAGATAATCGTTTCACCCCTACAAAATTTAGTCGGCAATAGAAGAACCTTATAAATAGGCCGTTTCATCAAGTACATAAAACCCATATCAGAAAATGGTGGCTAAACACTCACCCTCGAGTCCACAGTGTAGGGTTGCTCACACCCTCTCTAACGACAGGGCGGAACAGAGGGGCTCGAGATCACGCAGTGTTGGTGTCCTCCCATAACAAAAAAGGAACGGCAATCCGACGGGTTGTTAAGTCCACCGAAGGAAGAAACTACAATAATTACGAGTAAAGATTAATTTATTTACGCCAAAAAGTACTTTTTTTTTTAAACCGCAAATACCACACAGTGTGCGCACAAAATTGTGAAAATAACAAAAAAAAGACAAAAATGTAACGACGAGTAATTGTTGTCATATACATACAGAAAGAATCAAGTAAATGAATTCGTTTTTTAGCAAGGATTCAATGCAATACTCGCGTTATCATACACAGGTGTTAAATAGAAACTTGAAAACAACCTTTTATCGGAGAAGTGCAATCCATTATTTCAACGAGTCTTTTGGTTGTAGCGGTGTAAGAATTAATTGTATGCTATAGCAATGTGTAGCAAGCCAGCGGACACCGAAAACAAGGTACCGACTATTTAAATTATAGAGTAAACTTTTCAAATTCGCAGAAAATGGGTTCAAATGAAATTATAATAAATCATACTTATTGTAGAAGGTAAAATATATGGGACAGTGGTTGCATATTGAAGTGGAATCTATGTGCATGAATAATGTAAGAAAAGGGCAGGGTTTAATTTACTGTCGTAAAATGAACGTAACAAGTGGTTATGATTATTGCTTAATTTATATTACGCTTATTGATTTGTGCAGCTATTCTATGCTTGGTAAGTTAATATTCAAGACAAAACATTGATATTGCAATTAAAATGTTTTATTATTTTCTGTTAACAATTGCTTATTTATTTCAGTCCTTTGTATTCAGTATGTCTATATCGAAACCAAGTGGTAGTAAAACTAAACGAAAAATCGCCGACGAACATCGAATATTCCAAGTAAAATGGGAATTGGAATATTTTTGCTGTGAAATAAATGGTAAAATAATATGTCTGATTTGCAATAGTATCATTAATGTACCAAAGTTATATAATATTAAACGTCATTACGAAAAACATCAATCAAAATATGATAATTACGAAGAATTAATGAAACAAGAGAAGCTTTAAGTGCTCAAGTTCGGTATGAAAAAACAACAGTCAATATTTAGTAAAGTATTGCAAGAAAATGATATGGCAGTACATACAAGTTACGTCTTGTCCGAGTTGATAGCTAAACACTCGAAGCCTTTTACTGAAAGTGATTTCATTAAGAAATTCTAATTAAAGCTGCAGAAACTGTTTGTCCTGAAAATTCAAAGCCTTTTTAAACAATTTCTTTGTTTCGAAATACAGTTGCGGAAAGAACAACTTGGCCGCCAATTTAAGTGATCAGATCAAAGCAAGATCATCTAGTTTTGAAGGGTTTGACATCGCCTGTGATGAGAGTATGGACATTGGTGGCATAGCTGAATTAGTCGTGTTTTTTCGTGCTTGCGACAAGGATTTAACCATTTTTGAGGAATTATTGGAGCTAATATCGATGCATGGCACGATATATTTAATAGTGTTTTTGAACTTCTGCAAAAATACAATCTACCTCTGTTAAAATTAAATTTTGTAGCTATGGATGGCGCTCCTTCCATTGCACCCTTCCTTTTTACAGGTAGGAATGGGTGTACAACAGAGTCTAAACAAAACTCTGGCAGGTAGCATCGACCGTTTGTGGCTGCGGTAGATTGCAAAAGACTGTATCTCAGGGGTTTACAGAACAAAGTTAAATTTTATCTGGACAAGTTATAGGGATGCAATTTAGAACATGACAAAAGAAAATACCTTAATACAACTTATATATTGACGTTTAGTTAATAACATTAATAAAAAATTTTTAAATATATACCGTTATTTTCTTACAACCAAATTTTCATGCGACAAAAACACTAAGTGTAGTTTATATATTTACACTCTTATAATTTTAAAATTTTGTCTTACACTCTACCAGATAAGATATTAGAAAATCTAAAATTATTATTGTGCTTAGACACAATTTCAAATTTACGTTCTAAGTAAAAAGAAATCATAAATACGCTTTGTTGTATTTAACATTAGTTAAGAGAATTTAGATTAAACATTTAAATTTAACATAACCTCCAAATCCACAAAAAAAGGGTTCATGAAAGCTTTTATGTTTACAATTTATAAGGTTACACCAGGAAAGCAAAGATAATATTAAATTAGTTAAAATATAGGTAAGTAAAGGTATGACTATATTTTACAAGTGGTTTAATTCCCAAAGGAGATTAAGAAAAATGCTAAACAAACCACAACAAGCATACAGGGAGTATTTATATTTTACATGCATTATTTTTCTAGATATTTGAGATTTAAAATGTAACACATGTACTTTGTTCCGTCACAAAAGTAAATAAGATAACCTCATACCTGTATTCAAGATATATGAAAGAAACGTATACTTAAGCTTTGAGCTTATGACTTGTTCAGAACTATAGGATTTTCTTACGGTTTGTTGAGACGAACACCATCGTTATGTACTTTGGTTGTTAACCTCAAACTTCAAATTTATAAAAGACAATCCTTTTGTTCCACAACCATATGTTTTGTTAACAGAGCATTTAATTTATTTTATAAGATAAAGGGCAACATAAATTCTTGTACGATAAAAGATAATATTTGTAGGTAGTAAAATTAATGCATTAGGCTTAGATAGCCTAGCATAGATAACTAGATACTGCATCAGAGAATATTTTACCGGAGAATATATCACCGGAAGATACTTCACCAATGAAAAATAAATGTTACAAAAACGAAGTATTGTAATACGCCATGACAAACCATCTGAAAGTTTTATCTATAATCAACTTACCATTCTTAAAAATTTTGAAAGGGTAATTCAGGTAGACTTTCACTATACACATTTTGCTAGTATTCAGGTACGACATCATGGCCTTAGAAAGGATATATTTATCAGGAAATGGCATGCACTCAAAAAGGCGGTCAGATATGAAGCACAACGAAAATTTATTCTGGTTTAAAGATAACCACACATTTTGAGAGAGGGACAAACAAGAAAATCAACCTAAATGACAGATTCATTTATACACCAGTTGTGTATTTATGGACATTATTCAGAGGTTTACCAATTAGAAAATTACATATGATCATAATTATTTATATTATTTATACTAAAGGGAACATTAAATTATAACTAAAGATCAACGTATGTAGTGTATTATTATTTTATATACTAAAAAGAAATGTTACACAAATCAAAACTAACTTGTGATTGTAAACGGCATTAATATAACATTAAGACGATTAATACTTTTATATTGAAGGAAGTGGGACTACAATGTAACATGGCAAGAGAACAGTGAATTGACATGTTTCACCATGACCGGAAAAACAACGGCTTTGTAGCATTACTACAACAAAAACTAAGTAAAATTCACGGTTCAAAAATTCATCACACGCATTGCATTATACATCAAGAAGTACTATGCACAAAGGTAATCAAAATGGAGAATGTTATAAATTTTATAAGATCTAGAGGCTTAAATCAACCACAATTCACTGCTTTTTTAAGCGAATTAGATACTACATATTCAGGTTTATCCTACTATAGCGAGGTACGTTGGTTATCTTGCTCCAGGGTTCTCAAACAATTCTGGGATTTGAAAGAAAGATGTAAGTTTTTACAAACTAAAAATCAATATACAAGCTTGTTCTCCGATTAAATACGGTTGCAAAATTTATCTTTTATAGTTGATATAACCAAACACTTATCCAATTTAAATTTATTGTTACAAGGCAAGCATCAGATCATTACGAACATGTTTGCCATAATTAAAGCATTCAAATGTAAACTATTTCTTTGGAAAAGCAACTAAAAAATGAAGATTTAACACACTTCCCCACGTGGAACAAGAACAAATCTAGTTTAGATGATACTGTATTGTATCAAAAATACAGAAAAAAAATTTCAAATCTTAGAGCAGAATTTGAAACAAGGTTTAAAGATTTTAATTCTTTAGCTGACAAATTTTGTTTGTTTTCTTCAATTTTCTCAATAAATATAAACTCAGTATTCAGTAATATGCAAATGGAAGTGACTGAGATTCAGTGCGACTCAAATTTGAAGGCAAAATTCATTGAAGTGGGTGTGCCTGAATTTTACAAATATTTACCGGTAGGGTTTAAAAATACTCGAAAATTCGCATATGAAATTATTTCCATGTTTGAAAATACTTATCAGAGCGAGCAATTATTTTCTGTTATGAATGGAAATAAATCTCCTGTCCGAAACTGTATTAATAACGCTCACGTTGGGTCAATTTTGAAAGGTGCCTCGGCCAATAAAATTTCTCCCGAAATAGGAAAGATAGCAGAGAAGAGATGTCAAGTATTAGGACGTAAACAATAATTTAACTTTATATATGTTTATTACAATGTACTATTCAAAATAAAAATATTTGTTTCTATGAACATTGATATTTTTTTTTGCGGCCCACCTAAAGTTAAGCATTGTTTATTTGGCCCAAATTAGCTTTTGAGTTTGACACCTCTGATGTAGATGAACATTTTGTTATATTTCAATTTCAACAATTCTTACATACTCGAGCAATGCTTATTTTTTACTCGAACTATTAGTGGTTTAAAATGTTATAGAGATTGTTACGTCTCTGCTAAAATAACCGTCGAATTTTGACGGGGTTTATCTAGTAGTAATTAAACACTAAATGAGACCACTACAATTGTGGTCTAATGTAATGTTTAAGTATTGTAATTTCATTTCGTTTATCTAAAGTACTTCAGGAGATATTAAAAATAATGATTTAAAAAATGTCAAACAAATTAAGCCGTTAATGTGTGTATGAACTTTTCTTCATAAAATCAAGTGAGGATACACACTCTAAAATTTTACATTATCGAGGAACATACCGTATATCATCGGTGCCAGTTGCTTCTGTGGCTGTTGTCGTAAATTTTAACCATTATAAATATATTCTTGAAACTGTATACCTAAGGTACAATTACTTGGCTCCTTTTAATTTTAATCTAATTTTGTTAGTGGTGTCGAAGTGGACAATGTATTACGAAAGCTACTCCTAGTAATGCTGCATATATAATGGCATCCCCACCAGAAGATTTAAGAAGATCTGAAATGGTACATGGCGGATGGGGTCAGTGGAGATTTTCAAGTGATTGTGCATCTGGTTGTCTATTTGGAGAGGAAGGTCGATTAAGAAGCGGTAGTACGGGCATTTCAATAGCCATACGATCTTGCAATAACCCACGGTATGTTAATTTTTATGTTAGAAAATAAACACAAATGTTGTTTGAAGTCCTCAAGGTGGTGGAGCCATATGTAACGGGCCAGATAAGAAACATCAAGCTTGTAATGCCAAACAGTGTCTAAATGTTCCACGCCTTACAATTAAAGAGTTTGCTGATCAAATTTGCTCTAGGGCTAAAAATGTGGACAGGGATTTAACTGGAGCAGGTTTTCAAAAAGCGAGTTTCGATTGTAGGTTAATTATATTTAAGTTGGGTCAGTATAATGTTATAGTTGTTTAGATGATGAAGCTTGCACTGTTTGGTGTCAAAAACGTAATGGCAGTACAAAAACTAGAGGTTGGACATTTCCTGATGGTACTGCATGTCAAATTCGTAGAAGTCGATTTAGTAAATCTAGTTACTGTATTAATGGAAGATGTGAAGTACTTTTCATACAAGGCTTTTAATTTATACATCACTTGATTGTTTTAGGAATTTCTGTGCGATCCATATGATGAGAGTTCTTTTGTACAACTCCCAGAACTGTGCCCCACAAATAACGAAGATAATGAGATTTCTTGGACTAATGATGTGCGGCGTAGAGATAATGGAATCCTTTGGAACAGTGCTAGCGGATGTCATTTTAATTGCATCCTTCCTGGTTCTGGAATACGTTTGGTTATGACTAAAATCAAGCCTGTGCGGTCTAGTATTCAATTATGTCAAACGGATAAATTTGTAAGTAAATTATTAATATTGGCTATCATGTTCAGTTCCTTTTTAATACTTAAGTTACCTAACAATAATGTTTTATAACTAAAACCACAAACAATGGGATCAGATCTTAAAAAGGCCTATTTTCAAAACTGTTTCTGTAGTAAATAAATGTATAAAATGAAGCTGTGTTTGACTGTTTATTGACTAGTAACACACGTAATCTGACTACCACGATGGTAGAGAAAATGACACTTCAATTTCAATATGACTCAATACATGGATACATGGGTAGGGTTGAAAAACTATTTTATATAGAACTCCAACTATTGGGTTTTTCTTTCTTTTTATTAAGGATTAATTTGTTTTGTGTTTGTTTATACTACTTCTTTTCCTTATATGTTTTTTTTAATTTTATCCCAATAAAGCTTATATTAATAATAATAATAAAATAAACGTTCAATTTGATTCAAAATGGATTTTTCCCCCAACGGTTTTACTTTCAAGTTATATAAATATAGCATGTCATACTCGACCCCTGACACTCTTAATTAATTATTAAGGTTCTATCGGGCAAATTTCTAACAATTTATAAAGTTATAAACACACTTATGGTTCATGACTCCTGCAACGGAATTCTTCTCAGGGTTGTGGTGATTCTGTCTCCTTCAGATTATATAACACTGTTGCCTGCCAATGATCGCTATAGTGCCCTAAAGGAAAGATGTACAATGGTAGGAACAAGATATTTAAACACTACATACAAAGCACGTGGTAACTGCAGTTGCATCCGTGAAGTCCTGCACTAAAACTCATTGTCCCAGAACTATTTTCGTCACATGGGAATGGATTTTTGAAACCGGGTGATGTACTACGTTCAAATAGAAGAGAGAACTTCATCACCCGAAGACCGCATATACATATCATTTCCCTAAGAGCGATAAAAATCCTCGGAGGACATCTTAACATATTTACCCATGTCAAAACCACTTTATTCTTACAATAGAAATAATAATTTGTAAAATATTCAGGGTCAAATTCAGGAAACAAAAGATTTTCCGTTACTTTTATACAAAATGCTATAGATTTAATGGATATAATAGTAAATGAAAAGGCATGTTGAGTCAACACTTGACATGTAACAAGCGGAAGTTGGAAGTGCTAAAATGTGGACATTGGGTGATCACTGATAAAGAAAAATCTTTACTGTGATTTTTCTGGACCCTGTAAGAAATTTTATACACCTGGTAGACATACAGATTGTTTTCGTTCAACCACCTTGGTCTACAAGAAAGAGGGGTAACATCTCACGATCTCCTGATATACGTCAGCAGGAAAAGAAATCCTTTAGATGGTTTGACACCAACCAACCATGCATTTACATTTCCAATGCTCCATCCGAAGGTACTACATTGGCCAGAAGGTGAGGTTTTGTTGTCTGGAAATTTAGAATTTTGCCGAACCTTGCCGTTCCAGGCAAGGTAGGCATCTTTAACATGCGTAACCACAGTTACACACGAGACCTCCATTTTACCTCTCATCCGAACGAGGGCGTAATTTGTGCGAAAAATGCTCACCTGCCATTTTTCAAGCAGTCAGTCGTGTCAAGATTCGAACCCAAGACCTTGGATCCATAGTCTTACGCTAAGTACATCGATCCACGGCGACGCCGACACCAACCAACCACTTTCACCCTACAAAAAAGAGGACCAATATCCCTCATCATCTTCTGACACCTTTCGAAAGGAAAAGAAATCTTTTAGATGGTTTGGGCATTGACCTTTTTTGCCCTACAAGAAAGGAGAACTAATATTCCATATTATCTCCTGAAGAAGTGTTTTAGATGGTGTTCATTTGATCACCTTATAATCCCTGATGATACCCTTTGATAGAAAAAGAAATCTTTTGGTTGGTTTGACAATTAATCATTTTCACCTTACAGGAAAGGAAATCCTTTACATGATTTTCATTTGGCCACCTTTACCTTACACGAAAGAGAACTAAATCCCTTGATCTCCTGATACTTTTTGACAGAAAAAGAAATCATTTAGGTGGTTTTCACCTGACCACATTGGCCTACAAGAAAGGGCACTCATGATCATACCCTTTGGCAGGCAAGATACGCTTTGGATGGTATGGTAATCAACCAGTTTTACCCTACATAAAAGAGGACTAATATCCCTTATGATCTCCTGATACCCTTCGGCAAGAAAAGAAATCGTTTAAATGGTTTTCGTTCAACCACCTCTGTCCTACAAGAAAGAGGACTAACACCTCATGATCTCCTGATGCACAGCAGGAAAAGAAATTCGTTAGATGGTTTGACAAACAACCAAACACTTTCACCCTACAAGAAAGAAGACTAATATCTCTTATGAGCTTCTTTCTGAACTCTTTGGTAGAAAAAGGTATATTTTAGATGATTTAATAATCGTCCACTTTCGCCATACAAAAAAGATACATACCTTTTATTACAGTTGTTCTTACCCGTGAATCAAATAAGTGTACTTCCAAAATAAGACCAGAACAAGAAACTTTATATTTCCATTTAGCCAGTGAAAATAATTACTACTCAATCTTCGTGGTTATACCTGATCTTACAGTGATTTAAGATGTTATACAAAAACACTTTAAACCACATTTTCTCAAATTATTATTCTAACATATCTACATTTTCAAAATACATATTATAGTGGCAATTTCCCTCATAAATCTATTAAACATTAAATCTACGACCGTATAAGGAGCTTACAATTTATTGGCCAACAAATCCCATGTTCACAATTACGTAATAAATCCTTACTATCTTAATACAAATACACCTAGCCTACAAATAAAATATACACCTTACAAGTATTTAAAAAAGACTAGAAGCTACCCAGAAGCAGATATAGACAATAACTACAACATCGTAATTATGAAGGCTGCTCTTAACTTTAAAAATTTGAAGAAAAAAGGAACGAAAAAAGGCACTTTGACTTTGAGAAACTAGAAGATGAAGATATCTACAAAAGATTTGAAAAAAGTCTAATGAATTGCTGAAAGATATCGGGCAAATTTCTGATACTAAGGAAGCAGAAACAGAATGGAATAACATTAAATCCAGCTTAGGCATGGTGGCCAGAGATATTCTGGGGTATACACAAAAAGAAAATAACAAATCATGGATAACAAAGGATATCCTGAATTTAATAGAAGAAAGACGAAAATACAAAAATAGACCAGATGAAACACGAAAACAGAGAAAAAAAAATAAAATGGGAAATTATTCACAAATGCAGAAAAGCTAAAGAACAATGGATTGATTGAACTAATTAGAATGAATTTTAAGGATATAAAACCATATATCAAAAATATGGATGCGGGAGGAAACGTCATTACAGAAAATGTAGAGAAAGTGGTTAGATAGTAAGAATATATAGCGAATTTATATGCATGAGAGGAACTAACAGCATTAGAACAGGAATCAGACATTGAAATGATGACTTGGGATATCCTATACTTAGAGACGAGTTTGAATTAGCACGAAAGGGTCTGAAAATGGTAAGGTGTCAGGTATAGATAAGGTGCAAGCAGAAACTCTAAAAGTAACAAACTTGTAAGCTATATGAATGAAATAGGCGAGATACCCAAAGATTTCAAACGTACCAAAAAAAGAGAGATGCGAATAGATGTGAAAATTTTCCAACAATAAGTTTGACAGCACACTTGTCAAAAATATTAACTAGAATTGTACAAAGACGAATGGAGAAACGAGCTGAAGAAATACTAGGAGAATATCAACTTGGGTTTAGGCGAAACAGGGGAACACGGGAGTTTATTTTAGCTCTGAGGGTGATAATGGAGAAAACAATAGAAAAGGGGGAAAGCGTGTATATAGGGTTTGTAAATCTGGAAAAAGCATTCGACAATGGAAAATGGAAAAAAATGTTCGAAATACTCAAAAAGATTGGTATGAGTTTTAGGGATAAACGGATAGTACATAGCTTATACAAAGAGCAAACAGCGGTAATAGAATTAGAGCAGTAACATAAAGAAGTAAATATTAGGAAAGTGGGTGAGACAGAGATGTGCTCTATTCTCGTTAATTTTTAACTTGTACATCGAAGAGGCGTTTAATACTGCCAAGTGCAGGAAGACATTTGGAATTACAATGCAGGGACAAAAGATTGATATGCATAGATTTGCAGATGATATAGCGGTATTAGCATCTAGCAAAGAAGAGTTAGAAGCTGCTCTTAATGAAATGAAAACAGTTCCAACAGAGAGATATGGTATGAAAATTAACAAAAATTAAATTAAAGTACTAGTATGCAGGAGAGAGGAAAATAAATCAAAAACAAGAATACAAATAGGTAATGAGAACTTATACGAGGTTAAGGATTTCTGCTACCTAGGAGGCCAAATAACACAAAATGAGAAAAGCCCAAAAGATATAAAACAAAGATTAGCTTAAGGTCGTGCTACATTTAACAAGAAAAAGCAACTACTGTATTCAAAAACAACAAAAACAGAAACAAGGAAAAGATTGCTTAAAAAATATGCGTGGAGCACAACACTGTATGGCTGTGAAGCCTGGACAGTAGGAGGAGTGGACAAGAAAAAGGTAGAAGGCTTTGAAATGTGGTGCTACAGACGCATGATGAAGATATCATTGACAGACAAAGTTAAGAACAAAGCGATTCTAGAAATGGTAGGGGAAGAAAGAAATATGTGGAAATTTTTCTTATGTATTGTTGAAGAGTGAACATGTTTTAAAGTGCTCTGTTATATTTTATTATTTTTTACACAGTGTATAAAACAAATGTATAACAATTTTCAAGGCAGTTTAGAGTATAATTTGATTTTCAATAAAGTGGTGAAATTGGACATACAATTAACTCAGCATTGAATTCTTAAACAACCAAAAATTACAATTTTTGAAGCATTTTGTGTAATATAACAAAGACATTTACTTGGTATCAACAGTGATTAAGTTATCCTAAATGCAATTAGTGATTGTTTGTTATCTCACCAGCTGTGTGGATAATTAAAATAAATAAACCAGGACTGTATTTTAAATAATTTCTTTTTCTGATTACAGTAGATTTATTGTTTAAGATGCAAAACTGTAATAAGTGTTCAGAAAAATCAAACAACTTATTTGATTGCGATCACTGCAGTAATCATCTGTGTAAAGACTGTGCTCAGTTAACTGAAACAGAAATTAGATGTCTGAAGCTTAGTAAGCGCAAACTAATATTTCTATGTGATGGATGTGAGAAGGGTTTATTTAGAATTCCAGAATTCTTAAATAAATTAAGTATTCTTGAACAAAAAATAGAAGATTTACAGAAGAAAAATGAAGATCTTGAAAAACAAAACAGTGCAATAGGTTGTGAAGAGACAATAGCAGAAATGATTGATAGGCAAAATAAATCACAAAATATTATAATACTGAATGTTCAAGAATCAAATGGTAATTCATACACTGAAAGAAACGCAGAAGATAAAACCACGGTTGGTAAATTACTTGGGAATTTTGATATTGATATAGATAATGTTAAAACCTTTAGACTGGGTAAGCGCATGGAAAACAAAAATCGGCCACTCAAGGTTTTAACGAGATCTCGGGATGAAGCAATGTCTATTTTAAGAAATAGAATAAAATTACCAAATCATAATGTTCGGATATTTGGAGATCAAACACCGAAACAACGGCAATATTATTTGAATGTTAAAAAGAAACTTAAAGAAATAACTGAAAATGGAGATACCTCAAAAACAATTAAATATATTAATAACAAACCAACAATTGTAAATTGAATTGAAACGTCTTTATTATTAAACTAAATATACATTATAAGATATAAAGTTTTGATACAAACTGCATCAAGCGCGATTAGGGCCATTAGGCCCTGTCTTACACCTAACTTGCATACAGCTGTACTCTTGAATAAGGTAAAAAAAAATCACTACACACACGCACACATCCTCACACGAACGCATCCTACACCCCACACATGCACACACAACACACACACACACACACATACAGGCACAACTCTCTCTCACACATACAAACCCACGCACACAATCATCGAGCATCAGTTTAGGAAAATGCACTTGCCTCTACACCTGAAAGTTTAAAAGATGTTCCTGCAAGAGTTTACGAAAACGTTGCACGGTCGGAGCCTGCCTAATATCAAGAGGAATAGTATTCCACAAGAGGGAACCGGAAACAAGAAAAGACAAATGGAATGTACGGGTATAATGTATGGGGATAGCTAGCAAGTCATCTCGCCTAGTGTTATAGCGCCGATTTGAAAGAAAAGAAAAATGTTGGCTTAGGTAGAACGGATTTCGGTTAGAAATAAGTTTATAGACAAGCACTGCCAAGTAAAGTTTTCGCCCATTGTTTATTTTAACCCACGACATTCTTGTGTAAAATGGGGTGACTCTTTCCCAATATTTTAGTTCGAAAATAAAGATAGAAATTCAAAACACTAAATGGCAATTCGTCATTAATACTCAATTCTCACATAATCTATTTAAACGTTCAAAGTATAATGTCTAATAAGTATCAATTAATGGCTGATGTGATGTGTTATAATCCTATGATAGTGTTGTTATCGGAAACTAGAGTAACTAATAATGTGGAAGACAAAGAAATTGCAATTGATAATTATATCTTAGTAAGATGTGACTCTATTAGCAGACATACTGGGGGGGTGGTGTTAATTTATATTCGTAAGGGCATTGATTTTAAAACATACAAAGAATATGTATTGGAGCCAAATTATTGGTATAAAGCTGTGAAAGTGTTATTATTTGGGTCACTATGGATTATAGGAGTGTTATATCACTCCCCAAGTGCAAGTGATGCAGTGTTTGTGAATAACTTTGAAGAATAGGGTGAAAACCTATTTAATACGAACCTACGATGTATTATAGCGGGAGATTTCAATTTAAATTATGAAAATAAGGGTAATTACTATGTAAAAAGTTAAATAATTTCATTAGGGTAAATGGTATACAGCAATTAATTACAGAGCCTACTAGAATTGTACAAAATAGTTCAACGTTAATTGACTATATCTTAACTAATGCTAAACAAGTCAGGGCTATTGTCCATCTGACACCAATAATAACCGATCACAATATTATATCAGTAGCAATTACTAAAAAAAATAAACATTATAATAGTAATAACCAAATAAGTCAATTCAGAAACCTAAACGATGCAGCCATTCACCGAATAAACCTAAGACTTTTAAAATGTACGTGGAAATTTGACAACACAAATGTTGATATAATTCTGAATGATATACTAAATAATGTTACACATGCATTAGACCTTGAAGCTCCTATTCAAAGCAAATTTCAACCACATAACTGTTTAAAGTGGTATGACAATGAAGTGCGTGCCACAGCTAAAGAAAGGGACTTTGCTTATAAAAAATTCAAGTTCAATAAATGTGCTATAAACTGGAAAGATTACAAAACTTGTAGAAATCAATTGGTTAATTTATTGAAGAGGAAAGAAAAAGAATTTTATGAAAAACAAATTGACAATAACAGAAGAGATAGCACTAAAATGTGGAAAATATTAAAAATGTTGGTTAGTAATAAGAAAAATAATTGTGACATACAAAGAGTACAATTTGAAAATAATGACCATAAAATCATTAAGAGAGAACAAAAGGATATAGCTGAACATTTAAATGACTACTTTGTGAACAGCATTGAAGATATTGTAAGGAGTATCCCAGACACTAATAATCTATATCGACTAAACCCATTACGTAGCCACGATGTCAAATTTACTCAATTTAAATTGTTAGCCTTATATGATATAAAAAAAATTGTGCATAATCTACCTAACAAGTGTAACTGGTCAGATACAGTAAACACAAAAGTAATTAAGGCAACCTTTGATACAATTGGGCATGTTCTTCTTCATCTGGTCAACTCCTCCTTCAGAACTGGCAGTTTTCCAAGCAAGCTAAAATGTAGTATAGTAATTCTTATTCCTAAAGTTCAAAATGCCACATTAGCAAGCGAATACAGGCCAATAAACACACTTTCTTGTATTGAAAAAATATTAGAAATTGCTCTATATAACCAATTAATAAACTACGTGGACAGTAACCAGTTATTGGATTGCAATCAATCAGGTTTTAGATCTAAGCACTCTTGTGAAACTGCTATTCAGTTAACATTTAGTAAGTGGAAGCAGTACATTGATTAAGATGAGTATATACTTGCTGTTTTGTTAGACCTTAAAAGAGCATTTGAGACAATAAACAGACAATTATTATTGACTAAGTTACAAAACTACGGCATTGGCGGAACAGTGATAAAATGGTTGGATGACTAACTGTCAAATAGAAGACAAAAAACGAAAGTAGGAAATTCAGTATCTAGTTCAGTGCTAGTAAGAAATGGTGTCCCTCAAGGAAGTGTTATAGGAGCATTGTTATTTATTTTGTATTTAAATGATTTTCAGAGTATTGACCACGAATGTGAATTTGTTAATCTATATGCTGATGATACCCTACTTGTAATCAAAGAGTCTGATATACAAACAGCAACAAATAAAATGAATAATAGCTTGGATAAAATTTATAGATACTTTCAAATAAACAAGTTGAAACTTAATACAAGCAAAACTGTGGCAATGGTTGTTGGAAATACTAATAAATTAAATAAACTCGATAAAAATGCTATTACATTGAAGATTGGGGATGAAATATTACAAATTGTTGAACAAACTAAGTATTTACGTATTATGTTGGATAGTACTTTAACATTTAAAAATCACTTTACGTTAAAAATAAAACTACAAAAAAACTATATTTCTTCTCAAGATTAGCACCTAAATTGTCGTTAAGAACTAAAATTACAGTCTACAAAACAATCATTCAACCATATTTTGACTACTGCGCAACAATACTATATTTATTTGACCAAAATAAATTAAGTACTCTTCAAAAACTACAGAACAGAGGTTTAAGAATCATACTGGAATGTAGAAAAAGGACTAACATTCAAAAAATGTTAAGCACCCTAGTAGAATGGTTATCGGTTACTGAAAAAATTGAATATTTAACAATGATATTTATTTTTAAAATTATTAATGGATTATTGTCAAGTTATTTTGATGAGTTTATTATTTATGCCCACCAAATACACGGCCACGAAACTAGGTCACAAGGCAATTTATATGTTGCAAGGACCAAATTGAAAAAGACTATGAATTCAATATTCTTCAAAGGTCTGATAAAATATAATACTTTACCAAAAGATATTCGAGACTGTAATACATTGACATCTTTTAAACGGGAATTAATGCAAAAACTAAAACCTAACTAGAATGTAAGTACTTTATAAAATAAACCAAATGACCTAAACTTGGTAGGAGTAATTATAATTTTCACACTTTTTATTTTTTATTTTTTTTATTTATTTATAATAAAACATGTGTGAATCACACTTCTACTTAAGTAATAGTTGCTTTAAGTAACACTAAATGTATTTTTAAATTTATTTATATTTACTTAAATTAAGAAAACATGTTCTTTTTATTTTATATTCTAATGTATTATAATATTAGGATTACCTACTTTAAAATAAATATTATTATTATTAATAGATTATTGAAAACAGTAAAATATAAGAGCGATAGGATGATAGGCCACATACTAAGGCATGACGGAATAGAGCGGAATATATTAGAACCAGAGATAGGAAAAAGAGAAGTAGAGGTAGACGTAGGTTAGATTATTGCACACAGATAGTAAAATATGCAGGCTTTGGGAATTTCAGGAAAATGTGTAGGCTAGCTCAGAATAGAGATCAAAGGAGGTACGTGTCCAAGCAGTTCCAAGATGGAAAAAACTAATGACGAAATAAAAAATAACTACTTAAACAGGATGATTATTATAAGCAACTACAGGTATTGGTTGTGCAATATTCTCAACCAATGTTGATCGTGCAAAAGGATTTACTGGAAAACTATTAATTCCGCAAATGTCTAAGTGTTATGGGATCTTGGCAGCCACAGGCTTCTTAACCCCCTTCACATACCTTGCATGTGATTTTTCCAAAGCTCCACCCGAAGGGAGTACATTGGTCAGGAAGCGAGTTTTTTTACCTGGAAAATTTGAAATTTTGCCGAACCCTTGCTGTTCCAAGCAAGTTAGAGATCTTTAACGTACGTGACAACACACACACACACACACGGGACCTCCATTTTACCTCTCATCCGAACGAGGGTGTATTTTTGTGAAAAATGCTCGTCTAACATTTTTAAGCAAACCGCCCCCCCCCCTTCACATACCGTTCATTTACATTTCCAATGCTCCACCCGAAGGAAATTTAGAATTTTGCCGAACCCTTGCCGTTCCAGGCAAGGTAGAGATCTTTAACGTGCATGACAACACTCACACACGAAACCTCCATTTAACCTCTTATCCGAACGAGGGCGTAATTTTTGTGAAAATTGCTCACCCGCCACTTTTCAAGCAGTCGGCCGTGTCGGGATTTGAATCCAGGATCTTGGGATCCGTAGTCTTACGCTTACTGCATTGATCCACGGCGACGCCCCCCTTCACATACCACTGAATCTCGGTGAAATAGGTCATATAATTAGAAAACAATAGAAGGGGAACCGAGCTGTATAAAGGCTGTGGTAGGAATTTCAGGGAACTGTGTAGGCTAGCTCAGATTATAAATATGTGGAGGTATGCGTCCGACCAGTTTCAAAACGAAAAACCTAATGAGAAGAAAGTGCACTTAAATCTGATAATTATTATAAACAACTACAGGTGTTGGTTGTGAAATATTTTCAACTAATGTTGATTGTGCGAAAAGATATATTGGAAAACTATTAATTTGACAAATGTACAAGTGTTGGGGGAACTTGGCAGCTACAGGCTGCATACCCGCCTTCACTTACCACTGAATATCGGGGAAATAGGGTATATAACTGTAAAACAGTAGAAGAGAACTGAACTGCAACTAACAAGAAAGAACAGCGGCTATGTTCAAATACAACAAACATAAAAACTAAAAGAAAATTGGTGAAAGCATATGTGTGGATCACAGCACAGTACGTCTATGAAATAGGGGCAGTAGGAAAAGCAGACGGAAAGAGATAGAAACCTTCTGGAATGTTGTGCTTCAGATGTATGAGGATGATAGCATGGATAAACAAAGTTAATAACAAACAGGTTATAGGAATAGTAGGGGAATAAAGATATCTGTGGTAAACAAAAAAAATATAGGAGAAATAGAAAGAGATGATACGTTCTAAGGCATTTTTGGGGAATAGTGCGGGATATATAGGAAGCAGAAATTTAAAAAAAAGGGTAGAGGTAGACCTAGATTAGACTATTGCATATAGATAGTGAAAGATATAGGCTGTGGGAAATGTGGAGGTTAGCTCGGAATACGAAAAATGAGGGTATGCGTCTAACCAGTTCCAGGACTGAAGACCCTATGATGATGAGGAAGTATTTTAAAAAAGAAAATTCAAACACTCACGCAATTAATTTGTTTTATAATATGTAATGGATGCTCAACATTAGATATGGGATCGCCACATCAGACTATTTAATAAAATTAAAATTAAGAAGTGTTAATAAAGTATGCTTTTCAAATTATACAATTAGGACCATGAAGAACAGAGTATGTTCAAATTAATTTTAAGGTTATATTAATATGTTATCAAGTATTCCAATAATGCATATTACAGTAAACCGTGCGCACAATAGAAAAGTAGAGTCCCGAAAGCAAAGTAACAGTAGCCCACACCGAATACTGGAACAAAAACAATGGGAATTCAAAGAATTAACGCCATGCTAGTCAAAAACATCGAAGAGGGCGAGTCACACAGAAAGAAAAAGAAAACCTCTGAAGAGAATGCTTTTATTTACAAAATTTAAGAAAGAACACATTATAAAAAGGAAAATCAACCTGTGGAGAAAACAACATTCAATTAAAACATCCAAGAGGATTTACATAGTATAACAAAACCTCCACTAAAACAAAATAATACCGTCCTTTAATCATTCAACAAAAAATCACGCAAATATATAATGGACCGTTTATGGTTCTTTAGTTACTATAGTAGTTTATTAATTTTATGCTTTTTAAACTATACTTGCCAGTTGATACATTACTTATGATGATGCCGTTAAGTTGTTGAACATTAAAACTTTACAAACCAGAAGACTCATTAATGATGTGTTATTGCTCTTCAAATTGATAAACTCACATATAGACTCACGAGAGATCCTTCAGCTTATAAACCTTCATGTGCCTGCTAGGGTTACACGTAACCAGACCTTTTCATATTCCTCTGCATAGAACAAATTATGGTATGAATTCCACAATAACTCGGCTGTGTATCTTGGGAAATGAATTTTCTTCACAAATTGATTTTTTGGGTGTAACTATAGCATTTTTTCGTAATCAATTAATGAATGTTAATATGCAGTAAAAAAGGCAAAGAAGAGGAAATTCAATATGCAAGTATATGGAAGGTTTTAATGTCATGAGTAGTGTTTATTGATATAACAAACCAGCATGTAAATTATTATTATTGTTATATACTTTTTTTCTTTTAATTAATTGCACAAAATTATTTAAGTCTTTTGTAAAAAGGGGATTTATCCCGTATATTAATAAATAAATAAATAAATAAATAGTATTTAAATATTCATTAAAAAAAAACAAGTTTCACAAGCTAAGTACTCACTCAGTGTCCACATCTCTTTAAAAGAAAAAACAATATGATAATGGATACAGCAATTTAAGCTGCTCCCAGTTGAAATGCATTTGAGATAGAGCTGAAAAAGATAGTTATGTAAAAAAATAAAACATCTAAACCATGACGATAAAAGCGGTCATCCGCATTAGCATCTTCTTAACATAAAATCAAAGTAATTAGATCTTACCTGATTGTTTCTATATAGATTTCCCAAACAAAATATACCTCAAACAGGAAAGCAACCCTAAAAAGAATGTATTAAAGTAAGATTTTATATAATCGATGTGAATTTATTATTAACACCCCCCGCCCCTCTCCCCTCCCAATGTTAGTGGTCATCATAGGCATATTCCAACCTTAGCAAAGACAATTCAATCATATAGCTAAGCAAGGCGTTCTGCATTTGCCTCTACGTGCACCTCAAGAATATTTCAATGGTCGACTTATCTGGTAATGATGTTATTTTAATGTCTTCAATATAACCAAACACAAGATAGTACAGTTATGAGCAGCTAGTATTATATCCTCCGTATTAAAGAAAATCTAATATTTCCAAGTTTGCACTATAAGTTAGCAATTGACAGAATCCATTCGGAGCAGATACTTATCTTCTAACCCATTACATCATGTCAACAAATGAACTTAAGTTTCTAAGAAAAAAAAAATCATCCGAGTTCACTCATGCCACCAATTTTATCATTTTCTTAGTAAGGAACCAACACAATCAGGACTAAATAGGATCATCCACATTAGAAACTCAAAAAACAACAATAACTGATAACAGAAAACCCATTTAATAAAACACGTTGCTAATTGAATGTAATGTTTCTGAAACAAAATGCTTTAACAATCGAAAACCACGATCTTGAACGTATTATAATATTTCTGAAGTAAATGTTTTGATTAACAGATACCAGCTTTTAATATTATATCGAAAGAGTAATTTGCTATATTTAAATTATAACATGTACTAATAAAATCTGAGGTCAAGCACGTTATCAAAATTGAATAGATCCAACACATTTAACTATGTTAATGATAATAATAAATCACAAATTCGAAGTGCCGTAAACTTTATAACTGAATATTTAATACAAATTCTACAGGATGATGAATAAACAACTGTGAAAACAGTACTGGATTATGAAGTTTTAGAATAAACTATGCACCAAATTTTAATTACGGGGATGGAACGTAACACGCATAAGTTGAACGAGCGTAAGAAAAGCATTTTTAATTTTAAGCAACAATAACAATAATTCATAGTAAGGTAGAGATTTACAGCAAAGTTGCAATCAAGTGATTTTCGTTCATATATGTAAGAAGTAGACACATTAAAATAGAGCATTAGGTTACAATGTATAAAAAATAAGCAAGCCTTCGCTGCAATTTATCAACTATTATGAATAACATTGTTAAATACTAATAAAAACTTGGCACCTGCATGCAACTGCATCCAACTCACATGGGAATTGGATGTTTTGCAGTTCCATTAGATTGTAATACAATGTATTAGTAATAATACCGTCGCTTTTCTAATATATTTAAATTATATTAAGAACCTTACGTACAAAGAGCAAGCAATATTAGTTATTGGGAAGATTACACTTTTACGAATTGTTAAGACAAAGAAGGCGATAGTTATATACAAGATGATGTTTTGTGTACAAGAAGCACTCGTTGAAGTTCAAGTTATCATATTTGTCGCTGCTGTATACAGAGATGAATGGAATAAAAGCTTGTATTATTTAAACTTAAAATTAACAGTGAAATGTATCTTTAACAATAAATTGAAAAGATTTTGAATTTTTAAATATGTTGTAAGAGTTCTGAAGCGATTAAATATATTTTTTAAAACAGACAAGGGATAAAACATAATTCATGTTGCAAATTTTAATTCTATTCCGTTGATATGTGATGATGTAAATTCCTTCCTTATTTATTTGAGGTATTAAATAAACAAAAAATTATTATAGTACAATGAATTTACAAACCGTTATTAATGGCACCAGTAAACAGTTTAATCAAAATTAAATAATATTGCTGCGTGCAGCTCATAGCCATAAGTAATGTTAGCCTATTCCTGTTATTATATTTCTATTCAGTAGGTCATACTAAATCAAATTTCAGAGCTGTGGTCATACCAAAACATCATATCAACATGCATCAACCGTTTGTAATAAGTACAAAGAGCGTGTACGCCGCCTATCTGGTTTTGGAATGCAAATTTCAGCAGCATTAGGTAATAAGACTTTCTTAAGAATCTTTTATTAGATACATTCTTTATAGAAGATCCTGATAGATCATGCCGAGTAGCATGCCAAGACGATAGTATTCCGCACCGCTTTTATTTAGTGAATGGTGAGGAAGGCTGGTTTCCATTTGGAACTGATTGCTCAAAAGGAATGACTAATAAAAAATCATTTTGTATAAGTGGAAAGTGCTTGGTAAGTTATTTATTTAAAAATATGTTTATTTAATTGCTATTTACTAGGAATTTGGTGCCGACGATACTCCATTATCCGAAAATGAGTTTTCTCTTCCTCTTTTATCACGTACACGTAGGTCTTTGCATAGTAATGGTACTAAAGTTATGGCTGTTTTATACGAAAAGCAACTGGAAGATATTGTTCAACAGTTAAATCGAACTATTTCTAGTACGTAGATAGTTATTTATTAATTTAAATAATTAAAAGTTGACTTTACAGATGCAGTTAAACTTGATGAAACAATACCAGTTTCCAGTACATTCGACATAGATTTAGATAATCCGATATATGTAAATATGGACATGGCTGCAGAATCTGATAATGTTCCTTATTATGTACATAGGCAATTTGATTTTTATAACTTTTCATAAACTTCAGCTTCACAAATTTATAATATAACAAATTAAACAACTTTTGGAGAATGTGTATTCTTTTACCCGAAAATTTTGGTCGGCATAATATATAGTTGGGACTAAATAAACTTGGTTATGACTCTGATGTTTGGAACATGAAAACATGATATACAATAATTTTGTCTTGCTTTATCAAATAACTATAAATCCGGACGGTCCGGGAGGGTCGCAAACAAGAAGGGTCGTTTGGGAATAATGTCCTACATCCGGTAGACGGATTTCTATTGCGTGGAAGTGAATATTTCAGCAGAAAAATAGCGTTTTTTTTGGGATTTTTCGATTTTGCACTAACGTCGTAATTTGCATGTTGAAAAAGTAAAAATCCATAACTTTTCCTCAACAAAGGAGCCGAACACGGCGTGCGACAGAGCAGGTATTGTTCGAGAATATATTAGAGAGATCGAAAGAGAACATCTAAAAGGTTTCCAGAATTCTACACAGGTCTTGGTAAAATACCTAATATGCGCGAAAACGTTGGGAATCGACTACTAATCTGCTTTCGGCGAAAATTAGCTCTAAGTGGGATGGTTTTGTACGATTTGTGCACAAGCTTTATACAGTTTATCCGAAAGATGTCAGAAACAGGTCTCCAATGTCATCAGAGGCGAACAACGTTGTACTATCAAAATATGAGGCGACAGAATTACTTTTGAAATTTTTAAAATAAACAGCCACAATATACCTAATGTATATTTTTAAGCTTCAAAATCGATTTGCAATTAAAAAACATTACTTTTTAATATAGACGGTCTAATTTTAAAGAAAATTAAATTTATTCGACGGAAACGAATGGCCTCGACTGAATAGTTACAATTTTTCATGAAATTTGCATAATTTTCTATAATTCTTAATACATTACATAGAGCCAACGGATTTTGTCATATTTGTCAAGTGCAATAGCTCTGCGCTAACGGAGTCGAACAACATGCGCATTGTTTATGGGTTCACTGGTCGAGGCGATTTTTTTTTGACATTTTAAACGATAAGTAACCTTATCTATAATTACAGATGTGATCGTAAATAAAAATTTTCCAGAACATTTGATACGAAAATCCAGAAAATCTCGATTTCCGCTTAGATTTGTATTTGTTAATTAATTATCTGCCATTTCTGCTAAAAGTGCAGTTCAGGATGCTTCATCCTATTATCAATACTTTGATTGGACATTTATTTTATTTCAGGTACTTTTTATTTCGAGCATATTACTAAACGTCAGATATAATTATAAACATCAAAAATACGAAGGTAAAAATATCAATTTCGAACATAATCAAAATTGATTAACAAAAGTGTCTTTGTTTTAGATCATCGAAAGGCTTATTATTATTAATTTTACAATTTAATTATACAAACTGAAAGGAACGGCTAAAAACGTAAAAAGCAACCAAAGTAAAATTACCAATTTTATCTATTATTAGATTTGACTGACGGAAAGTGTATTTCTTTCAAGATGCAGATATATGTTTTGGTTCTAATTTTTATATCTACGTATGTCGCAATAGAATAATTTGTTGCTATTAATGGTGGACCCAAATAAAAAAGATAACTACAGCAAGTATTTTAAGATTCTTTTAAATTACGAGCTTATATTTTTTGTTTTTTTAGGTGGTATTTCTCGAAAAAGGGGCCAAGCTGCTTCAATACGATTCCAAAGCCGATTTGACATGCTGTACACGAAAATGGACATATTAATGTAATACTTTCAAAGTAGCATGATTCACAGATATCTTTATTCCCCTACTATTTCTATAACTTATTTGTTATTAACTTTGTCAGTCAATGATTACGATGTGATTTTGCTTACCGATTTCGATAATTTGTTGCAATTTAGTGTAAGGCTTGGCTAAATATTACAATTATGGTTAGTATGTCAGTATTTTATTAAACCGGAAACTAATAAATTTGTATTTTTTAGGTAGGATCATTGTACTTTTCGAATTTCACGACCTATGACGGAAGAGAACTATTCTTAAAAACCTGCAATTTCCAACCGATATTTTATGAAAAGCAAGCGAATGTATCTGTTGTAAACTGTTTTATATCATATTCAAATATTTAATATGCTCCTAATGTAACCCTTTTCATTTTGTAATAAATTTAAAACTATATTTTATGGTAAATTTTTCATAATGCTGTAGAGTGATTCATGTTTAGGCGAGTTAAGTGAATTAGGCAAGGTTGCTCCTATTTTTGGCGTTTCAGCTTGAAAGCAAAACGAGGAAATTGTCAAAGAGTATATAACATTAATATGAAGCTGAAAAATTAGACATGTGATACTTTTTAACATAAAAGAATTGGTAATTTTTATTTCCTAATGTTTAAAATCAACAAAAAATGTAGTGTATAAAAAATTGTTGAAAAAACTTTCGGACGTTCCATGAATTACAAAATTCTAAGAAAGCATTTTTGCTTATTTTTTTAATGGCAAAACCTTCAACATATTTAGCGTCACTATTACAATAATTTATAACCACACTGCTAATAAATAAGATTTTCAAGTGGTTTTACTTTTTTTATGAATTAAAAACATCTGAGAACTCTTTAATAAATTTAAGCCACGGAAAGTGAACATCAAATTAGCAATTTTTGGCATGAATATTATGTAAAACGACGGTGATGATAGCTGTTGACTCATTTATTTAATTAAATATATGCTTTGCTGATTAGATTATTTTTAAAAATTGTCAAGCTTTGTATTTCTAATATGTTGTTATATTTCCAATAGTAAATATTGCTTAGGTTTGATGGGATATTATATTATTTTAAGTTGCGTAAATTTTATTAATTTGATATGTGCATACGAACGAACAAACAAATCAACGAGCGAACAACTCAATAAACGAACAACTCAACAAACAAACAACATTGAATGAACGACTGAATGAATGACAACAAATGAACGCCTAAACAAACACGTCTAAGTAGCAGATGACAACAGTATTTAAACATACGTCGTTCATAGTTCAAAAGTAAGACAAACAAAAAAGTTTGAGTTGGTTAACAAAATTTTCCACAAACCGTTAAAAATTACTTAATGTATATGGAAGACTACGTAACTGCTTAAAACCTAATGTCGACACAATTTGCACATAGGTAGTATAGTTTTTTAAAAATTGTGAGTACACAATTTATTCGAGAACTGTCAAAGTTCAATCAAGAAAACCGCAAGAGACGGTTGGTGCAGTATCAACATTACATAAAAACACTTAATTTTCAAAACAAAAAAAATCCGGTCCTACAAAATATCTCATATAAATTATTAATTTTTAAAAAGAATTGCGAATCTAAAAAGGCAGTACTTTTTAGTGTAGACGGTCTATTGTTAAAGGGAAATGATTAAATTAATTAAATGGAAATGCACGGGCATGACAGCATAGATTCAAATGGTCGTGATTTTCTTAGAAAATTCATTTTGTCATTGTGTCTAAATGAAGGAATAGGATACAACGAGGTTTCCATATACTTCAAGTGCTACACTTGAGCAATAACGATTTTGGATAGCATGCATGGTATGTGGAAGTGGAACGCGGTTGAATCTTCTAGAATCTTTAATACAATAACGAGTTCCACATGTTTTACGTTTGGTAATTGAATGCCAACTTCTACCGAAACTGCATTTAGGACGCTTTGTACATTTATCGGTCTTTTCATTTAACTTTTTTTTATTTTAATTTCACTTTTATCCGCTTCCACCTTTACAGTTATTAGCGGAGGTTGGAAGTATTATTTATAATCTATGGTACAAATATGTTTATCTTTTATATATTTTATATACGATGTAGGATTTCTATGTCTTTAAGATAGTTCAGCAGTGGTCCAATATTGGGTGTGTCTCTCAGGATAGTTTGTACATCTTGTTGTATATTGTATTTGAGCCTGTTTTGTTGATATTTTTCACAATTCGTTAGGATATGCTCTACTGTTAGGTTTGTTTTACATTGTTCACATACAGGTTGAGCTTCTTTTGTCATCAAGTAGTTGTGTGTATATGCAGTGTGTCCTATTCTTAATCTTGTTAATATTATTTGTTGTCTTCTTGATATTGGGATGTGTGCATATGGTTCGGTTTTTGGTTTTATTTGTCTAAGCTTATTTTGGGTGTTCTTCCAGGTTTCTTCCCATTTTTTGTCTATTTTGCTTGAGATAATTGCATAGATGTCTGTTATTGGAGTTTTAAGTTGGGTGTTGGTATTAGTTATTCGTTGTTTAGCTAGTTTATCTACTGCTTCATTTCCTTGGATTCCAACGTGGGCTGGAGACCAAATCAGTATTATTTCAGTTCCGGTTTCTTCTGTTGTTTTGTGTAGAGCATCATATATGTTGTTCGTTATTGGATCTGTTGTGTACCATTTTTCGAGTGATTTAATAGTGCTTAAAGAGTCTGTGCATATTGCATATTTGGTGTGTGTTGGGTTTGATGTTATGTCTTGGATGGCTGTTAAAATTGCTACTTTTTCGGCTGTATAGTTGCTGCTATATGGATGAAGTGTTATTTGGATTTGTTTATCTTGACTGAGTACAGCTGCAGTTACTTGTTGGTAGCTTTCGACCCATCTGTGTAATAAATTCATGTCTCTTGTATTGTTCCTTTAGTTCTTTAAATCGTTGATGATACTGAGCTTTGCTTGTATGTTTTTTTTGAATAATTTGATAGTGATACATTTGTCGTTATATGTTTTCTAGTCCATGGTGGGAATATAGGTAAATATTGTGGAAGGATTTCAGGTAGGGATAGTTTTATTTGTTTCATTATGTTTTTTATGTGTACGGCTGTTGGAGTACTGGTATCTAATCTTGTGTTACATGGTTTAATTTTAAAGATGTCCTGGTTTGCTTCTATTTTCTGGTTTAATGCTAGTTTTGCAATATATTTTAGGTTCAATTTATTTTTCTTATACATAAAGGTGGTATATTTGCTATGCATTGTAGACTATTGACTGGGCTTGTTCTGTAGGCACCTGTTGCTAATCTGAGAGCTGTGTTTTGAATTGTGTCTAATTGATTTATATTAGAAGGTTTGGCTGTGCTGTATGTGATACAACTGTAATCAAGTCTTGCTCTGATGGTAGTTGTGTATATCTTTAATAACTGTTTTGTGTGTGCTCCCCAATCTGTATTCGAGAGCATTTTTAAGATATTGATTTTTTGTTGCAGTCCTTTTTTAATTCTGTTATGTGCTTTCTCCATGTTAATTTTTTATCAAAGTGGATGCCTAAAAATTTGATGTTATCTGTATATTCTATTTGGGATTTGTTTATTAGAAGTTTTGGATCCATATGCTGTTTTCTTTTTCTGCAGAAATGTATTGCTTTTGTTTTTGTGGATGAGAATTTTTCTATTTCGGTTATGTTTTTATGTGGTATAATACTATGTCATCAGCAAAAAGCAGTATGTGTTGGTTTCTTCACAATTTTTGTTATTTTGTTTATTATAAACAGAAATAGTGTGGGGCTAAGGACTTCTCCTTGTGGAACTCCATTTTCTTGCTTTCTTGGTTCTGATAAGCATCCATTTGTTTTGACTTGGAAAGAACGGTTTTCCAAGAAGTTTTTTATGTAGTGTAGTATTTTTCCTTGTATGCTATGTTCTATTAGTGTTTGTATTATCGCATATTTCCATGTGGTGTCATATGCCTGATGTAAGTCTAAGAATATTGCTACTAGATGTTGTTTAAGTTCGAACGCTTTTTCTATTTCTATTTTTAGTTTAAGTGTTTGATCTGTTGTTGTTCTGCCTGTCCTAAAACCTGCTTGGGTATTGCTTAATATGTCATTATTTTCTATATACCACATTAGCCTTTTATTTACCATTTTTTGCATTATTTTTGATAATACATTTGACAGTGCTATAGGTCGATAATTTGCTGGGTTTGTCTTATCTTTTGATGGTTTTAATATTGGTATTGTAATGACTTTGTTCCATTCTATAGGGTATACATTGTTGTTCCATATGAAGTTATATATGTCTAGTAGGTGTTTCTTATTTTTATCTGGTAGGTGTTTGATCATTTCTGGAATTATTTGGTCTGGCCCTGAACTTTTTTTGTTTTTTTGTTGTGAAATACTGTTTTCTAGATCGTCCATTGTAAAAGATTTGTTTAATGGGTTGTTTTGTTCTTCAATTTTGATAATTTGATTGTCTTCTGTATTTGTTTTATTGTATTGAAGTCTTTATTATAATTTGAATTGCTAGATATTTTGGCAAATTCGTCTGCTATTTTTCAGCTATTTCTTGGGGTCTAAAATAATTTTGGTGGTTCCTATTAATATTACATCTGTTGCACGTGGGATGTTATTTATCCCTTAATTGCTTTTATTTTGTTCCAAATTTGGTTATCAGGCGTATCACAGGTTATGGGGGAAACATAGTTTTCCCATGCTTTTTTCTTGCTCTGTTTTATTGTACGTCTGCTAATAGCTTTTGTTCTTTTAAGTTCTATTTGGTTTTCTATGTTTTTGTTTTTCCGATATTTGTATAGCGCTCTTTTATTGTCTTTGCTTGCTTTTTCGCATTCCTTATTCCACCATGGTACTGTTTTTTTATTGTTTCTATTGGATAACTTGAATATTTGTTTGGCTGTTTTTATTATGTCTTGGCTAAAAGATTCTATGATGTCATTTATGTTTTGGTTTATGCTGGAATATTGTTTGTTTTTGGTATTGTTGGTTAGCAATGTTTGGAATTGGGGCCACTTATTCTCTTCTATTCTCCATTTTGAGTATGATGTATGGGGTTTGAGGTTTGTATGACTTTCTTGTGATCTAATAAGTATAGGAAAATGGTCACTACCATATAGATTTTGAATTACTTTCCATTCTAGATTTGGTGTAATCTTTGGGCCACAAATCGTTAGGTCTATATTTGAAAATGTACCTGATTTTGAGCAAAAATGTGTTGATGAGTTGTCATTTAGTATGATGAAATTGTTTCCATTTATTATTTTCTCTATCATTCTTCCTCTTTTGTCGGTTTGTTGGGAACCCCATATTATATTGTGCCCGTTTATGTCACCTAGTATAATGATCGGAGGGGGTAACTGTTTTAATAAATGTTCAATGGACTCTTGATTGCAGTTTGGTTGTGGTGGTAGATATATATTACATAAGGTTACTTTAGTTTTATTAGGTGTCAAGATTCTTATAGCTATTGCTTCTAAGTTTGTTGCTAGGGGTATTTCCTCTATATGTTTTTTGTTGTTTACTAGAATTGCCACCCCCTCCGCTAGCTATATGTGTGTTTAGTCTGTCGTTGCGACATTGTATAAAATTGTATGTATTTATGTTTTGATGTTCTTTGAAGTGTGTTTCTTGTAAGCATATGTAATGAGGTTGTGTTTCTTCAATTAGTTTTTGGTATTCAGCTTTATGGGATTGAAGTCCATTACAATTCCATTGGATGATGTTCATGTTATTGATTATCGACTGAGGAATCAGACATTTCTGACTCAATTTGTTGTTCCTCCATTGTTTTAGTTATTCTTGTTATTGTTGTTTTTATTTTTTTGTCATCAGTATTGTTTTGGATTTCATGCATCATTTGTATGAGTTGGTTTGTATCTTTGGTATAGTTTTTACTTAATTGTAGTATTTTTTGTGTTCCGATCGTGTTTTCTAGAAAGTCCTGAAATTCGTCGAATGAGATAATGTATTTGACTGGATCACTTTCTATGATTTCCTTTATTGTATTGTGTTTTGGGGATTCAGTTTGTTCCAAGTTCTTCTTTTTAATTGTAGGATCCTTTTTTTGCTTTTTGTTTGTCCGTTTGGTTTGTGATAAATTCGACAGGGTTGATTCTTGGTTGGTTTCTTGTTTTTTCTTTTGTGTTGCTTCTCTTATTTGATGTTCAATGTAAGTTTCATTTAGTTCTTCTGTAGGTGTACTTTCAGGTGACTGATTTGGTCTTTTATTTCTTATTGTTTCATTTAGGTTTGTTATTTGTTCAGGTTGTTTTGTTTCACTCTGTATATTGTGTTCCTTGCAGCTTGAGGTTGAATGGTCGGTTTGTTTACATGTATAGCAGTGTGTTTCTGAAGATAAAAATAGTCTGTAGGGGGTTTCTTCAAATAATACTATTATTGATTCTGGGATGTTTAAATTTGCAGTTTGTTTAACATAGATTTGTCTACGAAAGCTAAGTATGTGTTTAAATTTTATTTCTGATAATGCAACTTTTATAAATGACATCTTGCCTGTTAAAGTTATATTTAGCTTAATAAGTGCGTCTTCTATTACATTGTGTGGTATGGATGGGCTAACATTTGAAATAACCACCCTTATGGTCGGCGTTAGTAATTTACGTATTTCCACTTCTGTGTTATTTACTGTTATATTAGGATGGTTGTTTACAAACTGGTCAGCGTCTTCTTTTGTAGATAAATAAATACAGATCTGGTTGTTTGCTATTCTTGATGCAAAGGTTATATTTTTAGGATCTATTATTTCCGTGATTGCATTTAGATAATCTTCTAACTTCGTGTTTGGCAATGAATTTAATATAATCGCATTTTCTTTTGACGGGAAACTGCTTGCAGATGTTTGTTTATTTGGTGCATTGCTTTTTACTGCATTCGAATATGTCCCTTCTTTTGTCTGATGGGTGAGTGGGTTTTTTGTTTGGCTGGTTCAATGATTTATGGTTGAGGGTGTTATTGTTGGTAAAGGATACATTTCAGGTAGTTTTGGGTTAGGTTTTAATGTAGCTGTAATAAAAGGAAGAGGAATGTTTAGAAAACAATACCTGTTTTGGTTTTATCACTTGTTAATTTATTATTTCCGAGGTCGTGTTTTATATCAAGTTGAACATACCATCACGGAATGATGACATTTAACTTTTATTGTATGTTATAATTCATTTTGAACTACATGCATATTAATAAATGTCATATGTCGGAAATGTCAACACTACTAACAATGTCACAAATGTTGGGAATTTCAGAGACATCAAAACTCAAAGGTAAAAGATACAATTTTTCATTTGTGACTATAATTCGATTTTACTTATATGTAAATATGTATCTGTAAATAAACCTTTATGGAAATAATAAAAGCATATTTACGAAAACAAATCGAGCTAATAGTTGTATAGCCCTTAACAAAACAATAACCATATTACTTCATAAGGGAAAGAAACATCCATTGACCGGTTTCAGCTTTCTTGGAGCCTCGCCAGAGTAGACACGTTTCTAAGCATATTATGAGGTAATCGAAGTTATTACAATGATACAAGTTCGAAGTAACCTTTGTACTATGGCAAGAGAAAACAATATCGCCATCATGTGGAAAACTCCAACCTACTAAGCGTGGAAGTACAAGAGTTGATTCGAAACTAAATCATAGTTCCATAGATGGCTACACAAGTATGTACTGCCGTTGAGATTTGCAGAATGTTAATAGCAAAATATATATGCACTAAATAACAAACCTTCTCGCGGCGTCGCCTGTTTTTTGCCCCAAAGACAATTCATATTAATAAAGACAAGATATTTGCAGTCTGCAATGTGAAAAATTTGTGTACAACAAAAGATTACTAAGATGTATCTGTAAATAAACCTTTATGGAAATAATAAAAGCATATTTACGAATACAAATCAAGCTAATAGTTGTATAGCCGTTAACAAAACAATAACCATATTACTTCATAAGGGAAAGATACCTCCACTGACCGGTTGCAGCGTTTTTGAAGCCTCGTCAGAGTAGACTAGTTTTTAAGCATCTTATGAAGTAATCGAAGCTTTACAATGAATGTTTTATTAATTTAATAAGTTTGACTGCTTCCCCGATATCTGTACTAAAATAATATTTCAAACATCTAAAACTATGACCGCCAACTGCACCACTTAAATTGAATTAGTTGTCTTCTTAGCATGATTATTTGTGACCCAAGGCCAACAGTAACTGAACCCTATTTATGCAAAACCGCCATTCTAGTGGGCAAGCGCTTTTAAGTGTATGCATAAACCGCATATTGCATTATTGGATGGTTGCTATACAAAGAACACAATGTAAAACAGTGCAACATAGTCAACCAAATTAACGTTGTTGAATCAGATTACAACAATAGTAAAGTTCATACATAAAATATGGCGAGTAACCCAAAGTACGCCTCATGCAATTTATGGTACGGTTATTTTACACAAAATTAGCAAATGGAAATCTGTGCTTATTTAAATTTTAATTGAACTTATGAAATAAAGCTTTATCAAAGGTCATTACATATGTACAATTTTGGCAGTTATAGCTCATTTAGTTGACTGGTTTACTTAAGCAAATGTTCTTTAAAAAATTCTGTTAAACGCACAAAACAAAATATTGCACAAAAATGTATGTTAAAAATAAATTAAACAACTATATTACAGTAGTACTGCTTAAAGCATATTGATTTCGCTGTTTTACAACCTCAGCTTCAATTTCTTCTACAGCCAAAAGTACTTTGGTAGGTTTAAACAGAAACCACATCGATAAAAGCCGCTTCATCTTCAACCATTTATTTTTATTCACTTTATTCTGAAATAATCAAACTACAAGCGATTCATAACAATTACTGGTATTGGCTACCTTAGCACTAGTACTTGCTTGTAAAGTGGATAGCAACTCAGCATTCTGTGAATCAACGATACCAAACACAGTACTAAATATATTCATTATTTGATGAGGAAATGTTATAATACAAGATGTTGGCCCGCCCATCAAAAAATTTCTAACAATTTTTAAATCCTGCTCGCTGTAAGCAAAAACATTAATATCCCAAACTACTTTAAAATCGTAAAACCTACAATAGCTGGCGCTGATGATGAAAGGAATTTTCATCATTGAAAAATACTTGCTTTTCTAAACGCGCAGAGTTATTATCAAACCGATTTATAACATCAAGTGCTGAAATATCTTCAAACCCATCTGCTAATAATGTTTTAATTACACTTGCAAATTTAAGCTTCTCATCTAAAGGAGAGTTTAGTTGTAATGCATAATCTTGTATGATATCGTTCATGTATTTCTAAAAAAATATATATAACACTTTAGCACCTCTCTCTTAGACTTACAATACGTAATTCACAATTTTGTAAATTATTAGTTATATACTGATAAATACTTTGAAAAAACTTCTTGGTAGATTGTATGTCATCCTTTTCAATATCAATCAGCTGCTGTAGTATTATAATTGATGCAAGAATGTTTGTTACAATATTGTTAATTTTTGTAAAACTATCCAATGTTTGTCTAAAAAAAAGGTGGGAATAAATTAACAATTAGCAACTTATACTCACTGTTTTGCATCGATAGTGTTTAATATACCTACAAGTTTTGGTTTTTCTACCATTGAATTGCTTAATTTTCTACAAACACTTTCTAATTCCACAAACTTACTATCTACACGTTCCAGTTTTAATTTATTGTCAGTGTCTAAACTAAAATAAAAATGCTTGATTAAAAGTTGGACAAACAGTACAATCAACAATATTTTAATTGAAAATATAAATTTAAGAATTGTTATTGCAAACAAATTGGAAGAGAGTTAATTAATGTGTTCGATTTAATATAGTGTGACAAATTTATTTTGTGCAACGTTCCTCTATGGATTCCTTAAAGGTAATGAGTAGAGAGTAAATTTGAAATAACGGTCACACATTCAAAAATTACTGTATTCATAAAATGGATAAATTAAATGTTCACATAGCAGTTTACATAACGTGCTATTAATTAACTAATTGCAGGGCGTCGATTAAACAGCAATATGCAACATAAACGGCAATTAAACAATGTAAAGTACTTACAGAGTCTCTTCAAAGCGCTAGAATCCATGCTGGGCAGATTACAACTCAACTTACAGCAATGAAATTCCTCGAACTCCAATCTTAAAACATGACGATGCGCATAGGTACTACGCCCAGTAGACACAATTACTACACGGTTAGAATTATGGTGTACTAAAAATTAGTATAATCTCGCCCGCACATTTATATTACTTTACTAATTTAATCATATTACAAATCAACAATTGGTACAAAATCACTTTCTAACTACACACGTGGAATGCCCGTATTAAAGGCCAATATACTAACGGCTGCGTAGCCAGTACACGACTAACCCCCCTTCTATGCGACAATCTTGGCAAAAACATACCCTTCTCTAAGGAAGGCAGCAAACAATATAATTTATGTGCAAATAACTACTAGCCGACGTTCTACTTAATCTAGCAGAAATACGATATTCTTACAGCAAAACATTTTAAAGAAATAATACATGTAAACAACAGAATGGGCATGCTACATCTGCCGAATTTTACAAAAATATTTATTTAATTAATTGCGTTATAAATAACATCAAGGTTCGAATATTTTAATTCAATTAATAAATAAAATCAAATCATTTTGACATGCACCATTGGAAAAATTATAGGATAATTCCCTGTCGGAATGTGCAGCAATCAACATGTAATATGAAATACCTTTGCAGGAAGCAGAGTACATTTAATCATGTAACTGCAAATTTTATGTCGAAAAACGTTTTAGAAAGGGGGTGGTACAAATTCCTACATTAAATTGGAACTGTGTGAGGTATTTTTCTTAATCTTCTTTGGCAATTAAACCACTCAGAGTTGTTAAAATTACCTTTATTTACCATGACCTAGGAACGTTGTCAAAATAATAAAAATTTCAAGTTTGACATTTATGACATAAATTGAAGGTGCTTTGATTTATTAATGTTTGATTTCAATACATTAGGTGAAAATTTTAAAGTTTAGAAAAATGCACTCCCTTCAATTTGTGTTGTGCCCTGGAAGTGACTTTGAGGTAGCCAATACGCTTTATGTGAAATCAGTTGATTAATTTTTATATAGTTAAATTTTATATAAATTCAATAACTTGAGGATTGGAAAACGTTTTTTAACATGTTTTTTATTTATATGGTTGAGAAGATTGTTATTAAAGAAGTGTGCGATTACATTGCCATAAAGCTTAAGCAGCAGTTTTTTTATATTTATCTGGAGGAGAAAAACTAGCTTATTACCACGATATTTAGTGGTATGTGAGGGGGGTTAAGTAGCCTTGCGACTACCAAGATCCCCCAGCATTATAACATTTGCTGAGCTAATATGCCTATTGCTATGTAATTAATTATTGTATGTATAAATAGAAATCATGTATGTAGGTTGTATTTCATGTTAATATCGCAAGGAAAACCCACAAAAAATTTGCAATGCTACCTAGATATTGGGGAATCTGATTTTTATTTATTTCTTTTAGTAATGGATTCCACTGTTTACTGAAAGTCACGGAGTTGTTTGCCACACAGTTATTTTTATGTAGAATTATATAAGCAGCTGCTTTGATTTCACATTTTTGGTGATTTTCCTCTTTGTCAATAATTTTTGCATCCTCCCATTTGATTTTATGACTGGAGTCCCATGCATGTTGGCAAATCATAGATTTTTCAAATTTACTATTTTTTTATATATGATTTATGTTCTTTTAATCGAACTTCAAATCGTCTGGAACTTTGCCCTATGTAAAACTTGTTACATTTGCACAGTATTTTGTAGATGCAGTTTTTTGAACTTTGTATTGTGTTTTTGGGTTTTGTTTTTATTAGTTGTGTTCTTAGTGTATTGTTAGTTCTAAATACTGTTTTGATTTTTAATTTGTTGTCTATTCTTTAAATCCTTTTATGTATGGTATTGAGAGCGTTTTTTGATGCGTATCTCATTGTTTCTGTTTTCTTCTTTTCTCTTTTTCGGAACTTTATTCATTTCTTTTTCTACTACTCTTTTAGGATACTTGTTTTTTATTAGTGTAAATTGGATTAGCTCTTTCTCTTTTTTTAAAATTTCTTCGTTTGTTGATATTAATTTTGCTCTATCATACATGGTTTTGATAATTCCTCGTTTGACACAGTGTGGATGGTTTGAATCGAAGTTTAAGTATCTGTTTGTGTGTGTTGATTTTCTGTATACTGATATATTAATCGTTGTATCGTTTTTGTTAACTAGAATATCTAAAAATGGAAGTTATCAATGTTGCTCTAATTCACAAGTGAATTTAATAGTTGGTTCTATTTTGTTAAATGAATCTACAAAGTTTTTTATTAGTTTTGTATTATGAGGCCAAAAAGCATAGACATCATCTACGTATAGGTATGCAACCCAAGTTGCACCTAACAAACTTCATAGGCGTCATAGAAACGCAAACGTGAACATCCCTTAATAATAGACTCGCCAATCAACACATCTCAAAATAGAATAGACTTCCCCGAGAAGTCCAATTTTTACAATACAAACATTAAGCAAAATGATCAAGGCGGCGAGCTTTCGTTTGTTGTTGGAAATATACTGACAGGCAGTAGTCAGGAGCAATCAATAGCTTCTGATCTTCTGAGTTTAACCTTTGTTCATGGTACAATGAAGCCTGGGGTTAAACCAGAAGGTTGTGCGTCATGCACTAACGTGGATACTCCACGCCCTGCCGTCAAGGTGCACCAAATTCTACAACTAGGGTCTGGACTTCCACCAAAAGAAGTTACTTCGTAAAACATTATGGTATCAGCATCTGCTGCTGAACGGGTTCACCGAGACCTGATGTCTGAGTCGTCCGTAACGTCCTCGTCTTTGCCGCCTACCATCACTGAAGCTGACCTAGCTGCATGGACATGTGAATACCACACCCTGCACCAGTTCCGACGCTTTTTACGAAGAATCTGCCATCAGTATGTGAATAAACAAAACGTTAGGCTTAATACTTAATTTCGATGTTAATTTTTTAAAACAACTCTTGTAAGTTGCAATTAATATTTGTATAATTTAGCCTAGTTGTTTGTAACATTTTTAGAAGCCTGTGATCAAGAATTAAAGAAATCGGAAAATTTAGGCATTATAAAAGAGTTTCCTTTATACCAGCTGACCTCAAACCCATAAAAACATTATATATTTCATTATCAGAAAAGTCTCTACTTCATAAATCTACAAGAAGAGTATGTGATCACGGTCCTCTATCTTATTTGATAGACTATATCATCTAGTAGGGTTGAAAGTCATAGATTATCTACTTACGCATAACATACCTAATCTAGATAACCATGTTTAAAACAATTCGATTGTCAAGTAGTAGTAATTTAATTATTTTAGTTTAAAATGCTCTCATTTTGTATATTAAAGCTTAGCAAAGATTACCTGCATAACTAAGTATTTTACTGTAATGTCTGCACAGCTATAGAAGCTTTTATTTCACTATTCTGTTGATTATACTTAGGCATAAGTTATTCTGAAGTACAGCTTATGGACGTGGTATGCGGAGTTTGTTATAGCTGTTTTTGCAACATAAGCATGACAGCAACTATTTGAAAACTATCTCCAAAAAATGCAAAGTATATACCACTCAAAAGAACAGATCTATTAGCCAGAGAAAAAGAGCGAATTTAATGGTAGACAGACGGAAACCCTATAAAAATTTATTAAAAGCAACCTGTGTTGAATATAATTTCAATATCTATTACAGTTTTTGAAATCCCAAAAGTAAATGATTTTAATCAATGACTGTATCAGTTATTAAAGGTTTTTATGAATATTAATACGAAAACATAAAAAAATTTTTAATTCGTGTTCTAAAAATTTATAATTTTCACAGATACATACCATTCGTCTCTAGACAAAGATCTCCAATCGGTGTCTTTTAAACATTGTATTTGAGCAAGTAGTACGTCTTTTTCTATTTGTTTACAAATATGTGTATGGCAACTTCGGAAAATTCTAAAAATCAAGTTATAATATACAATTAGACAGTCATTAGCAAAACAATATAATAGTAAATTTTCTAATTAAAAACATTGTATGGGAAATTTCCCTACCTACATATAACATTCAATAATATATCATAAATAAGTTCTATTCCTGCAAAGAATTGATATTTTAAAAATTACAAACACAAAAGTCTAGCGATATTACAATATTTATGACATCACATTTATCATTCAGCATTATAACTTACAAAGAAAAATGTTTTTGCAGGAATACGCTTTTGCTGGAGTAGATGTAGCAGTATAAACTTTTGCAAGATTTCTCACTACACTCTCGAAAGAAATGTAAATTACAATATTTTTGATTTAATTACGGTATTCTTCTTAATTTTTTTTTGGGAATTAAACCACTCATAGTTGTAAAATCATCTTTATTTACGTTTCGATCCATGACCTAAGATCGTTGTCGAAATAATAAAAATTTCAAGTTTGACATTTATGACATAAATTGAAGGTGACTATGATTTATTAATGTTTAATATATTTGGTTTGAATATATTAGATGAAATTTTTTTTAAAGTTTAGAAGAGTGAGTGCCTTCAATTTGTTTTGCGCCTTGGAACTGGCTTAGGTAGACAATACGTTTAACAAAAAATCAGCTGATTAATTTTTTATATAGTTAAATTTCATATAAATTCAATAACTTGAGAATTGGAAAAACATTTTTTAACATGTTTCTATTTTTACTAATGAGAGGAAGCTTATTAAAGAAATGTGCGATTACGTTACCGTACGGGGAGTTATAATGTGAATATTATTATGTAATTAGTTATTGTACACATAAATAGAAATCATGTATGTAGGCTGAATTTCATGTTAATACCTCAAAAAAAACCCATGAATAATTTGCGATGCTACCTAGATATTGGATGCATTTGATTTGTTAATTCTTTTAGTAATGGAATCTATTGTCTTCCGAAAATCACGGATTTGTTTGCTACGCAATTATTTCTATGTAGGATTCTTTGATTTTGATTTTGCATTTTTGGTGGTTTTCTTCTTTGTCAATAATTTTTGCGCTTCCCATTTTATTTTATGACTGGAGTCCCATGTATGTTGGCAAATCATGAATTTTTCAAAATTTCTATTTTTTATATATGATTTAGGTTTTTTTAATCCAACTTCTAATGGTCTAAAACCTTCCCCTTAATAAAACTTGTTATATTCGCATGGTATTAGATGCAGTTTTCTAAACTTTGTATTGCGTTTTTGAGTTTTATTTTTGTTAATTGTGTTCTTAGTGTATTGTTGGATCTAAATACTGTTTGTGTCCTATTCTTTGAATTTTTCAGAGAATCCTTTTATGTATGATATTGAGAGTATTTTTTGATGCGTATCGTTCTTTATGTTTTCTTCTTCTTTAGTTTTTGGGACTTTATTCATTTCTTTTTCTATTATTCTTTTAGGAAACTTGTTTTTTATTAGTGTACATCTGATTAGGTCTTTTTCTTTCTTTAAAATTTCTTCGTTTAATGATATTAATTTTGCTCTATCATACATGGTTTTGATAATTCCTCGTTTGACACCGTGTGGGTGGTTTGAATCGAAGTTTATGTATCTGTTTGTGTGTGTTGGTTTTCTGTACACCGATGTATTAATTGTTATATCATTGTTGTTAACTAGAAAATTACCAGTGCAAGGGATAGATAAAGGGGTTTCAGATCCACCTTTAATTTCTCTCATATAAAAATTATATTTATTACAATACTGCACAAAACTTCACTAATAAATGGGTCTACTTTAAAAAAAAGGTATTAGAAAATGTGTTTGCTTGACATGTTACAATAGAAAAATGTCAAACAACATAATCTAATAATAATAATAAACATAAACTAATCTCAAACCAGTACTATTGACTTACCTCTCACGTAGTATTTCTAGTTCATCAACCGATGTAATGGTTTCATCTATAGTTAAAAGCTTTTTCCTGGCTGATTTAACTGCTGTGTTTAATTTGAGACAAGTGTTGGGTTCACTCTTTAATACACTACTTATAGACGACTCTATTTCTGTGTGATACTGCAGATATTGGTTTAAAGGAAAGCTAGACAGAAATAAGGGCCTTGATGGCTACAATTAAATAATTTTAATCAAATATCAATTATTGTAGTCAAGTAATTACATAGTCATATTCATTGATGAGTATGGCATAACGACTAATTTGTTGTTGCAATTTTTTATTAATTTCATCCAGTTGACAACTTAATGCTATACATCTTTCCTCTGTAGCTTTTCTTTCAATGCTTAAAGAAAGTTCCTCTTCTTGTTTTTCAGCAAGTTCTTTCAGCAGTATTTTATCAATATGTCTAAAACAATATAAGCTTTTCAACAGTGTATCATTTTATTTTAATATGCAGCAGTACGGTTCTTACTACATTATTACACCATTATACAGTGCACGCAAAAATTATTCAGATAGCAGAAAGAACTGAATAGTATATTATATTTAAAATTTACTATATCGACGCTGGAAAGGCAAATCCACTCAAGCGACGTTTTAACAGTTTTATTACAGGACGGTTAATAAGGTTGTTTCCTTAAAAAAAAATTTAACATTTTATTGCGCTGATTATTTTCGATAAAAGTTTGAATACCGTTAATAGAAATGTATCACACTTCAGTCGTACGAATATGATAAATCCATCTAATAGGATTGTGAAGATAGATGGCGCTTAATTTAAATAGTCTTTTGCAGCGTGGGAAAGTAAATTAAACGGATTTGTATTTCAAAAATGTAATTGCATTAGTAATTGAAGCAACAAATAATGTTTCTTTTGAATGGAGTAAAATATATTAAGTTAACATACAGTTGTCTGATAATGTACGGTATCAGGTGTACCTTATTGAAAAATAGATTTAACTACCTGCCCTTTGGTGCTGAATATAACTCTGTAATTTAATAACTTTTACCCAAATACAAGTTTAAGAAGTGCTAGCTTACCACGATACTCAAAAAACAGCGGGAAAAAAGTATTTAATTGAGAAACAAACTTTTATTCCCAAGAGACTACATAAAGGTCAGTAAAAGTTAGTTAGGTATGTCTTATTTTTAAAGAAAATCAACTTTAATTAAATCATTGGAAATTGGTATGATAAAGGTATAATCACAAAAATGGAAATAGTAAATCTAAACAGTTTGTTCAGAAACACGCTAACCAAAATTTTAAAGTACATTAATCGTTCTTATAATACATTGTAAATATAATTGAAATGTAGTAAAATATATCTTAAGCGCCAAAGTAGATCATTTTAATTGTAAAACAAAACAGTTTAAGTCACCATTTTGTTGTATTTAGGAGAGGTAAAACAACTTATTCATCGTTGTTCAGCCACGAGCAAACTTGAAAAATACCTTAAGCATTCACAAACTCGTTGTGCAAATACTTTAAGAGACACTTGCTTCGCAAAACGAAGAATAAGTGTTGTTTAGACTAAGATCCCTTAAAAATGATAGTAAATAATCGGACCACTTAAGTGCTATAAAGTATCAAGTAATCAAACAAGGCAGAGTCCATTCTATAGCAAAAAAATCTGAACCGATGTGCGTAAATAACTTGTTTCACGTGCATATGTCGCTTAGGTTAATTTGCTTTTCTACCATTGATATAGCATATCTCTCAAATTAACCTAGGTTGAACAGAAAAATAATACATCCCCTTAAAGTCCAGGAACCACAAAATACTTTATGAATATTTTTTAGAAATAAATTCATAGCCACAACCTAGTGTTTAAATTCCCTGACGTCTACGCAAAATTTCTGTACCTTACCATGAACACCCATAGTTAAATTAATTCAGTGAATTTCAGATAATAATTATTTTTATTTGTTTTTTTATTGATTAATTTTTATTAAATATGGAGTCGTGTTCTGTTGGAATATGCATTGGAGAGTTGTGTCATGAAAACTCTTATGGTCCTGTTTCCAAAGACATAAAACATGTCCAGAATTTTGATGACGTAAAACAACTTTAGCTAAAGCTAAGGTTGCCATTTACCGTTTCAACAATTTGTGACTACCATGAGAAGAAATACATTATGAAGTACAATCATCTGTTCGGTCAATTGTGCTGTGACCCTTTTAAAAAGCATAAAAAGACTACCTAAAAGCTTAAGAGAAATTTCATTGGACCAAATAAGAATGCCAGGGCGAAATCCTGTTGAATTAATACCAGGAACATCAATATGCACTGACTGTTATACAATGATTTTTGTATTTAAAGAAACTAATAATATGGCTGTAGATCAATGCGATGAAATCGATCAAAACTTTGTACCACCAGAAGAAAAGATTTGTCAATTAGATTCAGCATGTGCAGCTCTTGGTGTATCTCCTGCATCAAAACTAAAAAAGCTAAGCAATGATAAAAGAAGTAAAGCTATTGAAATTAAAGTTCACAAAGTATCTGAAAAATTGCGAAAAAATCTTGAACATTGTTTTTATTTTATTTTTATTTTTATTCATTTACGGCAATGCCATTTTACAAAGATTAGTTAAAAAATGTGAAATTTCCTATAAGAATAACTAAATTTTGATCAAATAAACATTGATGAACAACAAAGAGATGACAACAGTGTTTTGACTGCCGAGGCGTACTTAGAACTAATTAAATCGTTAAAAGATAAATGTAAAGTGGCAACAAATGATGGAAAAGTGAAAATATTAAGTTTACTTCCGAAATCTTGGTCAAGACATAAAATAACATCAGAATTCAATGTCAGCGATCGATTGGTAAAACTTACAAACAAGCTTGTAAAGGAACAAAGAATACTTCCTGAGTTAAGCAAAAAATCAGGAACCAAAATTAAAGAAGATACAGTTCAGAAAGTCGTCGAATTTTATGAAGATGATGAAAACAGTAGATTGTGTTCGGGGGAAGAAGGATTGTGTTTCGGTAAAGGTGAATGGCAAAAAAAATGGCAAAAAAAATAACAAAACAAAAGTGATTAGTACTCTGTAATTTGAATAAACTCTATGTTGCTTTTACGGCCGCTAACCTGGATTGCAAAATTGGAAGATTGAAGTTTTGCTCTTTACGTCCAAAATGGCGTATTTTAGTAGGAGCATCAGGGATGCACAATGTGTGTGTGTATGTATTTATCATTAGAATGTAAAGCTAATGATTGATGGAGCAAAACTTAATGTTTCTCTCAAAGATCTGATGGAACTGATTGTTTGTGACATAAATAACCATGATTACATGATGAATATTTGCACTAAATGTCCAGGTACACAAATATTACTTGACAAGTTCAACGAATCAGAGGAAGAATATTGTTTGTCTGAAAACGTGGAATTCAACCAATGGGTAAATACTGACAGGTCAGAAATGATAACAATAATCAAAAATCGAGTGAATTCTTTGAATGTTTGGTGGACCAGCTACAAAATCTCAAAAGTCATTTTGTGTCAAAAGTTCAAAGTAAAGCTTTGAAAACCATTAAACAAAACCTTACAAATACTGAATGTGTGATATTAGCAGATTTCTCTGAAAACTTCACATTTATGGTTCAAGATGAAATTCAAGAATACCATTGGGTAAACGACCAAGCCACAGTACACCCTTTTGTTGTGTATTTAAAAGATGGTGATGCAGTTAAAAGCCACAGCATGTGCATTTTGAGCGACTGCAGAGAACAGTACAACAACTTTTCATGCTTTTCAATCCAAAGTCATTGAAAAGGTCAAACAATTCAAACCTGAAGTAAAAAAAATGCATTTATTTCTGATGGAAGTGCAAGTCAATACAAAAATAAAAATAATTTTTTCAACATCTGGTATTACGAAAAAGACTTTGGTCTGGAAGGAGAATGGCATTTTTTTGTGTCATGCCACGGGAAAAATGCGTGTGATGGTGTTGGTGAAACCACAAAACGGGAAGTGACACGAGCTAGTTTACAAAGAACAATACAAAATCGAATTCTTGATATTGATCAGATGTTCAACTTCTGCCAAAATCACATCAAGAATATTTCTTGTTTTCTCATCAAACAAACTGATATCAGTCTATACGAAGCAAAGTTAAGAGACAGATTCAACCAGTGCAGACGAATAGTTGGCACAAGACATTTTCACAAATTTCAAGCTATATCTGAAACTCACTTGAGATGTTACCTCACATCAGAATTGGTCAAGTTTGAAGATCATGTAACAACATCTATTGGTAATATTGCACTGGAAATTCATGATACGATTGCCTGTATTTATGAAGATCTTTCAAAAAGTCATCCAGTGATAAGGTTTGGGCGACTCTTCAAAATGTTTTAAGAAAATTAAGTGTTTTGGAGCTTACAACATCCACTGGTCGATCACACAATATCTCTCCGGGGCTTTGCGAAGAAATCAGTGAATTGCTCAATGGACGCAAACAAAAGGGAAAGTGCAAAGACATTCTCAAAAAACAAATGATTCAGTAAGTTGTCAGTTAGTCTAGAATTCAACCTAAAAAGTCTTTTATTAAAATAAAAGAACAGTAATAAGGACAATTCGTGAAAGTTTGAATTTCAATTTTTAACTCATTGAATTTAATTATTAATAATTGTGTTTTTCAATCATGGACTTTATATGATGTAAGTATATAGTTTCAATATTATAAAAGCTTGCTATTTTTGTATATATTTTAAATTGTAAATATATATATAGTTATATAATAAATGAACATGATGCCAAGCGTTATTTATTCCAGGTGTTTTATTAGCTATTTTTACCTACTTTTCAAAAATTCGTAGCTACCAAAGTACTCAAATATACAAATTGAAATTTTTATAGTAGTTTTATGTTGCATCTAAGTATAGCATATAAAAAAATTAGATTTTTATCAAGTCCTCCACCAGAGATATTAAAGTCTAAAGTTAACAAAAATTTCAAAAATTTGAAGTTTAAAAATTTATAAGAAATAAGGTTACAAATATCAGGGTTAAGAGTACTTTTAATACAAGCTACTTAGATAGGTTTATTATCATGCCAAAAATCAACTTTGATATACATCCCCTTGTGCTTAAAAATTACCATCAAAAATGGCCTCTTGATAAATGAAAACAATTGTTTTAAATAGCAGTTTTCAAGTATTGGACTTCAAAATAGTCTAATAGTGAAACAGATATAAAAGATATAGCAGACTGTAAGGAAAACAATGGTGTTTTAATTATTAGTTTATGACTTACCAGTCCTGAGAAAATGAGTTTTCGGTAGGAGCTTACAAACTCAAAAATCAGCATGCGCTGTGAAACAAAAATGGCTGCCATTTCCAAACGGTTGACAAAAGATTTTTAAAAATTGTTTTGAACTACTGATTCCATATGTAATTGATAGCAAAAATATCATTTTTTTTCTAAAATGGTCAAGCAACCACCTTTGGACCACTTGATATGGATTGACCCTGTAGCTACATTCTCAAATTGTTACGTGCCGAAAATCGACCATAAACATTTTCAATTCTAGTTTTAATTTGTAAGGATTTCGCGCCAGTAATTTAAAAAGACTTGTGCGCGTATTTCCGTCACTTCAGACAGTGCGTTTGCGCAAAGGATTATGCAGACGCGGAGTGTGGGAGAAGGGTGGTGATTTCCGACACATCAACACGGGTCAACGGGACGTCAACGAGTGCAGTTATCTTTGTGCCTTATCGTGTCTTCTTTTTTTTGATATGTAGGTTTCCTGCCTTATATCTGATTATCGTACCTTTTCCTATATTCCTGTCGCTCTCTACAAATAGGAAGAAGAAGACAAATTGGAATTTGGATTCAACCGGGGGCCCAACAGATTACCCACACCCGAACTGCTCAGCGAAGCCCAGCTGGCGCCATAATGGCGTAATGCTGTGAGAAGTTCTACAGTTTACGTGAATACCTTCTGGTTTTCCTTATAATTAATATAACCTTTGTTATTATGTGATAATAATTTGAACATTTATATGACGTAATACCTTATTTGCGCATCATTTTGCAATTATTTATCATTGCTACCAACTACTGCAGTGGCTCGCGTACCGTACCGCTGGGGTTATAATAAAATTCACTTCAAATAAAAAATATTTAGCTATTTAAACCGGAAAAAGATCTTTGTGAGACATGTGAAGGGTATAATATAGGACACGTTACTAAAAAGAATTTGGTGAACACATAAACAAAAAAGGCACGAAATGATAAAGGTAGCGATAAAAAATAAACAATTTGTATTTACAGTTGACCTTCAAGGTGTCCTATTAGCACATCCATCTAATGTGTCCGGTCATTACTACAAAACAAAATTATGTGTACATAACTTCTGTGTCTATAACTTGAAGACACATCAAGGATATTGCTTCTTATGGAGTGAAACAGAAAAAGGTTTGAACTTTGAAGAATTTGCCACTATCATGTCCATGTTCCTTCAAGAAATGGTGATCCCATTCATACCGCCAGCCTCCAATGAAAACGTTGAAATTGTTTTGTTTACCAATGACTGCACTTACCGAAATCAAAATGTGATGCTGAGTAATGCCTTGCTAAATGCAGCTTTGGTAAATAACATGATAATTATCCACGTCAAGTATACACAGTTGATAGCATGCATGCAGTGGTAGAAAAGAGACTAAAAAATCGAACCATTTATGTGCTTGTTGAGTAAGCTGTCATCTGCAAAAAGGCAAAGAAAACCGAGGCCTGTCGAGTTAAACATTTGACTTTTTCTGACATCAAATCCTTTTAATCAGTACAATTTTACAAATCAATTCGACTTGGAAAAATGAAAGGCGACTGAAATGTTCAATGGGTTTTCCTTATTACTTTGTATTATTAACAATAAATCTAACTAATTTATCCATTAATATACTAACTAGATCATAATGCTATAATTAAAGTGTGCTTCTCATGGTATCTGTATAAAATGTTATAAACTGAGTTTTAAACCAACGATCCAAATAAATATGTGCATTTCTCATTCAGTCAATTTGAACACTTCATACAGTATCAGACAACATAGTGGAAAAAAACTATAACAGGCAGCCCTATGTTGCATGCTACAATAAAATGCAGTTTGTAGTGTATAGTTCGGTTAGATGAAAATGTGTTCCAGCTTTCTGGAGATGTGCAGAGATGTGGGGGGGTTTGATGCGTACACACGACCACTAAAAGAAAGGAAAATTCGCGTGGCGTCATGGTACGTGAATGTATCGCAAAATATAGCCTGTGTACTATTAATTAATAAATTAGATGGTTTTTAAAAATATAATGTAAGTACTTTTTATTAATGTTTAACTCAATGTACCCACTGGAACCCTAGAGATATTTTTAGATTGGAAAGTGCAGGTAATGCTGATAATTACAGGGTAATTATTCTGTCAACGAAATTCACCGCACTTCATTAAATAACGCCCAAAGTGGGTCATGGGTGCAACGGCGAGTTATTAAAATTTTGTTGAATAATATTACAATAAAAATAAGGAAGAATAAATAGTAAGCTTTTGAAAAATATTAATTTTATGTTTAGTACAGTGAACCAAGCTAATAAGATAAGTAAGGAAAACAACTACGCAATGTTTGATACAAAAAACGCTTAGGTATAAGTTGGCAAACTGAAATTCCAATCAGGAGTAACAGCCGAAAAACTAGTATTAACTGGTTCTGGTTTTAACAATACACAAGCGTTTGTAACAGGTCAAGGACTTCTAGGAAGGCTCGTTCGAGTACTGTATTATCAGGCGTGAGGTATAACGTAATTATTTACTTTGCATGCTATGAACTATATCCACTTTAAAAAATGAAAGTGCAGTGAACAAAATAAATACAAGTGTTTTATTTTAGTTTAAGGTTGTAGTCTAGCATTATAATAAATGATAATTTCATGTAAACCTAGTTTGGAATGTCATGTATTTCATAAAATAAGGTTAAAAGGAAAGTGAGATAAAGGGCGGTAAAATTGTAATAAATTCGAAAATGTCTATTAAGGAGACTGACGATGAGAGTATAGAAGTAAAACGATTACAATATATTGTAGCTCAAATGGCTCAAAATATGATAAAAATGGAAAGTAGTATTGCTGAGTTGACAGAGTCTATTAAACAAAATTGACCAAGGTCGCCTGTTAGTGTTCAGGTGGTGCTATCAGATGTTTTAATAAGACAGGAAAATAAAAATTTTGTGAGTCTATGGCAAGATTTAGGAGGAGATGGGATGATCTTTAAACCAGGGGGAAATTTGCACCCTATAAAATTTTTATCAAAATTAAAAATGCCTTTTATTGAAGCCAGTGTACTTGGCCATGCTAAATTAAATCTAGCGATAAAAGGCTTAACGGTTAAGATCGATGTTGGAATAAGGATGATGAGAGAGAGTTGTTTTTTGAGTTAAGATATGAGAGATATCACACTGGTAAATTGGCAGACTATTTATTGAAATTAGTTACCAATGCAGATTTTTTATCAAAAAAATAGAAGAAGCGGTTTTAGTAAAATGGTTGATTACACATTATAGTCGTGAAATACAAAGGAAGGTAATATTATAGGGAATTGAAACTATAAATGAATTTGAAATTTTTCTAGGGAAAATAGATGAAACCACAGGTGAGAAGCAGGATTATCGGTTACAAAATTACGCAAAAAATCCTAATAGTGGGTCGAATGAAGGGGGAGTGAACGGTTCTAACTCAAACTCAGCTAGTAGAGATAATTGGCGTAAAAACACTAATCCGCGATGGGAAAATTGGAGGAATAATTCCAGAAAAGAAAACCCTGTTGTAAATCAGGACAGTAACCCCGGTGGCGGGAATGAAAACGCATCTAGTAGAGAAATTCGACTATTACAAACATGCTATGTAGAACAGACGGAGTTATTAAGTGAAACGAAGGGCGCTACAAATAATAAAAAGACTATGTTCCCTATAATAAAAGCAAAAATAAATAATATTGAAGTTGAAGTTTTGGTTGACACTGGCAGCCAGGTTTTTGCGGTGTCTGAACAATATTTCAGGCAATTAAAGGAGAAAATCCAACTGCACGTATTACCGGTTTCAAATGTTGTAGTTTCTGTAACAATTGGAGCTAAGGCAAATAAGATTACTGAGCAAGTGCTCTTACCGTTAAATTTGAATGATCTTGTATATGAAGTCCCATGTATTATTGTGCCGAAATTAAACTAAAAGGTTATTCTAGGGAGTGATTGGCTCTCTGAGATGAAAGTAACGATTGATTTTAATAGCAAGAGTTTGACTATGCTTGTAGGTCAAACTGTTGCGATATTTATGGAGAAACAGTTGCCATCTGGCACACTATCACTCCACCTTATTAATCAGTTGGATGATAACATTGTCCAGCATAAAAACTCCTATTCAGATTTAAAGGAAGCCGCCTTTGCAGCTCAAACATTTAATATGCAACAAAAGTAAGAACTATACGAGTTGGTAAAAGCTAATGAGCAGGTTTTTTCAGAAAGTCCTGGTCGTACTGAAATATATGAACACGAGATCCTCCTTAAGGATGATACCCCATTTTTTAAGAAACCTTATCCCATACCTTTTGCCTATCTGGCACAGGTAAAAGAACAAATAGATAATATGCTTAATGTGGATATTATTTCGCCCTGTCAAACTGAGTATGTGTCTCCGTTAGTCACGGTTCTCAAGAAGGATTACACCCCTCGGGTATGTCTCGATGCTAGATTTTTAAACTCTTCACATACTTCCCCCCAGCTCCTAAGGAACTATTAGTCAAGTTCGGAAATGATCAGATTATGTCCAATTTGGACACAACGTTGTCATATTGGCAAATACCCATTAAGAAAGACCACTGTAAATATATGGGATTTCTATACAACAATACTACATATTATTTTAACGTTTTGCCCTTTGGCTTGGTAAAATCGGTTGCCAGCTTTATTCGTTGTCTCGAGAAAGTTCTCTGGCAAGAATTTGCTGAGTTCACGATAATTTATGTCGATGACATACTTATATATTCCCCGACTCCCGAGGAGCATTTGTTGCACTTTAAAAATTTTTTAGCATTTTAAAGTGTGCAATTTAACTATCAAATTGAAAAAGTCTCAATTTGATCAGAATTTCTGGGTCATCTTATTTCGAGTAGTAGCATTAGGATGAATCCTAAACGAATAGCTACCATTCAGAACTTTCCAAGTCCGCGGAATATAAAGAAATTACGAGCATTTTTAGGCTTCGTAAATTATGAGCGTCGTTTCTGCAATAAGTTGGTGGAATTAACTGCTCCATTGTTGAAATTATTAAACAAAAATTGTCAATGGAAATGGAATCAGGAAAGTGCTCAGGCGTTCGAAGAAATCAAAAAACCTTTTTAGAGGTAGCAGTGGCCGCCCATCCAAATTTTGAACAAGTATTTTATCTGCAAGCAGATAGCTCGGCCAAGGCATTAGGAGCAGTCCTTTATCAGTTTGATGGTGACAACAAACAAATAATAGCATTTGCAAGTCAAGTTTTGAGGGGTGCCAAACTTCAGTACAAAATTAGAGAGAAAGACGTACTGGCCATTATTATTGCGTTGGAACAATGGCGTACCCTAATATTAGGCCATGAGCTTATTATTATCACCAATCACAAGGCGTTGTCGTTCCTAGCTACCATAAAGTTATTTACTGGACGATTGACCCACTGGGGAATGTATATCAAAGAGTACGATTTTAAGATACAACATTGTTCTGGAAGAGACAATGTTCTGGCAGACACGTTGTCACGTTTACCAGACAGGCAGAAAATTAAAGAGGTTGCAGACTGCAATGGTCTCACAGTAGAAATGGCTGTACTCCAAATGAATAAAACGTTTGTCTCACTGAAAGAAAATCTGCATATGATAGAAAAAGATCAACAGGAGGAACCATGGATTGAGAAAATATTGACTGTATCTGAAAATGAGGAGGGTAGTGAAAGAAATAAGCGGGATATGGAATTGTACCAGGTATATAAGGGAGTTGCTTTTAGGAAAGGGGATAAAGAAAATCCAAGTTGGCACTTGTGTGTGCCGCATGCAAAAGTTCAGGAGTTGGTAATTCAGCAACATGCTGAAGGTCGCCATTTCAGTTACAAGAAGGTTTATGCTACGATGAAAAAAGTATTCTACTGGCCTAAAATGTACAAGCAGGTTCGTTCGATTGTTCGCACCTGTGAATTATGTCAGAAGGTCAATACTTTTCTCCTGCAGTACATGGTACTGTCAATTGTGTGATTCCCGAGGGTCCGGGAGAATTGGTGTGTCTGGATCTTATGGTTCCTTTGCCAAGGTCAAGGGGGAGAGCTGCTTACATCTTAGTAGTAGTGGAAACGTTTACCCGTTTTACCAAATTGTATGCTCTAAAAAGAGCTACTACTCGGATAATTCTAAATAGACTAGTAAACGGCTATTTTATTACGGTCCAAATTCCAAAGCTAATTTTATCAGATAATGTGACCCAAATCAAATCTAAACTCTGGAATTCTGCATTAGAACAGTATGCGGTAAAATGTCGATTTACATCAGTTTATTTCCCAGAGGGAAATCAAACTGAGCGAGTTAATAAGGAAGTGGAGAGACTCGTTGGGCTTTCTTATTATCCACTGTAAAGGGTTATATTAATAATGCAATTCATAGCGTAACAGGTTATGCCCCGGCTACATTACAATTTAAATTAGATTATAAGGATAAGGTTCATGATTTTCTAGAGTTTCCTAAACCTTCTAGATTACTCCAACCTCGTGCAGACATTTTGCATTTGGTACATGAACGATTAGTGTCAAAGGCCTCTCAAAACAAGTTAAAAATAGAGCAAAAAAGACCCCTATAATTTTCAAAGTTGGTGAGCAAGTTTTGGTGCGAACCCATCCTCAATCATCTGCCATCGACTCTAGTATTGCTAAATTCCTTTTGATTTATGAAGGGCCTTATGCCATAAAACAGTTGCTGGTCCTAATGCTTATGATCTGGTGGATTGAAAAGGTTTTATAATTCTATAGAGTGTTGCCAATAAATAGTTTTTAGCGATTGTTATATGTAGGGTTAGGGAAGCTAGTTTTTACTATTTCATTGAATAATCTTCTTTAGAAGCTGCATGGGTTTCAGCTTGATCACATACAAGTTTTGTTACTTTTAATTATGATGTGTTAGAATAGCTCTTTTGTAAGCATTATGGGGGGGGGGGGGCGTAGGTGCGGTCAGATAAAGGTGCGTACCAGCTCTTATGGAGGTGTGCAGAGATGTGGGGAGTGGTGGTTTGATGCATACGCACGGGCACTAAAAGAAAGGGGAATTCGTGTGGCATCATGGTACATGAATGTATTGCAAAATATAGTCTATGTAATATTAATTAATAAATTAGATGGTTTTTAAAAATATAATGTACTTTTTATTAATATTTAACTCATTGTACCCACTGGAACCCTACAGGTATTTTTAGATTGGAAAGTGCAGGTGACGCTGATAATTACAAGGTATATTTTTCTGTCAACGAAATTCACCGCACTTCAAGTGTTTCCTTATAATTTTAGGTTACCGATTTGAGAATGTCAAACTCTTTCAGGTGACATTTACTATAAACTTAAGATTTACGAAAAACTTTAAATTATAGGAACAGCAAAAGCAAAAATATCAAATCATGTATTATTTCAGAATTGCAAAACTTGTATAAAGGTAAAAAATTACGCATAAAAAATACACGCATCTTCAATAACTAAAAAAACTCAATACCGAGGATTTTCAAGTGTTTTATACATCGTTACTTTTTGAATAAAATTGAATTTTTCTTCGAAATTAAACTGATTAATGTTAAATTTAATGAATAACATTATTGTATTTTATAAGATTCACTATGAAATAAAAATGGCCAACTCTAGGTTAGTATTTATATTGTTATTGGAAAATCAGCTAACTTACATAAAATAGTATAAAATAAAAACCACCTAAAATTCCACCATCGGTTTTATATTCAATAATTCGCCGACCATATTGACCACAAAATAAAACTTATACAATCATTTTATCTAATTTAATAAATCGCCAGTAATGGTTTTCCTCCTCCTGAAAAAATTGCTAATTTGGAATTAACTAGATTACGAATTGAGATATCGACGAGGAGTTATTCACGGGGGAGATTTTTAGTACAACAGGTAGGAGATACTAGGAGATACAAGGGGAATCCGGGAGATACATGAAATATCCCGGAAGATACAGGTGAAATACAAGGATAGCTAGGAGATCCGGGAGATCCAAGGAAATACGGGAGGAGATCCTTGTAACTATTTGTAATCAAACGTTAAAACAGCGTTAAACCAATGTAATGCGATATACTGCTTTAATATTCTCTCAGTCGAGCTGTGTACAACCCAATTTTATGCTTGTGCTTAGGTTGATATAACATTCTGTTCATGAAATCAAAATATTTAAAATTATTGTAAATCAGTTGTAGTAATCATATAGGAAATAATACAAAAAAAAGGTGAGTACATTTTTCTTTCATTACATACTGACACAAATTAGTCTTAAATCAAATGGATTCAGTAAAGTACTAAAGAGGTTAGGATAAAACTGCGTAGCTTTTTAAGCAAAATATTAGTCCCATTGAAATAACATTATTATAAAAAACAACCTGATGCAGTTAAGAAGTGTGGTAGTGTCGACTTTTTAAATTTGGTTCGTCTTTAAAGATATTTAATTACTTGGGAGAATTTAATAGTTTTGTTAGATAAAGATATAATGCAAGTGGTGGAAAATTATTGTGTAATTATTTTTCTCTCAGGAAGTTATACGATGTTATATATGAATAGAAATCCTCGCTTTGTACTAAGGTCGTCACTGAACTCACTTCATTTTGATGCTTTAGTTTGGCATTTATACACGGTGGTCCATCATATGCAAGTTTGCTTTTGAAATATATTTTGAACGAACATGGTGTTTCTAAAAATCGTGACATATAAAAATCATGTTTTTTAACAGGACACCCTGTATTTTATTTCTTTTATATTCTCCTCAAAAGACCGATTTTAACAAACTACAATTTGGGGTTTAAGTAAATAATTTTAAAGATCCATATATGAAGTTGAAGATCGCTTATTATTCCAGTTCAAGTAATTTTTGTGTAAAAGCTATTGCATATTTGACAAAACGGCTTGCATGTTACTATAATATCCTACCAGTTACAGGTCTTTTTAATAAGGACAAAAAAATATATAGTTCAAAAATTCGCGGAAGTTGCTGATTTTTTTATCACGCATGATTTTTTTTTCTCATTTGGTGCTTAAACTAATGCTTGTTAACACATAGATCAGTATACAAAAAATTCCACGTCGTGAAGCACAGTGAAGCTAGCGGCTAGGAGCAACAGTCTATTGCCCGCCTCTACAATTAGGCATGCCCTTTTCATCCACCCAAGATGATATCCATGCCTATTTTAGTCCTATACCTATCCCGCCCTCAAACTTTCTTATATTACAGCCACTGAATGTAAGCACGATCTTACACATTCACCATCTCTCCCTTCTCAGTTTATACAAAAGCTATGACTTTGTAACGAAATCTACATCTGGAAACACATCCCTTACTTAATCTAATGAGGCCGAAAAATTCGGGTTCTTGTTATATTGTCTAATTATTGCGCGTGTTCGGTTTCTTTGTCGCACGTTCGCGTGGTTAATTTTAAGTTATTTAAATTTGTAGTCGTAAATCTAATAGTAAAACTGTCGTCCCTTGTTCCCTTATATCCTGCCATAAAAATTCCTTCTGCATCTGTGAATAAGTTGGACTATGAGTAGTGAACAAACACTTTCTTATGGATATTGAAGCAGAATGGTCGTCGGTTTCTTCGTTCAGTACCGTAAGTTAGTCAAGTGCCGCAGACTTTCGTTGTTAAACCCTAAAAACCTCAGTGCAAGTGTAACGTAACATAGACTCAATTCGCATACAGTCCACTTGGTTGAAAGAATAGGAACTGCAGCTTAGAACAACAAAACACCGCGGAGGTAAGTCGATGTATAAATTTATAAGACCCCCCCGCGCGTGAACAAAATTGGCCTTCATCACCGGATCTTTAATTAAATAATTAGTTCCTATCCTTTAAGCTCCTTATACTTAAATTTATAAAATTGTCGTAGTTTTTATTATGGTTAAACGTGTTACACAGAAAAGAACATCTTGCTTACACATTTACTGTAGATTTTACAATACATTCCTTATCCTTTGTGGCAAAGATTAGGGTCGTCGTCGTATCCTTTTATGTAAACTATTTACGAGGGTTATTGTATCCTAGATCGTTACCTTATTTGTCACTTCAAGTTGGAGCAACCATTCGGGTTCATGCAACTTGTATAACAAAGGGGTTATTGGTATTTATTTGAAACCTTAAAAGCTTTGTCGGGCAAGCACTGTAGTTAGGTGCATTTTTCTATTAATAATTTAATTTCGTAGATGAATTAGTAATTTAGCGTATTCGAGTTACGCATTGTTTTTATATTAATTTTATTGTCGTTCATTAATCATTAATCAAATATGGTTATATCAATTGATAAAGCTATTCTTGAAGCTAAATTTGTAGTTAAAAGGTTGGATCACATTTACAGTAAGATCAACCAACCGGAAGACGTATCGATTGCTTTAATTAGAGCGTCGATTAAAAGTGTCGAACAGATTGAAACGCTTTTCAAATTCTTTTGCAAGGATATTTTCTTTGATGAAGAAAGTGAACAATTGGATGAATTTTCTGCTCTTAGGGTGAAAATCGATGATTATCTATTAGATATTCGTATTATCGCTGAACAATGCGAATTAGATCGGGTAGAAAATAAGCCAAAGGTGGAAAATATGAATAATTCCTTTTCGTCAAACTGTGCAATTCGCTTGAAACATCTTTCAGTCCCCCGCTTCTCCGGACGCATATCAGATTTTGAGAGTTACAATGCAATCTATAAGCGGCTGATTCATGATAATGTCAGTTTGTCACCCGTTGAAAAATTTTGCCATCTCGTTGATACATTAGATGAGTCGTCGCGTGCGTTGATAAAACACTTGCCATTAAATGATTATGCATACGTGGAAGCCTATAAAATCATTACTAATCGTTTTCAGTCCAAGAGGTTATTACTTTCAACATATTTTAATGCTCTCGAAAAATGCCCTAAGGTCAGTTCCTCAGACTCGCATGCGGAACTCCGGCAATTAATTAGTTGTTTTGATGAAAATATATTCGCGTTAAGGCAGATGGAAATAGATTTATTAGATTTCATGTTGTTTAATCTGTTATCGAAAAAATTAGATATAAACATTTTAAAGCGTTTCGAATTAGGAAATAATGACGAAATTCCGTCGTTTAAAGATTTAAGGTCGTACATTGAAAAACAATGTAAAGTGTTGGAAATAAATGACATTGCTTCAGGAACATGCTTAAAATCTCGAGACTCCGCTAAAGAAAGAGAAAAGGAAGGTTCGTTAGCACTTCGGCTAAAACTTCTTTAGTTGGTACCACCAATGATGTTGAAAATTGTAGTTTCTGTCAAGCTGTGCATCCTTTTATAGACGTAAGCAGTTTCTCGATAAACCCTCAAGAAAGATTTGAGGTGGTAAAGCTTAAAATCTTTGTATCAAATGCTTGAATACTTCACATTCGATGAAAAATTGTACGTTAGATTGGTCGTAGAAAATGTCATCAGTCGCACAATTCGTTGCTTCACTTCGATAAACAAGAAAATCGGTGTCGCCACGCCGACAAACCCATCGTCAAAGGTCAGCGTCTCCTCGGAGAGCGGCGCCTAGACTTACTTCTACTAGTAGACCTAGTGAAGACAATCTGTCGTCGTCGGTTGTGCATGAACAACCTGCCACTAGCTCGTTGATTTCGACATCATTAGAACACACAACCACGCTGTTAGCTACGGCAATGGTGTCGGTGCTTGATTATACAGGAACATTGCAATCTGTTCGTGTAATATTAGATAACGGATCCATGGAAAGTTCTATGACTGAAAGGTGCCGTCAGAAATTAGGTTTAAAGAAACGGAGAGCCAATGTCACTGTTCAAGGACTTGGCTTGAATTCGTCGTTGGTGTCTGGTGCACTATCGTGTGTAGTCAGCCCTCGAGCACGGTCTCCAGCATATGGAATTGATTGTTATATTTTACCTAACATTTGTAATCAATTACCTTCGTCGTCGATAGGGGTCAAGGAATGGTCGCATACTCGAGGTTTGGCCTTAGCTGATCCTAATTTTAATGTTCCTGGTAAAATTGACATGCTACTCGGAGCGGAAATCTTTGCTCAGGTTTTGTTGAACGAGTCTCGTTGGGGTGTCGCTAACGAGCCAGTTGCTATTAAAACAACCTTTGGTTGGGTTTTAACGGGAAAGGTCGTTTCCCCGAATAGTTCTATTACGTCGTTGTGTGCTTTCGTTGAACCCTTAGACAGTGATATTCGTCGATTTTGGGAATTAGAAAATATTCCCTTCAAAAAACACATTTCTCCTGAAGAAGAAAGGTGTGAAAATCAATTTGTGGAAAGTTATAGTCGTAACAAGGACGGTCGTTTTGTAGTGTCCTTGCCCTTTAAAATTTTGGAACCCTCATTTGTGGGTACGAGATCAATTTGTATTAAAAGATTTTTGTCGTTAGAACGTCGTTTGTTAAAAATCCTGAATTGTATTCAGATTATAAAAATTTATGGAGGATTATTTGACAAGCGGGCACATGGTTCAAGTGAAATCGCCTGAAAACTCGTCGGGTTATGAAAATGTATTACATTCCCCATCATGCTGTACATAAGCGGATAGCACTACCACCAAATTGCGGTGGTTTTCGATGCTTCGTGTCAGGATCAATCTGGAAAGTCGTTAAATGATAGCTTGGCTATTGGCCCTGCTTTGCAAAAGGACATTGCAGTTTTGTTATTGCACTTTCGTGTACATCCTATCGTAATTACAGCTGACATTAAACAAATGTATCGGCAGATTTTGGTTAAAGATACTCATCGTGATTATCAACGTATCGTCTGGAGATTTTCTCCGTCAGATCCTATTATGGACTTTAAGTTAAATACTGTGACTTATGGAGTTTCGTCGTCGCCTTTTTTGGCCTTGCGTACTGTTCAAGAATTGGCAAGGTTAGAATCAATTAATTTTCCTTTCGCGTCATCGGTATTGGCGAGCGATACCTATGTTGATGACTTAGTCACTGGATGTAATTCGATTGAAGCTGCTAAGCAATTAATTGGTGAATTGAATAGTATTTGCACTAGTGGTGGTTTTCAATTAAGAAAATGGAGTAGTAATTGCCCGGAAGTGATGTCCAACTTGAGGAGTCCCTGTCCAGTTCGGACGCATCTTCATGAAGAAAGCAGTTAAAGAGATTTTATAAAAAATCAAAGCAACAGTTGAACATCTTGACGAGAAACAAAAATCTGATATTTTCAAAAACTAGAAGGAATTAAAATTTTAGTTAAAATCGGACGAAGTGATCAAATATATGCTGTAGTTTCATATTTGTTATGTTCTTCAGAAATTAAGATATTTTTTGAAAAAAATCAAACAACAGTATTCCACAGTGGCTAGGAGGAAACTTCTACAATCATTTTAATAAACATTTGACTTCGATAAACGTAGACACAGGATCGCCAAGAAAGAAAAATATAAAACACTCCTAAATTTTTTTGATAAACATCCAGAAATGTTTGATGTTTCTTGTAGAATGTCCATCGAGGCACCGCCTATGAGTTTAACCTTTGACAAAGAAAACTCTTCGGATGTACAGTTTCAATCAAATAAATCTAAAAACATTGTTATTCATGAAAATAGATTATTAATTACAAATAAATCTAGTAAACAAAACATCATTGTGCCGGAAAATCCAACAAAAAAAACACTTACAAAAGGTGCAAATAGAACTCCAAACTACAGCAACAAAACGAAATGATAAATTAAAGAGACAGTTATTGAGAGTACCTATAAATCAACCATACATAACACAATTTTTTCTATACATTGACGCGATTCAAAAAATAATAAAAAAACACCGATCTAAAAAACTAGTCCTGCAAAACTGCATAAACATGAAAATATTAAACAATCAGCAATTCGATAAAATGAAGAAAATCTTAGAGGTTTACTGGAACTGATTGCAAAAACTGCTGCAACAAATAAAAACAAATTTAGTAAAGGCTCGAGTAAAGGTATTATATATGATACATCATTAAAAAAATTTTGCTGCTACTTATTTATAATTTGGGACGATTACTATATGTATTGTAATTTAAATGTTGCGATGCCTTCTATATCAACCATTTAAAGAGAATTTTATAAAGGTGCTGCTATAGAAGAGGGAACGCCAAGAATAAAAGAGTTAAGTGAAAATTTGAAAAACCGCAAACTGACGAGAGTGGTTTGGTGCAGTGAAGATGGGACCCGCATTAACCAAAAATTCAATAATGTGCAGTATCTAACAGAAATATTGGTTTTGTTTTGCCTTTAAAATCTGATGGATTTCCAAATAATAAAACATTCCACCTAATTAAAAAATTAAAGCTACCGTATTGCTTGCTAGTTATAAACATGTTATTTTAGGTGACATCTGTAAAAGAAATACAGCAGCAATTTCAAGAAGAGGAAGTTGCCAACTTCGCGTACATTTTAGGCCTAGTGTGTACAACAAAAAAAACCTTCATTTTGTTATTCGGTTTATGGTACAAACAATAAATTCACCTCTGAAGATGTTTTGAAAAGATGGAGGAATACATTAGCAATGGCAGAAAATCAAGGAGTTAAAATTCTTGGCATGTCGTCCGATGGTGACAATCGAGTTTTGAAAACCATGAAATATATTAGTAAGTTATCCTCAATAGAAGTAGATATTAAATGGTTGTGGTTTCATACTGATTTAAATCCTGAAGTAATATGTGTTCAGAATACAGTGCACATAGGCACAAAATTAAACGAGATTGATAAAGCCCTTAATTTTATTGTCCTTTGGTGATTATGTCAGTTCCATTGATCATCTTAAATATATTATGCAAAACTTCAGAAAAGATCAACATTTCTTAGTTGAAACAGATTTAAACGCAAATGATAAAATGAATTTTGCATGGGTTATAAAAATATGCAACCCAATAATAATAAACTACCGAAGAAGAAAGTGCCGGGCAGCGAAGATACAGTTATATATCTTACCATGATGAAAAATGTGCTTGATCCATTTTGAGAAAGAGATAACTCGAAGACCGGCTTTATAAATTATGGTTTAGCTTGTTTTTGCTGCGCATTTGGAGGAAGTGGTTGGTAGATTCAGATATATACAGTGAAAGATAATTTCCTGAGTTTGAACTGTTATTCTTGCATTGAACTAAACACGCATTGAATGATAATACGGATAAAATACTTTAATGCTAATGAAAATCTAACACCGGACATGTTTATTCCCTGGTTAATGAGTAACCAACCATACGAAGAAATATTTTAAGCTACCAGATCAATGACAAGCCCCTTTTTCACAGTTTAAAATAAATTCTAAATAGGTTACAACGCATCCAATTTATAGAAGACTCGAAAATCGAATTGGAAGATTTTTTAATTTTCCAAGAAATACATTGTTAAATTCAGAATATACAAATGCTTCACTTTATCCAATGAATGACGAAGATATACAAGGTATCAATTTAAAGTTCCAAAATGACGCTATAGCTATTGCTCAAAGCATGGGAATTAAAAATTGCTATAATGAAACTTTAACTACGGATATTCTGTCAATTGACATAGACAGTGATGTAGTAGACGATGCAGACTGATGAACTGAATGACAACTATGATATTGTAAAAGAATACACATTGGGTACATCATCTTTATTCACTTGCAACGACATAGAAGATATTCCAATACGAAAAAATTTCCGATAGTGAATTGGAAGCGTTGTTAACATTTAGCGGGCCTCTTAATCTTAAAGACTTTTCAGGACAGGTAAATTCAACTTAAATTTAGAAACGGTCCATTTTTAAACGTTCTATTAGAAGACGGGACAACTAAAACCGTAAAGAAATCATCTCTGTTAGATATTTAAAAAAATTCTGTAAAGCTAAGTTCAGCCAGAGTAGCAAGATTGCAGTCCACTCAAGTTAAAAACACAAAATTGCAAGTTCCCAAAGGTTCTATTTTTAAGCTCGTAAAAGTCAGAAAAAACTTAAAAAACAAAAGTCATAATGAAACATCCGAAACAACTTCAGATTCACATGAATGTATCGCTTTGGATGATTCTACATTGTTATAAAAAATTTTTTTCTTAAATTTATTTTTATTAAATTTATTTATCTTCGTGACTATCAGCTAATAACGTACACCTTTAAATTTCCTAAACCCTAACCTGATATCACAAGGTCGAGAATTTCTTATTATTAATACAAGCCCAAAGTAAAGTTGGATGGAAAATGGCTTGAGAAAAAGAAAAACTCTTAATACATAAACGACTAGCCGAGTGTTAGCTCTGGGTAGATCATGAGCTTGGGTCATGGGTTGTCAAAAGACCAAAAAATATATTTAATGAGCGCCACCGTATTTTTCAATACAATAACCACCAAAATCTAACTGTGCTTGTATTAGGGGAATGCGGAAACCTTATATCAACACCACTAACATAGCCATAAAACCTGAATTTCACTCTTTTAAACACACTTACCAAAACCTCAAACACCAGATGTCATACAGATGTCTCGGCTTGACCTGTGAACAAACAAAGGTACAACATGGACACCATTTGTGTCCTCAAAAATATCTGCCAAAAATAAAAAACTGGAATTTAGGTTTCTAAAATATACACCCAGGGAATTTGTTTTCATTACACACAACTTCTGATCAGGGATGACTAGTAATTTTTACTTGAATTTTAAATAATAAAAAGTCATGCAAAAACAAAATAGATTCTATTTGAATAAATTTCTGGATTCGTGTTACTATAATATTTTCAATTCGTATTTCTATAATATTTTCAATTAATAATTTTTATGGAACAGAAATATACTAATAAAGAATTGTATTCAATAATATAAAGATCTCTGTATGGATCTTTCTAAAAAAATTTAAATGTAAGGATTTGAGTTTTCTTAATTATTCATACTACATATTTTCTTCAAGCCATAGAAGTACTTCTTCGACCTTCACAATGAAATTTAATTACCTAAGTGCTGATAAACTAGCATGGATTTACCTAAAGTTACTTTTACTTAACAGTTATTACACGAATTCCACATGTAGACTAAAAATCAAAGTTCATGACCTCAAAATATTTAAACATATTTTAAATTAAAGTAAGATGACATGTGAGGTCTAAATAAGACAACTGAATCTATGTTTTTTTATATCTGACATAAAATGTCATTCACAACTTTTTAAATGTAAACTTTGTGTGCATGTGCAAACATTCTGACAAACAATAGATTGGTTATTTAATTCTTTCTTTCCTTAAAAGCTTTTTACGCTACAAAATTTCAATGTACTATTTTCTTATTGCAACTTAATTAATATTCAAAGTGATTAAATTTTAAGGAACACTCACGTGTAGTAATACTGCTCTGAACGAAAGAAATAGGACTTTGACCTCAGCTGTCGAAAATTTCCATAACCATCGATTATCTGCGACGCACAAACAGAAACCATGTGAATACAAAATTATTACTGGAATTACCAAAGCTCTTCTGAATACAACCATTATTTAACGAAACTAACTTCTGCTTGATTTTACATGATATAAAATTTAGTACTCCAACAAAGTTTCTAGATCCAAGATTTGCTTATTCGATATTATTTATTTATGATGTTAAATTATATGAAACTGCATAATATGAAATTACCATATACCATATTGTATAAAATTTTATCCTATCTGATATTGCACTATAGGGAAAATGTTAAAAAATTTATTTAAATAATTTTATACCAACTGTATTAATGATGAAAGGGGAGCTTCCATCTCCTTAGGCCTGCAGGGATCAACTGAACCGCTCTAGGTGGAACTTATACAAAAACATCCTCACACTACAGCTGTTAGGTTCAACCTCCAGACACGAAGAATCAATCAATTAACCATCTTTTTCGGATTGTGTTACATGCCACGTGTTTAGACACGACCATCTTGACTTCACTATCCCGCAGAGCAGCTTACCCGTTCGAACGCTGATAAAGAAGTGAACAAATTGACAACTCGACAAAGCTTAGAAACGAATCTTAGACCACAAAGGCAAAGAAGTCTATATGCTATTATTAATTCTATGTATTAATTTTTTACTGAACGGAAATTTATAAATTATATATTTTATATTATTGCTGATTTATTTTATATTAAAGAACGAAGCGTAACAAGAAAAAAAATACGTTACAACATCACTTGAAAACTTAAAACGAATCTGATGAAATAATGGAGACTGACATACAACCTTTAAAGATATTTAAAGAATAGTACTACACTGTAATTTATGAAAACCATTGGTACCATAGGACGTATTATGGGACATCCGAAAAATGGTTTTGTTGAAATTAAATTTTTGAAGGAGGAATTATATACGTTTATTTGGCCAAAATCTGAAGACTTACAAAATGTATAAATTATTCAAGTGTTTTATGGACCTATAAAAATGGCTGGATCTCAAGCGATGTCTTTGTCGAGATCGGACAGGCTTAAAATAACTTTTGCATTTAAAGAGCACAGAAAAACCCTTAGTTGAGTATTCTATAAATTTACACGCTACTATATTTATTATATAAAAAATAACAAAATGGAAAACTGTTTTTTTCTTGTGATTCAGTGGTTTTAATTAGTAATAATAATAATAATAAGTTTAGAGTTACGTTTGTACTTGCGTTTGTATTCATGTTGGCTCGCGTTATACATTTGTGATGTTGGTTTCTTTTATTTAGTATATCTTAAGAATGTATTTTTGAAATACACTCCAGCAACAATTTCAAAATCTTTATTTAGTTAAATTTGCAGTGCGGTTCTATCAAGGGTTCTATACTGTACCCCCTCGCTTTCCCAACCTTTGAACAAAAAAAAAGATAGTCCCGCCGAACTAAACAGGGATGAAAGGGGATTGATTTATTATGTTGCTCTTTGACAGAAAGAAACTGGATATATCCTAGGTGTCGCTGCAGGTGCTTTGAGCTTAATATTATAAAACTGAAAAGTGAGTTATGTAACACCTTATTTGAAAGTATTTTAATTCTATACTATTCTTCTTGTGGAGTTCTGCCGCTTATTCGATTTATGTCACATTAAAGTTTAAAATTTTCAAATGAGGTGCCACATAATATTATGCTCAAAACCAGTAGCGATGCCTATAATTTCTGTGTCGTGTCAAAGAGTAACATAGATGATCATATTTAACCTTGTGTTTGTCCAGTAAATAACTCAAAACGGCTAATAATAAATGGACTGCAGTAATTACATACCTAAGGTATTTTTTTCATGGAATCGATTATGATAACAAAATATGGTAGGTTTCATTTAAAAAAGCCACATTTTGACATTTTATTAGTCAAATTGCAAAATGAATTTTCTTGCACTCTGTACATTGCAATCAGATTTTCTTAGCACGGCAGAATAATATCAAGTATTGTTTATGTGAATGGAAAAAATCCATTTTGTAAGTTCGTTCGGTTTCTAGATATTCCAATTTATGTGACTGCGTGCAAATGTAAAAATTTTAAAAACTTAAAAAACCTCAGAAACGGCATTAGATAGAAATACGGTTGTCTTATAAAAGTCCACATAAAATTTGACAAGAAATTCAAAAATGCATAAATATACAGGGAATTACATTTGAAATAATGATGGTGATGCCGACTTCCGGCATAACCGGAAGTGCTAGCGTTATTGAAACTATTTTCAACGTGTAGAGCAGCTTCGATAACCCCCTAATGCCAATTTTCAGATTCCTTCTAGCATTGGTCTTCCATATACAGGTAACCTCCCACTTAAAAAAAACACCCTGTACAATTTTTCTGAAAAATAAAGTGCAGATTCAAGGACATACGTGGCGATTCAAGGAAATTCAGGCGATCTAAAGATGTTAAAACGATATTCGGAAATACACTTGGAAAAATGGGTAGATCCGAGGAGATCTTGGGGAGATCGAAGAAAATTCAGGCGATACAGAGGAGATCCGGAGGTATTGGGGAAATCCGAGAAAATCAAAGGAAATCTGTGGAGATATAGGAGATAATTACACAAAGGAGATCTTTGGTACAAAATAAATGCAAGTGACCAACCCCTCGGATATCGATATGTAACCTCCCACGTGTCTATTTAATATCCAGAATATGGAAACGTCATTTGTTTTTACAAAACAATAATAATCACAATTCCAATCGTGATCGCACTTCTGAACTGTAGTATATTTTTCCCATTACGAGGGGTTGTCTAGCATAACCAAATAATAAAACGTGATGAGTAATAGCTTAAATTATTAGAATATCAGATATCCAGACACTTATTCATATTGTAAGGCAAAAGTGATTATTAATATTAAATAACAATAAATTGATCGCACGTCCTATGTTTAGGTCGACCGATACATACTTCTCCTGTTATCGTAATTAAGCACCAGATGGCTATTAATTCTATTAAAATTGAAATATATAAATATTACTAAAAGTGCTAACATAGGCCTATGTATCTGAACACATTTGTTAGAATAATGTGATGCGATACCAGCATTCTAATATAAGCTACTGCTGTTTATATAAATTTAGTTGTAATTAATTTGTATGGTGATGGCAGCGTAGTGATAGACACCGTCTTTATTATATCAATGATGATGCTGTCAAGAGTGTGCGTAGTACTATGAAAATATAATTACTGTCATTGTTTCTGATATATTAAATATTAATAAATATTGTTTTGGGTAACTTTATTAATTCGATCCACTTATTTTAACATGGTAACAGAGCAGGTGGTTTTGGTTTGAAAACGAGGAGTAAGTAAATAAGTCTGAAAAAGATTGAAAAGTTTTTAGTACGTGTGCGATAAGAAAGCTGTTATATGAAAAAAATGGCGGATGTGCAAATGGAAGGCAGTTGCCTGCAAATACCGAGATTTAGTCCGAAAAGCGAAAATTACGATAAATGGAGATATCGTTTTATGTAGTTATTGGAGCTTAAAAAGTGTAATGAAGTAGTGGAAAATAACGTTCGACCGGAAGATATAACTGCAACAGATTGGAAAGCGAAGGAAATACGCGCCAAAAATGATTTCGCAAATGCAGTGGACGTTGACCTAATTATGGAATGTAGAACCGCTAAAGAAATGATCGCCAAGCTTGATGATTTGTACCAAAAGAAATCACAAAGCCATCAAATTATGATTGAAAAGAAACTTAGTCAGTTAGTGTATGATGAGACAAAGGATTTAGAAGAATTCTTTTGTATGTTTGAACGGTTAATTAAAGACTACATAAACGCAGGAGGTGTAGTAGGCAGTAAACAAAAGTTAAGTTATTTATTAATGGTGTTGCCTGAATCACTCGAGTACATAACTGAAACAGTTGACCTGCTACCGGAACAGCAGCGCACAGTAGATTTTGTAAGAGAAAAGTTAACAGTTAGAGCAGAATGTAGAAAACAAAAAAGCTCAGGAAGTAATACGTACGAAGATAAAAGAGACTTGCATGTATTTAAAACTACATTCAACAGAAGTAACAGGAATAAGAGGGAAAATCCTAAACACGAAGCTAGGTGTTACAAATGTGGGAAACTAGGGCACATGCAAAGATACTGCTATTCAAATAACAAACAGACCAATTATGGGCATGCACGAGGGGCAAGCAGAGTTGTTTCTAATCCAAATGGGTATAGAAACAATAGGCGAGGCACAAACTTTCAATGGAATAATGGACAAAACAGGTTTGTTGGAAATTCAGAGGTATGTAACAACAAAGAGGAGCAACCAAATGTAAGTACATTTCACACCGAAGTAAGTCTACCTAAAGTTAACGTCAATGAAACTAAATTGCAAGAAAATATTGATTTTTTATTAGATAGTAGTTGTACCGATCATGTAATTACTAGCGATAGATATTTTTATGAATTTGCTACGTTGAGTAAGCCAATTGATGTTAAAATGGGAAATGGGGACAGTGTTAAAGCTCTGAAAGTAGGGAATATTTTGTGTAAATTTCAGGTTAATAATACTCGATCAGATATTAAAAATATATTTTTTGTGCCAGAGATGGGTCGAAACTTACTTAGTGTTTCATCTATAACAAGTGCTCACAATGGTATTGATTATTGGCATGATAAAGCAATTATTTATAATAGTACAGGTGATATAGTGGCTATTGCACGTAAACAGGAAAAATTGTAAGAGTTGTGTGGGTCAGTAAATAATAATATAAAGACCACTGTTTCAAATTTTACAAAAACACTGGTTAAAAAGGAAAAATAGCATCGTATTTTAGGACATGTTGATTTTAAGGATTTAAACATTGTGTAGGGACCAATTATTAGAAGGATTACCACAAAATTTAGAATAGCTACAAATTAATTGTGAATATTATTTAGAGTGCAAAATGGCTAGTAAAAAGCTTTGAAAATAATCGTAATCCAGCGAGGTACATATGTCAAATAATACATACAGATGTGAAAGGGCCTTTTGATGTAACTGGTTATGGTGGAGAAAATTATTTTGTAACCTTTATTGATGGTTATAGCCACATTGCTCGGGTGTACTGCATCAAGCACAAGTCTGAAGTGTTTTCATGCTTTAAGTCCTATCATAATCATGTAACAAATTTAACAGGCAATAAAGTATGTGAGGTTAGGTGTGATAACGGTAAAGAGTACCTAAATAAAAAGTTCTATGATTTTCAAGCGAAAAAAAGGGTTCAAAATTAGGCCAAGCCCAACTTATGAGCACCAATTAAATGCAGCAGAACGTTTTAACCGAACATTAATGGATAAAGCCCGTTGTTTACGAAAAGAATCAGGTCGAGGTAAGGAATAATGGCCAGAATTTGTCATGGCATCTACATATTTAAGTAATAGGGTCATAACCTCCGCAACAAAGGAGTGCAAAACACCATATAAAATTTTCTTTGGAGTCAAACCCAATGCAAAAAATCTGTACATGTATAGAAGTCATGTATGGGTGATTCTACAAATATGAGCTATTTAGACAATTGCATGTGGAAATAGTCAAACATTTCTAGAAAGACCTGAATCTTGGTGTATAACACAAATATTTGATCCTGATTACATTTTATGATCAGCAGAGCTGAATTTAAATTTTTCCAAAATCTAGAGGATTTTAAAAATTCAATCAGTCATGCTAATGACATGTTGTCCATTCTAATGACACATATTTATATTTATCTGTGTCTGTGTCTATAATAAGCGGAATACATAAAATAATTTCAAAAATTTTATTAATAGTAATATTATTATTTTTAACTTAACACAAATAAGAATGAATGTGCGAAATTTTTTTTTTTATTACCAGAATCAAATGAGGCAAACTAAACCTCTGATAAGTTGTACTGTGATTATAATTAAACTCCAAGCATAAAATTGTATTATTTTTACATCTATCACAGAATCTTTGAAGGCAAACCTCATTTTGAGTAGAACATGTTAGGCTTTTAACCATGTCTTCAGCATCGTTTACACGAATAACATTTAAAATGTAAAACCTTTTTAGTCTGATATTTTCGTGTTTAATGCATAAACAAATGTCTCGAGCACTTAATTTTGGTTGCACTGCCCAGAAGGGACGCAGTCTACAAAATAATGAATAGCTAATTTTCAAGTTCTCACATTGAATAAATTTAGTATGCAGATTTCGCATGGTGTCTGTCTGTCATGAAACGTTTTTGCTGCACAAGTCTTTGTTTCACTTTGAAATCTTTTTTTCCTGGACAGAGTATTGAATTTTCATCACTATTCCAAAAAGAAACCACCTTGTCTTTCACGTATTGTTTTCTTGGTGTTAACATTCTGTCAAATATCAAAGATTTGCTTTGTTTTTTGTTAGCAATAAATAGTTTATGTGGAAGAAAAGATTGGTATTCTTTCAACAGCCTATACTTTTTTGTATTCTCCCATTAATCGCCTTGGTGAAGATTTATTTTTCTTATTGCGTTTTGAAAGAATTGAAAGAAGTACTTAACTCAGTTTGTAAAACTTCCCCAAATAGAAGTTTCTTTTTAATAATAGTAGAATCAATTGAATTCTTGTTCAATAATCTATTTACTTTAGAGTTAGGTGTCAGTGAAAGCGAATCCTTAATTTACTTGGTCTTTTTTTCTAGTCTTTGCCAACGTTTTTTATACTTTGCTGCTATTTTTCTTATTTTTTCATTTTCCTTTTGCATGAATTCTAATTTTCTATAAGCCTTAGCTCTATCACGCCTAACTGCTTTCCGTCCCCCTTTTTTCTGACTACCATCTCGTACAGTTGATGGTACACATAACTTTATTCATATTTTAAATTTGTTCTCGTCTATTCCTAGTGTTGTCCCTCCACTTTTTACGTTGAGCTTGTTGGTCTCTGTTGTTCATATTAATTGATTTTAACTGTCCTGCCTTTTTGCTTTCAGGTATATTTCATGTTTTTGTTCTTTTAGGTTCTGCAACTTTTTACTATCTGCTTTTATGCGCTCTCTTCTTTTCATCTCGCATTCTCTCTTTCTTTTCGCCCTTTCTTCATTACTCAACACTTTACACTTAGCCATTTTTCTAATACTGCAAAAAAATTGTTCTCAAGTATTAATTTTGTTAAACACTGCTCAGGTATTGTATGATATATATCTATATATATTTCATTAAACAAAGGACTTCAAATAACAAAAATCCTGAAACAGTGTCATTAAAATGGACACAAGTTATTAGCATGGATATAGTACGTCCATGCTAATGACTAAGCATCTGCCCATGCTAATGACAAGAATCAAGATGGTAGGCATTTTTAATCCCAGGTGTTATGTTTAAGAAACTACAAATTCATGTTGATTATTTACGTATCATATGGTACTTACCTAGCCACAGTAGTAGATTATAATTATTTTCCAACTTTGTTAAAACTTGACCATGCTAATGATACCTAATTTATGAACTATCAAACTTGTTGACACATTTATTATAACTAGGACCACAATGAACAACAAACAAACGGGTCAACTTCACGCTCAGAATGGTTGTTGAACAAGACTGATATATGCAGTGATATATAGCTTAAAACATAAATTCCATAGCTTTGGTTGATATTTAAAAAATGTCCATGCTAATGACAGAAACCTTGAGGGACATCCTTGGTGCCCTATTTGTGGCACTAGATAGAATAAAATAAACACAAAAAGGTTTCCCTTATTCTGATTTATATTAGTTCACTAATATAAATGATACAGTAACAACAATTTTAGCTATAAATATATATTTAACATTTCATAATTTAGGTTCACATGAGGGACAGCCACGCTAATGACAATTTGATTAAATTTTTTTTTTTAATTACATAAGGGGAAGTTTAAGAAATGTTTAAAACATAGACACTATACTGAAGATATTTACAATAATATAAGAATAAAGTGGTTTTAAAAAATACTCGTATACCATTATAATAACACAGGAACATTAATATGGCTTGTAATTGTAGAATCACCCGTATATGTGAAGATACCGGAAGAAAAACGCAAGACACAGGATGATAAAAGTGTGAAGGGAATATTAGTAGGATACACTGATATGGGATTCAGTGTGCTAGTTGCACACAGGGTTGTAGAAGTACGAAATGTTAAAATAATTGAACCAGATATGTCATGTATAAGTGTAGATGATAGTACAGTTAAAGTGGAAAGGGAAGAAAGAATTGTGAATGAAGAAGTACCTGAGAATAGTAAAAAAAGGAAATGAATGAGACAAGAAAAACAGAAAGACAGAGACGAATGCCTGAAAAGTACAAAGAATATGTTTTATATGCAGCATATTGTAGTATGGATGTTCCCGAAAATTATGAACAAGCGATAAACAGCAACAAAAAGGGTAAATAGTTGAATGCGATGAAAAATGAATTTGATTGTTTGAATAAAGCCCCGATACATGGGAGCTAGTAGATGCACCAGAAAATACGCAAATCTTGCAACTTAAGTGGTTATATAAAATAAAAGACAATGAAGTATATAAAGCGAGATTGGTTGTGAGGGGATATCAACAGGAAAGTACACTAGACGACGTTTATTCTCCAGTAGCGAGGATGAGTACTTTAAAAACTTTATTAGCATGTATGTGTCAGAAAGGTTATGCGATTGAGCAAATGCATGTACAAACAGCATTTTTAAACAGCGACATAAGGTCTGATGTCTATGTAGAACAACCTAAGGGATTTGAAACAAATGAAAATCAGGTATATAAATTAAAGAAATCTCTGTATGACTTAACCGAAAGTCCGAGAAATTGGTATGAATGCTTTAATGAATAATTACATTAGGATTTGAACGTTCACAACATGATTCATGTTTGTATATATGTCACAACCAGAAACTATTCTTAATACTGTTTGTTGATGATTTATTAATCTGTGGGGATGACATTGGCAAGGTTCAAAAAGTTAAGACAGAATTGAACTCAAAATTTAAAATGAAAGATTTGAGCCAAATTAGTAATTATTTAGGAAGAGATATTTCATATGATAGTAAGCAAAAATATATGTCCTTAAAACAAACAAAATATATAGAGTAGCTAGCACAAAAATATAACGTTGTCAACACAAACCCATACTATACACCGATGGAACAAAATTTAAAATTAAGCATAGGTGAAAATGATTCAAGCTTAGGGTATAGAAACCTAATTGGAGCTTTATTATATATTGCATCAGGAACACGTCCAGATGTAGCATACACTGTAAATTATTTGAGTAGATTTCAAAATGGTTGTAACAAAACGCATTCTAAATATGCATTGAGGATGCTAATCTACTTGTATCAGAGCAGATATTTGAAACTAGTATATCATAATAGTGCTTGTAGCATAATAGAATGTTACGTAAATTCAGATTGGGCTTCAGATGTTACTGATAGCAAATCCACAACAGGATTCGTTGTTAGAATTTTTGGAAATTCAGTTGAGTGGAAAACTATTAAAAAAAAGCAGTTTCAAGAGCATCTACCCACGCCGAATACTATGCCTTAGCAGAAGCTACACAGGAAGTTTTGTATTTGTTAGGAGTGCTTGAAGACTTAGGTTTTAAGAATGATGAAATGATACCTGTCAGCATGTATGAGGATAATAGTGGCGCAATAGCTTTAGCTAATTATGGTAATTTTACTAAAAACTCGAAACATATAAATATTGCCTTACATTTTGTTCACGATTATGTTACAAAAAATGTACTGAACATTGTAAAAGTTGCTAGTACAGATAATATTGCTGATATGTTCACGAAACCTCTAGGAAGAGTACAATTTTATAAATTTCGATATTGTCTGAACTTAGAATAAGTTTGTTGTTTTTATATACTGTGTCGCATCATGGGGGCATGTTAGAATAATGTGATGCGATACCAGCATTCTAATATAAGCTACTGCTGTTTATATAAATTTAGTTGTAATTAATTTGTATGGTGATGGCAGTGTAGTGATAGACACCGTCTTTATTATATCAATGATGATGCTGTCAAGAGTGTGCGTAGTACTATGAAAATATAATTACTGTCATTGTTTCTGATATATTAAATATCAATAAATATTGTTTTGGGTAACTCTATTAATTCGATCCACTTATTTTAACAACATTGTATATGTGCTAATTTACAAAATATATTCCTCAAAAATTTATTTTAAAGTCCCCGATTCTTATCCTAGTTCATTCAATAAATCATCAATCAATAATAAAATGTTCTACTTACTCATTCAAATTCAATACTCGCTCGAGATGTTTTTCATCCTCTAAAAGCATCATCAAATCATCTTCCATGCATTCAGAATCTAGCATGTTTGTTTCATAATCCAAAATACCAGGATAATTCAATTTTAATTGATTTAATTCTGTTTCATATTGTTTTCCTCTTAAGAAAGAATTGTTTGCTACAGCTTGTTCATACCTATACATACAAATATAGAATATAAACCCGACTCAAAGAACCAGAAATGTCTTACTCATTAAGTTCTGGAGAGGTTAAAACATTTTCGGGCGTAAGACTGCTACACATCCAGTTTAACAACTCTTTCATATCTGTGCAATCAGTATCAAACCAGGAATCTATGGTGAGATCACTAACTTTGCCGGTATTTATTTTTAAATCTTTAAAAACTTTTCTTAAATCCGCTCCAGTAAACATTTTCATGCATATATTTATATTATTTACAAGAGTATTAAAATATTACAGTTCAAGACTTTTAAACTAATTCTAACCGTTGTTTTAAAATGTTAGGTTAGATTAATTTTAAAATATTAACTGCGGATATGTTCCGAAACAACGAAAGTTGCTATAAACGAACCTCATGTTGAATGAATTTAGGAGCAGGAGTAGGTCAATATGAAAGACCCAGATGAAAAGCTGTATTAGTTTATAATTATAAAAGTAACAATTCAAAGAAGTGGAAGCATTTCTAAAACCAGAATTGAGTAATTTGAATGTGAATTTCCGAAAACATAACTTGTTTGTAAAAGTGCAAGCACAAATTAATGTTTATTTAATTTATTAAAATGAATATTTAAGGAAACCAAAACAAATGATCCGATTAAAATTAATTCAACTGGAGTCCTATAAATGTTTATTTTCAAGATTTATGGACAGTAAATAAATGCGATCATATTGTTACAAAAACTAATTAGGTATTCTAGTTCTTTAGTAATAGGTTTACAGAAATAATAAGTTGTCTGAATTTAACGATTGAGCTATAATTTATAAACAACGATAATTAAATATACAGTAGTCATAAATCAAATCCATTAACTTTTTATTTACTAACACGTATGTTATTTCAATCATATTTGCAACACTTTTGGCACTTAAAGACGCTTTAAATTTAAAGTAAACGCTGTCAACGTAAATATTCCATTTGAATTACTTGCTTTAGTTTGAAAACACTTTCAAAGATAAATTGTTGCAAGCATAGACAGAGTACAAACCCTATAAAACCTAAGATTAGCACAAAGCCGTATTGCATTTAACAAGAAAAAGCAACTACTATATACAAAGACGAACTAACAGTACGATACAAATTGAATAACAAAAAGTAGTGCAAAGATAGGTATATAAGTGGTTGATGTGGTCATTTTATAGGACTGTTTGGTTTCAGAACAGGTCTTTAATTTTAACATCTTTTTCTGTCTCTCTGGCTGTGTGCCTCTCTGCCACTCTGTCGCTTTGTCTCTCCGTCTCTCTGCCTCTTTGCCTGTCTGTCTCTTTGCCTCTTCTTTCTCCCTCACTCTCACACTATTTAGCTCTCTTTCCCCACCCCCACCCGTCACCCACCTTCCCTCACTCACTTCCCCTCCCCCTATTCATTTCTTTATATTACTCTCTCTCTCTCTCTCTCTTTCTCTCTTTTTCTCTATAAAGAGAGACCAGAAAGTCCACTCCCGTTACCCATTTATAAATATTAATTTAAGTTGTTTTTTATTTTGTGTTTAATTTTGTTTCAGGTTGCTTGAACTAAACGATGGTTGATAGTCCAATTCCAACATCGAAAAACGTGTTATTGCAAGTTTATGCGTGAATGAGAAAAATCAAATATGGAAGATCATTGCAGAGGTTCGTGCTGACTTTTGGGCGCCGTTTCAACGAAGCAAATACTTTTGCGAAGAGAACATAAACCCTTCCGTATGGGGTGTGTGAAGGGTAAGGACAGAACTAGCAAACTTTCCACAAGAAATGAAACGTGTTGGGCGTAAAAGATTAGCGGTATTGAGTATACCAGGATCAACAAGACAGAACCCCATTTAACAAAACTTAGACCTGCGTCCATTTCTGCCTATGCCCATCCAAGAATTATTGAATGCCGATTTGGATTTGAAATGAAGGCATGTGCGGCTCTTCTTAGGATGTTCGACACAATACCAGAAAATTTTTACAATGAGCATGCGATTTACAGCAGTTCTCGAGCTCGAAATGTGATCTTTTGATCTAAGGAAAATTCACATTTTTATGAAGAGTTGGAAAATAATTCTCCGCATGTGATGATATGGGCGGCTATTGACGCAGACGCCTGATTCGGTCGTTCTTTTTCGATGTTGTTATGAATCAGCATCGGTACTTGAATATGATTGTTACTCTCTTGGAGGAGCACGAAATTAAGAAACATGTTGGTTGCAGCATTATAGGGCACCTGCCCATTATTCCATCGCAGTAAGCGAATATCTTAATGAAGCTCTTCTTGGGCGATGGCTTGGTCGTGGTTCTTTTTCGCTGCCGGCACCACTTGCTTGGCCACCACGAAACTCGAACCTCATCACATGTAATAATTCGCTATCCGGTCTTATAAAAGGTATCATTTCACAAAATCGTTACAATACCACTGACGAACTGGAAAATGCTCTGACATAAGCTGTTACCCAAGTTACACCAGCAATGTTTCAAAAAATGTCTCACAAAACCTGGTGATGTATTATCCTTTGCTATGGAAATGACGTTATACAGAGTGATCATTTGAACAAGTAATGGTTCATATCTCAATAAAACTAAAGAACAATTATTTATTTTATTTATTTAAGTTTAGGGGTTTATATAGGTTATTATAGGGGGGGCGGGGGGGGGGGTTATGCTCCCCACTTATGTACATGAATATGTATGCATTGTAGTGTAACTTATTCGAGGATTGAAACGAATGCCCACTCTAGACAATACCAGTAGTTTAGTGACATTCAATGTAATACCTTCGGGTGGAGTATTGGAAAAAATCACATGTAAAGTTTAGTGACATAGACTCATGATTCCTACGTTGTGTAACTAACACAACCCAAATATACACCGAAAATGGCATTAAAGTGGGAAGGTTTGAAATAAAACTAAAGTATCAAGTAATCGTACCTTTAATAAAATACTATAAATCCAAAATTAGGTTACCGGTAATTACGACATAAATTACATATTGAGCCAACATTGACGAATTCAACCTGGGCTCTCTTGAGGAAAGAGTACGGCAGAGAAAACCCTAACAACTCTGCGCTTCTAACTACGGTGGGATACACACCTCCAAGAATGAGTGACGAGCAAATGCGTTATGTTCGTTTTATATCACGGGATATCAATTTTTACCCTAGCTATACTACGTTTGACAATTGAAGGAGAGTTGTGTAATCTACTTAATTTTTTATGAAGGAGATTGGGGTCGGAAATCAATACAATCCATATATGGGTGAAAAGTTTAACGAAAATCCGGAAGGTACCCTTGACAACCAGCGTTTCGTTCAGCAGAGAAATAAAATGTTAGTAAATCACACCAAGGCTCAATCACACGTGCGTACACTTAAATCTGTAACTGTTTCCAGTCCGTGTTGCCAATATATTTCAAAATGACTAGCCCACCTTTATTCATTTATAAAAAGCACTATTACAAGTACGTTCAAAAAAAATATAAGGTAAAAGAATGAAGTTATGCTATAAGGATATCAAACAACGGTACTCATAAATTGAATAGACTATCTTAAACATTCGTAAATGTAAACGCAAGTTATGTATCCCCAATCTATATATGTACAAATAAATAGAAATTATTAGAAAATCACTAAAAAAATTAAGTTATATGCAACATTGTAAATTCAAGGATAAATCAGAAAGGTTATTGAAAGTTTACAAGCAAGTTGTGAGAACGGATGTAATACATTGTATTCCAGACGTAAGTGATACTGCAGGTGCAGGTCACAGACGGTTAAGAAACCGCGATTACTTAGAAATTAAGATTGTCACATTGTATAATGAATAGAATTAAGAAATAAGCAGATATCAGCTCTGCAAGTTCCCACAGACGTGTGAGGGGCAGGGACAACATAAATACACCGGGAACCCCAAGACTAGTCAGTCAGTCTTGAGTATTTCAGCTTTAACATTGCCGTTTGTTCAGGCTACTCGCCCTAGTATTAATTCAATTATTATTTTATTTCGACTTAGTTTAATTTATACAAGTTTGTCAAAATTCCATATTAATATCTATTTAAAACATACAATTTGTTATAAGAAGTTTTGGAAGAAGTTTTTACAAAAGACCGCTCCCAAGGCCCGAACCGTAACGCGCGCAAATAATGGTGGTCATAGCGGAGGTTTATTATAATTTTATCATAACATGAATCATTAAATTTTAATGCTAGTTACTTATAGAATCTCAGGCTAGAAATATCAGGTTGCATACAAACAATAAGGTTAGGTTTCAAATTAAGGCGTGACCATGCGGTTATAAACGTAGGACTACGAACTGAAATATAACAATTACATAACCAAATGGGTAACTAGAACCTGGAGAACAAATATGTCTATAACGAAAACATACAATATTGGACTAGAGTACAAACCGAAGATCACAGAGGCTCATAAATATACGTAAATGCGTGTTAAATCTGGTTATCATTCGGAAAAATTCTGTTTACTGTTGTATATAATTGCATGAGCTAAATAAATGTGTATTTAAAATTAAATACAGATAAATTGAGTTAAACAGAGATGCAAGTCTCCTAGTACAAACCACACTACAAACTTAATCTGTGATAACAAATTTACATAATAACTTTTCTTCTCAATCATCTGCTACCCAAAACAGAAACCATTACATTAAATACTACTTAAGCCTCACATCCAACCAGATAACTTAAAACAATAGTACAATTAGAAAAAACACTACCGCTATAATATGGACAAGTTGAACCTTTTTAGAACCCTTCACTCTAAACAGCCAAAGAGCAAGTCACAAAACACGTACATGGGTGATTTGAAAACCAAGTAAAATAATTTAAAGCAGTTGACAGACAAGAAAACTCATTTCTTCCTCTCTCTCTAACGGTTAGCTTAAATGGCACTTTCGGATGCTTTCGGAAATCCGCAACTAGCTACAATGCTGTATAAAGTATCTTCGAACATTGAAACGTACACAATTATATCCTAAATAATCATCCAATGAAAATATACTGAAGCGGGCTACTGCTACCGCGTTTCTTTAATTTAAAACAAGTAATAATAAAGGTCTTTATTACTCACTGTTCACAAGTCTAATTAACAGTATATGCCTTATTTATAGATGTTTTCAGTCCACTTAACAATAAAGCACTATTACACTAATGAATTTACAAGCACTAATATCTTCTTAAAGTAACTTCTTTACCATAGGTCCATTAACAACACTAACACAACTATTTATTTATTATATACTTCTATCTATTTATGTATACTACAAGCTGCATGTACATTAGACACAGCATATAACATTTATGTATATTCTTGACTTCCAAAAGCTCAACTACGTTTACTGTACACGATATAATTTATATTAGACATTCAAGTATAGACTAACTCTTACATTCATAAGCGGCCTTATATATACCCTGAATTAAAGATATGACTCATTATCTAGTATTTTCTAGAAGAATTCTGGAACCGTAGTGAATAAACAGTGCTTGCGGCGTTTTGTGTGTTTGATGGGTTGTCTAGTAGTAGCTCGCAACAATACTTTGCAAATTAATTTTTAATTGCGCATTTTAAAATAAATATTTGAATCAATTGTAACGAAGTTTTACACTTTTGTATTTGGCTACTTAAATCGAAAAGGAACGCGAAATTAATTAGCATCGTATTTAAATGCGATCCCATTCGACTTTTCGTGTCCGTTTAGGCTTCAACGAACTATTCTCAACTTAAATTCGCAGAAACACTATCGTAGTTTCAAAACAACAGTCTAACGTACGCTTACTCCTCATTAAAGTCTTCTTGGAATATTTTTGTTGTGACAACTTTTTTTAATCCTAAAGTAAGCTTTATAATCGCCAATAGTTTTCCAATGTGTTTATATGTATTTTTCTATTTCACATCTATCCCTCTCTCACTTTAACTTTTTAAAGCTTTTTTAATCACGTTTACCTTTGTATTCCTTCCAATATCAATATGTCCACGTGTTATCTACTCAATATCTCTTGACAATCATAAATTCTTATCGTGATTTCTGATAAGCGTAAAACTTTTATAGCGTCTTGCCATTACTTGTCGCTTTAAATATGTGTTGTTCTCAAAAATGAATTTTTGGAACTGATCTGTTGGAGAGCATTTTATTTTTACTACTAACATCTTTTAATTACCCTTTCTAAGTAAAGATAAAATTGAACCTAATGTCTAACACGAATTTATAAATATCTTTACTACGAAATACTATTTGTAATTAAAATAAAAAGTTTTTCAGTTGTTTATCTTATTTCAGCTTATACAGAATTTTATAAAACATGACACTTGATATTTATGTTCCCGCATTATATTAAATAACTTAAATTTCGCATTTGGTTGTTGAAATTAAGGTTTCATTAATTTTAAAAAATTTAATTGAGGTTACTTTTTACGCTTGTCGTAACATATTCACAATATTTTATATATATATATATATATATATATATATATATATATATATAATGCTGTGTTAATAGGATCATTTAGGGGTAGTTATGACCAATAGTATAGCGCACATCATATAAAATACATATGGACTCAGAAAACGACACAGTTTTTTGAAGAAAACAAGAAATACGATAATTAGACTGGAAAGTAAAGGGCAACGCCCTGTATATAAATCATAAGCATAATTAATTCAGTTAATAAAAAATATTTTTAAAGATTTATTAGAATAAAAAATTCGTAAGTCGTTATACAACATAAATGCAAGCTGAGACGCGACATGCATGGATAACGCATCATTATTGCGTCAAGGATGCTAATTAAAACAAGCAGGTTTAAAAATGCGTAAGATAGCAAACGCATATAATTTAATGCATACATTGTGTTAAGTCTACGTGACTAGAAGATTAAAATCGACACTTGATTTATTGGAAACGAACAAGGCATGGTAATTAAAATCTTAGTTCACCAAATTTATTTGAACAAACAATGGTTTACTTATCTAAAAGTATGAAAATCCAAGCGAATCAATGCTATTAACTCGAAATGGTACTTGACAAAAGTAATGCGTTGATGTTAATATACAATAATAATACCATGGAATATCCGAAAACCTGGTATGAAAGTTTTATACACAACAACGAACTTTGCGCTTGTCAATAGATAGACGATGCATTTAAATGTGACCGGATTTGTAAACAAATCTTTTCGCCATGAAGTAAGGCACAGTTCACGTTTTCTAAACAAAGATATGTACGTAAAGTGATTAATTGTGAAGTGAAATAATACCATTGCAATTATGGAAAATTAAAGGGTTTGCCGTTTTATCCTTTAAAAGGCGTAAGTAATTAAAGGTTGTTTTAATTTAAATTCGAATATTAACCTTAATAAAAAAGGACTCTAAACAATTACTGGGAAACAAATCCAAACAATTATTGGGGAACAAATCTAAATGATTACTGGAGACAAGTCTAAATAATTACTGGAGAACAAGTATAAATAAATACTGGAAGCGATTATAAATGATTACTGGAATAAATGAGGAAATGCAACAAGCATTTACTTCAACGATAAATGGTTAAGGAGTTTAATGGAGGACGCTAGCGTGATTAAAGCGATGCTATGTGAGATGCAAACAATATCTAAAACAGTTGGACCAGGGACTGATTCGAGCTGAAAACAACAGGTTAGCCAATCTGAATGTTTTATCATTTTATTATTTTATCTCGCTGTACATTGCTAAACTGAATGATTTAAAAATTAACATTTAAATTAACAATTAAAGATTGAAAACAAGCAAGAGAGGTAAAAGAAAAATTTAAATTCCTTATTTGTCGTATTGTCGCAAGCTCCGTGCGTAATTTAAAACTGAGCTAGCCGACGCAATTAAGATTATACATTAAAAATTAAAAATTGACAGATAAAAAATTTTCCCTTTTGAATTTACTATAAGGGCGCATAGGGGTATTGCTACAGTATCACAACAATATATATATATATATATATATTGCTATGATTGCTGCTTAAGTAAAATGTGAGCCCCTACGTTGGGCGTCAATAAAGATGTTGCGAAGTGCTTGCTTAAAGCTGTCCAAACGTTGGGGACCAATAAAAAAGCTACGAATTTTGTGTAGCTATAAAAATGTGCTCGTTTTATGCTGGGCTTCAACTAGATAACACAAAATTAATCTAATATGATGTAGTGTCTGAATATGCCCGTACTAGATACTAGAAGGAATGAAACAACGAAATTCCAATATCACAATTATGATCAATACTTCAAATTATAATAATCGTTACAATCAATAACATCTTTCTTTAACACACATTATACATAAAATTACTTACACAGAATCATTAAGTCTACCAATGCAATTTACAGCTTAAGTGTAAGCACAACATTTCATAACTACTAAACATTAATATGAAGAATTTATAGTTTCTTTCAGATTTTTCTTATGTAAATTATACTATGTACAAATTATAAAAAAAGAGAATGGATAATTGTAATAATATCTCTTACCTCAAAATAGAAAGGCATAGCTGATCAGATACCCCCTTATATTCTTTGATAATGATCGAACTTATTCAATTCTACCTCAAAACACTCTTACAATATCCATTTACAAAAAATATCTATACGCAAAAATCTTATGCAAGTTTAATCTACTTAAACTAATTATATCACCAAATGTCTATCTAAACATGTAATCAATTAAATACTTTAGGTTTTATCAATTAGATTATGCAGGATTCTTAAAGATCTTGTTGATTAAATCTCCTCTTCATTTTGTGCCATAATAACTGCGACGGAAAATCAGTTCGCAATTCCTCTGTTCATTTCTATTAACTCTATAATTCCATTTAAGTTTTTCATATTTCAATCAGATGCTACTTGCACGTGAAAGTTTACTTCATAGATTAAAAGAAAACCATCGTTTTATCAAATACTTTAAAATGAATAAAGTGCCCTTGCACTTATTTCAATTTGCTACAATTCGTAGTAGTCAACAAAAGTATCGTTTACAAGTAAAATAGGTCGGCTACTATGTATGACCGATCTTGAATAAATTTTTTCCGTTTGCTTATAGTAAAATCTTCAAAACGTCACAGGTTCTAGAAGGCTTCCACCATATCCCAGTAGGCCTGAATCATCGCAAGATATAACTTGTTTAAAATACCGTTTATTTTACGTATATAGTTGTCATTTTTAATCTACGACATTGTAAAAATAATGTATTAATTGGTGTAATTCCAGGAACGAATGTCAGGTTGGCTTATCTTATTGTAAAACTAGTTACTTAATTGAAAGGATGAATAAAAAATAGTTGGCGGTAATTGTACGTTATTTGATGTACGGTCTTTACATGTCTTCTCTTATCTGATTTATAGTCTTTATTTGTCTTATAGAGTTTTACGAATTCATTAATTGGTGTGTATTCATTCACGTAAGATAATTAGCTATCCTTTATTTATATACAAATGATTTATATGTTTCGCAGAATCGACTTTACGAACAATCTGGAAAAGTAGCTTCTTTGAAAGAAATATACCTTATTCACACTTCGCGTTAGATACTGAAGTTAAAATAAGTTCTTCAAAAGGAGTAGGAAAAAGTGGGGAAACAGTGCGCGGTGGAAAACCATGCGTACCATTAAAATTTAATAAACGTGGCATACTGAAAGATTAATCTCCGTACAGACTAAGTGAGAGTATTCCCAATCTCTGAAGCCATTAACCTTCAAAGTCAGTTGAGTTGTATGCTTAGTGAGAGACAGAAGTGTGCATCTGAGGTTTTTGTTACCATTATCCACGTGTACAAATTAAGACAGTGAGTGAGTAAATCTTAACCAATTATTTTGAATTAATTATATTCTTAAAGTGCATGATATGCTGCACAAATTGATGCAGTTTTGTTGCATCTAGAAAACAATTTTTGTGGAATGAGGTTATTACATTTTAAAATCATAGTGAGGTAAGCATGCGCAAAAATGCGCACGATTCCTTTCCGATTCAATTATATGTGAAACAATATCACTACTATATTTCCGTACCAAAACCTATCTTTCATTATCAAATGCTCCTACATTTGATTTTCCAATGCTTTTGCTATTTCAAGCAAGATAGGGATGTTTAACGTGCGTGACAACACACACACACACACACACACACACACACACACACACGGGACCGAAAATTTATCTCTCCGAACGAGGACGTATTTTTAAGAAGAATACTCGCCTAACATTCTTCAACCAGACCATGTCGGGATTCAAACCTGGGACCTTAACCATAGTAGTCACACGCATACAAACTACGCCACGCAGCCACCATATTATCAGATGCTTTGTGATCGAATTGCCAATTCCTATTATTAAATGCTTTACATGTGATTTTTCAATGCTCCACTTGAAGGTACTACATTGGCCAGAAAGCGAGTTGTTTTTACCTGAAAAATTTTAAATTTTGCCGAACCTTTGCTATTCCAAGCAAGATAGAGAATTTTAACGTGGGTGACAGCACTTACACGGGACCTCCATTTTAGCTCTCATCCGAACCAGGGCCTCTCGACTTAACTTCATTCGGCTCTTTAAATGCACTATACAGGGAGTACGATATTTATCTAACTACGACAGGACATGAAAAAATCACCGAGTATGACTTAATTGAGCTGTTAAATAAAGCGTTAACGAAAGTCGCATCGATGGAAAAAGTAGATTCGGGATTTCGTTCTTCTGAAATATGTCCATTTAAATCTGACAAATTTAAAAAAGACTATTTTACTCCTGCCAACGAATTGAGACAGTTCATGGCAGCAGGTTCTCCCAAACGTACAATTTCTCATTTACCAACACCTGCATCTGGCCACACCCAAAAAGAATTTTTAATTCGACAACACCTAAACCTAGAAGAAAATCAGACGGTGTAGATGAACAGTTTGCTTATATGTCAAAGCGACTACCGCATGCTCTTTCTTTTAAAGGTTATCTACCATCTACATCAACCTCTGAACAAAACCATCTAACTCTAAACAAGACCATCTACCATTTACATTTAAATTAAATTACTCGTTGCTTCAATTTTCTCCAATTTCAAGAAAAGAGGAAAAAGGAACGGTAAAAAACATTCCTCGCTCGAAACAGCATTCATAAATACTAACTAACACACTCATGAAGAAAAGATTAGAAGAAGCTCAAAAAGGAAAAGAGGAAAGAAGCAAAGGGAAAGATAAGAAAATGATAAAAAACAGGTTCTCAAAACTCAAACTTCGTGCAGTAGATGGAGATGAAGTAGACAATGCTTATTTCTCGATTCCATAAAAAGTAAAAAATATTACTGTTAAATCTTATGACAATGCGTATTAAATGCTATAAAAAATATATCCGTATTTTTAATATGACCTCAATAAAAATGTTGTAGATTATTACTGTTAGATTTTATGGCAGTACATAATAAACTTTTTGAAAGTTAATGCTACACCTTGATGCAGTTGTATAAAAAATTAGGGAAGATTTTACTGCTAGATCTTATGACAGTACATTTTGATCTTTATAAAAATATATTCGATTATTTCAACAAACAACATTTTGTACCAACGCTGACTTCAATTATTTACAATGAAATTAACATTTAAGGTATTGTATAGACCCTAAGAGACAGCAAAAGTGGTACACCTACCTCGGAATATTTAAATAAGCAGATATTACCCGAGAGTAATTTACTCATCGCCAGCTAAGTAGATAGACGTACCATCTGAATGGAATTTAGACAATCATGTGCGATTTTCATGTGAAACGAGAAGTTCATTATCTCTTCTAAATAAGTATCAATCCATTACCATATGTTCAACGCTATAACAGATGATAACCAAACTTGACAAATTAAAGCATCGCTTTAAATATAAATTTTTAAGATAATATACTACACCAGTTATTATGAGTAATATTTCAACTGTGCAAATCTAATTGGGAAGTTAGGGAAGAAAAAACAAAAGCTTTCGTAAAGATTGTGTAACTAGTGAATCATAAGAATCTGAGGTGTTTGCAACTCAACATTTGTGCGCATCTAATATTTTGTGAGGTATCGCAAATTCGAAGTTCCACATTTTTAGTTGTATTCCGATGCGCCAGTTGGTGAACGAAGACATTAGAAACATCACTCGTCAAAAACCAACTGCCCTTATTATAATTCATAAACAAGATAGCCCGTTAGCCAAATGCGCGCTTGCTATTGGCGTTTGCAGTTACTATGTCGTGAAACAAGACCATTACACTTGCGGCAAGTGTGTGTAATTGCTCAAGGCAAGCTTTAATGTACTTTTTTTAAGCAATTCAAGTTAAGGAATTTTTACACAAATATATACAGGTGTTGCAATATGGAAATGGGAACTTGTATTTTAATATATACGGGGTATATTATTATGGATAGTATCTATTTATGATTAATTGCGGTGAAGGGTTGAATTTTAGGCAATGGTTCAAAAATTATTAAGGAAATTTTGGAACGTTGCAATACCCCGACGTCCGTTCCGTTTCTATCTATCGCTTAGAGTAAAGTAAAGCGGTGAGGTATACAAATTTTCCCAAAGGGAAAAGGGCATCAAAGGTAAAATACAAAATGTTGATAGTTATATGTTTCACAAAAGAAAAACATCGTTCAGGTGTAGAGGGTGGATATTTTACAACGGGTGCAAAATGAAGATTCTTACCCTCACTATTAACGCAACGCTTTGAGAAGAATCCTATATTACAAAAATACGAGTTGTAACAATTAAGAATAAAAATAAGAAAAATATGTGTTGCAGAGAAATTCCTAAATTATTTCACAGACTTTTATTTATTTGTTGTTTCTATAAATTTCTTTTCAAATTAAATACAACAGAAGCTTATATCATAAAATACTAAATTTGGCTGCATATATTGGGTCTTCGTCATCAGAATATTTTTGGCAGTAGGGTTCAACACAAATTTTCCTCTTATTGCTTTCGTTTCAGTTATTTTAGGATTGATTCTCGATATTTTTAGTAATGGGACTAACTTTAGTATTCGTATTTGTAAGCAAAGTAGGTGTTTCAAGCTTCACAACATTCTAGAATAAAATAGAACTCCAACTGCACATCTATATTAAGCTACATCCTGTAATAATACTCAGTTCAGTTTTAAAAGCAAGCCGTTCAAGAGTGACGATCGAAAGCTTAAATTACACTTGATAATATATTTATTTTTCAAGGTAAGTGTATAAAATATTAAGTTAATAAATTTAAAAAATTTGGCTGTGAAGCTTCTATTCTTAAATAAAGTAAGGAATAAAATTTAATCTCGTTTTCTAATGCAGAAAAGTGCATAAAAAATGTTTCAAGCGGAATAGCATAATTGAATAATTTTTTTTGCATGTGTTCACTAGCAAAGTTTATAACTGCAATTAGCCTACCTTACGGATTTTGCACTAACACTATTTGTTTTAATTATTTGGGTGATATGTTAATAATTTTTAACAATATTATTTAACAATCGTTTATTATTGATTACATACAAATGAAACTACGGTATTATCCACAGACTAAACGAAATTGTTAGAAATTGTTGCAAAAGCAGTGAGTAAAATTCTAAATAATGTAACGAAAACTCTATTTGCATTAACAACAGTTCTGTATTTTCAAACTGATTATACAAGCCTCTTCAACAACTCGTAGCTACAATAAAAATTTCTAAGAGCTCCCCCAACGATTTCCTTTCAGAGCTTTAACTAACAGTACAAGTATAGTCTTCTTATACTACGTGTTTGGTTTCTTTGTCACACGTTTTCGGGTTTAATTTTAAGTCGTTGTAAATTCGTAGCTGTAAATCAAATACCAAAGCTGGCATCCCTTGTCCCGTTATATCCTGTTATAAAACCGCCTTTGTGCCTGTGAAAATTAATTTGAAAAAAGGGGTACTGACAGACACTTGCTTATAGACATCGAAAAAAAAACGGTTATTGGTTCGGTAAAGTGAGTTAAGTCATTAGTGTCTGCGAATGTGATTTTATCGATAAACCCGTAAAAAACACAGTAACAGTGCGTACGTAACACGTCCAATAAATAGCCATACAGTCCACTTCGTTGAAGAGTAGAAACGACACTTATAGAACAATAGAATACCGCTGAGGTAAGTCGATATATAAAATTATAAAACCCCTGGCGCGTTCACACTATGATTTTATCTTCTTAATTAATTTAATCTCGAAGTCTGTAATTACTTTATTTACGAAGCACTAATTATTAACGTATCACTACCATAATTATCCAGTGGTACCTCGACATACGAGTTTAATTCGTTCCGTAACCTTGCTCGTATGTCAAATTGCTTGTATTTCAAAACAATTTCCCCATTGAAATTAATTCAAATGTCATTAACCCGTTCCAGCTCCCAAAAAATCACCTCAGTTGTTTTTGTTAAGTGTTTTGAATAAGAAACATGTATTTACAAGAAGAAACATTTATTTATAAATAACAAATACATATTCTATAAAAACATAATAAAAGAAAAAGTGAAGTGCTACCGAAGCGCTTAATTTTCGTCACTGGTCTTCGCTTTTTTCGTCACACTTCGCTCATTTTCACCTGCAGATCGTTTAAAAAAGCTGTCCAAAGAGGTTTGTTTCTCCTCCCTTTCAGGATATTGCGGGAATGTGTTAGGCAAGTTTCATTGAACAACTCCGATGCACGACTAGTTGCAACTTTTTCGGGGTAATTTTTATCCACGAACTCTACAACTTTCTTCCACATTCCCAAGATCCCCTTTGTATCTCTTATAGAGATAACCTCCTCCATCTCTGGCTCCTCTCTAAAACTAATTTTTTGTTGAACGCCCGTATGCTGCTGCGAATGTAGATCGCGTAACTCCTCGGTTGTCAGCTCCTAATACTGTTCTTCGACAAGTTCGTTCACATCTCTTTCATCCACCTCCAGACCCATGGATTTTCCCAGAGAAACAATCTCCTCTACCACTGACACTTCGGGTTCCAAGCCTTCGAAGGTGTTTTCAGCTACAGTCTCAGGTTACAGCTTCTTCCATGCAGAGGTTAAGGTCCTCGCTGTAACATTGTAACACCCAGCCAGGCCTGAGCAATTATTCTTAGGCATATCACGATGTTAAAGTGGTCCATCCAGAACTCTCGAAGGGTAAGGTTTGTGTTCTTCGTCACCTCAAAGCAGCGCCGAAAAATGTGCTTGGTGTACAACTTTTTAAAATTAGAAATCACCTGGTGATCCATGGGTTGCAGGACAGAAATTGTGTTGGGTAGACAGAAAACCTTTATAAACTTGAACCCTTCGAGTAAATCATCTTCGAGATTTGGTAGGTGAGAAGGGGCATTGTTGAGGACGAGAAGGGCTTGCATGGGTAGGTTGTTTTCTTGTACATATTTTTTAACAGAAGGGCCAAACACCAGGTTTATCCATTCAACAAGGAGTTTCCTGGTAACCCACGCCTTCGGATTTGCCCTCCACATAACTTGCAGTTTTTCTTTTAATATCTTATGTGACTTAAAGACTTTGGGATTTTCCGAATGGTATACAAGCAGAGGCTTGATTTTGCAGTCGCCACTTGCATTGGCGCAAAGTGCTAGAGTTAATCTATTCTTCATAGGTTTGTGATCTGGCATCGTCTTCTCCTCTGCCCTTATGTAAGTTCTATTTGGCATCCTTTTCCAGAAAAGCCCTGTCTCGTCACAGTCGAAGACTTGCTGGGGGATGTATCCTTTGGCTTCTATCAGTTCGGCAAACGTTTTGATGTAAACCTCAGCTGCCTTCCCATACGAACTTGCTGCCTCACTATGCCTGACAACGGAGTGAATGCCGGTCCTTTTCTAAAGTTGTCAAACCAGCCCCGACTGGCTTTAAACGAGTCTTCCGATTCCTCGTTTGTGGAAGTGTGTGGGATCTGCTTCAGCAAATCACCGTAAATCGCTCGTGCCTTCTCACATATGATGCTTTGTGTTAAGGTTCTTCCTTGAAGCTGATTCTCTGTCACCCACACCATCAGTAGTTTCTTCATCTTTTTATGCAGAAAGGTCTGGTGCTTAGAAATTATTGTAACGCCCTTAGCTGGCGTTATACCCTTTATCAACTCCTTTTGTTTAAGCACAGTACATATCATTGATGTGCCACGCCCGTACATCCTCGCCAAGTCAATTACTCGCACGCCTTGGGTATGTTTTACTATGATTTCGCGCTTTAATTCAATAGATATCATCTTCTTCTTCGGACCCATGGTTATAAAAATAAATGCGATAATGTTTTGTAAATGTACAAAAAGCAAAAAACGTAAACCTAACTTATCAAAAACGCTTCGAAAACAAAGGAAACAAGCACCAGACTGAGGTCTAGTCTAAGGTGGGAGAAACTGTTAAACGCTGCACACGACACCAACAGGCGCCCCGCATGTTGAGGTCGTGTGCAGCGGTGTAGTTTTCGATTTTTCGTATCTCAAATCTTGCTCTCATCTCAAAGCAAAATATCGCTCGCTCGGCGACTCGTATCTTAAGACACTCGTATATCGAGGTACCACTGTATAGAAAGTACATAGAAATTTATGTCACATCCTTTAAAGTTTTAATCTAAATCACATTGCACTCAACGCTTTACATTAGGGCAAGTGTAACAGTCAAAGCTGCGATTAGAAACTAAACCGACTTCGTAATTCCTCAACCCTAATTTATACTTATGCAAATTGTACATTCCAGAAATTATGCAAATTATGATCTTGAAACTTCTTATTTTAACCTTTAAATGCAAAATTTTGTACCTGTCAATCAACAGATCCCAAAAGGCGCAACGCTGCAGGGAGCCGTCAATCATCTTTTGCATTCAAACACTTTGTCCGAGTTCTAACATAATTACTCCATGTGTCAGGGAGACCCACTGACGCCACGTTAACAATTGAAAATTTCAAACCGACAAATAACAATATATAAAACAATACATGCCTTCTAAAAATACAAATTATAGACTCTATGTACAACCTAAACGATCATTTCAAGTACAACGCAATTCATAATCAGCCCAAGTACAATTTGGAAGTTACAAGTTCAACTTCTATCCGTGATCTAATAAATCCTTTCATTCATTTATAAGCTCGATTTGCATAACAATTAAATTATGATTACATCCTATTAAGTAATATGTATGGATGGTATTTTTATGCGGAATTCTGTTACGCTACGTCTGATCAAAAAAGATACCAATAAAAGTTGCTCCATTCAAGAAGCTCCATAATGTAAAATTATTTTCGATTATACAACACGTTCTGCATGCTCTTGGCAGTATTATACTCAGTTTTTTAAATGGAACACGCAATATACTATTAGGAAAATGAAGAAGAACTCAGTTTCTTTATGAGTACGTATGAGCTTTCCTACGTCTAAAACTAATAGTTCTTGAACTATTTGACCTCTTGTCAATAATACTGATAAACTAATTACTACAAACAATAGATTTTAAAACCTGCTTTGGAATAACTGTAACCACAACACCAAAATGTCAGTGAATTTTCTAGCGCCACAATAATAGTTATTACCCATTAGTTCTTGTGTTATTTGACCTTTTGTCAATAATAATACTAAACTACAATAAACAATGGAGGTGCTTTATTAACAAACATAAAGAAGTGTAAACTAACATTATCCAGTCGCAAGGATGTAGTGCAATCAAAAAATTCAGGTCAGATAAATAAGAAAAAGGAAAACAAAACGTTAATGTTACCTAATAAATGTTTAAAATTTTGACCGTGTTCTGTTGTATGCAAAGTTGCAGTTTTTTTGCATTAGATTCATGCACGTTAATTAGCTGCACCTGCTGCACCTCTTGAAAGGCATCACGAATTATTATTTTCATGTTTTCTAGAATATTTGTTGGGACGGCTCCGTGGATCATATTGGTTCGTGTATAATTGTTGATCACAAGGTCCCGGGTTCAATTCGCGACACAGACCACTTAAAAAATGTTAGGCGTACAGTTTTCACAAAAATACGCTCTCGTTCGAATAAGAGGTAAAATGTTAGTCCCGTGTGTGAGTATTCTCACGAACGTTAAAGATACTTACCTTGCTTGGAACATAAGAGTTTGGCAAAATTTAAAATTTCCAGGTAAAAAACTCGTTTTCTGGCCAATTTAGTATTTATTGGAGCTGCTCTGTGGATCAGACAGGTTTGCATATAACTGCTAATCAGAAAGTCCCGGCTACAATTCGCGACACTGACCAATTGAAAAATGTTAGGCGAGCACTTTTTACTAAAATACGCTCTCGTTCGGATGAGAGGTAAAATATCGGTCCCGTGTGTGTGTGTGTGTGTGTGTGTGTTGTCACGCACGTTAAAGATCCCTACCTTGCTTGGATCAGCAAGGGTTTGGCAAAATAAAAAATTTCCTGGTATAAAAACTCGCCTCCTTGGCCAACGTAGTATCTTTTCGTAGAGCATTGAAAAGTCAATTGTAGGGAGCAGTTGGTGGGGTCCCGTAATCTGTCTAATCTGAATAGCTAATTTATGAGGTCGTAAAACTTTAACGCTTTTTGTTAATTTGCCGTTCAAAGAATGAATGGAAATCCTTCTAGTTATCGCATTTCTTATCTAATTTATTGTCGATGAACGTCTTATAGCTCTCTACTAGCTTACTAATTGGAATGTTTTCATTCAGGTTGTAAAAATAATTATCTATCATCTGTGATTTATAGTTTATTATATCATCACTACCGAATGAATTTCAAACATTAGAAGAATCTAGAAGAATAAAATGCAGTTTCCGAGCTAAAATACATGCTTTTTGTTAAATATTTGCAAAAATGAGGTTGTAAAATGAGGAGCACTTGATAATCCTAATACGCAACGCATTATTAAATAGTATTTAGCAGTTATTTAGAGAAGAACTTCCTTATTTAGTACGAGTTTTAAATGGTATTTAATACTTTTGAAGAAGACAAATATTTACAAAGTAGAAATCGTTTTATAATACGGGTTTTCTAAAAGATTTTTTTAAATGGGATTTAGTATCAAGGCATGATTTGTATTTTTGCGAATATTACTTACATAGAAATTATTACGGGAATATTATACACAGTGTTTTTTCATAGAAATTAAATATTCATTTTTGTTATTTTCTCTGGTTTTGGTTATTTTATGTATAGAATATGGTGCTAATTTGCTCAATATGACATCAATATATATATTGTAGTGGTTTTGAAAGGTTAAAATTAACTATAAACAAAGCAATTTGAAACACCCTGTATAGAAGAAACAACCAGAATTTACGTGCGAAATTTATTTCATTTAGTTCAGTTTAATGGAACAAGTATTAACAAAGATTTACAATTAGTAATTAAAATTTAGTTAGGTCCGTAAAGAAAATAAATTTTAGAAACCAATGCAATTTATTTATTAATTTAAGGGAGTTTAATTACATCTAATACGCATAAAAGCATGAAAATTCAATAAATCCAAGACGAATGGCGTTCGCTATAACAAACAAATAAATCGGTTGGGTTGAAATGAAAAGCAGCTCCTAGAAATGTTGTGTTAAAACGTCGGTTAATTAAACACCTGCATGTTTTCTAAATGTCAGGTTTCCCTTATTTTTATAGATAGCAAACAAGTTTCAAAGAATATTGGGTAAACGGTTGGAGGGTTCGCGTAAATGTTAACTAAAAGTTTCCTTAAAGTGCAGAATGGATAGAGGGTTAATGAAATGCTTCGGACTGAGACAGGCATAATAAGAGTGCATTTCAAAAAGCACGTATTCAGTCCACATGAGGGTAAATAGAACGCAGATAGTAATATCGATTCTCTACCACTCAAACAAGGTTAAAAGGATACAGATAATATGCATAAAAAAGGTACAGCGTTAAGATAGGAAGGATTTTGAAGACGTCAATGCATATACTATTGGTCGATATCGTTAGTTTTAAAACAGACAACACGGGGATATTTGAAGTCGGGTTTATTGCAAAATATCGCAACGACGCGCTAAATTTCGGAGATTTTGAAAACGGTTGAAACAAAATTTGAGGAAGTGTTATTTTAAATTAGATTTTTCACGGTAAGAGTGGCCGAGAGGTGACAGTCGAAGCATATAAATACTCTAAAAGATTTAGCATCGCTCTCTTTTAACTTCGTTCTCTTAGTACGTTGATCGCTTCAGACTACGAACGAGCTTGTAAGTATATAAAGTTAATTTATTTTAAATAGTACAGTGTTGGCCTCATAATTGATACGCGAATAAGTCGAGTCTAAATTCTAATTTGAAGTACAACGTTTATTTTAAACAAGCTCGGGAAAGTGACGTGAAGTAACGTAAATTTAAAATTAAATTAAACGAAAATACGCAAGTATGAAAGAAGTGGAATTAATTTGGATTTGAAATTGGATGCACCGGGAAAGCAGCACCACTTAAATGGGGTTCTTCTACGAATAGCTAAAAGCGGCCGGCAGAGCAGAGTGAAACAATTTTACCGCATCGTAGGTTTGCAAGAAATTCCAGGTAACGCTTTAAAATTGTTGTTGTTATAAACTATGAAAACTATGAAAATTGTGTGACGTATGAGAGTGAATTTTGAAGGTATTGTGCATTATTTGGCGTATTGAAAATAATACGTATAATTAATTTTATTATGGTATTTAAATAGAAATCTAAAAGTGTATATAAAGCTTATTAACGTTCCATCAGGAATTTAAAATTTTTATTGTGAAGAGTACATGGGTTTGTTTTTTTTGCTTGTAGTAAAAGTATGTGAAGTACAAAAGCATACATTATTCATAATTAACTGGGTTATCATGAGCTCACCATACTCCAGAGTATACAAATTCAAGATAAATTATAAATAAAGAACGAAAATAGGGTATTATTCAGGGCCCATTTACTCCGGGTATATTCAATGTGTTTGATATTTTAAATTAAAATCCAGGACAGTACAAAATAGGATTTATTGAAGTGTAACTTGATCTCTGAAATGTGGATAATCTTGAATTTTATTTGTAAATAGTGTTTAATAAATAGTGTATGATGGTTGTATTATTTTGTGGTTTTATTGAGAGTATGCGTGAACGATACAAAGTATAAAAGTAAATCTAGGTATCCAAGAGGAGACCCAACTGAGCTAGCCTGGGAACTGAAAAAGAATTAAGGTGATGAAGAGAGGAATCTGGGTAAGAGAATTTTTTTTTTATTAAATTTTTCTATTGTGTGAAATTTATTTGCGATTTTGGAAAATAAATATAATTTTTGAATCTACTGAGATTACCAGAGAGTTCCATGGCAATTTATGACGGCCCAATTCGTGGGGCTTGAATGTTTTTTCTTACTCTATCGATCATTTAAATTTGGTTCCACGGCAATATATATATATATATATATATATATATATATATATATTGCTGTGATATACTCCTTTGAATGCGGGAACTGGGTCCTTTCAATAAAAAAAAATTCTAGTCCCACCGATTGGGCGTCATAAACTGCTGTGATCCTGTTTTCGCCTCGGCTGCTCACCTAATTTTATAAACCTCCTCATTCGTAAAATTAAACAACACATTCCTACCACAAACATCAACGTTAACTCTATTTACATCAATATTCAGAATACATTAAATTTTCAAATTAAATTTCAGCATAAAATTCAGTTTTAAAAGAATTTCAAAATTAATTTTATTATCACTTTAACGTGCATCCAGAATTAAAGTCCTTGTTGGATGCCTACTAATTAATATAACAATATAAGCAGACCGGAGTCTGAGTATAAAGGAGCATCTACCACCCTTTACGTTAATTAACCAGGTTCGTCTAATTGAGCTCAAAGACATACCCAAAGTTTCATCATAATTCAGAACATCAATACTAAATACCCCTTTCTACTTAAACAAGCAAATTTCATCTTAAAATTAAAATTTTATGGTTAGTACAATTTCACTAATGTCCATTTAAAGTAAATCAATTATAAAGTTATTCAACACACACAAAATGTCAAACAAAATAGTATAATTTACCTGAAGGTTACTGTCCTCGTAGCTTCAATGTACATCGTCCCTTTAGTTAATCACACCATTCCAACAGGATTATATTTACGGCTTCTAATTCTCAACGCTTTTAAAATTTTCTCCATCACCATTTATTTAAAGTTGTTTCTGGGCTTTTCCGGAACTCATCTGTGTATATCTGACCCTTGTTTCGTGGATCCAGACACGTATTTGAACCATTTAATTATTAACACCCCGAAAAATAGCAAAGAAATTCATGCGTCTTTCACCAATATACGCCAAAACTGCCTACTTTTGTGTATACATTTGTCGTTGTAAATTTTGCTAATTGGTACAGTGATACTAAATTTTATTACCTTGTATCTAAGTGCACTGAAGTACATTCATGTTAGCACGTAAATAACAAACTATTTTGAATCACTAAAATATACGAGCAAAATTTTAAATTATTTTATCAAACTAAAATGCACTGTTTAACATCTTGAATCAAGTCGCGGATGTAAGAGCTTTTAACGCATCGAATAGTCAAAAGTCTAAGAGAGCTTGTTTATATTCACCTCGGTATATATAGCAAAAAGCCTGTCTGTCGGTCTGTTCCCCGAAACGGGTAATTCTAAAGAATTTCTCATTCTATGTTCCCAGTCCGTCGCTCGCGCGTCGGTTTTTACGAATTTTTCACTCGCCCCATTTAAATCTCAGAAATTCTCACACGGCACGAAAACATGTCCGAGAAAAACTAATTAATTATGTACAGAAATTGTTGTTTCTACCTCTGATATTTGCATCCTATTTTCAACCAATTGTGACCCTCGTGACGTTGCTTAAATCACGCCTTTTACTATATGTGTCTTTGCTTGACGCATTTTCTCTTTCCTTTTCTAACCTGTTCGTTCTGGTGCAAATTGATATTCTTTATTATCGATTATATTTTAGTCCATGTGGATTATCTGGGTTTAATAACCCCGTATCGCACCTTCTCGTGAATATTAAGCCCCGGTTTCTCCAAGATTCTTTGTAAACATTAATTATCTGCAAAATTTTCGCTTTTAGTCCATGTGGACTATCTGGGTTAAATAACCCCGTATCGCACATTCTCGTGAATATTAAGCCCCGGTTTCTCCAAGATTCTTTGAAACCATTTGTTATCTACACAATTTTCGCCGTACGTGATATTTAAACTACGCAGGTGTTCAAAATAATATTAATTCTCAGAGCTTTTAAATAAACCCTGTTTTGTATTTCGTGCTAAAGCATCTGACCGTTTCCAATATCCTTAGAATCGACATGTTTATCTAAACAAATTAAACTGAAATTGCCTTTTAAAATACGCAGGTGTGTTCAAACATCCTACTTCTAACTAACACTTCTAGGATTTGCTTTGTATTGGGTTTTTACAAGTTTCTATCGATATTATCTGTTACTAACGATTCAATTAACTTCAATTAAAAATAATAGCCTTTAATTTTTAATGAATCCTAACTAAATATTAGTTATTATCTGTAGGTTTTGTTCAATACCGGTTACTTGAAATAGAGTTAATTAAGATAAATTTTGCATGTAATTTCTCTTTTGTTTAGGAATAATTACATTACACGCAGAGCTTTTTTTTGATATAAAGCGTCTTGTACATGATTTTAAATCTCTTAATTTTAATAAAACGAATGAATTTTTATGCTTCACGCTGTTATTTAATAACGCGTACCTTTTCCAAAAGCTTCTACACAGTGATTAAAATTATTTGATGTGATTATATAATTTTCTACCCTGGTCTAAATATGAGTAATATATATATATATATATATATATATATATATATATATATATATTAGTAATTGCACAACTATACATCAGCCTAACTTTCAATGTTGATGTACGGATACGTATATGATTTAAGATTGTATATCTTTCTAAGAGTAATCACCCATCCGAGTGGCGCAATTGGTTAGAGCATCAGAAGTTAAAGCCGAATGTTCGAACCCATCCGAGACGTTATATTTTCAACCTTTCAATTACTACCTCGATTTGTTATTTAGGCTTTGCATAAAGTCAAAGCTATTATTTCAGCTTATTAACTAATATAATTTATAAAACCAATTTGCCTAATACAATTACTAATATTTGTAATTAATGGTTGGCTTATAGCCGTGAATTTGAGTGTCCCTTTCTGTCTATACCTGGCATACGTCAAAAAAACTTGATACTGTCAGATTTGATTTGATTGACAGAAATGCCAAACGTTATTGAAAGTTATGTTGATGTACGGTTGCGTACATGATTTAGATTTGTATATTTTTCCAATTGTAGTCAGCCATCTCGGGCAAACTTCTCAAACTCTAAAACAAGAATAACTACATAAGGGTGATATGAAAATTAAACTAAATTGAAAAATAATTGGAAAGTATTTTTCTTGCCTATATAAAAAATTGTCATAAACAAAATATCCATGATAACGTAAGGAACTCTGAAGAAGTGAGAGGTGTCGAGCAGAGGGATTACTCTATGGAGTTTATTTTTCATTGCTCAAGTGTGCACTACAACGGCACCCGCTAGAATACCATTTTAGCATTTTCTGAGCCCTTATTGTACTTTTCCTATTAATATTAAATTACCACGAAGTTTCGAATTTCAAGACTACTCACTTAATATTTATATCGGTTGGTATTTGCAATTTGATACAATTTTACAAATACATAATATTCCAGAACATTTGGAAGCTTTAATATTTTGGCATCAATCTTAAGAGAGTATTAATGTTATTAAAATTTTGTGCCGATCAATGGGCTGAAGCCTAAAGTTAGTAAACGATTCTTAATATTCAACATAGTAATCTAATCCATTTGTTTTTCCAGATGTCTATGGTACCAATGTTTTACCGCGATTGGTGGGATGACCTTGAATTCAGTCGTCCTCACAGACTACATGATCAACAGTTTGGAACAAGTTTGTCAAGAGACGACCTCTTTCGATCACTTTCTACTTATCCACGCAGTTCCCTATTAAATCGTTACTACAGGCCATGGAGCAGCCCCATAGCTCGCCAAGATTCTGGATCAACAATCTCAGACGACAAAGACAAATTTCAAGTTATTCTAGACGTACAGCAATTTTCGCCAAACGAAATCACTGTTAAAACCAATGCAAACAGCATAATTATTGAAGGAAAGCACGAAGAAAAACAGGATGAGCACGGATTTGTATCAAGACATTTTATTCGGAGGTATATTCTACCTCAAGAATACGATATTAATGACATTGTATCGACGCTATCATCTGATGGAGTTTTGACAGTTACTACACTTAAGAAAGGAGCTAAAGAAACGACAACAGAACGAGTTGTGCCTATCAGTCAAACAGGACCTGCTAAAGCTACTGTGACGCCTATTCCCGAAGCAAAATGAACAAAGAATCTTTTTTTTCTGGGCTTTAATGATTATACATGCTTTTTTTATTTGATTTAATTAAAAACTTCTTGTACGGTATATTGTTGTATTTTTAGCTACACTTCTGGAAAGGTTCCAAAATAAATATTTATAGATAGCGACTATTATTGCTTTCTAAAGCTGTTTTATTAGACAAAGCTTGCACAACAAAGAGCTACATTAAAGTTTTATAAAGCTAGGTGTAATAAAAATGTTGGAAGATAGTATAAGTTTTAATTTGGTTTATTTCGGTATTTACCATAGTCATTGCAAGCTATAAATTCCATGCTGTAGAGTTAATTATAACTCATCATTTTGTTTTCGACCTTACCTAAGGTCGGTTTGACGCAGCTCTAACTTCTTTTCTATTCTGTGCTAATCTAAAAAGCTCTACATACCCTTCACCACCTAAATTTCTAATAATTTGACTAATATAGTTTGGTCTAGGTCTTCGTATATCCTTCTATCTTTTTCCTATCCAGCTGGCTCTACATAGATATTAGCAATCTGATGGTTGTTAAAGAACTCTAACATGTTTACATGATTACCATTTTTAAGGAAATGAAATATAACCTGGTTATCCGCTACAAAAAGGAAAGTGTTAAATTATATGTTATGGTAAGGCTTAAGCAACGAATCGCTGCCAACATGCCAGACCGCTATCTAATTGTGAGTTGTGTCCTGGTGACGTTTATTAAATTATATGTTATGGTAAGGCTTAAGCAACGATACGCTACCAACATGCCAGACCGCTACCTAATTGTGAGTTATGTCATGGTGACGTTTATTAAATTATATGTTATGGTAAGGCTTAAGCAACGAATCGCTACCAACATGCCAGACCGCTAACTAATTGTGAGTTACGTCCTGATGACATTTAGTTAACTGATTTTTATTATTTTTTTTGTTTATATATTTTATTTTATACGAAATACATATGATGGAGAGCTCAGAAGTAAAATTCTTGTCCGGAGGTAAAATACTCCCTCATTCGGATCTCCGGGAGGAGGTACTTGGGGCTCGTCATCGTAAGAATATAAAACAACAGTTCGATTTAGTGATAGGGACTTGGAATGTAAGGTCATTACTTAGAGTAGAAAAGTTAACGAATTTATTAGTCGAAATGAGAAAGGGAAAGCTGGACATTTTAGGTATTAGTGAGGTGAGATGGCCAGATAGTAATGACTTTTGGAAAGATAATTATAGAATAATTACAACTTCTTCAACTAATGACAGGCAGGGGTAGGAATAGTGTTAGGTAAAAGATTAGGGCATAAAGTTAAAGAGTACTTACAATTTAGTGATAGAATAATTATGGTTAGATTGATTAGAAAACCCACAGACACTGTTTTAGTACAGGTTTACATGCCAACAACTCAGTACGAGGATGAGGAAGTAGAAAAGGTATACGAGGATATAAATAGTATAGTGAGAAAAGTAAAAGGTGATGAGAATTTAATAGTTATGGGCGATTTTAATGCGTCAGTGGGAGAAGGTAGTGAGGGAAAAATGGTAGGAAAATTTGGGAATGGCAGACGAAATGATAGAGGAGAAAGATTAGTTGAGTTTTGCCAGGAACATAGATTAGTAACTGTAAACACCCTATTCGAACAACATGTTAGAAGAAGATATACCTGGAAAGCCCCAGGTGATAGGGCTAGATACCAAATAGATTATATTTTAGTTAAACAAAGATTTAGAAACCAAGTTAAAAACTGTCGTAGTTATCCAGGGGCTGACATAGATAGCGATCATAACTTAGTTAAAATGAAGTGTAAACTAAAATTCAAAAAATTGAGAAAGGTTAAAAGAGAGGGATGGGATCTAGGTAAGCTTAATGATAGTAGGGTAAAAGAGGAATATATACAAGTATTAGATAATAAGAGCAAAGAGATAGCTGTAGAAGGGTACGTAGAAAATAGATAGAAAGAAATAAAACTAACTGTACATGATGCAGCAACACAGACTATAGGTAAGAAAAAAATAGAAGCGAGAAAACCGTGGGTAACAAAGGAGATATTAGATTTAATAGAGGATAGAAGAAAGCTTAAACCTTTCAGAGAAGTGGATAGTGAAAGTAAGCAAAAATATAATAGAGTTAGAAATAAGATAGTACATGAGTGTAGAAAAGCTAGAAATAAATGGATGGAGGAAAATTGTAAGGGAATACAAGATGATTTGAGAGTAGGTAAGACAGACATGGCTTACAGGGCAGTTAAAAAGTTTTTTGGGGAAGATAGGAAAAAATATAATGGTATTAGAGACGAGAATAATGAGCTTCTAATAAATAAAGTTGAGGTAGCAGATAGATGGAAAAGATATTTAGAAGATTTATATAAGGGAGACGATATGGATGAGTTAGAGAACGACCAAGAAGAGGATGTAGAAATAGGGTTCTCAATATTAAGAGAGGAATTTGATAGAGCTGTTCGGAATCTTAAACTAAATAAAGCGCCAGGGATAGACGATATTCCCGCAGAATTAATAAAATATGCAAGTCAGAAAACTTTAGACAGATTATATGAACTAGTAAAAGTAATATATGACACAGGTGAGGTTCCAATAGATTTCGAAAAAAATATTATTATCCCAATCCCAAAAAAGTCAGGAGCTGATAGGTGTGAGAATTTTAGAACGGTTAGTTTAACTTCTGATGCTTCCAAAATACTAACAATAATAATTAAAAATAGAGTAGAAGCTTTGACTGAGAATTTTCATAAGGACAGAGGGACTAGAGAACCGATACTAATGATTAGGGTAATTATCGAAAAAAGGTTACAAAAAAATAAAAAGACTCATTTCGCGTTTGTAGATTTAGAAAAAGCATTTGATAGGGTTAATTGGCTTGTTATGTTCAGGGTTTTGCAAAAAATAGGAATCTCTCATAGGGATAGAAAAATTATTTACAGTCTATATAAAAACCAAAGCGCAGTAATTAGATTTGATGAAATAGAAAAGGAATCTAAGATTAGAAATGGTGTTAGACAGGGTTGTATACTGTCTCCCTTGATTTTTAATGTTTATATTGAGGAAGCGTTAAACTTAGCTAGAGAGAGAAAAGAGATAGGTATTAGTGTACAGGGACAGAAAATAGACATGTTACGTTTTGCAGATGATATAGCCATTATAGCAGAGTCTAGAAAAGAGTTAGGAGTGTTTTTAAATATTTTAGATCAGATACTACGGAGTAACTATAGTATGAGAATTAACTCAGTAAAGACAAAGATAATGACAAGTGAGTTACAGCCTAGTTCTAAACCAAAATTAGAAATAGATAATACCGAGTTAGAGGAAGTACATGAATTTTGCTATTTAGGTAGTATAATTACAAAGGATGGACGTAGCAGAAGGGATATAGTAGTTAGAATAGCTCAAGCTAGAAAAATGTTTTTAAAAAAGAAAAACTTACTAATAGCTAATAGTATTAGTTTAGATAACAGAAAAAGTTTCTTAAAGTCGTACGTATGGAGCATTCTACTATACGGTAGTGAGACTTGGACAATTAAAGAAGTAGATAAGAAAAAGATAGAAGCTTTTGAAACTTGGTGTTATAGGAGAATTTTAAAAATTAGTTGGACAGATAGAGTAACAAACGAGGAGTTTATAGAAGGATAGGTGAGGATTCCTGTATGTGGAAACAATTGAAGGTCAGAAGAGATAGAATGATAGGGCACCAGTTAAGACATGAGGGACTATTTAGTAAAGTCTTAGATTATAGACTACCAAATAAAAATAGAGTAGGAAGGCCTAGACAAAGCTATATTAGTCAAATTATTAGAGATTTAGGTTGTGAAGGGTATGTAAACCTTTTAGACTAGCTCAGAATAGAAAAGAATTTAGAGCTGCGTCAAACCGACTTTAAGTAAGTTCGAAAACAAAACAAAAAAATTATAACTATAAAAGCACAATTGTTGTACTATTTCAGAGGTAGTGTGATGGTGTAAAAGTGTGAAGACAAGACAAATACAAAATTATTTATAAATAATATTAAAGGTGTAATGTAATGTAATGCAGCTGGTCGCGGCAACAATCTGTAATGTAACCTACTTGCGGACGAACGAACTCCCTCTCTTGACAATACATGGCTGTGATTGAGTCGTCTAGCAGCTGTGGCTAGTAACACCTACGTTGTGTGACCGAAACATAATTCACATATACACACTGAGATGGCGTTAAGGCGGGAAGGCTTGAAAAAAAACTTTAATAGTTAGCATCCCTACTTTAATTATTATATCATAACCTCCAGATTAGGTTACCATCAATTATACATGAATTATAAGAGCAAACAATACTGGACTCCCTGGGTTAGCGCTGAGGAAAGAGTATCGGCAGATAAAACTTCAACGACCCTGCGCTTCTAACTGCATAAATACACCTTCTCAAGGATGGGACGGTGAACAAGCACCCTGTGCACCTTACTTATTACGAGATGTCAACTGTTACTCAGACATTATACATATGAGACTGAAGGAATGTTAGTGTAGTTTAGCTAATCTTTTCTAGATGGTATAGAGGACGGCTGTGCCATTACTACCCAGCTAAAGTTGAAGAGAAAGAACACCGGGAAGATGAGGACCTTGACTACAAATGTTTCACCCCGCACGGCCATGAAATGTTAGTAAATTCAACAAAGGCTCAAATATACTCTTACCATACTATTAACAGTTTCCAGTCCGTTTGGCAATATGATCCACAATGGCTAACCTACATTTTATCGTTGCATAAACACGAGCACAAGTAAATTGACAAAAGCAAATATTTATAAACAAACAAACACGAACGTATGCTATTATAGCGCCAAACAAAAGGCACAAATTAAATCGACCATCTCCTACAGAGCCAAATATAAACGCGTTAATACGGAGTCATAGCAGAGGTTCGCTATAATCACATCAAAACAAGAATAATAAATCTCAATATTAGTTAATGATATAATTGCAGGCTGTAATACGTCAGATCACATCAAACTAACTTATGGTTAGGTTTCAAAATCTAGACTGAATTATGCAATTATAAACGCACAATTAAAAACTGAAATAAACAATTACATAATCATCATCAGTTATTAGTATATTGAAAACAAGTTATAAAATGGCAGCAAATACATACCAAATTCAACAGCATAAACACAAGCCCAGATTCAGGCTCTAGATATTTATATAAATGCATGTTAACTAAATATATTAAATCTAGTAAGCAAATGTTAAAAATTATTCATTATAACTGCATAGGTGGAAACGTGCTTTTAAAAATTAAACACATCAAGTGGCAAAAAAAACACAAAAAAAAGGATTAGCAATTTGATCATTAATTCAATTACTATCTCAAAATATAAGCTAATAACATCAAACAATTAATAAATTAATAGTGATTCGATGCAGTCAGATAACTTCTTTTAATAAAACCGCCAAGTGAAGCTTTTCGGCCTTCCATTTTGAAATGCTAAAAACAAAGTCTAGTTAAAGCTTGTAACATTGATCGATCGCCTCTATAACGGTCAATTCTGACGTCACGGCGTGCGTTTAAAAACTTGGAAGTGGATACCGTGCTGTTCAAAAATACTCTCGAATATGGAAATATATACTATAATATTTGCAATAATTATCAACCAATGAGAATTGATTTAGGGAATACTACAGATCACTACATAAGTCAGTATAAAAACAACATGTTTATACAGTGGCGTTTAGGATCATTAAAAGATACTGCCGGCGTGTATGGAAAGTTACGTTGTTTGTTCAAACGGTGGCGGTATATTCTTACCAATCTATGTGCGTATAAAGTGGCATTGATACAGACTGTACCAGTATACTTAAATACGATTCTCCCGCTTAGGGGGTTGAGTTTAAGCTAGTTGAACGTTGTATTAAATGTATTTAACCTGATACAACTGAAAGTATGTGGTCAACAGGCGTATTGAGCTGTTTATTGCGTTGTAGTTCCAGTTAACCCCTTGTATGGCAACAAGCGAAAGTGATGTTTCATTGTAAAGATGCTTCTTGTTTATAACTCGAAATAAATAAATTTCGGGTGAGCGTGGAAAAATGTTACCAACAACAGGGAGATTGTTAATGTTTATTGTTTACAAGTGTAAGAATTGATGTACTCGATTCTGTTATTGATGTGAATAGAAAATTTTAGAAACGTTCTAACCCGCGTGCATGATTTGTGTGATTTAATAGAAACGGCGATTTATTTATGTTGCGAGATAGATTTTGAGTTGTTGGGAACTTCTTTTTAAAAAGTTTTCTTTCCGATAACACTCCTATCAAATTTATTTTTAATTGTATAATTACAAAAATTGATTTATTTTCTTTTAGAAATTGAGCATATATGTTCATTAACGAGATTTAATTGAAGTTGACAAAAATTACAATGAGTAGCTTGAACCACCAACAGCGTTAAAGTTATGAAGTTCGAAGACTGACTGGCGATAAGGGGCTCTTTGCAGTATATATGAAGCCTCTGATCTCACTTCATCTTGTGGGAATGTTTTATTCCAAGTAAATTTAATTAAGACTGCTTTATTGCAGTTCATTGTTTCTGCACCTGCAGTATCAGGTTGCGTCTAGAATACAAAGTAGTCGTTTCCTTTTTTATTTCTGATATGAACTCTGTTAAAGTTTAATTATATAACCTTCATTTAATACAATTTAACATACTAGTACTAAGACATAATAATTACATTTATTTTATATGCATTTTAATATGGGGAATATGTAACCTGCGTCGTTTTTAAAACGGTGTATAGGGTCACAACATTATTTGTACATTTTCAAAGATCACTTTAAAATAATGGTTTTTATTTCATTGTTTGATAACCGTAGAGCAACTACAGCAGGGCTTTAAAACAAAATCTCTTAGTTTCTGTAGTCGGGGGATATAAACTATCAAATTGTGAAATAATTTCTTCTCAAGATCTACTCTTCAAATTTTTTCCCCTTGGCTTTTGGATTACCCAACAAATCTATAATCTTATGTGTATTATTAAAAGCAATTTTGAATTTAATCTATTTACATTTTTTATTAAGATGCGTAGTCGTTATAGGACAGAAGAGTTCAGCATTTTTGTATGGTAGTTTGTTACAGGGTCATTGATTTACGGATGCTATTTATATTTTTACATTAATCAGATATTATTAATAATAATAGTAGAAAAACCATTATGGTCTCTTATTTGTTTGATAAGTGTATGTTTCTTATTAAACTTGTCCTTGGCCCATAACTCCAAATATAATATGGATGTTCTTATATTTTATCATAATAGTTTCTTCAGATTTCAATGTCAACCAAAGTGCTATTGGAACCTGAGACGAACAATATCATTAGACGGTTGATCTAGCAGGTTGTGTTCTCATAAACTGCATGTTTGTATGGCAACATCTTTTTAAGTGGTAGCCAAAGGTCGTTGTTACGTTTAAAACCCTAAAGTGATTTTTTCTGCATGAATGTTAATTTATAGTACTTCTATTCAAAAACGCCCTAAAAATATATAAACAAGCTATTGATCAACAAGCTCAATATCCTTCCATTTGAAATTAGTTTTCATCAAGTATCTACTCTATAATATTTTGCCTTATAAAATCAAACAGCTACTTAGCAACTTCAGGTTACAAAGTCGTTACAATTATATTTCACCACCTGCAGTGAATGCGCTTCCACCACAGCTTCACCTAAGTTCACGGCTTTATTTTAAAAGATAGGGCCGTTTAACCATCTGTCTAGTAAATGAATACTTGGAATGGGTTTGTTATCTATACCAGGTTTATACTGTTATCCTGCAGTTGTGCAGGTTTTCCAAAGTAATAAGATTTGTTAAAAATTCTTTGTTAGGCGTTATCGTCAGGTTAACAAGCTCTGTTGCAGCTGGTAGATTTTTGCAGCTACTGTCTGGGAATTCTTCACACTTGATCCTTCGGCGATGTTTTTAAAAGCAAAACACCTAGTTCATATGTGTTTATTTTCTTTAAAATACAGACCGTGCTTTGAAAGCATCCCTGTAGCAAAACAAGGTGTTGTGAGTCGCGAGATTAAAATGCTTTCTGTGCTAGTATGAGTTAAATTGGTGATTTATGTTTGCCTTATTTGTGCTGCTTTCTTGGAAGGTACTTTTTTTTTTGTGGTTGATTCCGCACTAAATTGCAGACTATACGCTACAAAATGCATGCTTACAACACAAACAATTATGTACATTATTCTTAAAGTTTGCGTTACAGCCCTTTCTACTGTTTACTTTGCTATGTAAATTAATGTTAACGTCAAATTAAACGTTACGTTACTTCTTAATGTACGAAGTGCAATCGCCAAAGCAGATGTTACTGTAAATTTTATGTATAATTTTTTCTCGTACATATTTAGAGCCGAAAACATTATAGTAGTATGTAGATATGTAAGTACTATTTAGATAATAAGATTTTGTTTTCGCTATTTTAAAGGTTTAGATTTATACTGTACTATATGTAAATTGACGCTTTGTGTACATCACGTTATACCGAAATATTATGTAAATGTGTTTTTGACTTCTGTAAATAGTCTTCCGGGACTGCATGTAAATAATATAGTTTTACTGAGCTGTGTTCTGTGTTCTTTCTGTATCATTTACCCCACTCCACAACGTTTTTGATCTAGCCCGAATTATAATCCGTTTGGATTTCGATTCTACCATTCTGTCCCTGTTTAATTACGGTATTCCTTACTGGCCTTTATTGTTTTTTTTGTGTCTGCACGGAATTTTGTCGCTACTACTATGAAACCTAGTAGTTGACATTCTGTTCCATCGTTTTAATGAGTCAGACTTTTACACGGTAGGACACGCAGTGCTGTGTAAGCTAATGCAAATAGTGCTAATGTTAACTGATCGCTGAAGCGCAGAAAACTCTTGGACTATAGTTAACCCAAAACAGGACAGAACCTGCCTTGTGTACCAATAAAAGATGACTACACTACCATCACTTCTTCAAACTCCTTTGCCCGTCTCAGAAGAAGTCAAGTACTTGGGTATCATATTTAGCAGAAAACTAAATTATGCTAAACACAATCAAAGATTACAAAAGATGACAGTGTTCTCACAATGCAAGCAAACTTTGGCGGCTTTTACCAAAAGCTGTCATATGGTTTATACACTGCTATAGTAAGACCCATGCTTTGCAATGAATCTGCAGTCAGGTGGTCCAGAACCAGAAAAGCTATTGCAGCCAAAGGACTTACACATATCCAAAGATTGGACTATCTTAGTATCACAGGCGCAATAAAATCCACAACTACTGCAGCCTTAGAAAGTATCTTGAGTCTCCCCAACTGGAATTGCACGTGGAAAAAATTGCTCAAAGAGCGGCACTAAAACTGCTCTTTAAGAGGTTGTGGAATAACAAGGGAGGCACTACATTTGATATTTTCCAATGCTCCACCCGAAGGTAACTACATTGGCCAGGAAGCCAGTTTTTTACCTGCAAAATTTTGAATTTTGCTGAACCCTTGCTATTCTAAGCAAGGTATATATATATTTAACGTGCGTGACAACACACACACGCAACCTCCATTTTACCTCTCATCCGAACGAGCGCGTATTTTTGTGCAAAATGTTCGTCTAACATTTTTCAAGCCGATTGTTTCGGGATTCGAACCTGGGACTGGGACATTAGTGTTTTTATCTGTTGTTACTTACTGTGATAATCATGTTTGATAATGTACGTTAGATGTACAAGATGTGGAGCTTATTATTTGTGTTCATAGTAGATCAGTAGAAGTAGAAACAAGGTTATATCAACCTCTAACTGCAATGAAAATCGCTAAATCGTCTCTCCAAACACCCAGCTTCCGCACAGGCACTATTTGGGAATATCCGGTTTGTTTGGTGCCCAAAGTCTTTATTAGACAAAAAGAGTTTCAAGACTAATTTAAGGTAGGCATACAAGTATTTAGTAAAAGTGTTTGAATGTGTATACCCCTAAAAGTTGTTAGCTTTTATGGAACCCATCTAGCACCATTGTTACATTTGCTGCGTGAAACGCAGTGAAATTTACCTGTGATTCCCTTACCTATTCCGCATCTTAATATATCTGTTCTCTAAAGTTTCAGGTTCAACAGCCAACTTTACTGCAAGGAATTTAAAGAAAAACAAACAATCGGACCTCACGAAACCCATTGAACATTTAAACGTCAGCATTACCTTTTTCGAAAAGCATAGAACGCAAAGTCTAACTTAAAATACAACTTTTAATTAAAGGTAAGTGTTAATAATAATAAATACGAACACTGTAGAACGATATAAATTAAAATGATTAATACCCCTTTACCATAAAAAATATTTTTAGAGACTAAATACGTATTTCGACCACTACGTGGTCATCATCAGTAGTAGACTTAAAAAAATAAAAAGCATTATAAAATTAAAAGTTGTTCAAGAAACCTTCTTCGTCCCGTAGGCCGAAGTGATCCTTTCCAACAAACAATTTACTAAATTTGTTTTGAACACCTGAAGATATTCTCCTCACCAAGTAGGCTGTCGATCTCTACAAAACAAGTATTTTAAGTGTTAATAGTTTTGAAGTAACATATAAATTGCATATTAATTGAACAAAAATATTTAAGTACCACTCTGCCTTGTATATAATCAACCCTAACCTATACGATCCCGTACAACCGCACCCGAACCATTTATTCTTTCGTTGGCTAGTACCGAAATCGAGAGAGTCGTTCTCCTGATGTGGACACTCTAAATACGATTCTGTTGGCTCGTTTTAGTATACTATCCGAATAGAAGGCACTCCTCAATTTTAACAGCATTTATCTGCCATTAATTTAACATTTAGGATTGTCTATATAACAGGATTTTATAATTTGAATTGGCATCTTTTTTATAGTGGTAAAAGATTTTATATCCGCTGTGTGGGACTCTTCCTTGCCGAAGCAAAAACGTACCGACTAAAAATCCACTTTGGCGTTGGACTCAAGATACCTTGTCATAGACTTTATAGGGATCTCGTGGCTATCGTACCTGGACTAGATCCTTCACCGTCGACACGATTTGGAGGAAACTTGGAGTTCCGTGCGGTTTATTCTTTTCGGACGTCTGATGGAATCGCAGCAAAGATTATTGATCAAGCATCGCCCTAGGGTGTCTATGTCGTTGCCATAGGACATTTCATAGACGCACAGGGCTCGCATGAGCTGGTTTTCGTGATCTTCTAGAAATCCATAAAACCTGTTTGTGTTCGACCGGAGCCATTCCTTGACGGTCTGCAGGTTTGCCTCGCTTTGAAGCTGAGGATTTGGAATGAACCGAGGAGCTCCGAAAACTACCCTTAGTGCATTGTTCTGGATCACTTAGAACTTACGCATGTGCGTTTCCGCAGAGAGTTGTCTTCAGCTCGCAGTTCTTTCAGTCTCGCCTCGCAAGACCCGTTTCGATGCCGCCGGACTGCTAATCGCATTTTGGCAATCAATCGATTGCATCGGAGTCGTTTCGCAGAATCCCAGGATCTTTGCCAATGACGCCGGGCACAGCTCTTCTCTCGGATGAGTTTGCTGATGTGCAGCGGGATGAGGTCCTTCTTATCCGCTACCTGTATCATGGAGGTGCCGAACTGGAATATTGCTCCATTTCAAAAAATTTATTGTGAATTGTGATTTTGATGATCAACTTCTTTAATATACCCAGGTGTGTGATTAAAAAAACTACCATTAAATATTAATTAAAATTACATTAGTGATGTTTTTGTAGGTACTTAGTTTCACCGTCAATGACTTTATTACATACTGAATCGAATGGACAGATAATTTATTGTAAAAATGAAAAATTAATAGAAACGTCTCTTAAAGTTAAAGCATGGTGTTTGTTGATACGTTACTCTTTTTAGAGGAGATTCAAGTTTATTAATTTTTATAACACATAATAGAATAATCGGTTATATATTTATAGCTGAATCGTGGATTACGGACATTATCTCTACTATGTGAGATGTTGTGGAAATAAGAATGCCACCAGGCATAGATTTTCTGTACGAATATAGTACGTTTTGATGATTAAATACGAGTAATATTAAATTCAAAACTTGAATCTTTTTTGTCAGGATATGCAAAAAGTATATGTCAAAATTGTTTGCCCTCCCCCCTTGTTCTTATTCTTATTATACTGTTTTGTCGAAATGAAGTGTAATAATTCGTATTAGTAAACAACTAACGTGTGCCTATTTTCAAGTTAAAGTCTCTAACCTAAATAAAAATATTCTAAAAAACATGTATTTTTCAATATCACTTCATCACCCTGTATAATGCAGGCGGGTGGATTTACAAGAAACTGTTATCTAACTGTTCTTGATAACTCGTCAAGAACTATATATTCTCCAATTTACGGTACTTTATTCTGAAACACCACGCATAAAGGTACACTTTGCCTTGCAGTACTACCACATATTATAATAAAAGCACAAGCTTTTGATAAGTTTTTAATTTCTTCTAGGTATTTTGAACCCATTTTGGTTATTAATTTTTACCTCCAAAATTAGTTTCATCGTAGTTCCACAAATCGTCAGCTGGAATTCCAACAATTTCTTCTGCTAGTTTATCGTAAAAGTTATTAATCACAATTTCATCGTTTGATGCCCGGGAATATGTAACGTTCTTTGCTCTTCGCAGATATACTGTTTTTGAATGCCGTTTCATAAATGAGTTAATCCATTCGACTCCAGATAAATTACGAGGGTAGTTTAAAGTTCGCGAAATGGAGTACAGATGGCGGCATCAGTTCGAATAAAATATATGCGATTGATAGATCCAACTATGTAGTGCGCAGATGTTAAATTTGACATTATTCTGTCAAGTAGTATTAATTTGGTGCTATATGAAGTAAAGTTAGTTTTGTAAGTTTTTTAAAATGGATAAAACTGAAACGCGCGCTGTTATCAAATATTTTATAAAAAAGGGTTGGAAAGCAACAGAAATACATAAAAACATGCAGGATACATTAGGAGATTCCGCTCCATCATTTACAACTGTGCACAAGTGGGTGACAGAATTTAAACGTGGACGCGAGAGCCTAAAAGATGACCCGCGCAGCGGACGACCAAAAATTGACACCACGCCTAAAATCGTTCAAAAAGTTAATGATATGGTTACGCAAGATCGTCGATTAAAGGTCTCCGAAATTGCTAAGGATGCAGGTGTCTCAGATGAAAGAGTATTTCATATATTAACTGCGGAATTAAGTATGAAAAAGCTTTCGACAAGATGGGTGCCGCGCATATTGACAATTGATCAAAACCTTCAGAGGAAGAGAATTTGGCAACAGAGTTTAGACCGCCTTAACTCCAATAAAACCGATTTCGTCTGATGATTTGTTACGACAGAGGAAACTTGGGTTCACTATTATATCCCTGAAACCAAGCAACAATCTAAACATTGGAGACATAAGGGTTCTCCGCCACCAAAGAAAGCAATGTCCGTGAAGTCGGCATCCGTTTTTTGGGATGCTAAACGTGTCCTACTAATTGACTATCTTCCCAAGAGCCACACAATTAACGCTGAATATTACGCTAAACTTCTAGGCCAACTGGATAAAAATATTCGTGAAAAAAGACCTGCGTTGCGTAAGAAGAAGATAATTTTCCATCAGGATAATGCACGTCCACACACAAGTGCAGCAGCAATGCAAAAATTGAATGATCTGAAGGACGATCTGTTGCAGCATCCACCTTATTCGCCTGATTTGGCTCCTTCTGACTTCCACCTATTTCCACGACTAAAAGTAAAGCAGCATCGACGACCATTTTGGAGGCCTTGAAGAATTGCACTTTCGTGATGGCATAATGGGTTTGGAACATCGCTGGATGAAGTGTATTCAACTTGATGGAGATTATGTTGAAAAATAAACTATATCTTAAAAACAAATTTTTTCATTTTCCTCTTCGTTTCGCAAACTTTTTAAACCACCGTCGTATTACTAAAACAAGCAACATCTCGGCCTAATTTATCTAAATAAGACTTAGCAAGGATCAAACGTTGTTATGGAAAACCATACGTACCTCTTCGCTTGTGAAAACTTTTGAACGACCAACATCTTTTTTATAAAATTTTTTAATTTCGTTCATTAGGTGCTTCGATGTATCCTTACTTTTTCAGACGCCTTGCGCATGGACATTTTAGTTTCTTTTATTTGCTTCATTCATTTTCTAATGTATCCTCGGTGTATTTCTTGTAAATCTAACTGCCTACTTTTCGTTTGTACTTCCTCGATATTTTGGGCACATCAAAGGCAGGTTTACGGAGCAATAGCGATACCTAAAACAATACCAATTAATATCTACTATTGTAATATTATAGTTGAAGGTAATTGTGTGACAATAATTTTGTCACAAAGTAGCACCCGAAAGTGATGTTTTTAGAATAGAGGGCAAATTTTACGTTCCGCTCAAAAATAATTTCAAAATTAAAACATTATATAACAGAGGTAATAAAATAAAGAATTCAACAAATTAATCCTGAATTAAATTAATTTATTAGTTTCCTTTAGTCAAACCCTACTCTAGAAAATAATATAGGCGCTAAAAACATAACCAGATGATTAAGTGTCACAACACATGTTGAAAATGTGGAGGTTCTATAAAGTGACTGTAGGTAGCAGCACAATACAATCATTGTGTTGGTATAATAGAATACTACAAATCTTTAATATTTTGGTGGGAAATTTAAAATTGTTTTAAAAATGTTTCTAGTTACGAAGTTAAACCTATTGTCACAAAGTAGACCTAGTATACGGCAACAAGTCTGTAAGTTATTTGCTATGTCTATTAAACATACTAATTGTAACTGAGCATAGTAATACTTATAAAAGCATAATTAAATCATACAGGTGCTTCAGTAGAAAGTACTGAGACATTTACAGATTGAGTTTTCTGGACTTTTTTAAGCTAATCCTTCTAAAATTCTGTTTGTATTAGTTTGTCACAAATTTCGCTTTCTATTGCGATCATTGACAGCGAACTAATCTTTCTTGGGAAATTGTCGATCATGACGTATTTATTAATTTAAGCCTAGAAAACGAAGTCTTCACTACTTGCAACTGAAACTGTTTTAAAAAAATCCAATTGTTTAATTAAAAATACTCCTTCTAAATTATTCTTGCAAATATATAGCAATATTTTTGTAGAATTTATATCTTTATTAAGGAGAATACATTTCATGATATTCTAAATTCCAATTTCTGAAATTGCATTTAATATCGAAATAGAAAACAGTTAAATAACAGCTCTGCCATTAATCATTTCATTGCCTATTCAAAATACTAAAATTTCATGCTGTAACTAATACCAAATTTCACTAATTAAACTTACATTTAAGATTCATACACAGATAATTAAAAAATACAAATATAAAAGCTTGTACATTACTAACTGATTAATTTCCAAATATATCTTAAAATTTGAAGATATCCAGAAACCAAGGATATTTCCACTTTCTACTTTCCTTCCAACTAACACAGCACCTTTAACACAGCATTTTACAAAATTTTAAATTATTGGAGGGGTAAACTCTTAAAGCCATAACCTCTTTAATTACTGTAACTTATGCTAGCACGTTACGCCTCTTTGGCTGCACACAGTTTTCTTCTAATATTGGATAGGGGATTTAATCCGAATTTGTAAGTATAGTTCTTATCATTAATTTAAGCAGTATAAATTAGATTACTACGCATAAAATTGTGTTTCTAAGGTCTCACGCACTGTAGGGGAAAAGCCTACAATTTTATTGTATGTTACCGGTCGCATAAACTTTTCCCTTGTTCGAAGGAATGCGCGGTCATGGCTTGAATTGACGTAAAACACTCCACGAGGGTATGGACATTGACGAATTTATGAGAAAGGTGCGTTTCAGCAAGAATTTAATCTTCAATTATCTTATCGTATCAACGTGTAAGTTTAGTGCGTGAAACGCAGTGAAGTTTATCCGCTAATTCCCTACCTATTCCGTATGTTTCCTAAAGTTGTAGGTTCAAAAGTCAGCTTCACTGTGAGGAATTTGAAGAAAACCAATCATTCGGATCTTGTGGAACTCGTTGAATATTTAAATTATTAAATTAGATTATTAACAAGTTGAAAATGCAAGGCATTGTCGCAACGAATTTAAATGTAGATATACTTTAAAACAATTTAAAGAAATTAAATTATTATGTTGTAATAATTATAAGTATTCAGATAAATACAAAATTTATAAACAACAAAAGAGACTTGATTTTTCATTTTATTGAATAAATATTTTAAAAGCTATATAAGATGTGTGTAACTTTCATGTATGTTTTGTTGTGTGTGTGTGTGTGTGTGTGTAAATAAAGGCATCATATTTTGATTCAGTTTTTCAGAGGATTCTAAATATGTATCGCACATTAAGAGTTTTGGTACCTATTTTGAATGGATTTATTCGTATTTAATATTACATTGAGAGAAAACGCAGGATACAGGGTATCCTGCCGTCAGATATTTGTGGAACCAATACAAAGCTTTGACATCAAGCTGATAGTTGAGGGGAGTCCAAATATGTATTCGTCAACATTGAAGTTTTGGACACTATTCAGTAGTAAATTTTAAATTTTCATACGACGGAATTATGCGAACGCTAGGCATGATTTGTAGGCCGTTTCAACTGACATCAAAACTTAAGCTCAGGACACTCGAGCTGAATCGATTGATGTTGCATGATGATCCGACCTATTAGAAAGGCCTCGGACGGACAGACAGACGGACGACAAATCGATTTCATAAACGAACGAAGTTCGTTGAAAATGAGGTTTTCCGAAAAACAAAACGTAAAGCCTACCTACACTACGAATATTAATTAAAGGTAATCTTTTGTTTATATGTAAATTGCTTTTTTATTGTACTAAAATTTGTACTATGTTACGCCAACCGCTAAATCACGTTTGGTACTAAATGCTTATCGTTAGCTGGCATTTTCACCATAACAAGCAATGTAGATAAATTAAATTTTGTTAATAGATATTGCAACCTTTACCAGGTTCTCTTTTTATATGACAGCAGCAGTGACTACTCATAGATATTTTAACAGATATTGGTTTACTAGTGCAAAGTTATACAAAGCCGAGCCCGCAGCAGCCCTCAATTGAAGAAGGCTCATGCTCTAGTTTTGTAACTAAGTGGGGATTTACTTTCTTATTTCCTAAGTATTACGATATGGAGAGAAAGAACGCAGCAAGGTTCAATAAAAGAAAACCCTTCCATACTAGATAATGTTTTCAAACCTAATAACCAAAAGCATTTGATAAAAACGAAAGTCGATATTTTGGAAAAACTTAGTATTCGTCAATTAACTGATAGATTTCTGATTCACAATCAGTTAGTTAAATGAAGGCATTGCTCGAGTAAACCAATTTTAGAGACCACAATCAGCTAGGCATCGATTTGTAGCGCTGGTTTAAAACGTAAGGTTTAAATATTAGACTTCATATAATGGTGAGAAATACAAGACACTAAACTTTGATAAATGGATCCTCACGGGTATAAGAAAGCGCAAACTCTTGATTCGTTCATGCAAAAGTCGTCACTTGTTGCAAAGCGGAGCGTCGCGACGGTGGTGTTTTGTGAGAGTTCGTAGTTTACGGTATATAGGAACACGAATAAGTTGGAAAACAGACGGTGCTACTGTACTTCCCCCAGAGAACTATTATTTGTAAGTTTAAATATTTGTGGAGTAACTGCTAATTTACTATATTATTATGAATGTTTAGGATGCGATTTTAGGATTCTTCTTCTGATGAGTTGTGTATCTAATGCATAGATTATGTTTTACGTTGAATTTTATGAAGTAGAATGTAATAGTGTTCCAACGTGAACTAGAACAATGCCATTGTTGAATGAAGGATCAACTGAAGTTCAATTTCCCTTATGTTGTCCATCAGTTTCAAAAAATGCGCTGATTTTTGTAGTTATTAATATTGAAATTGTTTTCATGTATTTAATTTTATGACGTACTAAAATTAAATTTTTTTAAAAGACTAAAAATCGGTTTGAAAACTAAGTTTAACACACAATAAAATCATACACATTTATTGCACAATGTTTATATAGATCGTTCGGAATAGACGTTACTTCTGGTCGTTATAAAAGTCGACGGTAGTTCTGAAACCTCTTAACCGGTGGTCAGTAAAAGAAAATTTTAGTGGTTCGTAAATTTCTATATATCCATTACATACTTTTAAAACCTTTAAATAAATTATCACTCTTTTTAATGACGATAACAATGCAAACCACAGTCACGTAGCGGAGTCTCCTAAACATTTTGATAGGTAAAATTTTAAACGCATTATTTAATATTTAACATTGAATTATCTGAAATGTAAAACCCTAAAAGCCATCTTTTTAAGTTTGTTTATATTGGAGGTTCTTGTTTTTGATTAGTGCACAGTTTTCTGTAACTTTTTCATTGAAATTCAGTTTTTTATGGTTTTTCCCTATAATTAACATGACGCCTGCACTCTGTACTAATTTTCCCTTGGCGTTTCTTAAAAATATTTCTAGACGTTTTGGTGTTGAAAACATTGTTCGCTTTCAATGGTGAACATTGTGATTGTTAAAACATAAGATTCTAAGTAATTTAACATATTTGCAGTGTTAGATGCACCGATACAAACTGCAGACGCCGGCGGTGCATCCGCGTTGATGCAATTTTTTAGGACACTGGTTTGAGCAATTTCTAAATTTTCAAAGATCGCCCATCTATCGGAAGTTGCACCTTTACTTGTACTACTGTGCAATATTGAGTATCTAATTAAATAAAAAGTTCATTTTTACGGATTCAAAAAATGCTTAACGGCCGAAAATGTTATTAATCCGGTATATACGTAGCCTGAGAGGTTTTCAGCTTACATTAAATTTCTTAAAAAAAATTTTTTGATCCCTTATCTACATCTATCTATTTTACAGTTTGTACAATTATTCTTTGTATGGGTAAATTAAATTCACATGGAATTTTCCCCTGATCGCCTCCGAATCGATATCTTTGAGTTCGTACGTGTTCCCCCCTATAACGTTATTGACCAGAAATGGACCCACGTACGGCAAATGCAGCTTGGCACATGTGTCTCCTATTTGAAAGGCAGTTCGGCTTTTTATCCTCTCATTCATTTTATTCACATACTTTCGTGCCCTCTCCTGTAACCTTCTCCGAGCCCTGTTCATTTTTATTTCCAATTCCTCTTTTCTTGGCACAATTTCCCACGGTCGATCAGTATACACGCTTCTCATTAAACTTATGGGAGATTCCTCAGTAAGCGTGTGAGGAGTATGGTTTATAAACATTTCAACCTTCGGCAGGTTCATTTCCCAACTTCGGTAGTCTTGGTATGAGGTCATGCGCAGAAATTTACACGTTTCCTGTATGTATCGTTCCGCGGGATTTCCCTGGGGATGACTATTGCTGAAGAAGACAACCCCTATGTGTTGATTTTCCCAATGTGATACAAACCTAGCATTGTTAAAATAGGTAGCATTGTCTGCTAGGATTCTTATAATTTTTCCCTCTTCTGCGATGAATTGTTCTAGTCTTTTAATGGTTCCTATCGTGTTACAGTCCCTCGTGGAAAATAACCGTATGTACTTCGAGAATACATCTACCACCACTAGGACATGTTTATTATTCTTCCTACTGGGTACTAAATTGTTTAGGTAATCTATTGCAATCAAATCTAAGGAATTGTCTATTTGAATACTTTTAATGATGTTCTGGTTGATATTATTTTTATTTTTTCCCAGTGTGCAAAGATGACACGTGCTTACTACTTCCTTAATGAGTCCCAGGTCCTTTTGGGCATAGAAGTTTTTTCTAAATAGTAACCATAGCTTTCAGTGACCATATTTAATATGAAATTCTTTAATAATTAATTTCGCAAATTCTTTGTCCAGTACATATAGGTCTTCGCCATTTAAGTGCTTTATGAGAAAACCATCAAAAATCTCAAACTGCTTATAATTAGGAATTTCCTTCAACTTGTTCTTTTTCATTATTTTCATTATTCTCCTGCATCGTCAAAATCCTCCCGTATGAAAATGTCGTATCTCACTTAATTGTGCATCGCTACAAAAATATCGTTTGATTTTAAATTATTCTGTATCTTATTTCTACTGAGAGCATCTGCCACTATGTTGTTTTTACCTTTTATATATCGGATCTCAAAATCAAAATCCTGCAACAGAAGACTCCACTTGTATACTCTATTGTTTGCGAATCTTGTATTGGAAAGCAAACACAAAGCGTAATGATCCGTTTCAACTACAAAATGTCTTCCCATAAGATAGAACTTTAATTTTGTGACTGCAAAGACTACTGCTGCCATATCTTTCTCACTAATTGTGTAGTTGAATTCATGAGTTTTTAGAGTTCTGGAGATGAATGAGATGGGCACTTCTACACCATCCTGTGTCTGATATAATTCCGCAGCTAAAGCAATATCCGACGCATCCCTGCGTACAATAAATTCCTTTGTGAAGTCCGAGTGTCTCAAAATAACTTGCTCATGAAACTGAGTGATTAGGCTTTGATATGCCTCTTCATGAGCCTCACTCCAAATAATGGAACAGCTTTCTGTGAAACTTTCCAAGTTCGTGTGTTTCTTGGTCTAGTAGGATATTCTAGTATTTCCGATAACCCTTTTTGTCTATATATATATATATATATATATATATATATATATATATATATATATATAAAAATTTATTCGTTTCATTAAAAATAAGGGATTTAAATTATTCACTAGACGTTTTCTATAAAAAGAAGCAGTATTAAAATGCTCAACTTGTATGTAATTTAATTATTCCAAGTAAAGAAACAAATGGAAATTACGTGCAAAATTTATATTAATTAATTCAAGTTTAAGTAACGAGTATTAAACAAAATGTACAAATAATAATTAATATTTAATTAGGATTCACTAAAAATTAAACGGTAGAAGTCAATGCCATTCATTATTATTTTAATTGGAGTTAATTGAACGATTATTAAGGTATTATATGCATAAAAGCTGTTAAAAACCCAATAATATTCAAATCGTAGAAGTGTTATTTAAAGTATTACGATTGAACACCTGCGTATTTTTAAATATCAAAGTTCTAATTAATTTGTTTGGATAAACATGCAGCTTCTAGGTATATTGGAAACGGTCGGATGTTTTAACGGGAAGGCTAGATACGGGGTTATTTTACTTACGAATCCACGTGGATTGAAATAACCGATAATAAAGAATATCGATTTGTATCACTCAGAACAGGGTAGATAGAGACGGATAATATGCGCGAGACAGAGACAGGGATAATTAAAGGCGTGATTTGTGTAGCGTCACGAGGGTTACGATTGGTTGAAAATAAGAGGCAAACATGAGAGGTGTAAAAATAACATTTCTGTATAAAATTTAATTAGTTGTTCTCAGACGTTGCGTGCCGTGTGGAAAATTTCTGAGATTTAACTGGCGCGTGTGCAAATTTAATAAGAATCGCTGTGCCCGACTGTCGAAAGGGAACATAGTATGCGAAATTCTGGAAATTGTCCGTTTGCGGGACAAAACCGACGTACGGACGGGCTCTTATATAAACCGGTGATAATATGAGTTTCGCTCTCTTAGATTTTTGATTATTCGATGCTTTAAACAGTGCTTTTTTTTTAGATTTTCGATTTTGATTGAATACTTTAAACAGTTTGCTCTTATATTGTTGGTGATTATTGAATACTTTAAAACAGTTTGCTATTTACGTGCTACGATACAAGTTGTTATGCATTAGTGCACTTAGAAAAGAAGATACAAGGTAATAAAGTCTAGTTATAGTTGCGAGTATTACTGTACCAATTATCGAAATTAGTACATGATAAACGAATAAACAAAAGTAGGCAGTTTTGGGGTATAGCGTGAAAGAAGTATGAATTTCTTTGCTATTTTTCGGGGGTGTTAATAATCAAATGTTATTCGTAATCGTGATTGGATCCACAAAACTAGATTTTGATATACTTAGATGAGTTCCTGAGAGGCCCTAAAACAACTTTAGATGAATGGTGGTGTAGAAAATTTTAAAAGGCGACCAGGAATCTGAGGACGGAAACATAACCCAGTTGGAATGGTAAAATTAGCAAGGACGATGTACATTGAAGCCACGAGTGCAGTAACCTTCAGGTAAATTACACAATTTTGTTCGAACTTTGATGTTTTTGGTGTGTGTTGAATAACTGTATAATTTGTTTGAAATTGGTAAATATGCCCTTCGACGGAAAAACCAGTATACTTTCTTGATTCTCGCTCTAATGGATTTAGCCAAAATGAATTTTTCAAATTTATTTTCGTAAATATTTTCTTATTACCTATCGTTGCCAATATGCTATCCATGGTTGGCGGACAATTGTATTGCGGTTTCGTTCGCTTTTTTATTTCTCTCGCATCGAGACATAACCTGATGCTATCATCACTTTTCTTAACGACAGCTAGTGGATTTACAAAATGCGTGCTTGATTTATCAATGATGCCCTCTCGTATCATTTGTTCGATCTCTCCTCTCATTATATCCCTATATGCTACTGGAATAGGATATAATTTCGTGTTAAACGGTTCCGTGTTCACTACCTCTAGCTTGTGTTCATGCCTGTAGCAATTCTGGATTCTGACCCTATTGCTTGGTTTGTCCTCATTCAAAAATTCTGACTTGACGTAGATGGTCCTGCTTGACTTGTAATTTCAGCGTAAGTGCGGTTCGTTCTCCTTGGTTCTGACGTCTGTTCCACGTGTTTTTGGTGATGCGTATTCTGGTTTATGTTCCTATCATGATTGGTTCGCTCCGTTTCTCGCCTTGACGTGTTTCCTGTACTCCAATTACGTCTAAAACCATTATTATAATTAGTGTAATTGCTCCTATTAAAATTTCCCTTATAGTTGTTATTATTCCGCTGATATTTAGAGCTATCCGTTTCCACCTTTCTTTGTGTTCTTACCAAATTCACCTTACGATTCTGTCACAATTCATCACAGCGTTGCAAATATTCCAGGAATATATCTCGATCTACAATATTTTGAAGTGCGATATATTGTCGCACTTGCCCCTCAAAATCTCGTGCCAAATATTTTATTATTTGCTTTTCCTCTAAGGGAGGATCTAGCTGCTTTGCGATGCTAAACTTTTGTATAACATACAATTCTCAGGTCATTCCTAAATTGTGATTATATTTGCCCATAATCAAATCATCTCTTGCTTTATACTGCTGGTCGTCCCTCCAAAAGTGTCTTACAAATTTATGTTCAAATTCCTGGAAGGTTTCTAATTCGCTCTCTATTAAATCAAACTATATTCCCGCACCCCCTTTTAATATTGATCTGACTAAATTTATTTGGTGTTGCTTGTCTATTGATCCCTGTATTACTGTTTTAATATTATTCAAAAATAATTTTGGGTTAAGCTTATTGTCCCCGCGAAATTTAGAGTATTGGTCTAGTGATATGTTGGGTTGATTTTCTTAGGGATTTCCTAATATATTGCACCGTATTCCTACCAAAATTTTCTAAGTCCGTTTTTAAATTTCCCAATTTCCTATTTACATATCTAAATCTTATCTCACAATTTCCTTCAACCTCTTGTACTTTTACACCTAAATTCGTAATTCTCTTGTTTGTTTCCCTTTCACCTGTCTCTTGGTTTAATTTAACTCTCAAATCCTCGTCCCTTACGTTATCAAGGTCTTCCATAATTTTTACAACTTTACTTTGCATCTGTAATCTCATTTCCGTGATCGTTTAATTTGTTTCCCTTAGATTATCACTTAAAATTTTTATTTCAGAGCCCAACCTCTGCCCATTTTTATTAATTTGCATTGTCATGTTTTTCATGGTCTCTTCATTTTTATTCATTTTCTCGTTCAATGCTAGTAAAATTGACATGATTTTTGATTCCCGTGTGATCTGCTGCTCCTCGCTGTGACTCCTTTCTACTACTCTCCCCGCAATTTTAGTCTGTGTATCTTGCTGGAATACACTTTCCTGTGACCTTATCTCTACCCCTTCATTTCTCAACGCCTCTCTAGCTTCCCGCATTCTTTTATCCATTTCTATCTAAATCCTAAATTCTAATTTAACTTTCTAAATTTCTTTCCTATCTGCCTGTAATTTCTAATCTTAATTAATATATAATTGTCAAATTTTTCTAGCCCCTAGTTTCTCGCCTTACATTGTCGATGCCAAATTTATTTAATTTTATGTTCTAGTTCCACGCTTGGTGATAAATAACTTTTCAATATTCTCGCCTCACGTTGATACGTCAATTTTCTTTTTGATATTTCGAGTCCCTAAAATTGAGTGTTAATTTTTTTCTGCTCTAGCCTCCATGTTGTCGGCGACATATTTTTACTTAATTTTATGTTCTAGCCCCACGTTGATGTGCCAATCTTTATATTGCTATGATACCGCCGCACGCCGATGTGATTAACGCACAGTCTCCTACTAAACGCCACCGCTCTGTGTATCTAAATAATCTCAACCTTAAATTTTAAATATACCCCTTTTTATATGCTTCGACAAGCTCAGTTTAATTCACACAGGGTACACGACGATACGACAACAAAAAAATTTTAACCCCTCTTTTACTCCTGCTCCTTTCTATTTGAATAATATAAATAAAACAAACAAAAATTTGTATAATGACCAAGAATATATTTACTTTACAGTTTAATAACTTTGAGAATTTGATTTGCTATTTATAAATTAACCCCTGAATCAAAATAATAATATCAATCTGATTATGCCCAAATTATAACTTCCTTAAAGCCAGTAAAAATAACACTGTATACTACTGGAAGTACCTTTTGAACGTTCAAACGGCATTCTTTCTCTCTACGTAAATGTTTTTAAAAGATTTTTGATAACCCTTTACAAATTAAATACTTCAATATATGCAAAAAATGTAAATATTAAAATTTGAAATAAAGCCTTATGTTAATAAAGAATATTCTTATTTCTGACCTACGTTTTCATTGCTTGTTTCCAATTCTTCAAACTGCATCTGCGTGTGATTGACCAGCATCCCGGAATTGTTTCCACTTAAACTCTTTTGTATACTGCGTAATACAGCTTGCCCAGTCTAACCATTGGTTGATTAATTTTTCCCTTCAGTGCTCATATGCTTATGTAGACCACTGCTTAATTATATATCTTCCCTAGAGCAATTATTTAAATCCGTTTCTTAAATTAGTTCAGTAGTAGTTGCTTAGATTCGTTTACCAGAGTATTTACTTAAATTCGTTCACCAGAGTGTTTACTTAAATTCGTTACTTAAATTCATTACTCAGAGTACGTTACTTAAAGCCGTTTTTCAAAGTTAAAGGCAACTTTTATCGTAGATCGGCAAAAGAATTATTCTTTTAAAAATTTTCTATCTCAACTTTCACTAAATAATTGTTTAATTTTTATTATTTTCACTCCGCGTGATAGTATACTTTGAACTGTTGTATGTTATGCCTTGGTCGAAAAAAGAGTGATTGTTTAGCAAGTTCGTGTTCTATATAAAGGCTCCTCCTTTCACCCGTACCATTAATTTTCCGAGCGCACTTTGTTATTTGGGGAGTTGTACTTTGCCTTATCTTGCAGCCTTCGGATTTTCTATAACGTTACCATCAAAACTCGTGTAGAAATGATGCATTTCCTCACGTAAGCATCTCATTTGTACAGTGTATTCCTCTGAATATCCATCTTTGAACTTTCTTCAAGTCACGTCCGCTTGTTTATATTTGTATTTATTTAAATTTTTCCAGTTTAATTTATCACGTAACCAAAACGTCTATTTTGTTGTTTACGATGTACATGAATAACTTGCTTTATTCGGTTATACGTTTATTGGTATGTAAAACTTGAGGTCTTGTATATTCGGTTAGTATATGGATCAAATTTGTTTGTAGAATTATAAATTTTTAGTGACATTTTGCTATTAGTACCTAAATAGTTTTGTTCTTAGTTGAAGATATTTTTATTTTTTTTAAATTTTTTATTATCATTGTCATTAATTTCTGAAGATGACAGACACGTACCAAGTTGTTCATGTACTCAAAGAGGAACTTAATATTTCAAACATTATCGAAAAAGATCCAACAGTACTAAAGAAGTTGCACACCGGGTCAGAGTAGGCCACATGAATGTGTGGACAACAATGCGTGAGAACCAATTTTAGCCTTTTCACGTTTAGCGTGTCCAAACACTACAATCCCAGAGAGTGCAATGCTGCGAATGACTTTTACAACAAGCAAACGATCCTAATTTTAGCAGAAACATTTCAGTTATGGACCAAACATTGTATACTCGTATTGGGATTAACAATTCAAGGAATATTCGTGTATCGACATTGTATTCGGCAATCAAATTTTCAACACAGATTTACGGTCAATGTGTGCGTAGCAATTTTAAATGGGATACTTGTGGGACCTTACATACTGCCAGCAGGCCAATTCTTGACATCCTTCGTTAAGATGCGTATTCGCTACGTAGAAAATGCTGTTTCGCGACAATTTTATTAGGAACATATTCTTGACGGGTATTCGTGGAAGCATTCGCAACACCTTAAAGTATGCGATTAAGAAATATTGCAACACCGCAGATGAGGAACATTTTTTATAATTTTGTACGTTTCGTATACAACATTTGACGTTAATTGCGAGTTGATATTAAGTTCATGATTTTATTATTCTTGAATTTTGAAACAATAAAGCAGAGAAATGAGACCCGTGCTCAAAAAAATTCAGAAAGTCTAAGGAAAATGATGGTAGACTATTTACCACAAAAGCAGGAATTAATTAGCGGTAAATTTACCAACAACTTTACTTTTAAATATGGTATAAAGAATGGTCAAATTTGGCCGATATATTAAATAGTATTCCCGGTGGTGCAAAGAAGGATTATAGATCGTGGAGAAGGGTGAATATAGCTACTATCTATTCTATATAAACAATATTTTTGAATAGAGTTGGCAAGATCTTCGTTCAAGAACCAAACTAAAACATTCAAACACATAAGCACATGCAAGAGGTACTTGCGGTGTCCCTCCAGTACACACATATAACGAATTTGGACGAAGATATTCCTCAAATAATTAAAAAGTTGTCTGTGGAAGGGCACGATGTCGCAGAATGCAACACAGCGTTTACCTTTGAAGAAATTTCTAACTGAAGATGAGTCTGAACCTGTAGTATACATTGCGAAAAGGGAAACACCAAACGTGTTAAGACTGGGGAAATTCTCTCCTCATTCTTCTGGCACAATCTTAGATAGGCCAACTTTTTTTTTTAAATTCTGAAAGTGGTGTTGGTTAAAAAAAAATCAAACAAAATAATGACATAAAAATCAAAATTGTGAATTTAATTTTGAACATTTTGGAATTTGTTTATAGCTGAATTAAATAAAATATTGTTGTAATTTTTATACCATCCTCTTCAGAATGCTTTCTTGTTATGAAATGCACCAAAAAATTAATTGTTTTGTTGAATTTTTCTATCTAAGATTGTGCCAGAAGTATTTTGCATAAGCGTAGTATGGATTTAAACTAGTCGGTATGCGGGAACATTCCCAACAGTTCACCAAGTTTTACGAAGGTGTCGCTAGGCTATTTTTATGAAAGTAATTAGACGTGACTGCAACAAGCATTTTCTGCATCCGTTAATGTAAAAGGGAGAACGATAATCGTCGGTAAGTTCATCAAACCAGAGCAATAGTGTTTAAAGCTCATTGGATAGGGAATCTAACAAATTGCTGACGTACTATTCAACTCCACGTGGACCGAGTATAATAAAGACAACTGATATTGAGTGTACGGCTATTAATTGTTTGCTTTTGTTAGATATTCACAACAGCAATCTCAATATGAATTGGATTTTATAGTTTTAATAATTAGTAAATAACTTCACAAAGCGTTATTTAGACTTTATTGTTATTTTAAAATAAAAACCTTGAAGGTACTTAGGTATAAATTAAAATTATAGGCTTGCTTCTCGATGCTTGTTTTATGGCTTATAAAAGCCTTTCGTAGCAACTCACTGCATTCAGGAATGTTCCAGAAGAGCTTTCAATTTTTGTTGAATAATATATATTCCTGGTAATGAATTTATTCGTTTCTGATATTTTGAACACATTTATACCGGGTGTAACAAAATAAGTGTAAAACATTTCAGGGGATGATTCCTCATCGTAAAAGAGATAGGGTCTTTCATATAAAGAAACTTCATTGGAGCACCCCTTGTTAAGATACAGATACATAAAATTCGTTTTTCTTTTTTTTACAAACACTAAAAAGTTACAAAATTTAAATTAAGGTGACATTTTTTATTATCAAAAATACACTAACTCAGTAATTTATTTCGTTTACACCATGGTTGTCAGAGGTGAAAACGCAACCCCTAAAATGTATTTCCAATGTAACTTTTTGTCTTATTATTTGTTTGCCATTTAAAAAATGTCTCTTGAATTTTTTGCCCAAAATTAACCAGTTCGCAGGAAAAAATTATTTTACAAACAACTACAGAGATACATCGTCATAAGACGAAAATGCGAAACTAATTTATCTAATAGGCCGCTATTAGTGATAGTGACAACTAAATTGTTATCACACTGAGTAACTCAATAAAGTGCCAGGGATAGATGATATACCCACAGAATTAATAAAATATGCAAGTCAGAAAACTTTAGACAGATTATATGAACTGGTAAAAGTAATATATAACACAGCTGAGGTCCCAATAGATTTTGAAAAAAATTATATTATCCTAATCCCAAAAAAGTCAGGAGTTGATAGGTGTGAGAATTTTAGGACGGTTAGTTTAACTTCCCACGCTTCCAAAATATTAACAATAATAATTACAAATAGAGTAGAAGCTTTGACTGAGAATTATTTAGACGAAGACCGATATGGTTTTCGTAAAGACAGAGGCACTAGAGAACCGATACTAATGATTAGGGTAATTATCGAAAAAAGGTTACAAAAAAACAAAAAGACTCATTTGTAGATTTAGAAAAATCATTTGATAGGGTTAATTGGATTGTTATGTTGAGGGTTTTGCGAAAAATAAGAATCTCTCATAGGGACATAAATATTATTTACAGTATATATAAAAATCAAAGTGTAGTAATTAGGTTTGATAAAATAGAAAAGGAAGCTAAGATTAGAAATGGTGTTAGACAGAGCTGTACACTATCTCCCTTGATTTTTAATGTTTATATTGAGGAAGCTTTAAACTTAGTTAGAGAAAGAAAAAAGATAGATATTAGTGCACCGGAACAGAAAATAGACATGTTTCTTTTTGCAAATGATATAGCCATTATAGCAGAGTCTAGAAAAGAGTTAGGAGAGTTTTTAAATATTTTAGATGAGATAGTACAGAGCAACTATAGTATGAGAATTAACTCAGGAAAGACAAAGATAATGACAAGTGAGTTACAGCCTAGTTCTAAACCAAAATTAAAAATAGATAATGCCGAGTTAGAGGAGGTAGACGAATTTTGCTATTTAGTTAGTATAATTACAAAGGACGGACGTAGCAGAAGGGATTAGTAGCTAGAATAACTCAAGCTAGAAAAATGTTTTTAAAAAAGAAAGACTTACTAATAGCTAATGGTATTAGTTTAGATAATAGAAAAAGTTTCGTAAAGTCGTACGTATGGAGCGTTCTACTATACGGTAGTGAGACTTGGACAATTAAAGAGGTAGATAAGAAAAAGATACAAGTTTTTGAAACTTGGTGTTATAGGAGAATGTTAAAGATTAGTTGGACAGATAGAGTAACAAATGAGGAAATTTATAGAAGGATAGGTGAGGAACCCTTTATGTGGAAACGAATAAAAGGTCAGGACCAATTAAGATACGAAGGACTAGGGTCTTAGATTATAGATTACCAAATAAAAATAGAGTAGGAAGACCTAAACAAAGCTATATCAGTCAAATTATTAGAGATTTAGGTTGTGAAGGGTATGTAGACCTTTATAGACTAGCTCAGAATAGAAAAGAATTTAGTGCTGCATCAAACCGGCGCTAAGTTCGAAAACAAAACAAAACGAAAATAAATAAAGAAATAAAAATCAGTTAACTAAATCTCACCATGACAAAACTTACAATTAGTTAGCGGTCTGGCATGTTGGTATCGATTCGTTGCTTAAGCCTTACCATATCATATAATTTAACACTTTTCTAGTTTTGGATGGGATAACCAGGTAATATTTTATTTCCTTATAAATGGGAATCATGTAAACATGTTAGAGTTCTTTAACCACTATCAGGTTGCTACTATCTATGTAGAGCCAGGTAGATAGGAAAAAGATAGAAGTGTATAGGAAGACCTAGACCAAGATATATTAGTCAAATTATTAGAAATTTAGATTGTGAAGGGTATGTAGAACTTTTTAGATTAGCACAGAATCGAAAAGGAGTCAAACCGACCTTAAGTAAGGTCGAAAACAAAATGATCGTGATGCTGTAGCAATGGACCATTCTATTTATAATTGGAAATTGAAAACTGATAGGATTTTAGCTAATCAGAGCTCGTCTATTTTCGACCAATCCAACAACCCAAAGACCTCATTTTTATAAATAATCCCATTATTAGGTATATATAAATATAGTTGAACATATATTCTCAAAATCAACAGAAACATTAGCAAGTTTCAAATACATAAATTAAATACAAATTATCACATCCATAGGCATACACAGAATAACAAAGTACACTGATATTATCAAAATTTCGATATAATACACCCGTATATGATTTCTATTTTGCACATAATCATTCTATATAACCATACCCGTTTCCACACCACCTTTCGCTAAAATACAAACGCCGAAAATATATGCGATTAGAGGTAGGGTACTAGGCGCGATATTTTTACAAGTGGTATACCCCATGTAGGCCTAGTCCACTACGTAAATAGTCACTAAGCGTATTTTCTTTTTTTCTAAAGGATAAAATTTTTAAAAATATGATTGAAATATTGAAGGGTATATTATACTTTGCTAACTGTTTCAGTTTTTGAGCATTCCTTATATAATCGGTATCAACACATCTTAGTCATTTTTTTAAGTTCCCGCGTACGATTTCCGGACAAATACAGTTTATATAAAAAGACTAATTTTGGAAGCCATTGTTTTTGTCCACAAATCGTCATCGAGTATTATTTTCTCGATGTACAATGGCGATTCATTGCTAATTAACACAGTAAAATAACATATGCTTCCATTGATGTCGAACTTCCTTCCCAATTTTTAAAACAGACATGTTGATATTCATTCGCTTGTTTTTTACAAATTATACAAAATTTATTCCGAACACAAACATACAAAACTTCTTTTGTTTTTTGCCCGACAATAACTGCCTAAAATTTAAATAAAAATTACAATATATACTAATGTCACTATCATAGTGAATACCAATCCTTTGAAATTATATTGTGGAACAAAACTGTGCAGTGAGCCTCTTATAGTGCAACGCGTGTGAAAGTAGTTTTATCAAGTTTGTCGGCGACCCTTCTTCCGACCTAGGACCGGAACGGTTGCGTCGAGTTACCGGGCAACCTATACAGACAATGAACAATAGTGCCTTGTAACCAGTGTGTTCAACCGACTCTCCCGGGATCATTGCAACAATGAAGAGGACAATACACTATGAACAATATTGGTGAATGACTTTATGTAACATTATTGTTTGAATTTCACATGCATACAAATTCTCGTATCTAAAGTTCACATTTTGTTATCTTTCGTAATACAGTCTACTCAAATGATAAGACGCGCCAGCTCATTTATTCACGGTTAATTAATTACAGCCATTTCCGTTTTCTTTCACAAGAAACAAGTTACTTGCAATGCATACACGCGCATGAGTCTGCACGAAACAGTAACCTCTGCAAGAGATAAGTGATGTCCACAATCCTGTTGCCTTCAACTTTATACTGTAGAGGCTTCTTTTCAATTGTAAGTTTCTTCGCCACAATTCTATATAGAATATATAGAACATTATGAATATTACTAGGGATTTTCACATACTCATTAAGTTCGGCGTCTGTTCCCCATAGGTTTGAAGGATCATAAGAGCTATTTGGAATACTTATGTTGCTCTTATTCCAAACTGATTCCAAGTCAATCAAATCAACATCAGCCGGTAACTGACGGAAAACTAACGTATCGTTAGTCCTACAGCTTTCTTGAAATACATTGCATGACTAACCTAACAGGGTGTCCGGAAATAAAGCGTCGATATTAGGAAGAGCGATCCTATACAAAAAAAATTAATACCATTAAGTAGTTTATACTTTCAAATTTTTGCATACTTATTCGTGTTCCCTTGTCTTCGCGTTCTAAATTTTGCGTAGACCTCCAATGCAAAACGCGAAAACTAACCTTGCCTCCTAAACATGATACAAAACTTTTTTTAGCATTTTTATACATTAGGTAGTAGCGTAGAATCGGCGTGTGTGAACATAGCACTCCGTTTGTTAAAAACTATTATTTTGAAAGTTGTTCTAAATTGTTCTAACCTTGTGCTTTTTTGTTCCCAATCAATATTATTTTATTCCAAACGATTTCTCGAATAAGCCGAAAAAACCCATTTTAATACTAGCACCCCTTTTTTCACAAATCAAAGATTTGATCCTCGTTGAACAGTGTTCTACTTGTTCCAAACATTGCTCCAAAAGGACAACTCCGCCTGAAAAACGATTCTTGAAAATACGGAAAAATACTTGTTTGTTGGAACCCCTTTTTCGCCAACAAACCGAATGTAGTACCTTCGGGTAGAGCAGTGGGGACGCGGCCGCCTAGTGGCCCTATATAGATTATAAAGTATGAATCTCGCATCAACACCGGATATCCCAAAATCGATTTTTGGACTATATCGAAAAGAGTAAAGCATACCCTTCATTTCCCTCTTTTATTCTATTGGCTAACTTTTTGAAGTCGAATTGGAACCATGTGGTACAAGGGTACAACAACCTGGAACAATTTTCAAAACATAATTTTTAAAAAGAGGTGCTGACTTTACACACATGTAGTACCGCTCTCTGGATTATTGACGCATCAAATCGAGATACACTGAATATTTCATTATTTTAGCATATTTACCTATTCATATGCAATTCGATAGTTTTTAGTTCAGAATTTATTGCTTTTGTTACTTGAATATTTTTGGTTCGTTTAGTTCTACTTCTATTAGTTGCACGCGTTCTTGGTTTATAATTGCCTTTACCCATTTCAAAAACAACAATACTCACTATTTTCACTATTGCAATTGTCTGTAAGATTTGAGCTATAGGACCGGTATAGGTATTATTTCGATTTTCAATTAGTTAGTATCAATGCTTTCTGTGTGTATCAATTGAAATATTTAGAATTTATGTTTGATTGTATTACTACTCTTAAAAATAAATTGATACTACCTACAAATAGCGTAAATCTGTAGTTTTGTTGCAGCAGTTATTTTCTATTTCGTTCAAGTAAAAACCAAATTTGTTGGGAAAAATGTGTAAATATTGTAGGTCTTTTTGCTTGTCTTGCTAAAGTTACACATCAAACACGTAAACAAAGTATGTTCAATGTTAATTGCATTGAAATGTGTGAATGAGTCATCAAGCAGCAAAACAATAAATTCTACTTGTTCGGTCAACAAGAAATATCTTGCATTTACATCCACACAACTGTTATGTTAACTGAATCAATTTTTTTGTCAAGATAAACTGACTTACGCCGATTTTGGTTTTGGTTCATTTAAATTAGTACCGACAATCACTGTAGCGCAGTAATGCAAATATGACTGAAATTTGCCATACAAGTAACATCAACAAAAGTTTAGGTCTAAATATGCAGTTGTAGTGATATTTCATGCAATTTGGTTGTTCCTCATTTTTATAAATCAGAGAAATGACTCACATATAGCGCTGCGTTTTAGCGACAATATATATCTTTGTGCAATTAGTAGTAATAAAAACTAAACCTACTTTTTACTTTTTCATAATGGAATAATTCCAAACGATTGATATTTCAATTGACACTCAGTGTATTTTAAAATAATATAAATACCAATTTATAATGAAACATCGATCGCTAAAATAAAAAATGCATCTTCTTGTAAATAAAATGTACAATCAAATCAAATAATAAAGTTGAATGCTAGTGGCCTTGTTTTATGTATACGCAGGGCTCCCGAAGGAAGTTCTAAGTAGGCGTATCTGCGAATTCTATCATGTCTTAAAAGATAACGTAAGCTCGTTTATGACAAGGTAATTAAATACTGGTTTATAATAGTGCAACTAAACTCCACTGACTGACTGTAAATTCGTGTTTAATAGTTTTTATGGAAGAGCTGCCATCTATCGTAAAATGTGTGTCTACACAATGATATTCCCCAGTCTTAAGCAATCTAACAAATAGTGATTGATTTAACACCTACTACGGTTCCAAAAGCAAAAATTCCATTTAATAAAATGTCCAAAAAAAGGGAGCAATTGTTATATTCAGCCGCCGCTTTATCGGCATATCAGGATTATTTAAAGAAAGAGTTTGAACTAAAAAATATTATGAAGCGAAATTAAAAATTGCTGAGAGCACAAGAAAATTTGGCAACAAACCTAGCACAACTAGTAGAGACAATGCGAGCATTAATATGAGTGTTATGTTGGATTTTAAGTGTTTTGTAGAATTATGTAGTAAGTAAATGACATATTGAATTATGTTCGGAATAAAATTTATCAATTAAAATGAAATACATGTATAATAGTAGTTTAATGTTTTAATGAAAAAAAGTCAAAGAATAACAACTGCTGTAAGGTAATTAAACACTAGTGGACTGTAATGGCTATGTTTTCTTACAATTAAAAAAAAGTCGATAATTACCGTTAAGAACGTCGATAAATACAGTTAAAAAGTTTGTAAATACATCGCGCAAGCGCGGAATAAGTGACGTCACGGGCGGGTGGTAGCTCCAGCTTACACAGGCTTTAGCGCGGCCATCTACCAATGACGTCACCAATGCACAAAATATATTGCGTAATAATCGGAAAACATATAACTTTAAAGACAATTGATTATATCCGCGAATAAATTAATAATGGACTACTTACATCAAAAATCCGAACGTCCTGCGGGGTTGAGCTAAAGTATGCCTCTATTAAAGTCCATCAGGGCTCCATCCCGGAGGGATTAAAGATGATACGCCCGACGCTCTTCCAAAGCGTTCGGACCAGCTACGGCAATCATGGGGCTCTTTCATCCAGGGTCGTGCAGTACGGTTCGCCTACGGCTCCAGATTACCTACCTATGCAGGGAAAGACGGGAAACATGGTATGAGGACGACAAACAAGACAATCAGTGCAAGGAAATCTACATAGATAAAGATAAGGCACGATACGATACCTGACCCGACCACACTCCTTGAAGATCAAAGGCAAACAGCCACGTTAAAGAGTCTAACGGAAATCTTGTCCCCACTTTTTGTTCTTTCCGCGTCAGCGCGAACTTATTCGTCCAACCCACTCGCGTCGCGCAAGCGCACTGTGACGCAACGGAAGTACGCGCACCGTGTCTTTTGAATTTATGGCGCGAAACTTCCTCACATCCAAATTAACCTAAAACAATGTTTAAGTGCCGATTTGGCACGTAACAGTTTATAGGTTCGTTTCACCTTTTAATTTTAAGTAATAACACAATTTTATATGAGACCAAGAAACTCTGTCAGTATTCATACAATTTTATTAAACTACTTTATTAAACTTGATCCTAAATTAGCAATATTTATGTACACTGAGACAAGATATAGTACATAAATAATATACCTGCACTTAAATTCATACGGTGTAATTGCATTAAGGTCATAAGGGTGATTGACAAAGAAGTGAGCGGACATGAGTTAAGCATTTCTTCTATTTGCACCAAAAATGTATTAAATTTCTTGTACGTCACTAGTGAATGCTTTAGCACGCGCTTCGTATGAGCTTTCATAGATTTCACCCCGGATTCCCACAACCCACCGAAATGTGGGGTATATGAAGGTATAAATTTCCATATAATATTCTTCTCAGAGCATTCATTAAGAATAGTATCAGAATTATTTTTCAAGTATTTTCCCAACACTTTCAGTTCGTTAGATGCTCTTCGAAAGTTAGTATCATTGTCCGAATAAATGACAAGTGGTTTACCTCTACGAGCTATGAAACGTCGCAAAGCACATATGAATGAAGGAGTCGACAAATCACTAACGAGCTGTAAATGAATAGCTTTAGTGACTAGACACATAAATAACGCAACATAATCTTTAAAGGTTTTACTTCCCCGGCCCTTGAGATCATTTAATATAAATGGACCAGCGTAGTCTACTCTAGTGTTCAGCACAAATGGAAAGGATATCTTAACTTGATGGTCAGGCAAATCTACCATCAATGGGTTTACGGATAATCGATGAGCACGAAAACAAGAAACACAATTTCTAAAGACACCCTTAACTAAGCATCTGCCATATATTGGCCAGCATTTCTCTCTCATTAGAGATAACATTTGCTGAAGACCACAATGAAGAGATTTTTCAACGAACTTCGTTCGTTTATGAAATCGATTTGTCGTCCGTCTGTCTGTTCGTCTGTCCGTCCGAGGCCTTTCTAATGGTCGGACATCAATGTGTGATACATCAATCGATTCAGCTCGGTGTCCAGAGCTTAAGTTTTGATGTCAGTTAAAATCGGGCCACGGGGACGCCGAGCCCGCGGGAAAATCTACAGGGATAATTAAAATTTTTAATAAGTTTAAAATCAATATGCGACACATATTTGAACAATTTATGGCATTTCATGCCAATTATTCCAATATTATAGACATTGTTTAAACTTAAATTTTGATTGCCGAAAATAATTAGATTCATATAAAAAAAAATCTTATCTTATGGATGAGAACTAATATATAGCTTTTAAAATATTTATTCAATAAAATAAAATATATTAAAATGTCTCTTTTGTTGTTTATAAATTTTTGTATTTTATCTGAATACTTATAATTATTACAACATAATAATTTTAATTTCTTTAAATTGTTTTAAAGTAAGTCTACATTTGGAAGTTCGTTGCGACAATGCCTTGCATTTTCAACTTGTTATGAATGAATATGAATTGCTATTAACGTGGACACAATACGACTAGATGGAAGTAAGATAGGATGTTTTTTTATATTTTGAAAAATTCGATTTAGATATTCTAGCTCCTACGCCAAGAATTCCTAATTTATCAATAAAGGGCTGTAAAGGCAGTAATTTGCTTTTAGTAGAAATAGGTTTACCTGACTTTAGTCTTGCCATTTCTGAATGAAACGAGTTACTTTGAATAACCTTTAAAGGACATATTTCGGATTTATTTAGCTCTTCTACGGAAAGAGGACCGGTCAACTTAAGATCCTTATTCATTAGACGAGAATCATGAACAAATCTTAACATGTGTGCGGCACAACACCTCAAACGACTGTAGTTGAAGAAGTTTTCAAAAGGAAATGACAAATTGATTACAAGATAACAAACAAGATTGAACTGTTTTAGGTAATTGTACACTGTAGCTGTTTGATTAAACGGACATCATGAAAGGTTCGAAATTAAGAAATTCAAGACCTTCCCACCACATTGGACACGATAGGATAACAGTAGGGTTTATGCCTCTCGATAGTAAGTCGGCAGGATTTTGTATTGATTTTATATGATGTCAATAATTTGGCTTAGTTAAGGACATTATTTTACTGACACGATTTGCTACGAATGTTTTTAGACAATTAGGTGGAACATAGATCCAACCTAATACCACAGTAAAATCAGACCACAAATAAACACTATTAAATGAAATAGTCTATGATTCAGAAATCTTTTGAAAAAACGAACGAGAATAAGAGCTCGGCAAAGAAACACTCTTTATCGGAGCGACGCTACTCTTGGCGCAGATAACCCTCACGTAGATCTATCCACTTTCATTGACACTTCTCATGTACACGCAAGCTCCATAGGCGGACTAAGAAATATCGCAAAATCCATGTAACTCGATTATCGAAGAGCTTGCCAATTTAAAATTTCTAGGAATCTTCACTTCATCAAAAACATGCAATTGATCTCTGAACGAGATCCATTCAGAAATTATAGAAAATGGTAAGGATTCATCCCAACTAATTTGAAGACACCGCATTTTTTGAATAAGAATTTTAGTCTTTATTACACAGGCAGATAGAAGTCCTAATGGATCGAATATTTGTGAGACCTCTGACAGAAAGAATCTCTTTGTCACAGCAGCTCTGGAGGACGAAGGAGTATTTATGTTGAATGTAAGAAAATCTTCATTATGATTCCACACGAAGCCTAAAGTTTTAGCACTATCGCCAATTAGAAAATAATGAGACCTTTCAGAGTAGGCGCCTAGATCACATAGAACATTAGCATTATTACTGATCCACTTTCTAAGCGGAAAACAGCCAGAAATAAGGACTTTGTTTATTTCAGCACAACGTGCGCGTAAATCTAACAAATTGTTCGAATCAGTTAGAAGGTCATCCATATAAAAGTCTCTGGAAATTATTCTTGCTATTTCGGGGTATTGGTTAGAGCATTCCCTTGACAATTGAACAAGACATTTCGATGCCAGAAATGATGCTGATGCAGTACCATAAGTGTTGGTATTTAATCCATACACATCTAGAGGGTCTGATTTGTTAATTCTCCACAAGATCATTTGAAATCGCTACGGTTCCGGATAGATTTTTACTTGTCTATACATTTTTGTAATATCAGATGATACCACAAACGAACGCTGTCTGAAGCGAAGCAAAAGTGAAATAAGATCACTCTGTACATCATTTAACGAGATACCTGACGATGATTTGCACAAACCATCGAAAACCACGCGTAGCTTAAAAGTGGTGCTACTTTCTTTAATCACTTCATGATGAGGGAGAGAGAACACAACAGACCCCTCGTCAAAAAACTCGTACGAATGTAGAAGTTTGGATGCATGCCCCATTTAAATATAAACACGAATAAAATCTAAATACATACCCTTTAAATAAGGGTCTGAATCAAGTCTCTTTTCTAAATTCAGAAATCGCCGCCTCGCGACAGAAAGCGAATCTCCTAAATATTAAAGATTCCTTTTAAAGGGAATGGACACCACAAATCTTCATTCAGCATTTCTACTGAAAGTCGATGCAAAATGTCTTTCACATTCGTTTTCTTCGACCGAACATGGTCTTTCATTAGAAATTTCCTCCAATTCGCAAAATTTACTTAAATTTTCACTAAGATCGAGTTGTGATAGGCAACAATGACTACTATTTATTGAGGAAATAGTTTGACCAACAGGACCTGACAGAATCTATCAAAACAGGGGTTTTTGGAGGATAGGCATAGATCTGCCCAGACTAAACTGTCCTACACACTAGAAGCTCGTAGAACAAAGAAGCATCAAACAATATATCAATTTTTGAAGGAATATTGAAACATAGATCGGCCAATTTGATATTAGGCGCAATATTCGACGAAGATATGTCTTTCTTTGAATGTGGAAGAAAATTGCATATTTCTTTGACAACTAGACAAGAGAGAAACACAGTATACTTTGAATGAATAGATTGAATAATCACCTCACAACTGGATTTGATCAGAGAGCTAACTTGACCAATACCAGACACAAATGGAAATATTCTTCTGATCTATTCCCAGTGAACGAATAAGTTCAAATGAAATGAAATTAGATTAGCAACTACAATCGAGCAAAGATCTGCATCTTTGAAACCTTCCCTGCTGATTTTTTACACGTAAGGTTACTGGAGACAGAAGTATAGTGCCTTGATTTAGATTATCCTCCGGCGACTGAGAGCAGTTGGAATTAGAAGCTTTCTGTTTTAAAGTACTAGACACCTTTAGATTGGACGTAGACGGTGTAGCCAATGTAACACTATTTTGAAGAGAGTTATTCGCATTTGAGTTTGATGATTTAAAGAATGCAATTCGAGAATTAGCACTATCCGAAATATTACCTCTTTCTTTAATGTGCAATAATGTGTGATGCTTCATGCCACACCATTTGCACCTTCCGAATGAACAAGAAACACTCACATGCCCACCATGAAGACAATTGAAACACAATTTATTTGATTTCACATATGCTATTTTCGGAGAGACGTCGAAATCTTGAAATGATGTACATCTAAATAATTTATGTCTTCCTTGACTTGTAGTGAATAATAGGCTTAACACCATTATCGGCATCTTGCCTTTTATATAAGTTGAGTTCGCTGTTCCCATCACTTGAAGCTCGATTTGACAACTTATCGAACTTCCTATTCTCTAAAATATTAGCACGTTTCTTAAGAAATCCAATAAGATCATTGAACTTAGGTTTGAAGTCGGCCTTTTTTTATCCCACTCCTCTGATGAATTGATATCTCGTTTTTTCTTCAATAATATGACACAATAAAGTGTCTCACGATTCGACTGGCTCATTTAGTAACTTTAAAGCATTTAAATGAATTAAAATATTATTAATTAATTGCCTTATACTACACGGGCTATTTTTTGCAACATATGGAACATTGAACAAAACCTACACATGAGTTTTGGTTAATATTTGTTCGTTTGAGTAACGATCAATTATCTTTTTCCACGCGACTTCAAAATGATTTGCAGAGACAGGCAATGATTCTATTAGTTTGCTCGCCTCACCTACGAGACTAATTTTCAAATACTGATACTTGACAATAAGACCTAAATTAAGATTGTCGATAATGACTGAAGTAAGAATACCTCTAAATTCTAAAAATTCCTGATAATTTCCATTAAATTTCTTAAGCTCTAAAGTTGGAACTTTATAATTAACCTAGAAGTTATTATTTTTCCCCTGACTGGACATACTACTTGAAGATGATTGCTCAGAGAAACTTTCCAAAAAACACTTGGCTTGAGCTATTGCTCTAGTATGATTTTCATGAAATTCGTCACGAGTTAGAAATTCTAATTGAAGGTTATCTTCGTCTTCAATTAAAAGTTATATCTCATCTTGTATAGCCTTAAAAGCTTGCAAAAGAGATTCAGCATTAAATGTTTTGATTTAAAGCTCTTTTGTCTCAACTTTTTCTGCCTTTATGATATCAAAGTTTGACAAGAACCTTTTGAAACTTGTCAACTTTGCCTTTATAATAGCTCTCTTTTTCTTTAACTTTAAAATTTAAACTTCTATTTTAAATTTGATTGTTATGAATTTGTATTTTAAACACCTTAAAATAGATGACAAACTTGATTGTGAGAACTCACATGAACTTTTACTACTGTTCAATACTAACACTACGTATAGATTAATATATATATATATATATATATATATATATATATATATATTTTAGTACATATAAATTGATTGCTTATATGAAATGAAGTAAAAACTCACTTTTGGATCTCACTGTCAATGAATTCCAGGTAGGCTCTTAATGGAACCAAACTAAAATGCTTCTGTATGAGTGTTCATATAAACGTGTTTTTATAAAATGAAAAGCGCTTAAACTGAGTTGTGCAGATACACTTTATGACTTAAACTGCAGTTATGCGCTGTTCCAAATTTCCTTAACGCGACTCTTGGCTATTTTAAAGTTTGAAACATGCGGCCCGTATGATCTACGTACGCACTTCTTACACTGTTCAGTTATAAGGAATTTTATAAACTGAAGCTAGAACTGAAGACTCTTCTACACCACCGAAAGTAAGATACACGAATCTGCACATAAGTAGTTGATTTGTATATATACAACTACGCATTGCTTTTTTATTGTGAAGTAATGTTTGAATTTTCACAACTGACAGCACTATACAAGTGATGATAATTATCAAATTATTTTGTATTTTTTTGCTAATCCGGCCCGAAGGACCAGTTTTTGTGAGGTAATAAGACACTAGTGTACTGTAATGGGTATGTTTATAGGTTCGTTTCACCTTTTAATTTTAAGTAATAACACAATTTTATACGAGAACAAAAAACTTGTCAGTATACATACAATTTGCTTCAACTACTATTGTCAATCATAAACAACTTGATCTTAAATTAGCAACACCCATGTACACTGATACAAGATATAGTACATAAATAATATACCTGCACTTAAATTCATACAACAGCTTTATTAGTTTTCTATACTAATATAGAATGTATTTACATAATTCCCAAGTACTTGCATTTTTCACTTATGCCTATTATATTTCATCATCATCATTAGGTCTTCAGTCCTAGAACTGGTTAGACGCGTGCCATCATTGTTCCCTATTCTGAACTAACCTACAGATTTCTCTGAAATATGCACAGTTTGCATCTATAACTGTCTGATCTAGGTCTACATCTACCCCTTTTTCCTATCTCTGCTTGTAATATATCACATACTATCCCCCAAAAATGCCTTAGAACGTATTCCGCCCTACTATTCCTCTTTTTCCCCAGATATCCTTGTTCCCCTACTATTTCTGTAACTTATTTGTTATTATCTTTGTCTGTCTATGCTATCGTCCTCATACATCTGAAGCACAGCATTTCAAAAGGCAGCTACCGTTTTTCTGTCTGCGTTTCAGACTGCCCGTATTTCATAGGTATACTGTGCTGTGCTCCACACATATGCTTTCAACAATTTTCTTCTTATTCTATGTTTGTTGTCTTTCCTCATAGGCGCTGTTCTTTCTCGTTAGATGCAGTTCGATCACTTTCTATTGTTTTACAGTTATATGCCCTATTTCTCCGACCTTCAATGGTTGTGAAGGGAGGTAAGCAGCCTGTGGCTGCCAAGTTCCCCCAACACTTAACCATTTGGCGATTTAATATATTTTCCAATTTATCTTTTCGCACAGTCAACATTAGTTGCAGGTATTTCGCAACCAACAACTAGTTGTTTATACTAATCATCAGATTTATCTGCGCTTATTTTTTCGTCATTAGGTTTTCCGTCTCAAAACTGGTTGGACAAGTACCTGCACTTATTTATATTCTGAGCTAGCCTACAAAGTTCCCTGAAATTCTCACACAGCATGTGTATTCAGCTCGTTTCCTTTCTATTGTTTTCTAATTTTATACCCTATTTTACCGAGATTCAGTGAAGGAGGCTAAGCTACCTGTGGCTACCAAGATCCCCCAACACTTAGACATTTGCCGAAATAATGGTTTCCAGTAAATCCTTTCACACACTTAACATTATTCGAGAATATTGCCCAACCAATTCTTTAGTTACTTATAATATTCATCATGTTTAAGCACAGTTATTTCTTCGTTATTAGTTTATCCATCTTGGGATTGGTTGGATGCGTACCTCCACTGACTTCTATTCTGGGCTAGCCTACACATCTCCCTGAAACCCCTACAGCCTACATCTTTTACTATCTGTGTGCAGTAGTCTAACCTAGGTCTGCCTCTTCTTCTCTTTTTTCCTATCTCTGCTTCTAATATATTCCGCACTATTCCCTCATGCCGTAGTATGTGGCCTATCATCCTATCTCTCCTATTTTTTACCGTTTTCCACATATTTCTTTCTTCCCCTACCATTTTTAGTACCTCTTCGTTCTTAATTTTGTCTGTCCATGATATCTTCATCATACGTCTGTAGCACCACATTTCTAAGGCTTCTACCTTTTTCTTGTCCGCTTCTCCTACTGTCCCGGTTTTACAGCCGTACAGTGCTGTGCTCCACACATATGTTTTAAGCAATCTTTTCCTTGTTTCTATGTTTGTGGTCTTTGAGCAAAGTAGTTGCTTTTTCTTGTTAAATGTAGCACGACCTTGTGCTAATCTTTGTTTTATATCTTTTGTGCTTTTCCCATCTGGCGTTATTTGGCTTTCTAGGTAGCAGAAATCCTTAACCTCTTGTAAGTTCGTGTTAAATACTTGTATTCTTGTTTTTGATTTATTTTCCCCACCTTTGCAAACTAGAACTTTAGTTTTAGTTTTGTTAATTTTCATACCGTATCTCTCTGTTAGAACCGTTTCCATTTCATTAAGAGCAGCTTCTAACTCTTCCTTGCTAGACGCTAATACCGCTATATCATTTGCAAATCTAAGCATATCAATTTTTTGTCCCTGCATGGTAATTCCAAATGTCTTCCTAAATTTGACAGTATTCATTGCCTCTTCCATGTACAAGTTAAAAATCAATGGGGATAGGGCACATCCCTGTCTCACCCCTTTCCTAATGTATACTTCTCTACGTTCGTGCTCTAATTTTATTACTGCTGTTTGCTCTTTGTATAAGCTATGTACTATTCGTCTACCCTATAGCTCATTCCAATCTTTTTGAGTATTGAGAACATTTTTTTTTAATTTACATTGTCGAATGCTTTTTCCAGATCTACAAACCCTATATACATGCTTTCCCCTTTTTCTATTGTTTTCTCCATTATCACTCTCAGAGATAAAATAGCCTCCCGTGTTCCCCTGTTTTGCCTAAACCCAAATTGGTCTTCTCCTAGTATTTCTTCTGCTTGTTTTTCCATTCGTCTTTGCACAATTATAGTTAATATTTTTGACACGTGTGCTGTCAAACTTATTGTTCGAAAATTTTCACATCTATCCGCGCCTTTCTTTTTTGGTATAGTTACTATGATGCTACGTTTGAAATCTTTGGGCATCTCGCCTGTCTCATACATATAGCTTACAAGTTGGAAGAAACGTTCTGTTACTGCTTGTCCAGCGGCTTTTAGAGTTTCTGCTTGCACTTAATCTGTACCCGGCGCCTTACCATTTTTCAGACTCTTTAATGCTAATTCAAACTCATCTCTAAGTATAGGATATCCCAAGTCATCATTTTCAATGTCTGATTCCTGTTCTAATGCAGTTAGTTCCTCTTCTGCATATAAATTCCCTATATATTCTAGCCATCTACTCACTTTCTCTACGTTTTCTATAATGACGTTTCCTTGTGCGTCCCTTATATTTTTGCTATACGGTTTTATATCCCTAAAATTCATTCTAATTAATTTGTATGCTTCGTCTGTCTTTCCTATTTCCATCTTAGTTTGTACCTCTTTGCACTTTTCATCAATCCATTGTTCTTTAGCTTTCCTGCATTTTCGAATAATTTCCCATTTTATGACTTTGTATCTTTGTTTTCCTGTTTCGTCTGATTTATTTTTGTATTTTCGTCTTTCTTCTATTAAATTCACGATATCCTTTGTTATCCATGGTTTCTTATTTTCTTTTTGTGTATACCGCAGAAAATTTCTGGCCGCCATGTCTAGGCTGCATTTAATGTTATTCCATTCTGTTTCTACTTCCTTAGTTTCAGATATTTTCCCAATATCATTCAGCAATTCATTTGACTTTTTTTCGAATCTTACTTGAATATCTTTATTTTTAGTTTCTTTAAGTCCAAGTGCTTTTTTCCGTTCCTTTTTTTCAGATTTTTAAATTTAAGTGCGGCCTTCATAATTACGATGTTGTGGTCAGTATTTATATCTGCTTCTGGGTAGCTTCTACAGTTTTTTACTTGATTCCTAAACCGTTGTCTAACAAGAATGTAATCTATTTGATGTCTTTCTATATCTCCTGGCATCTTCCACGTATATCGTCTTCTAGCATGATGTTGAAATAATGTGTTTGTGATGATTAAATTGTTCTTGTCGCAAAATTCTACCAGCCTATTTCCCCTGTCGTTTCTCGTGCCTAAACCAAATAAACCTACTACCGCTCTTTCCCTCCCCTCACCTACCACGGCATTAAAATCTCCCGTAATTATTAAATTTTCATGTCCTTTTACGTATCTTAATATGTCTTCGATATCTTTGTAGATGGCTTCTACCTCTTCGTCACTGTAGCTAGAGGTGGGCATGTATACTTGTATTATTACTGTGTTTACCGGCTTAGATTCTAATCTAACCATGAGTACTCTTTCGTTCTTTTGTAAGTAATTTTCTACACAGTATCTTATCTTTTTCCGCATAACTATCCCCACACCCAAATTTCCTTCCTCTGCTCCTGTATGAATTACCCTGAAGTCTCCACTCCAAAAATCCCCGCCTCTGGCCACCGAACTTCGCTGATCCCTACTATGTCTAGTGATAACCTATTCATTTCGATTTTAGGTTCTCTAGCTTACCTACTTGCTTCATACTTCTAACATTCCACGCTCCGACTCGCAGAATGTTCCCGACTCTTATTTTTAACTTTCCGATCGCATCCTCCGAAGTAGTCCCCTCCCGGAGATCCGAATGGGGGACTATTTTAACTCCGGAATCTTTTACCCCAGAGAATGCCATCATGTTTGTAACAATTTAAGTACGCTGTGTACTTGGGAGATAATGTGATGGTTTCCCCTTGCCTTCAACATCGCGGTAGTGTGTCTTAGACTGCCATACCGACCCCTATGGTCTCTGTCAATCTAAGTACCGAAAGAGCCGCTGCCCTCTTTCGGGGACCTGTGTTAGTCTGGTTCCTCACTAACGACCCTACTACTTTGGTTGGACCTGTAGTTTGGCCCTTTAGCTCATTAGAACACGCAAGCCATTTCACCTGTTCTAGTAATTTAGAACTTCGACAAGGTGCAGGTCCATTCGAAATGGCCTATTATATTTACAGAAAACAAATTAATTAGTACTAATATCGTATTAATTATGTAAGTTATTACGAATAATTTTTCTTTTTTTTTGTTTCGCCCTGCGTCACTTTAATAACTCAGGACTGACACGCCTAACTGTGTCCTCCTCTATGTCGTTAATCTCATTATATTCAGCTTCAAACATATCAAAATCAAGCAATATATTATTTTCTACTGGCTCGGGGATGGCATATTTATATTCTGTATATTTATATTCTGTAATACTACACATGCATTTATTATTTTATATGCTTGCAATGGATCTGCATGCAAAGTCCTATATCATAGTAGACACCTACACATGTTTTTAATGACACCATTACAACGTTCTATTTTCACGTGTGTGCTTTTATGAGTCGTGTTGTAATTGGATTCTGGAGAACTTTGTGCATAATCTCCATCAAAGGGTGTTAGCAACCATGTCCGTAGTGTAGTGGATATCCCGAATCCCCTTAACAAATTCTTATTAATTGTTGAAAAAATAAAACCTACCTAGGAGGAAGTAATCTTTGTATTGATGGTCGTGTAAACGCTTGAAATATCTTTGTACATCTGACTGATTCCAAACAAAGACGTCGTTGGTGCTACCAGGATATTTTGCACCTACATTCATAACTCTGAGATCAACATCACACAACTGCAAAATGATTTTTCTATTGGTCATTATTATTTGCTTAATGGATTTAACATACCAATTGCACATTGATGGAATGGTAATTATTACGATTCACATACAAATGTTCGGGATATTCGGGATTGTTACCCTCTGGAGTTACAATTGCAACGTGGGTACAATCAAAACACCCAACTAATACTGGAAAGTCATTTCTTTCATAAAACCTATAACGATATGCATATGAATTTTAAACATTTTAAATCGATGTATTTACTGTAATTTGGCTGCATCCAGTTCTTGCAAATTACTAGGCATGTGTATCCCACTTATTTAAAACTTCGGGTTCATTTAGAGCATCCGAAGCATGTTTAATGCAGCTTGATACAGAGGGTTGAGGCACATCTAAATACTTGTATAAACCAACACTGCATTGATGACTGCCTGTTGCAAAAAAATTTAGTGCAACCAACAGCTAGAATATATTTATAAGTTTATTAATCTAGAGTTTGAAGAAACCAGCAAGTGTATAGGTGTTTCATCAAGCATTTCAAATAGAATTAGTTTACCTAGGTTTTTACATCCAAAGCTGTTGCTCTACGCTGAGGGGTCATATACGTCGCCAAAACATCAGATAAGTAAGTAACTAACTCTTTTGGTAGCCGAAATGTGTTAAGGAATGCATCATCATTCATACTTAAGAATGGATTTCTAGGATTTCGCGGAATTCTATAGGTATCTACATTCCTTTCTGCCAATTCTAGATGTTCTGTTAACATTACGTTTGCGTTAAACAAATTGGCCATATTTTCCAAACGTCAAACAATGACAATGATTACATTACACAACATTAATTTTATAAGTTACGATCCCTAACAGCTTATAAAGCCCGCTTGCTGTGTAGCGAATAGAAAATAGCGATTTCGCTTATCAACGACTGACCAAGAATAATATTTGGTTGCGTTTGCTAGTAAGCGTGTAAACTTGGCGTTGGCGATGGTCAAAAATTGACCCCCAAAACGTTTGACTGGCGAAAGCTATTAAAACTTCATGCACAACCATCTTCTTAGACTATTAAAAGATGTGCCGTTAAATACTTGTATGTGAATTTTGTAAGACGTGGCACTTTCTCATTTGCATTTTTAGATAATAATTCTCCAACACTATCACCTGTGGACTAGTTTCGTGGCCACCGAGATCACCAGACCTCGACTCGTGTGATTTTTTTTGGTGGAGTTTCATGAAGAGCTCTCGAAAGGATTTGGTTGCACGGTTAGTGGCAGCTGCAGCAACATGTTTCACTACTAAGCTGTTACTGAATTGTGGATACGTCGCACACAGATTTAAGTTGATAGCCGTGCGAGAACTTTAAGCAGCTTTTGCACGCATTCTTTTGAATGCAGGGTTGGGCTTATAATTACAGCACTTCAAAGGGTGCCAGTTCGCCTATTTTTGAGGTAAGCCTACAAAGTTATTTGAGAAATTTGTTTATTTTAACGAGTGCTATACTCGGTTGAAAATAAAGTATCAACGTAAATACCGTAGAGTTAATTTTATATTAAATTACTCATATATAAGTACTTACAAAAATATCACACGATGATCTTATTTATATATCAAGATTCTTTAAAATCGCTTTAAAATAGTCAAAAGTTTATTGGGGGCGAGGACAGTCATTCGTACACGAGTGGCAAAAAGCACCGCGGCCCTGTATTTAGTTCCTTATTTGTTATAAAAATTTGCTATGTGCAAAAATTGTTGCAACTGAAAATACTTCATTTTGAAAAACCACTTACCAACTACGGCCATATCGATCAGTACCGAAAAGTTATTATAGCTATCATAAATATGTCTTTGCAACCACACACTGCGCAAGCTCGTTATTTAATGAAAATACAACACTCACTTATAATAAGCGTCGCGACGATCGTGTTTAGTGATATCGCGGTTTACGATAAAAAAAACTTCAAGTGAAATGTTTTTAAAAATCTCAGGTGTTAATAATTTCAGGTACGCTGAAATTTTAAATATTAATTACGCTTAACCAAATAAATTTTCAACTTGCTATTAATTTTTTCTAGCAAATGAATCTGTTACGGCAAATATTATTATTCTTGTATGCTAAAAAATTTTTATGTAAGGTCTCATACTATTACATAACGAAACAGTCGTGCTTATTTATCACCGTAGCGAAAGCTATTCATTACTCTTTTGTAGAGGTTACTTTGACATCGGCTAATTTTATACAATAAATTGCATTATACTTTATGAACCTAAACTTAAAATTGGCATCAAATACTCCTATGAGTAATTTCACATATCATATACGTATAATATATAATTTACTTGGCTGCAAAATCAAAACGCACATGGACGTATAAAAATTACGAGACGAAATTCTAATAAAAATGAATCTCTGAAGTGTATTTTTATTTAAAGAACACAAACACGTTTTACATTTATGACCATTGAAAATAAAACAAATTCTATTTCCAGTAAAATACAATACAATAGCATAGAAAAATTGTATATTCGTATGTCTATCTTCGTTATAGCCAAAAGGCCGGGATCCCTATAATAGTGGACAAAGAATACTACTATGGTAAGCCTGCTTATCGTAAAAGGCGAATAAAAGGCGCATCAAGGGGCAGCAGCCTTGCTGGCTAAAAGATATTGGAGGAGAGTCGGTTAGTCTCGGGCGATCCTCAATAATTTACAAGGTTGTTGGGAGTTGGCCGTGACGGTTACTTGTTACTAAAATCTTTAAAAACTGCGTTGTGGAAGGATACGGGAACCTACCACAATATTTCCCAGGTATACGTGGCCTAAAACACGAAATATGTATGATGGAGAGTTCACAAGTAAAATTCTTGTCCGAAGGTAAAATACCTCATCATTTGGATCTCCGAGAGGGGGTACTTGGAGCTCGTCATCGTAAGAATTTAAAACAACAGTGCGATTTAGTGATAGCGATTTGGAATATAAGGTCATTACTTAGAGTAGATAAGTTAACGAATTTATTAGTCGAAATGAGGAAAGGAAAGGTGGACATCATAGGTATTAGTGAGGTAAGATGGCCAGATAGTAATGACTTTAGGAAAGATAATTATAGAATAATTACAACTTCCTCAACTAATGGACAGCCAGGAGTAGGAATTGTGTTAGATAAAAGATTAGGACGTAAAGTTAAACAGTACTTACGATATAGTGATAGAATAATTATGGTTAGATTGAGTACAAAACCCACAGACACTGTTTTAGTACAGGTTTACATGCAAACAACTCAGTACGAGGATGAGAAAGTAGAAGAGATATACGAGGATATAAATAGTATAGTGAGAAAAGTAAAGGGAGTTGAGAATTTAATAGTTATGGGCGATTTTAATGCGTCAGTGGGAGAAGGTAGTGAGGGAAAAACGGTAGAAAAATTTGGGTATGGTAGACGAAATGATAGGGAAGAAGGATTTGCTGAGTTTTGCCAGGAACGTAGATTAGTAACTGCAAACACCCTATTCGAACAACATGTTAGAAGAAGATATACCTGGAAAGCCCCAGGAGATAGGGCTAGATACCAAATAGATTATATTTTAGTTAAACAAAAATTTAAAAACCAAGTTAAAAACTGTCGTAGTTATCCAGAAGCTGACATAGATAGCGATTATAACTTAGTTATAATGAAGTGTAATCTAAAATTAAAAAAATTGAGAAAGGCTAAAAGAGAGGGATGGGATCTAGGTAAGCTTAATGATAGTGAGGTAAAAGAGGATTTTACGTTCATCGGCGTAGTCTAACACAAAAACCAAAGAAAGGTTGACCGGACTTAGTTGGTGAGTAGGCGGAGTGTTACACATACAAAAATTGAAGAAAGGCCTGAAATAAAAATACACACACTCATTCACAACTCACAAAAATAATCATACAGCCTCTAATTACCAAAAAAAAAGTATATTTCACCAGAACAGTAGTGCCAAAAATGAACACAGAAAAAAAGAACCAATACTTAAAATGTTGAGCTGCCGTTTTTAGGTCCCCCATATTAAGTACCAAAAAAAAGAAAAAGAAATTACAACCCTAAAAACAACAGCTCTAAATCATTATCTTAAATATAACAATTACACATATAACATCGTTAGCACTATAATGTCTTAATTAATAAATATTTACAACCCCAGAAAAAAGGAAAACCCCTTGTTCTAAATTACCATCGTAAGTATACAATTACAGATGTACGATGTTCACAGTATGTACAATATTAATGATAAATACCATCTCACCTAACGATTCTCATGTTAACAACTACAAAGTGTAAGCTTCGAATCGAACCTTATAAACATGTAGTTGCGACCTTTTCCCAGGATCTGTGCCAACAAAAGAAAAGCAGAAAAAAATCGGGGCTAAAGACTCGCTCAGGTCCAAGTTGTAGGCTGGCCCCCGTCTCTAGGTACAGGGTGGAACAGCTTTGTGCGGGATCACGCCATGCGCGTGTTCTCCCGTGCCAAGATGAGCAATGGTTCAAACTGATCGTTTGATTCACCGGAGGAAGCACGCAGTATTGCGTGCACGAAGTTCCATAAAAACAAAAAACCGGAACGAAAAATATAACAATCACGAGTGCTTTTGAAAATTTAGAAAAGAAAGTGAATATTAATTTGTTTAACTAAATACCCAGAGCTCCAAGTAATATTGGTGTTATCAAACGTGACTAGCGAACTTGAAAACACGGTTTTATCGGATAGTTCAATACCTTATTTCCTCTTAGATTGAAACAATAGAGAAAATAATTACACGCTATCGCAAGTGATAACAAGTTCAGTAATACCTAAAACAGGGTATATACTATTTAATTTATAGGATAAGCTTTTAGTTTCGCAGTAAATAGGTTTAAAATTCAAAATTATCAGAAAGCGTATTTATTGTGAACAGGTAAGTTATACAGGATGTTGTAAGCGTATTGAAGAGTAGAAACGGAATCGAGGTGAATGAATGAATAATAAAATAAACGGATACGGTTTTACCGTCGAAAATAAACGTTACAAGGAATATAAACAAGTATTAGATAATTAGATCAAAGAGATGCCTATAGGAGGGAACGTAGAAAATAGATGGAAAGAAATAAAAAGGGCTGTAGATGATACAGCAACACAGACTATAGGTAAGAGAAAAGTAGAAACAATAAAACCCTGGTTAACAAAAGAGATATTATATTTAATAGAGTATAGAAGAAAGCTTAAACCTTCAGAGAATTGGATAGTTAAAGTAAGCAAAAATATAATACAGTTAGAAATAAGATAGTACATGAGTGTAGAAAAGCTAGAAATAAATGGATGGAGGAGAATTGTAGGGGAATACAAGATGATTTGAGAGTAGGTAAGATAGACAAGGCTTACAGGGCAGTTAAAAATTTTGTTAGGGAATATAGGAAAAAATATAATGGTCTTAATAATAATGATCTTCTAATAAATAAAGTTGAGGTTGCAGATAGATGGAAAAGATATTTAGAAGATTTATATAAGGGAAACGATATAGATGAGTCAGAGAATGACCAAGAAGAGGACGTAGAAATAGGGTTCTCAATACTAAGAGAGGAATTTGATAGAGCTGTTAGGGATCTTAAACTAAATAAAACGCCGAGGATAGACGATATACCCGAAGAATTAATAAAATATGTATCAGAAAAATTTAGACCGATAATATGAACTAGTAAAAGTAATATATGACACAGGTGAAGTCCCAATAGATTTCGAAAGAAATATTATTATCCCAAATCCAAAAAAATCAGAAGCTGATAAGTGTAAGAATTTTAGAACGGTTGTTAGTTTAACTTTCCACGCTTCCAAAATACTAACAATAATAATTAAAAATAGAGTAGAAGCTTTGACTGAGAATTATTTAGGTGATGACCGATATGGTTTTCGTAAAGACAGAGGGACTAGAGAACCGATACTAATGATTAGGCTAATTATTGAAAAAAGGTTACAAAAAATAAAAAGACTTACTTCGCGTTTGTAGATTTAGAAAAAGCATTTGATACGGTTAATTGGATTGTTATGTTCAGGATTTTACAAAAAATAGGAATCTTTCATAGAGATCGAAAAATTATGTACAGTCTATATAAAAACCAAAACGTAATAATTAGATTTGATAAAATAGAAAAGTAAGCTAAGATTAGAAATGGTGTTAGACAGGGCTGTATACTATCTCCCTTGATTTTTAATGTTTATATTGAGGAAGCTTTAAAATTAGCTAGAGAGAGAAAAAAGATAGGTATTAGTGTACAGAGACAGAAAGTAGACATGTTAAGTTTTGAAGATGATATAGCCATTATAGCAGTCTAGAAAATAGTTAACAGAGTTTAGATGAGATACTACAGAGTAACTATAGTATGAGAATTAACTCAGGAAAGACAAAGATAATGACAAGTGAGTTACAGCCTAGTTCCAAACCAAAATTAAAAATAAGTAATACTGAGTTAGAGGAGGTAGATGAATTTTGCTATTTAGGTAGTATAATTACAAAGGACGGACGTAGCAGAAAGGAAATAGCTCAATCTAGAAAAATGTTTTTAAAACAGAAAGACTTACTAACATCTAACAGTATTAGTTTAGGTAATAGAAAAAGTTTCTTAAAGTTGTACGCATGGAGCGTTCTATTATATGGTAGTGAGACTTGCACAATTAAAGAGATAGATAAAAAAAATAAAATTTTTTAAAACTTGGTGTTATAGGAGAATGTTAAAGATTAGTTGGACAGGTAGAGTAACAAATGAGGAAGTTTATAGAAGGATAGGTGAGGAACCCTGTATGTGGAAACAATTAAAGGTCAGGAGAGATAGAATGATAGGGCACCAGTTTAGACATGAGGGACAATTTAGTAAGGTCATAGATAATGGACTATCAATTAAAAATAGAGTAGGAAGACCTAGACAAAGCTATATTAGTCAAATTATTAGAGATTTAAATTGTGAAAAGAATGTAGACCTTTTTAGACTAGCTCAGAATAGAAAAGAATTTAGAGCTGCGTCAAATCGACATTAAGTAAGTTCGAAAACAAAACAAAAAAAATACATAAATAAAAATCAATTAACTAAATATCATCATGTCATAACTCACAATTAGTTAGCGGTCTTGCGTGTTTGCAGCGATTCGTTGCTTAAGCTTTACCATAACATATAATTTAACACTTTTTCTTTTTTGGAGGGGATAACCAGGTAATATTTCATTTCCTTACAAATGGGAATCATATAAACATGTGGGAGTTCCTTAACAACCATCAGGTTGCTAATATCTATGTAGAGCCAGATAGATAGGAAAAGGATAGAAGAGTATAGGAAGACCTAGACCATGCTATATTAGTCAAATTATTAGAAATTTAGGTTGTGAAGGGTATGCAGAACTTTTTAGATTAGCACAGAATAGAAAAGAAGTTAGAGCTGCGTCAAACCGACCTTAAGTATGGTAGAAAACAAAATGTTGACAAGGGGTGGTCATACACGGAATTAGTACAAAAGTTTAATAATTTACCTGTAGCAAAGGTAAATATACTTATAAAAAGGTTGGTGACATGTCTTGTTTCTAAAATAAACAACACCATTCAAACAAGAAAATTGCAATTTTCTAAAAAATCTTTACTTACACTGAAATTACTGATAAGAAACATATTTTGTGCTGTCGAGGCATTAACAAATTACCAATTTTCTGTTGTTGGTCATTGTAGTACCACAGCATAAAAATCCTTATGTTTTTCTGGAACTTAGATAAAATAACTGCTTGATATCTTATAGTTTTTTTAAATGAAACAAACTTGTCCTTTTGGGTAAGCAGGACTTCGTGCAGTTTCAGGCAAATTCGCCAAATTAGAAGTGGCAAGTCCAAATTTATGACTTACAAATTGGTCTATAAACGGAAATGCTCAACTACTTCAGGCTCATCTGAAAGGTATCTAAAATGCGTAAAGTGTATAACTTGCAAAAATTGTTTTTGGTCTGTAGGAACTCCTCTGCCAAGTTATTCAATGGATAAGGTATTTCGTTTATAGAATTTTGGTCACTATGATTTAAAATCGGCCACTTCTTGACTGTTAACAAGACTAATAAAAAAAATGTTGATTTTCTTGATGAATTTACGATCATTTTAGTGTATTCTTTTATTGAAAAATGTTAGGTTTGATGTCTTTGGGTACTTCGCCTGTTTAATACATGTATGTCCATTCGTAATGAATCTTGAAGTCAACATAATAAAATTCAGAAATAAGTGACATTGCATATTTAGTCTTTGACGCAATTCTACAATTTGCTTTGACGGTTGAACCTTGTTTGAGCTCTGTTGTGCCATATAAAATATTGGTAGAATAACATTGGTATCTGACAAGTGTAAACCTGTCATAGGGTTGCCTTAGAACCATGTTAAAATTTACCAAAGAGGTAACCTAAATCATAATGAGCTTTTCTCCTCAAGATAAATATAAAAAAGGATGCTTAAGCCATACGGTAATGTAATAGCGCACTTTTTTAATAATCATCCTTTCAATCGTATAAATAGAAACATATTAAACAAGGTTTTCCAATCCTCAAGTTATTGAATTTATATGAAATTTAACTATAAAAAAATAATCAGCTGATTTTACGTTAATCACATTGGTTACCTAAAAGTCGCTCCCAGGACGCAATACAAATTGAAGGCTCTCATTCTTCTAATCTTTAAAATTTTTACTTAATGTATTCAAACCAAATATATCAAACATTAATAAATCAAAGTCACCTATAATTTATGTCATAAATGACAAACTTGAAATTCTGTTATTTTGACAACGATCCTATGTTATGGATCGAAACGCAAATAAAGACGATTTTAGCAACTATGAGTGGTTTAATTCCCAAAATAATTAAAATGATGGTTGTAGGAAAAATGTGAAAATGAATATTAAAAATTGACACCACGTCACTGGTGGAACCCTGAATTGTTCTATGTCCCTGATGAGCGTAATTTAAAAATATGCGATTATAAATGGAATACATATGCAACATTTACTAAAATAAACATTGCTGTTCTTTAAAGTAAATAAACTCTCATTTTATGTAACTCTAAAAATACCTTAGAACTAAATGAAATAGAGTAAGTTCTTTATTTGTTAGGAAATTAAATATAAGCAGAATATGTTCAGAGGCAGATAAGGAAACGAACAAACAAAGGACTTACCATTGACCTACCTGTATTATGACTGAAAGAACTTGTTTCTGTGTATTGAATGTAGTATTTAGCTACTAATCTCTCTCTTGCCTATTGCAATTTTCAAACGAATGTAGCTTACATATTGTTGTGGAATGCAAAGCAACGGTTTAGTACATCTGTGTAAATATTTTGTTCTCTATCATACACGTCTGTCTGAACTCTAGAAAGGGAAATGTACCTTGTATACCTATATTTCGTGTTGCATTAGAGATGAATTCCTTCTACTGGATAAATTTTATGAACTGCGTGTAATTAATGCTTGCTAATTACAGTTGAAAATAATCAATTATAACAACCGGCGCGAAGAACCACATATGTCGTTAATGCTGATAAGGCTATCGGAATTAAATAGCGATTACTTGCATAGACTCTTGATAAACGCTGGTTTTTTCATGATATGGAATTTTCTTTGTTATAGTATGCCGTGAGATTACTGGAGACTGTATAACCAATAAACTCAGCCTTTTAATAAAAAAGATTATGCAAATAATACACTACATTTTATTACGAACATGAAGAGTATTTATACTTAATATAGTACAACTATAAGGCATCTTTTACATTGTGTAGAAGATAAAATGTACGTCTTGCCACACTGAAAGTTAAACGTGAAGGCACAACGATTATGCACGAAGTGAATTTGTGGCAACAAACACAACATAAAATAAGTACAGAGTGAAATAAGTTCAAATATACATAAAAATCAATACAACTCTAACAATTCTATTTATTTGCATGCTGCGTGCTTATTGGTCAACTAGTTAGGAGTAGGGTTGGTTGCATACTCCTACATCAGTATTAAAAGGTAGTAAGATTTAACGTCTAAGTTAAACGACAAATTTAAGGTGCTTAATAAAGCTAGTTTTTCTGGTGCTCATTCTCGTTTTGCAGAAACGCAGAAACTAAAACGCTTTCAAATGCTAAAGCGTTTGAAAATATACATCCATCTTTGCTATAATTTATCTATGAAGGTTAAATTGGTTAATAATATGAAACTTAGATACTCACTTCTGCCCTTTCACGTTCAAAAAGCTTTTGGAAAATATTCTTATACTTAAATACGACTGTTAAAATATGTTTATAACTATCTTATATACTTATGAATATTTACATCTGGAAGATTATGAAAATTAACTTTTAGCTTCCTTAAATATTACAGTAGCCTTATTAATTTCTACACTTACGATTTGAAAAGCGTTTTCAAATTGTAATTTGTTGTTTTTACATGCTAAATAACGAAATAAATTGCAAAGTGTATACTAATACTCTTATAACCCCCAAATATCAGAGTACTATATATATATTTTTAATTGTTTTTATGTAAATATAAAGTATTTAAAAATTGGGTTAAACAAGTGGCCGAAAACAATCCACTGCATATATTTTTCGTCGTTTTGTTTAATTTTGTTTTATATAAATATTAGTATCGAGGGTAAAAATTAGTGAGAGGTAAGTCAGGAATGTATTAATTATTTTTGCGTCGACTTTTGCGTTGTATAAATCCACCGATATATGTTTTGGATAAGTGTTGTTTTCTACACGGGTTGGTTTCCTTTTTTTGTAAGTTGTTTTTTCTAATTAGAGGTTTTGTAAATATAATTCCTTTCTTGAGTTTTTTTCTTTGTGACACACCCCACCCTGCGACTTTTAAGTTTGCACGGCGTTTTTTTATTGCGGTACTCGGTGCGGGCTATTTTTTTTGCTTATTTTACTTTTGTTTCTTGTCCGCACGTAATACCGCAACATGGTAAGGGTAGAAGAATTAGAGAAATAGGATGATAGGACAAATACTAAGGCATTAAGGAATGGCGTGGCTTGTATTAGAAGTAAAGAATGGAAAAAGAGAAATACGAGTAACCCACACTAGATTATTGCACACAGATAGTGAAAGATGTAGTCTGTGGAAATTTCAGATAAATGTGTAGGTTAACTCAGAATAAAAAACTGTGGAGATATGCGATCAACAAATTCTACGACTTCAGATCTAATGATCATGTTGGAACATTATTTTCCGCTACATAGATACAAGCCATTTTTATTTAAAATTAATCGATACATAACCATAAATTATAAATAAATTGAAAGATCAGACAGTACTCACAGTTTTTATTTTATAGGTTATTTTTACAACTAAAGATGCAGGATGTTCCGGAACGCCAATGATTTACCTGGTGTCTACTTCCCCGGCACGCTAAGTCACATTCCATCTATTTAAACTCCAACTTTCGTTTACGAGTAAAACTGTTTTATAACCCTTTCATGATTTAATAACTCCGACCGACACGAATACAAATTCTGCGATTCACTTACTTGATCTTGCTGAGCTATGTATCTAGCAGAGCTCAAATTAATTCGATATCGACTCCTGTGGGCCCATTGTCTTAACGATAGGTCCACTGTCACTCAACCATATTTTTCTTTTTTTTTTTTAATTTTATTCTCACACGTTGTGCGTCTGAAGCTTTCTTATAGTCAAGTTCAGTGTCTTCAATTTGTGTGAACGCACCAATTTTATGACATTTTATAGATCTGTGGTATCTCGAACCCAGTGTGAGTTTATACAAATATTAATGTAGACGATTGTGTCCTCGATCGCTATTGGTGTTTGTATAGAAGTGTAGTAGGTGCTTCTTGGTCTATTTATTTTTCCCAGTTTAATATTTTGTCAATGCAGTCATGCTACTAAACAATACCATGCTTTAGAGTGATTTCTTACTAAGGGTCATTAAACTAACCAAATTATATCAATTTATATCTAGGACCTAATATGTACTTAAGTAACGCGTGAACGTTAAAGACTATCACCAAAGTAGCAACAGCTTCATCATCATACAAAGATATCCAAGTAATCCAGATGCCCGATATCACCAACCTGACAAGAAGACGCAGAAAAAAAGGCTCCTTAAGTTAGCTAATCAATGTGCGACTTGTGTTGCATGGTATAGTTAGCGTAATGAAGTTATTAGAAAGTCATAGAAATGCGCTTAGTTGAGTCTTGTAGGTTTGAACAAAATTTCTTTTAAATCGATTTCAGGATAAGAAGATTTCATCTTGGAAAAGAAAAAATTGTCGGACAGGATAATTGAACTACATTGTTGTCGTGCATTGAATATGAAAATGGTGTAAAGAGAAGCTAGTGTCAATAGAACTGCAGTATACTTCCATTGGCTGCATAAGCCATGCCTTACTGAATATAAATGTGGAAAATGTCAAGCTTCGATCGAGTCAGAGACCTTTTTCTGCAATGTAGTAAAATTGCATTTCATAAATTCCTAGTTAGACTTCAGGAGCTTACGTAGCTGAAAATTTACTGAAAGTTCAAAAGAATATAAAAAATGGTTCAATGTAAAATAAATAGCTTTTCTCTTTTGGCGAACAAACTTAACACTTTCGCACTGTTACTCCTATTAAAAACCCTTTAACTAATATAAGAATTTCTCGTCAGACACTTAAATTCCGAATCTAGCTGCTTATTAATGTCTACTTCGTTCCAGTTCCACAACAAGAAATGAAACTAATAACTTTTAAAAGCGGACCTTTGCGGAGCAAAACGGCGCAAACTCAAATTAAGGTTCGTTCTAGATAGTCAGCAAACAATTGCGATGGTCACTTGTTGCAAATACGCGAGTCGAGGTGGTTGTTGCCAAAGGTTTGTGTACGTTTTCGGTAAGCGTGAAAGTGGTTTGGTCAAAAGTGAAAATTGCTTAATTACGACGTTCTGTTAGAGGTAACTTGTAGGTTAAATTAAGAACAATTTGCTTGTCTCTTTTAAATTCTTTCCAAACAATATCGTTCTTAAAATATTATAAAATCAAGCGATATTTGAGTTGCTGTACTGGATGAAACTATGACCAGTCGAGTACTTAGCAGAACATTTTTGTACACAATTATCAATATTAAAAGTATTTTTGCGTAATGTAATAAACTCGATTCAGAATAAAATTCGCAATTTTTGGGAATCGATTTGGTTGAATGCGTTTGTTATATTTCGCAATGTTGTCTTCTAAATTCACAAGCTTTACATTTTTTAATACAACACGAACATGTTTGATAACCTTGTTGAATGTAACTCCTAGCTTTTATGGTTATTTTTGTTTTTCTTCTCTAATGTTTTGCGAACTCGTTCTTTTCTTTTTAGAAAAAATACAGCATCCCAAGTTCAATTTTTGGTTTTCATTTCAACTGTAACCTATAATCTGCAAGGTCTTTCCTTACTGAAACAACCTTAGTTATGCTTTTTCAGCTAGAACTTAGTCTGCTTTGTGCTTGATAAAAAAGCTTGCTCTTTCTAAAAAGAAATACGCATATAAAAGGTTTATCCAGAAATACAAAGTGTACGTGGTTGTTACAAATTTAAGACTTACTTAAAAACGCGGTAGAGAAACTTTCAACATTCCTGGTCCCCCTCTACTACCCTGAGCGGCATATAGTAAACACGACCGTTATTTTGTGTTTTGGTTAAGTTTACCTGAAAAATTTTGAATTTTGCCGTACGCTTGCTGTTCCAAGCAAGGTGGGGATCTTTAACGTGCGTGACAACAGCTACATTAAGCTGTCTGAGCCAAATTATCAGAACACATGAAAATATACAGGAATTATTTGCTAATTATTTGCTTTTTTTTTGCTGATAAAACCAATTTTTTTGCTATATCTGTTAAAAAGTTACAAGTGGCTAGATAGCTTAATATTAAGCTATCTAGCCAATTAAAAAAATACCTACACAAAATAAAATAAAAAAATTAACAATATATAAATTATTTGCTATTTTTTTGCTACCATCTGCAAAAGAAAAAAAATCAAATTTTCAAATAATAAAATAAATATCAATATCTACAAGAGCAAAGTACATTAAAGAAATTAATTGCTGGCATGACTAAAGAATACCTACGTGTTTTTGCTTGCCAAAATAGATGTTCAAACGATAATAATAAGTTGGCCTGAGACTACAAGAGTAAAGTGCTTTTAAAAAATTAATTGCTTTTATCATAATTTAATAATCATGTAGCTTGATTTATTTGCTCTTAAATTATGTAAATCCTGAATTTCTTGTTCACGAAATTTTGGGTCTTTACAAGGTGACTAAAGTGAAACAAAATAATTCATATGACGTGGAGAAAGAAGACGGCCATGAGGGACCTCAAAAAACTAGTACAAACATGTTCGGAGTATATGAAACGATGGGCATGTATACCCGATGAAGACGATCACTTTGTAGAAGATTTAGGACATCCCGAAGAGAACCAAAATATTGAGGATGTCGAGGCGAATCCAGTTCAGAATGGCCGAATGTGGGATACGGTCCTGCGTCGCCCCACAAGTCGTCACACAACTGTGAAAAACGACCTGTGCAGCACCCCACCGCGCGAGGAGTTCGACCGTGACGTGGTGAGCGAAGGACTTGCTAACAATATATGTGAGACGTAATATATTATTTGTGATAACGACGGACGACGGGCTGTTTCTAATTCCTACTGTTTAAGATTGTGGTTAAATTGTTTACTATAAAAAGGATTATAATTGACAATAAATGTATATTTACGACGCGGCGTTTATTATAACTTAATTATTAATCCCACAAAATCAACCATTTATAACTTATAGTTAAAATCATCATGTACATAATTATAAATATAGACAACAAGATCCATATTTTGCTAACGATCTAGTTATAGAACTTGAAGGATGCCTAGCAACATTTTTCATCATTATTTTTCTAACTAGCAGTACCTCCCATAGCACAAACCAAAACCACCTCTTAGAACTGAATCCGTAGGTAACCTTTTATTACCGGTGTCCACAACGTGTTTCAAAGTCCACGCGAATGGGTTAACACTTATAGGCAAAACTTGCAAGCGAAGCAAATCAAAGGCTAGCGCGCCGGTTTTTTTTTAAGGGAAGTCAATGTCTACATTTTCAAGCTACGTTCCGTTCCAACTTAGCTTAGTCATTATATAACATTTCTTCCTTTTTGTAATGTATGCAAACCGCGGTCAAAGTTCCGTTCACACAATGTAACATATTTAATTTGTGTTTATATATAAGGTTATAAAATCATAAACCACGTAAAAGTCCGTACTTTCTTTTGTTATCAGCATGTTATGATATGGTAACGCTTGCATGTTCTTGATAGTAAAGACGGACGATAACGATCTATAATATTCTTTCTATAAAAAGCGCATACGTAGCGTCTTGTAACATTTAGATTTGTTTTCATTAGTCATTGTCCTGAATTATTATGTTAACAATGTATTTAAAAGACATATGGTTGTAGCTTTTGAGGTTAAAGGTTGTTATCTGAATTACGTTTATAGTCACTTAAAAAAAATTAAAATGTAGTGCTTAATTAATACTAACTATTCATAAAATCTAAATATACAGGACACAGGATACGCCAATATTCATGCCATTCATCCAAAACTAAATTCTTTTTTTCTTATCTGATTTATGTCTAAAGTAATGCAAACACGTTACACATTCACAAAGCTCTGGACAGCAATTTCCATCGTACACTTTTAACGGTTACTGTACCAGACTATCGCTAAAATAGCAGTAGGTTCACCTGCATATAAACATTGAACAAATACAGATCGTTGATAAAACCAACCTGACAAGAATACTCAAAAGAGGCTCCATTATACTACCTAAGTAATGGGTGATTTATGTTGCAAGGTAAAATTAGTGTAATGACTAGGAACGCTAGAAATTCTTTAGGTATAAGTCTAGTTGTGTCTTGTAGCTTTCAACTAAATTACCTATTAATTGATTTCAAGATCAAATTGAAATCAGGGAAAAAAGAAAAATTGTCGGGCAGGATAAGTGGAGTAAAGTGTTGTACACTGAATATCAAGATAATTTAAAGGGAAGCTAGTATCAATTAAACTGCAGTATACTTTCTTTTTGTTGCACATGCTATAACTTACTGAAATAAATTAAGAAAAGTTTGTCGAGTTTTGATAGAGTCAGATACTGCGTTAAACTTCTGCGGTATAGTTAAATTACAGTTCATACATTTCTAGTTAGATTTCAGGAGCTTGCTGAGCTGAAAATTTACTGAAAGTTCCAGAGAGTATGAAAAATGGTTCAATGTAAAAGTAATCGCTTTTCTCTTTCGGCGAATAAACTTCACACTTTTGCATTGTTGCTTCTACTATTTAAAACCCATAATTAATATAAGACTTTCCCATCAGACACTTAAATTTCTAAATTTACTTGCTTATTAATGTCTATTTCGTTCCTCAACAAGGAATGAAACTTAATGACTTTTAAAAGCGGACTTTTGCGGAGCAAAACGACGCAAACTCAAATTAGGGTTCGTTCTATTTAGTCAGCAAACAACTGCGATAGTCACTTGTTGGAATTACTAGTGTCGAGGTGGTTGTCGGCAAGAGTTTGTGTGCGTTTTCGGTAAGTGTGAAAGTGTTTTCGTCTAAAGTGAAGATTGCTGAATTACGAAGTTTTGTTAGAGGTAATTTGCAGGGTAAATTAAGATAGCTAGGAACAATTTGCTTGTCTCTTTCAAATTCTTTCCAAACAATTCGTTTTTAAAATATTATAAAATCAAGCGATATTTGAGTTGCTTTGCAGAAGTTCTTAGAATTTACTATAAGTAAAGCTCGCAGATTAATTTATAGACCCGTATATACTTGGTACAGGTATATGTATACTGTTACACAGTCAAGCGCAAACAATAGACGAGTCGACTATTACAAAGCTTCCTATTTATATTTCATTTTTGAAATAAATCGTTCTTTCTGCTACTACAATTAAACCTGCTACAGTTCGTTGTATCACGAAGCCATGTTAGAACCAAGTTCCTAGTGGGTTTCTGCTCTTCGAAGAGGTTACAGCAACAGTTACAGCACTAGCTTTCTTTCAGTACGGTTTAATGATCTTTGAGGGTTATATAAGCACATTCAAGAGAGCTTAACAAAACGTATGGACACAGTGTCTATCCATTCGGTCAACTTTTGTTCTACGGAGATCATCTTCTGGAGTGCTATTATTCTCCGACTAATTATCAAGTACGGTACAACACGAAGTGTACGGATTATAAAATTTACTCTGTTAGTGCAAAAATATCGCAACACGGTAAACTTTGGTTAACATATAGTAAAGTTTCATTAAAGCTTTACGTACTAAATGAATTTTTGTTTTTTATTAATTCTATTGTTAAGTGTTAAAATTTATTGTCAATAAATCTTTATACACGCAACTAGTTTTCTCTACGCTTTGACACCACCACAAACGTATATCAGGCAATAAAATACATCGGTGTGCCGCTTAAAATAGAACGTTTTAACTGGGAACTATCATTTTTAAGGTTGTTAACTGTAAATTTAAAGTTCATATATATATTGTTGTAGTTTTGCCTGGAAAGAAGCCCTAAAATTGAGCCCCAATGTTGGGTGCCATAATAATTGCTGTAGCCTTTGGAATCGACTCGCTAATTCGTGCCCCTTACTTTGGGCGTCATAAAATTTGAACTGTAGCTCCCGTACGAATCGTGCCCCACTATTAGGCTGTCATAAATTTTGCTGTGGATCCTCTCTGTCTTTATAGTGCCACTTACCTTTGGAAGTGCCCCTCTTTTGAATTTCTACTTACCCTAGCTGAACCCAAAATCAAACTCCTCGAATCTTTACCTAAATAAAACAATTTATGCTTCCCCAAGCTAATCTTCCACGGCTACTCATTTTCTCAACACCTTTATACTAAAAAAAAAATAAAATAAAAATTTTCGACAAAAACATACACCCTTTTATTCATATGACATAATTATGCTTCTCCAAATCTCAACATTTACAATTTGTTTACAGTAAAACATTCCACACTTTAGTTCAATCTAAAAGTCTCGTGAATTTTATGTTCCTCTATACTTCAACATTTCATTTAGAAGTTGATGGGCTTATCCTGAAACCTTAAATTAATTTTTTCCAGGTCTATGATGAGCTCAGTATAAACCCTTTTTATTCTGTATGTATATAACACTGCATTATCAAACTACACTAGAGACCCGTTTACTCCTTACATCAAATAAAAATATTATTCATGTATTTACACCCTTAGATTTAAAATATAAGAGTGTCTTTCCATATGTTAATCAAATTAATTTTCAGTTCATAAAATTTTTCACCAAGTAACTCAAATCACTCATAGTTTTTATAATTCAATACCAGCACAACAGTTCAATAAAAAAATTCGTTACCTGGAGTATTCTTCGGAATCACCACCCCTGTAGCTGACGTCACCAAGCTCACGTTCCTGGACTACACTCAATTTGTTTTCTAACTAAGACAACCATTCCATCTCGAATCGTTCATCCAATTTTCTCAACGATTTGTGGATGCCTTCCATACAGCTACTCATCCAGAGTCCAAACTCTACTTAACGTGCAACCAGCATTCTCGTTCAAGATGTAATTCATTCGCTTACCTCAGTAACATCCCGCATTACTCGTTATAATTATTTATACAAATATGTTCAGCCCGTTTACTTCAATTGCACCTACTTGTGCTTTTATAACACTGAAAAATACATTCGGCGGACTGCACTATCATCAGGTTTTTAAGTTAGGATATCTTCTCAACAGTACTCAATGTAAGCGAAGTGAATCAGAAAATAAGCGAGAAATAAGAGACCCTTGCCACCTCCGGCAAGGTTTATATAAGCTTAAAACCCCCCTTTTGTGACGTATTTTTACTCAGCTTTCCTTGTATTATAGCAACTGCCAGACCGTTTCACAAAATTCTCTTGTACTAACAACATAACGACACTTTGTTCGAAAAACTAATTAAACTGGTCAACCGTCCGTATTTTCCATGTAAAACCGTCTTTCTATTATTCCTTCTAAGGAATCCTAAACACATTTTATGTTATTGTTATTGCACTCATGCTCTAATAATCACCTTGTCTTGTCTTTGTCTTGTCTTCCTACTTACAAAGTCGACGTGATTTCCACTCTACGGCTATCTTTATCCACCGCATATTTTCCATCCTTCTTATAGTCCTACTATTGCTCTGTCGTCTACGGTTAATATTCCCTTCCTACACGTGCGCCTTGAAAATTCAATAACGTTCACAATCATGTTGCAACTCCGTCCCGCCTATTTATTTTTAAACTATACTCTTCTGTCATGCTCTTGAAACTGTTTGTCATATAGCCACCTGCTACCTTTCATCTTTCTTTGTTATGTATTAGATATAGTCTGTCTCAGAATTATATCGATTTGTTTTGAACTAGTCAAGCGCTGTTGTTAGCCTTGAGTCGTCCGTTAGTACAAACTACCAAGAATTATTTTCAACGTAAATGTCTATCTACCCCAAGCTTGTTCCATGAAATACTTGACGGTTTTAAACGTGTTTTCAATATTCAAGCTTGTAACATTTTTCGAAAGCTTTTAACATATGCTATATTAAAAGTAGACCATTTTCAAGAAACCCAGGACCACATTTCCTCCAGCTTCCACATTTCCTCACACATCTGGACCAAATTTACATGTAAATTCGCACTATAAAGTCTTATTTTTTAAGAATCTCCTCCTGCTCTCTCCCTGTGGAACTCCTTGTCGAATTTTTTACCCCAACCATTTTCATTACGTCACACCCGCATTCTTTCCACCCGCGAGATAAATCTTTCTCCACATTTCCACCCACGAGATAAACCTATATTGTTTGGTATCAATTAATATTAGATTTTTCTCAGCTATCCGAATCTCTAAGAGGTTTTTAGATTGCATCATCCCCCAGGGAGCTACCCTCATTTTAAGATTTCTTACCTGTTGCGACTTTTGAGCGTTCTTATAAATTTTTTTATACATGCGATACATCTTGTTAGTCTAAAATTTTACGCAGAATTCGAATCTGTAAACAGATTTGAAATCGGACCACGCCCTGCAAAGTTATACCCCTTTAAAGTCCTGATCTTCTAAATTTTGCTCTTTGCTCTATAAGCAAACCTAACAAATAGTTTTCTTCGTCTAGCCATTGCATCTTTCGAGATAAACCTATCTTGTTTGGTATTAATTAACATTAGATTTTTCTCAGCTACCCGAATCTTTAGGAATTTTTTAGATATCATCATCCCCAAGGAAGCTACCCTGATTTTAAGATTTCTTACCTGTAGCGACTTTTGAGCGTTCTTATAAATTTTTTTTTAGTCATGCAATACATCTTCTTAGTTTAGAATTTTATGTAGAATCCAAATCTGCAAACAGATTTGAAATCGGACCACGCCCTGCAAAGTTACACATATACCCTCTGCGAGATAAATCTTTCTCCACATTTCCACCCACGAGATAAACCTATCTTGTTTGGTATCAATTAATATTAGAATTTTCTCAGCTACCCAAATCTCTTTAAATTTTTTAGATAGCTCCATCCCCCAGAGAGCTACCCCCATTTTAAGATTTCTTACCTGTAGCGATTTCTGACGGTCCTTATAAATTTTTTATACATGCAATACATCTTGTTAGTCTAGAATTTTATGTAGAATCCAAATCTGTAAACAGATTTAAAATAGGCCGCCCTTACCATTTTACACACACCCTCTAAATTATAAATTTCCTGCGGCTCATACCTAAAAGAAAATCTAAAAACAATTCTTAAAACTTTTTATTACAAACAATTTTTACTAATACAGTTTAAATTTGTAAACCACATTTCTAAATACATATTTACAATTTTTTATTCTTAACCTAGAGCTCATATCGGGTTATACTTATTAATATTTATTTCTAAATAGAGCACTTTTTCCAAAGACCAACCGGATCCGCATGTTTCAAATTCCTCTGATTTTGTTCTTATGGTTTCGCTTAAGACCTCGTACATATTTTCCAGATTACTAGAAGACGTTATAACCACATTTTTTGTGTTAAAGGATTTCACATCGGTAGTCTTTTCCCCCATTTTGGTGTAAACGCCGTAGAGTTCGCAGTAGACTTTTACTGCTGTATGTTGTATTCTTTTTTCATTTATGAATCGAATAAATCGCTCTTTCTGCTTCCAAAGAAACTCGGGCACTCCATCGTCGACACTGGCGTTCTTTATGCGATAGCTAGCCATACGGTTGTTAAACGCTGTACTAACCATTTCTACACCATCGTCGCTAGTAGCGGTAACTGATGCATTTTTATGTCTGTTGCTCCTTAAATGTGCGGCATACGTAGTTTTTTCCATTTCGAAATCGCATACTTTACACATAATTCGTGGTTGTTTCGTACAAGACCCTTTAACAGCTGGCGGAGCTGAACGTTTACGGCTTAATGACATGCCGTGCTGTTTTTCCTTGTGTCGCTGTAAGTTGCCCATTCTCGTAAAAGCGATACCGCAAGTCCCACAGTTTAAGTACTTTGCTGCAGACGGATGTATAAGCTTAACCTTGGACGATGTTACACCACATTTGTTCTGGTGCCGTTTGAGAGCATCCCTTCTGGTAAAGTAGACGTGACACGGCTCGCATTTAAAAACGTTTGCAGGTACCATTTTAGTACACAGCAAAATCCGCACTATAAGACTTGACTTGTAAGCGAACTAACTTATAACTAAAGAGTTTACTCTCGCGCACCGGCTTTATGTACCCTATAGAATGCAAACCGAAGGTTTCCGAAGACACCCGAACGAAGTTGAGGATTCAGCGGGGGACTAAATGAGGTCATAATCCTTGCTGCTCGTCCAATACATTTAGCGCCAATGCATGCACCCGGATCGCATCGTCGATGGTGCGAATGCCGTTAGTAGAAACATCGGAAACGTCTTCCATGTTATACGGATCGCGTGCATATTAAAAATCCAAAAGGGTGATATAACACGCACACAAATTGTGTGCAAGCCGTGCTGTAGAAGATGCAGTTCTACTATAACCATAAACTTAATAAAAACACTTTAAACCATTACTAAGGAAATACCAACTTGTTGTCTACAGGATACTTACTAATAAAACAATTTAATTTTAAATAACTTCTACGTCATACTTTAGGAAATGGTGGGCTTGAATATTTTCCAAATGAATCACCAAGCGAAAGTATATGCTTAGCAGTATTAAAATTAACCATTAATTTCCCATTTTTACGACCGTGGTTAATTATAGATTAAAATTTAATTTGTGCACGTTCGAGCTTCTCGTAAACTAACATATTTTATAGCAACAATGCGCTGTATAATACATGCCCTTCGCCGCGCTATTGCTATTCTTGTAATTGCTAGAAAAAGTCACTCTCCTTTTTACTGTTAGGACCGATGCAAAGCACCATTTTTTTTATACTTTCTATAGCACATCGCGCACTTTTTGTCGGATAATTAAATTTTGCTTCTGTAGGCTTTTACACTTTCGCATAGCGGTCGGCCGCACGTAATGATTTCTAGAACCGGTAAGTACTCGATATCGCCCAAATAGAGAATTAGATGCTCGATGTCTGTCAACTTCCGATTCCTCGTAAAAGGTAGTAAAAACTCGTCAATCATCCATCTAACTTAAACTTCGACCCGCTCCTGTTCTGATAATTTACAAACATTTTTCAAACGACAATGGGCCGAGAATTTTTAAACCTCCGGGGGATCTTTAAGTCGTGATCAATTACACATCCGAGCTACGCGTAAACTAACATATTTTGCAGCAACTGTGCACTGTATAATACATGCATACCCCTTCTCTGCGCTACTGCTATTCTTGTAGTTGCTTGAAAAAGTCAGTCGCCCTTTTTACGGGTAGGGCCGCTAAAAAGCACGATTCCATACTTTCTTTATAAGTGTAGCACATCGCGCACTTTTTGTCGGATAATTAAATTTTTGTTTATGTAGGCCTTTACACTTTCGCTTATTTAAACATCTAATACGACTGATTAACCACTTTCGATTATTCTAACGGGGAACCACCATACATTCCGCCACACCGTTCTCTTTTGAATCCTATGGGCTTCCGCACACTAACACCCGACGTATCTTTCCTACTATTTGTTAAACAAAAACTACCGGTATCGCCATTGTGGACGTAAGCAGACGTTTGTGGATGTGTACGAGAATATGTAACCATATACATTAATCAGTCTAAGCTATTTTATTTAGTCCACGAAAACTACTATTATTTTTTCTAAACCATAATTAATAATCGCCTTTATAGGTTCCACATTTCGACCATTTCCCAATGACTGGTGTTACGTACATGGAAACTTTAATTTCTTATTAGAGAGAATTCTTATTCTCCCACGCACTGCTGCGTAGCTGCATGCCCACCCCTTTTGGAGGTATATGCTCGTTATAGGTTGTAAGACCCTCGGTTTTACTTAACTACAATTCGTGAGATCCCTTTAATCTTTTTAATCGTATCTTTCTCGCCTACAGTACAGTAGGACTTAATATTACTACCAACAAATTCTAATACTGGACCTACATTAATTTCTCTACAATTTTTTGTTAACAAGTGTTATATTGTATTTATTATACGCGGGGTGGTCACTCTTTTAAGATAAATATATTTTGTTTGGCATCAACTAATATTAAATTTTCTAGGGACCCCAAATTTGTAAATAAATTTTAAATAGGACCACCCATACAAAGTTATGCCTTTTAAAGACTAATTTTGCCCATCTTTTATTTAATTCCATCTTTAAAACCCTTTTTTGCTACGCAAGACATATGCCCTAGCCAACCATCTCCCGAGAAATCTAAAACCGATGTGTCCCGCGAATACCACGTGGAGATAACACGTCTACTCTGTCAACCAGGATAGAAGCCGGAAGGATTTGGAAGGTGGGAGAAGAACTTAAAAATTATGGAGTCTTAAAACTAATATATACAATAGATTTACAAATCCATACAAATATAAACAACTATCTTATATCTTTACGCCCCCATGCGTAGATTGTTGTACTATTAGGAATGATGTACCTTTTGTCATCTTCCCTCGATAAACTAATTTTATTAATAATCTGCGTATGCAAATCGTATTCTTTTACTCCGGATACATACGCAGGCAAGTACTCCACACCAAATAAAGAATTGGATGCTTGGTGACTGTTAACATCCGCTTCCCTCGTGTACGCCCAGACACATCCCAGCACATGAGCACCCTGCGCATGCACACCCTGCCCATGCGCACCCATGCGCGTACGCACCCCTGCCCATGCTCGCTGTCCATGAGCACCCTCTCTGTGCGACTGCTATTTCGGGGTAACGTTACAGCCTTTTATAAATAAAGAACAATGTTATATACTATTATAAAATGTTTATTCTGACATTATACATAACAAATTTAAAAATATTTAATACCAAGCATGGAGTCATTTAAACTTAATTTTAATACAAAGTTATACACAGAAGACAGTCCTTTCTTTATGTTTGTTTGCAGTGGTTTTAATTTTATCTAATTTTATTCGCAGCTTAAAATTTAAATCGACACCCAAGTCTTCTATCTCCTTTTCTAACCAATAGTTTGATACATAAAGACCGTCTAGGTTTTCGAATTGTAAAATGTATCGAAGTTTGCCTCTATATTTAAAGTCTTTGATTCCGCCGACAACCAGATCCATTCCTTCGTGTAATTCTTGCAGCTTGTGACAATCTTTTAATCGCAGCTTTCCCACTATATCCTGCATACGTATCTTGTTAGCTTGATCGACTTCTTCTTGTCGGTATTGGAGGAAATCCTTTTCTCCCACACACCGTTGTGTAGTTGCATATCCACCACTTTTGGGAATATATGGTTGTTATAGGTTGTAAGACCCTCGGTTTTAAATGATCCGAAAGGTTCTTTACTAGGTAAATATACAATGTTTAGCGAAACCCCTTTGCGTGTGGTGTACGCCAAGGTTACGAAACCCGCATTCCTTAGTTCGTCTTTGTTATCTGCCATTTTGATAAATACGTTTTAGAATAACCTTTTAAAAAGTATACGGATTTAGTACCATCCTTTTCTGCAAGAACGCCTACATAACTAAAAGAGTCTTTCTTACTAACCGCAAATGCATACAGCTTGTACAACCCAGATGTATCTAAGTCAGTCCATCGGCACATAAAATAATCTTTTAATTCTTCTCATTTTCTCTAATAAGATGTTCTTTGTCTAACACATCTTTGTATTGATCGCGTATTGTCGCAGTGTTTTCCATGTAGTCCAATTTTCGCCTTTTTGCATCCATTTCCTCTAATTCCAGTTGTCTTTTCCTTCCACTTACAGCGTATGGTATACATAATGGGGCAATTTCCTTTAGCGTAAACGGATAGAGTTTACTACCAATATTTTACGCGTTGTCGTACAACCTCTGAACGAATGTTAGGCGTATCTATCAATCCCAATTCCGAAATTACTATTTCTTTTGGAATTGTAGAATATGGTGTTGCAGATTGTGTAAAATATGTACTACCTGCTTAATGTAGCACTTGCGTAAGATTTTTATTTTATCTTGGCTATCTTCCTCTACTATCTCCAAATAATTTATAGGTAAATAGTTAAAACTAAAAGCCGAAAGCACATACTTTATCAATTTTCCCTTTCCTCTAGTTTTCGGACAACTTAATTTGCAAGCCCGTCAATTTCTTTGTATTGCCATTCCCCCAATACACGTACTGTAGCAGGTTATTATAGACTAAACAACAGCTATTTTGTAGCTTGTCCGATAGCTTACTCCACATTTTGGCAAGTGATACCGAGTACATTGGCGCCTTTAGGAAGTATAACTTACTATCTTCCAATAAGGTTAAACAGTCTTTTAAGGGTTTATACACTCGTTCCGCACTGACATAGCTTCCAATTGCACAGTTGTATATTCTCGCTTCCAATCGCGTAATACCATGTTCTTTGGCCAAAGTAGACGCAAATGTTTTCCTTAAACGTACATCTGGACAACGTAGAAAATCTAGTATATGATTGCCAAGTTGTTTATTAACACCAGGACTTGTTATCTGACACACAAATTTGTTGTATATCTTAATTCTTGCATTGGTTGTTAGCCATGTTAAACAATCAATCCCCGCAGTTTTATCGTTGTCAACTATAATATTACACTTTTCTTCGTATTCTCCCTTATAGCAAAAGTTATGCTTAGTAGTTAAATAATTACACACCTCCATCTTGCTAAATATGCCCGCAAAATCTTGGGTTACATCCATGTCAAAAAGATAGAAATAATCTTTTTCGACTTCGTCTAATATATCTGGTAGTTCCTCCAATAAAGTTTCCAACTTAACATCTGCTAGTTCCACTTTGTATCGAACACATATAGGATTTTGGAATTTTTTATTAATGCATTCGAGTTCTTCTTTTTCCGATAATTTCTTTTACTCTCTGGCCCATCTTGTTAGTGCTTTCCAGAGAAAACGGAAGCTTAGCTTTAACACCATGCCTAGCGGAAACAAATCGGTTGAACTTTCTTCGTATATAGCTGTTAAATGCACCACAAATTTCTTTTTTTAGGATAAACATCCTTTTGTTTGCAGATGCTTGTTCGGTGTCAGAAAGGTCGCAAATTTTAACTAACATTATATTGTCACAAAATGGTTCTGCAATTGGTGTGTGTAGTCCACCAGTCAGCATCTTTTCGCCTCCGACATAACAAATATTACCAATATCTGTCACCAGATTATTGTTGCACATATAATCTGCCAACAGCCATAATCCAAATCGCTCATTTGTCGGTTTCACTTTATTCCCAAGAAGTTGAGAAACGTTAATCACCTTGGAGACGCTCATGTTTACCGTTCTAGCTGCTATCGAATACTAAATTGAATACGAAAAAATTGTAAAAGGAAAAATTAATAGGTTAGGTCAGCGCCGCGGCGCTGACCTAACCTATTAATTTTTCCTTTTATCTAACCTAGGTCCACACTTGTTTTTTAATGGAAAAAACTCATTAAAATGCAATTAGTGCTAATGGGTTTGTAATGAGAAAACTCATTAAAAAGCAATTAGGTCATATGGTCATGTGGTCATATGGTCATGTGGTCATGTGGTCATATGGCCATGTGGTCATATGGTCATGTGGTCATATGGCCATGTGGTCATGTGGGGGTAATTTCACCCTATGGGGCAATTTCACCCTAACTAAACATCCTACATATATCCGGATATATGTCGATGCGCATCCCTGTCGGCTTAGGTTGGATAACAACATATTCGACTATCTTCGGCAATATACGTCCTCACTCTGTAGAATACGTAAGAGAACAATTTTTCGTATTCAATTTAGTATTCGATAGCAGCTAAAACGGTAAACATGAGCGTCTCCAAGGTGATTAACGTTTCTCAACTTCTTGGGAATAAAGTGAAACCGACAAATGAGCGATTTGGATTATGGCTGTTGGCAGATTATATGTGCAACAATAATCTGGTGACAGATATTGGTAATATTTGTTATGTCGAAGGCGAAAAGATGCTGACTGGTGGACTACACACACCAATTGCAGAACCATTTTGTGACAATATAATGTTGGTTAAAATTTGCGACCTTTCTGACACCGAACAAGCATCTGCAAACAAAAGGATGTTTATCCTAAAAAAAGAAATTTGTGGTGCATTTAACAGCTATATACGAAGAAAGTTCAACCGATTTGTTTCCGCTAGGCATGGTGTTAAAGCTAAGCTTCCGTTTTCTCTGGAAAGCACTAACAAGATGGGCCAGAGAGTAAAAGAAATTATCGGAAAAGAAGAACTCGAATGCATTAATAAAAATTCCAAAATCCTATATGTGTTCGATACAAAGTGGAACTAGCAGATGTTAAGTTGAAAACTTTATTGGAGGAACTACCAGATATATTAGACGAAGTCGAAAAGATTATTTCTATCTTTTGACATGGATGTAACCCAAGATTTTGCGGGCATATTTAGCAAGATGGAGGTGTGTAATTATTTAACTACTAAGCATAACTTTTGCTATAAGGAGAATACGAAGAAAAGTGTAATATTATAGTTGACAACGATAAAACTGCGGGGATTGATTGTTTAACATGGCTAACAACCAATGCAAGAATTAAGATATACAACAAATTTGTGTGTCAGATAACAAGTCCTGGTGTTAATAAACAACTTGGCAATCATATACTAGATTTTTTACGTTGTCCAGATGTACGTTTAAGGAAACATTTGCGTCTACTTTGGCCAAAGAACATGGTATTACGCGATTGGAAGCGAGAATATACAACTGTGCAATTGGAAGCTATGTCAGTGCGGAACGAGTGTATAAACCCTTAAAAGACTGTTTAACCTTATTGGAAGATAGTAAGTTATACTTCCTAAAGGCGCCAATGTACTCGGTATCACTTGCCAAAATGTGGAGTAAGCTATCGGACAAGCTACAAAATAGCTGTTGTTTAGTCTATAATAACCTGCTACAGTACGTGTATTGGGGGAATGGCAATACAAAGAAATTGACGGGCTTGCAAATTAAGTTGTCCGAAAAACTAGAGGAAAGGAAAAATTGATAAAGTATGTGCTTTCGGCTTTTAGTTTTAACTATTTACCTATAAATTATTTGGAGATAGTAGAGGAAGATAGCCAAGATAAAATAAAAATCTTACGCAAGTGCTACATTAAGCAGGTAGTACATATTTTACACAATCTGCAACACCATATTCTACAATTCCAAAAGAAATAGTAATTTCGGAATTGGGATTGATAGATACGCCTAACATTCGTTCAGAGGTTGTACGACAACGCGTAAAATATTGGTAGTAAACTCTATCCGTTTACGCTAAAGGAAATTGCCCCATTATGTATACCATACGCTGTAAGTGGAAGGAAAAGACAACTGGAATTAGAGGAAATGGATGCAAAAAGGCGAAAATTGGACTACATGGAAAACACTGCGACAATACGCGATCAATACAAAGATGTGTTAGACAAAGAACATCTTATTAGAGAAAATGAGAAAGAATTAAAAGATTATTTTATGTGCCGATGGACTGACTTAGATACATCTGGGTTGTACAAGCTGTATGCATTTGCGGTTAGTAAGAAAGACTCTTTTAGTTATGTAGGCGTTCTTGCAGAAAAGGATGGTACTAAATCCGTATACTTTTTAAAAGGTTATTCTAAAAACGTATTTATCAAAATGGCAGATAACAAAGACGAACTAAGGAATGCGGGTTTCGTAACCTTGGCGTACACCACACGCAAAGGGGTTTCGCTAAACATTGTATATTTACCTAGTAAAGAACCTTTCGGATCATTTAAAACCGAGGGTCTTACAACCTATAACAACCATATATTCCCAAAAGTGGTGGATATGCAACTACACAACGGTGTGTGGGAGAAAAGGATTTCCTCCAATACCGACAAGAAGAAGTCGATCAAGCTAACAAGATACGTATGCAGGATATAGTGGGAAAGCTGCGATTAAAAGATTGTCACAAGCTGCAAGAATTACACGAAGGAATGGATCTGGTTGTCGGCGGAATCAAAGACTTTAAATATAGAGGCAAACTTCGATACATTTTACAATTCGAAAACCTAGACGGTCTTTATGTATCAAACTATTGGTTAGAAAAGGAGATAGAAGACTTGGGTGTCGATTTAAATTTTAAGCTGCGAATAAAATTAGATAAAATTAAAACCACTGCAAACAAACATAAAGAAAGGACTGTCTTCTGTGTATAACTTTGTATTAAAATTAAGTTTAAATGACTCCATGCTTGGTATTAAATATTTTTAAATTTGTTATGTATAATGTCAGAATAAACATTTTATAATAGTATATAACATTGTTCTTTATTTATAAAAGGCTGTAACGTTACCCCGAAATAGCAGTCGCACAGAGAGGGGTGCTCATGGACAGCGAGCATGGGCAGGGTGCGTACGCGCATGGGTGCGCATGGGCAGGGGTGTGCATGCGCAGGGTGCTCATGTGCTGGGATGTGTCTGGGCGTACACGAGGGAAGCGGATGTTAACAGTCACCAAGCATCCAATTCTTTATTTGGTGTGGAGTACTTGCCTGCGTATGTATCCGGAGTAAAGAATACGATTTGCATACGCAGATTATTAATAAAATTAGTTTATCGAGGGAAGATGACAAAAGGTACATCATTCCTAATAGTACAACAATCTACGCATGGGGGCGTAAAGATATAAGATAGTTGTTTATATTTGTATGGATTTGTAAATCTATTGTATATATTAGTTTTAAGACTCCATAATTTTTAAGTTCTTCTCCCACCTTCCAAATCCTTCCGGCTTCTATCCTGGTTGACAGAGTAGACGTGTTATCTCCACGTGGTATTCGCGGGACACATCGGTTTTAGATTTCTCGGGAGATGGTTGGCTAGGGCATATGTCTTGCGTAGCAAAAAAGGGTTTTAAAGATGGAATTAAATAAAAGATGGGCAAAAATTAGTCTTTAAAAGGCATAACTTTGTATGGGGTGGTCCTATTTAAAATTTATTTACAAATTTGGGGTCCCTAGAAAAATTTAATATTAGTTGATGCCAAACAAAATATATTTATCTTAAAAGAGTGACCACCCCGCGTATAATAAATACAATATAACACTTGTTAACAAAAAATTGTAGAGAAATTAATGTAGGTCCAGTATTAGAATTTGTTGGTAGTAATATTAAGTCCTACTGTACTGTAGGCGAGAAAGATACGATTAAAAAGATTAAAGGGATCTCACGAATTGTAGTTAAGTAAAACCGAGGGTCTTACAACCTATAACGAGCATATACCTCCAAAAGGGGTGGGCATGCAGCTACGCAGCAGTGCGTGGGAGAATAAGAATTCTCTCTAATAAGAAATTAAAGTTTCCATGTACGTAACACCAGTCATTGGGAAATGATCGAAATGTGGAACCTATAAAGGCGATTATTAATTATGGTTTAGAAAAATAATAGTAGTTTTCGTGGACTAAATAAAATAGCTTAGACTGATTAATGTATATGGTTACATATTCTCGTACACATCCACAAACATCTGCTTACGTCCACAATGGCGATACCGGTAGTTTTGTTTAACAAATAGTAGGAAAGATACGTCGGTGTTAGTGTGCGGAAGCCCATAGGATTCAAAAGAGAACGGTGTGGCGGAATGTATGGTGGTTCCCCGTTAGAATAATCGAAAGTGGTTAATCAGTCGTATTAGATGTTTAAATAAGCGAAAGTGTAAAGGCCTACATAAACAAAAATTTAATTATCCGACAAAAGTGCGCGATGTGCTACACTTATAAAGAAAGTATGGAATCGTGCTTTTAGCGGCCCTACCGTAAAAGGGCGACTGACTTTTTCAAGCAACTACAAGAATAGCAGTAGCGCAGAGAAGGGTATGCATGTATTATACAGTGCACAGTTGCTGCAAAATATGTTAGTTTACGCGTAGCTCGGATGTGTAATTGATCACGACTTAAAGATCCCCGGAGGTTTAAAATTCTCGGCCCATTGTCGTTTGAAAATGTTTGTAAATTATCAGAACAGGAGCGGGTCAAAGTTTAAGTTAGATGGATGATTGACGAGTTTTTACTACCTTTTACGAGGAATCGGAAGTTGACAGACATCGAGCATCTAATTCTCTATTTGGGCGATATCGAGTACTTACCGGTTCTAGAAATCATTACGTGCGGCCGACCGCTATGCGAAGGTGTAAAGCCTACAGAAGCAAAATTTAATTATCCGACAAAAGTGCGCGATGTGCTATAGAAAGTATAAAAATGGTGCTTTGCATCGGTCCTAACAGTAAAAGGAGAGTGACTTTTTCTAGCAATTACAAGAATAGCAATAGCGCGGCGAAGGGGTATGCATGTATTATACAGCGCATTGTTGCTATAAAATATGTTAGTTTACGAGAAGCTCGAACGTGCACAAATTAAATTTTAATCTATAATTAACCACGGTCGTAAAAAGGAAATTAATGGTTAATTTTAATACTGCTAAGCATATACTTTCGCTTGGTGATTCATTTGGAAAATATTCAAGCCCACCATTTCCTAAAGTATGACGTAGAAGTTATTTAAAATTAAATTGTTTTATTAGTAAGTATCCTGTAGACAACAAGTTGGTATTTCCTTAGTAATGGTTTAAAGTGTTTTATTAAGTTTATGGTTATAGTAGAACTGCATCTTCTACAGCACGGCTTGCACACAATTTGTGTGCGTGTTATATCACCCTTTTGGATTTTAATATGCACGCGATCCGTATAACATGGAAGACGTTTCCGATGTTTCTACTAACGGCATTCGCACCATCGACGATGCGATCCGGGCATGCATTGGCGCTAAATGTATTGGACGAGCAGCAAGGATTATGACCTCATTTAGTCCCCGCTGAATCCTCAACTTCGTTCGGGTGTCTTCGGAAACCTTCGGTTTGCATTCTATAGGGTACATAAAGCCGGTGCGCGAGTAAACTCTTTAGTTATAAGTTAGTTCGCTTACAAGTCAAGTCTTATAGTGCGGATTTTGCTGTGTACTAAAATGGTACCTGCAAACGTTTTTAAATGCGAGCCGTGTCACGTCTACTTTACCAGAAGGATGCTCTCAAACGGCACCAGACCAAATGTGGTGTAACATCGTCCAAGGTTAAGCTTATACATCCGTCTGCAGCAAAGTACTTAAACTGTGGGACTTGCGGTATCGCTTTTACGAGAATGGGCAACTTACAGCGACACAAGGAAAAACAGCACGGCATGTCATTAAGCCGTAAACGTTCAGCTCCGCCAGCTGTTAAAGGGTCTTGTACGAAACAACCACGAATTATGTGTAAAGTATGCGATTTCGAAATGGAAAAAACTACGTATGCCGCACATTTAAGGAGCAACAGACATAAAAATGCATCAGTTACCGCTACTAGCGACGATGGTGTAGAAATGGTTAGTACAGCGTTTAACAACCGTATGGCTAGCTATCGCATAAAGAACGCCAGTGTCGACGATGGAGTGCCCGAGTTTCTTTGGAAGCAGAAAGAGCGATTTATTCGATTCATAAATGAAAAAAGAATACAACATACAGCAGTAAAAGTCTACTGCGAACTCTACGGCGTTTACACCAAAATGGGGAAGAGACTACCGATGTGAAATCCTTTAACACAAAAATGTGGTTATAACGTCTTCTAGTAATCTGGAAAATATGTACGAGGTCTTAAGCGAAACCATAAGAACAAAATCAGAGGAATTTGAAACATGCGGATCCGGTTGGTCTTTGGAAAAGGTGCTCTATTTAGAAATAAATATTAATAAGTATAACCCGATATGAGCTCTAGGTTAAGAATAAAAATTGTAAATATGTATTTAGAAATGTGGTTTACAAATTTAAACTGTATTAGTAAAAATTGTTTGTAATAAAAAGTTTTAAGAATTGTTTTTAGATTTTCTTTTAGGTATGAGCCGCAGGAAATTTATAATTTAGAGGGTGTGTGTAAAATGGTAAGGGGTGGCCCTATTTTAAATCTGTTTACAGATTTGGATTCTACATAAAATTCTAGACTAACAAGATGTATTGCATGTATAAAAAATTTATAAGGACCGTCAGAAATCGCTACAGGTAAGAAATCTTAAAATGGGGGTAGCTCTCTGGGGGATGGAGCTATCTAAAAAATTTAAAGAGATTTGGGTAGCTGAGAAAATTCTAATATTAATTGATACCAAACAAGATAGGTTTATCTCGTGGGTGGAAATGTGGAGAAAGATTTATCTCGCAGAGGGTATATGTGTAACTTTGCAGGGCGTGGTCCGATTTCAAATCGAATACTAAATTGAATACGAAAAAATTGTAAAAGGAAAATTAATAGGTTAGGTCAGCGCCGCGGGCTGACCCAACCTATTAATTTTCCTTTTATCTAACCTAGGTCCACACTTGTTTTTAATGGAAAAACTCATTAAAATGCAATTAGTGCTAATGGGTTTGTAATGAGAAAACTCATTAAAAAGCAATTAGGTCATATGGTCATGTGGTCATATGGTCATGTGGTCATGTGGTCATATGGCCATGTGGTCATATGGTCATGTGGTCATATGGCCATGTGGTCATGTGGGGGTAATTTCACCCTATGGGGCAATTTCACCCTAACTAAACATCCTACATATATCCGGATATATGTCGATGCGCATCCCTGTCGGCTTAGGTTGGATAACAACATATTCGACTATCTTCGGCAATATACGTCCTCACTCTGTAGAATACGTAAGAGAACAATTTTTTCGTATTCAATTTAGTATTCGATAGCAGCTAGAACGGTAAACATGAGCGTCTCCAAGGTGATTAACGTTTCTCAACTTCTTGGGAATAAAGTGAAACCGACAAATGAGCGATTTGGATTATGGCTGTTGGCAGATTATATGTGCAACAATAATCTGGTGACAGATATTGGTAATATTTGTTATGTCGAAGGCGAAAAGATGCTGACTGGTGGACTAACACACCAATTGCAGAACCATTTTGTGACAATATAATGTTGGTTAAAATTTGCGACCTTTCTGACACCGAACAAGCATCTGCAAACAAAAGGATGTTTATCCTAAAAAAAGAAATTTGTGGTGCATTTAACAGCTATATACGAAGAAAGTTCAACCGATTTGTTTCCGCTAGGCATGGTGTTAAAGCTAAGCTTCCGTTTTCTCTGGAAAGCACTAACAAGATGGGCCAGAGAGTAAAAGAAATTATCGGAAAAGAAGAACTCGAATGCATTAATAAAAATTCCAAAATCCTATATGTGTTCGATACAAAGTGGAACTAGCAGATGTTAAGTTGAAAACTTTATTGGAGGAACTACCAGATATATTAGACGAAGTCGAAAAGATTATTTCTATCTTTTGACATGGATGTAACCCAAGATTTTGCGGGCATATTTAGCAAGATGGAGGTGTGTAATTATTTAACTACTAAGCATAACTTTTGCTATAAGGGAGAATACGAAGAAAAGTGTAATATTATAGTTGACAACGATAAAACTGCGGGGATTGATTGTTTAACATGGCTAACAACCAATGCAAGAATTAAGATATACAACAAATTTGTGTGTCAGATAACAAGTCCTGGTGTTAATAAACAACTTGGCAATCATATACTAGATTTTTTACGTTGTCCAGATGTACGTTTAAGGGAAACATTTGCGTCTACTTTGGCCAAAGAACATGGTATTACGCGATTGGAAGCGAGAATATACAACTGTGCAATTGGAAGCTATGTCAGTGCGGAACGAGTGTATAAACCCTTAAAAGACTGTTTAACCTTATTGGAAGATAGTAAGTTATACTTCCTAAAGGCGCCAATGTACTCGGTATCACTTGCCAAAATGTGGAGTAAGCTATCGGACAAGCTACAAAATAGCTGTTGTTTAGTCTATAATAACCTGCTACAGTACGTGTATTGGGGGAATGGCAATACAAAGAAATTGACGGGCTTGCAAATTAAGTTGTCCGAAAAACTAGAGGAAAGGGAAAAATTGATAAAGTATGTGCTTTCGGCTTTTAGTTTTAACTATTTACCTATAAATTATTTGGAGATAGTAGAGGAAGATAGCCAAGATAAAATAAAAATCTTACGCAAGTGCTACATTAAGCAGGTAGTACATATTTTACACAATCTGCAACACCATATTCTACAATTCCAAAAGAAATAGTAATTTCGGAATTGGGATTGATAGATACGCCTAACATTCGTTCAGAGGTTGTACGACAACGCGTAAAATATTGGTAGTAAACTCTATCCGTTTACGCTAAAGGAAATTGCCCCATTATGTATACCATACGCTGTAAGTGGAAGGAAAAGACAACTGGAATTAGAGGAAATGGATGCAAAAGGCGAAAATTGACTACATGGAAAACACTGCGACAATACGCGATCAATACAAAGATGTGTTAGACAAAGAACATCTTATTAGAGAAAATGAGAAAGAATTAAAAGATTATTTTATGTGCCGATGGACTGACTTAGATACATCTGGGTTGTACAAGTGTATGCATTTGGGTTAGTAAGAAAGACTCTTTTAGTTATGTAGGTGTTCTTGCAGAAAAGGATGGTACTAAATCCGTATACTTTTAAAAGGTTATTCTAAAAACGTATTTATCAAAATGGCAGATAACAAAGACGAACTAAGGAATGCGGGTTTCGTAACCTTGGCGTACACCACACGCAAAGGGGTTTTGCTAAACATTGTATATTTACCTAGTAAAGAACCTTTCGGATCATTTAAAACCGAGGGTCTTACAACCTATAACAACCATATATTCCCAAAAGTGGTGGATATGCAACTACACAACGGTGTGTGGGAGAAAAAGGATTTCCTCCAATACCGACAAGAAGAAGTCGATCAGGCTAACAAGATACGTATGCAGGATATAGTGGGAAAGCTGCGATTAAAAGATTGTCACAAGCTGCAAGAATTACACGAAGGAATGGATCTGGTTGTTGGCGGAATCAAAGACTTTAAATATAGAGGCAAACTTCGTACATTTTACAATTCGAAAACCTAGACGGTCTTTATGTATCAAACTATTGGTTAGAAAAGGAGATAGAAGACTTGGGTGTCGATTTAAATTTTAAGCTGCGAATAAAATTAGATAAAATTAAAACCACTGCAAACAAACATAAAGAAAGGACTGTCTTCTGTGTATAACTTTGTATTAAAATTAAGTTTAAATGACTCCATGCTTGGTATTAAATATTTTTAAATTTGTTATGTATAATGTCAGAATAAACATTTTATAATAGTATATAACATTGTTCTTTATTTATAAAAGGCTGTAACGTTAGAAATAGCAGTCGCACAGAGGGGTGCTCATGGACAGCGAGCATGGGAGGGTGCGTACGCCATGGGTGCCATGGGCAGGGGTGCATGCGCAGGGGTGCTCATGTGCTGGGATGTGTCTGGGCGTACACGAGGGAAGCGGTTTAACAGTTCACCAAGCATCCAATTCTTTATTTGGTGTGGAGTACTTGCCTGCGTATGTATCCGGAGTAAAGAATACGATTTGCATACGCAGATTATTAATAAAATTAGTTTATCGAGGAAGATGAAAAAGGTACATCATTCCTAATAGTACAACAATCAGATTAAAGTTGTTTTTATATTTGTATGGATTTGTAAATCTATTGTATATATTAGTTTTAAGACTCCATAATTTTTAAGTTCTTCTCCCACCTTCCAAATCCTTCCGGCTTCTATCCTGGTTGACAGAGTAGACGTGTTATCTCCACGTGGTATTCGCGGGACACATCGGTTTTAGATTTCTCGGGAGATGGTTGGCTAAGGCATATGTCTTGCTAGCAAAAAGGGTTTTAAAGATGGAATTAAATAAAAGATGGGCAAAAATTAGTCTTTAAAAGGCATAACTTTGTATGGGGTGGTCCTATTTAAAATTTATTTACAAATTTGGGGTCCCTAGAAAAATTTAATATTAGTTGATGCCAAACAAAATATATTTATCTTAAAAGAGTGACCACCCCGCGTATAATAAATACAATATAACACTTGTTAACAAAAAATTGTAGAGAAATTAATGTAGGTCCAGTATTAGAATTTGTTGGTAGTAATATTAAGTCCTACTGTACTGTAGGCGAGAAAGATACGATTAAAAGATTAAAGGGATCTCACGTTGTATTGAAAACCAGGGTTTAAACCAAACGGCATATCCTCCAAAAGGGGTAGAGAAAGGGTGGGAAAAAATTCTTAAAAGAAATTAAATTTATGGTCCCTATTAAATATAAATTGGCCTAAAAATTATTAATTAGGTTTAGAAAAAATATATTTTTCTTAAAAAGTTGACAAAGTATATTTACATATTTCCACCTACAAAATTGTTAGAAATGGGTCCGGTATTTTGTTTAAAAATATGAAGTCTCGTGTTAGTGGCGGAAGCCCATAGGATTCAAAAAGAACGGTGTGGCGGAATGTATGGTGGTTCCCCGTTAGAATAATCGAAAGTGGTTAATCAGTCGTATTAGATGTTTAAATAAGCGAAAGTGTAAAGGCCTACATAAACAAAAATTTAATTATCCGACAAAAAGTGCGCGATGTGCTACACTTATAAAGAAAGTATGGAATCGTGCTTTTTAGCGGCCCTACCCGTAAAAAGGGCGACTGACTTTTTCAAGCAACTACAAGAATAGCAGTAGCGCAGAGAAGGGGTATGCATGTATTATACAGTGCACAGTTGCTGCAAAATATGTTAGTTTACGCGTAGCTCGGATGTGTAATTGATCACGACTTAAAGATCCCCCGGAGGTTTAAAAATTCTCGGCCCATTGTCGTTTGAAAAATGTTTGTAAATTATCAGAACAGGAGCGGGTCAAAGTTTAAGTTAGATGGATGATTGACGAGTTTTTACTACCTTTTACGAGGAATCGGAAGTTGACAGACATCGAGCATCTAATTCTCTATTTGGGCGATATCGAGTACTTACCGGTTCTAGAAATCATTACGTGCGGCCGACCGCTATGCGAAGGTGTAAAAGCCTACAGAAGCAAAATTTAATTATCCGACAAAAAGTGCGCGATGTGCTATAGAAAGTATAAAAAAAATGGTGCTTTGCATCGGTCCTAACAGTAAAAAGGAGAGTGACTTTTTCTAGCAATTACAAGAATAGCAATAGCGCGGCGAAGGGGTATGCATGTATTATACAGCGCATTGTTGCTATAAAATATGTTAGTTTACGAGAAGCTCGAACGTGCACAAATTAAATTTTAATCTATAATTAACCACGGTCGTAAAAATGGGAAATTAATGGTTAATTTTAATACTGCTAAGCATATACTTTCGCTTGGTGATTCATTTGGAAAATATTCAAGCCCACCATTTCCTAAAGTATGACGTAGAAGTTATTTAAAATTAAATTGTTTTATTAGTAAGTATCCTGTAGACAACAAGTTGGTATTTCCTTAGTAATGGTTTAAAGTGTTTTTATTAAGTTTATGGTTATAGTAGAACTGCATCTTCTACAGCACGGCTTGCACACAATTTGTGTGCGTGTTATATCACCCTTTTGGATTTTTAATATGCACGCGATCCGTATAACATGGAAGACGTTTCCGATGTTTCTACTAACGGCATTCGCACCATCGACGATGCGATCCGGGTGCATGCATTGGCGCTAAATGTATTGGACGAGCAGCAAGGATTATGACCTCATTTAGTCCCCCGCTGAATCCTCAACTTCGTTCGGTGTCTTCGAAACCTTCGGTTTGCATTCTATAGGGTACATAAAGCCGGTGCGCGAGTAAACTCTTTAGTTATAAGTTAGTTCGCTTACAAGTCAAGTCTTATAGTGCGGATTTTGCTGTGTACTAAAATGGTACCTGCAAACGTTTTTAAATGCGAGCCGTGTCACGTCTACTTTACCAGAAGGATGCTCTCAAACGGCACCAGAACAAATGTGGTGTAACATCGTCCAGTTGCTTATACATCCGTCTGCAGCAAAGTACTTAAACTGTGGGACTTGCGGTATCGCTTTTACGAGAATGGGCAACTTACAGCGACACAAGGAAAAACAGCACGGCATGTCATTAAGCCGTAAACGTTCAGCTCCGCCAGCTGTTAAAGGGTCTTGTACGAAACAACCACGAATTATGTGTAAAGTATGCGATTTCGAAATGGAAAAACTACGTATGCCGCACATTTAAGGAGCAACAGACATAAAATGCATCAGTTACCGCTACTAGCGACGATGGTGTAGAAATGGTTAGTACAGCGTTTAACAACCGTATGGCTAGCTATCGCATAAAGAACGCCAGTGTCGACGATGGAGTGCCCGAGTTTCTTTGGAAGCAGAAAGAGCGATTTATTCGATTCATAAATGAAAAAAGAATACAACATACAGCAGTAAAAGTCTACTGCGAACTCTACGGCGTTTACACCAAAATGGGGGAAGAGACTACCGATGTGAAATCCTTTAACACAAAAAATGTGGTTATAACGTCTTCTAGTAATCTGGAAAATATGTACGAGGTCTTAAGCGAAACCATAAGAACAAAATCAGAGGAATTTGAAACATGCGGATCCGGTTGGTCTTTGGAAAAGGTGCTCTATTTAGAAATAAATATTAATAAGTATAACCCGATATGAGCTCTAGGTTAAGAATAAAAAATTGTAAATATGTATTTAGAAATGTGGTTTACAAATTTAAACTGTATTAGTAAAATTGTTTGTAATAAAAGTTTTAAGAATTGTTTTAGATTTTCTTTAGGTATGAGCCGCAGGAAATTTATAATTTAGAGGTGTGTGTAAAATGGTAAGGGCGGTCCTATTTTAAATCTGTTTACAGATTTGGATTCTACATAAAATTCTAGACTAACAAGATGTATTGCATGTATAAAAAATTTATAAGGACCGTCAGAAATCGCTACAGGTAAGAAATCTTAAAATGGGGGTAGCTCTCTGGGGGATGGAGCTATCTAAAAAATTTAAAGAGATTTGGGTAGCTGAGAAAATTCTAATATTAATTGATACCAAACAAGATAGGTTTATCTCGTGGGTGGAAATGTGGAGAAAGATTTATCTCGCAGAGGGTATATGTGTAACTTTGCAGGGCGTGGTCCGATTTCAAATCTGTTTGCAGATTTGGATTCTACATAAAATTCTAAACTAAGAAGATGTATTGCATGACTAAAAAAATTTATAAGAACGCTCAAAAGTCGCTACAGGTAAGAAATCTTAAAATCAGGGTAGCTTCCTTGGGGATGATATCTAAAAAATTCCTAAAGATTCGGGTAGCTGAGAAAAATCTAATGTTAATTAATACCAAACAAGATAGGTTTATCTCGAAAGATGCAATGGCTAGACGAAGAAAACTATTTGTTAGGTTTGCTTATAGAGCAAAGAGCAAAATTTAGAAGATCAGGACTTTAAAGGGGTATAATTTTGCAGGGCGTGGTCCGATTTCAAATCTGTTTACAGATTCGAATTCTGCGTAAAATTTTAGACTAACAAGATGTATCGCATGTATAAAAAAATTTATAAGAACGCTCAAAAGTCGCAACAGGTAAGAAATCTTAAAATGAAGGTAGCTCCCTGGGGGATGATGCAATCTAAAAACCTCTTAGAGATTCGGATAGCTGAGAAAAATCTAATATTAATTGATACCAAACAATATAGGTTTATCTCGTGGGTGGAAATGTGGAGAAAGATTTATCTCGCGGGTGGAAAGAATGCGGGTGTGACGTAATGAAAATGGTTGGGGTAAAAAATTCCACAAGGAGTTCCACAGGGAGAGAGCAGGAGGAGATTCTTAAAAAATAAGACTTTATAGTGCGAATTTACATGTAAATTTGGTCCAGATGTGTGAGGAAATGTGGAAGCTGGAGGAAATGTGGTCCTGGGTTTCTTGAAAATGGTCTACTATTAAACAAACGTACCTTGCGTAAATTATTGGTTTTCTACTGCAAAGCTTTGATATTATCAATTAATGTACACGATTTTCGACCTTGTCGTCGATCTTAATTGTTGCCCTTGTCTTATATTAACGTCAACCTGCACTATAAATTGTAATTTAATGCCAATCCAATTATTGAAGTTTTTAAATAAATAAATGATTGATTTTTATTTACAGGGTGTCTATAAATAAATAACTGCTTGTCCTATTGACCTTTCTAAGCCTACTCATCACCGCAATATATATATATATATATATATATATATATATATATATATATATATATATATATATGATAATAATTATGTTTGGGTATTAGGTCTGCTGGGGTAAAAGAAAACTCTTTTTTATGGCCTAAATTTTCGCATATATTTACTTACATTGAGATTAATAAAAATTGCTTCCATAAATAAATTTAAACTAAGTTCCTTTATATAATCTTATAAAATTGAATTGAATAAAAAAATTTTTAAGTATAAATAAAATATTGGCTTGACAAATAAAATTTTTGACAGAATGTTAATGAATAGTTGGAAAAGTTGATTTTGCTAAAGTATTAGAATAAAAAAAGAAACGTACTTGTGTAAATAAGCGGTGTTATATATTCACATGTATATCTGAATATCATGTAAATGTATATGAATTAATATACATATATGTATACTCTTACACATGAATACATTTTTAAAGATATATATTCATGTATGTAAACTAATTTTCTATATAGATGTGCAAACATACACACAGACACACATAATATATACATACACGCATATACATGTACCAAAACATATACATACACATACACACAAACACACTCATATACATATATATATATATATATATATATATACACATATACATACATATACATATACATATACATACACACATATATATATATATATCATATACACACATACCCATATACACACATACATACATATATACACAAACATACAAACACACATACACTGGTAGTAATAATCGTTACTTACATTAAGATTAATAAAAATTGCTTCCATAAATAAATTTAAACTAAGTTCCTTTATATAATCTTATAAAATTGAATTGAATAAAAATTTTTTTAAGTAGAAATAAATAAATATATGTGTGTGTATGTGTGTTTGTATGTTTGTGTATATATGTATGTATGTGTGTATATGGGTATGCGTGTGTATATGTATATATATGTGTGTATGTATATGTATATGTATGTATATGTGTATATATATGTATATGTGTGTGTTTGTGTGTATGTGTATGTATATGTTTTGGTACATGTATATGCGTGTATGTATATATTATGTGTGTCTGTGTGTATGTTTGCACATCTATATAGAAAATTAGTTTACATATATGAATATATATCTTTAAAAATGTATTCATGTGTAAGAGTATACATATATGTATATTAATTCATATACATTTACATGATATTCAGATATACATGTGAATATATAACACCGCTTATTTACACAAGTACGTTTCTTTTTTTATTCTAATACTTTAGCAAAATCAACTTTTCCAACTATTCATTAACATTCTGTCAAAAATTTTATTTATGTCAAGCCAATATTTTATTTATACTTAAAAATTTTTTTATTCAATTCAATTTTATAAGATTATATAAAGGAACTTAGTTTAAATTTATTTATGGAAGCAATTTTTATTAATCTCAATGTAAGTAACGCTTATTACTACCAGTGTCTTTATTATAGTTGTATTACTTTTTAGTTATTGCCTTTGACAAAGCATTAAATATATGCGAAAATTTAGGCCATAAAAAAGAGTTTTCTTTTACCCCAGCAGACCTAATACCCACAAACATAATTATAATCAATTATCGAAAAGGAGGTCGTTAATCCAATATATATATATATATATATATATATATATATATATATATACTATAATGCTTAGTGACCTTGCAGGAATAACACTTTTTCTTTGTAGGGTTTTTTAGGTCTGCTGGATTTAAATAAATACTCCTTTTATGGCCTAAATTTTCGCATATATTTTTTATGCTTGATCACATGCTACAACTGTATTAACGTTTTACAAAAGATGAACAAAGATAAGAAGAACTAACAGTGAGGATGGTTAAAATTGACATCAGTGTTTGAAAGGAGTTAAAATTTATATGGAATTTTGTTACAGGCGGAAAAGCTACTAAGTATGTTATTTTTATTAAAGTTATAAAATGGGGGCGGCCTGTAAAACAAAAATTAAAGGGGGTCACCGGCACTAGCTAGCGGAAGGTCGTGGATCATACAGAGGATTAAAATTTTGCAGAAAGGGCTAAATTAATATATAATATATAACAAAAAAATTTGGCACTTACCTTTCATAAATATTGTGGCTTAATGACAATTACCAAGGGCGCTAGACAAGTCGAGAATGTCCAAATGTTCATACAGAACCTTGAGAGACTTGTCATCCCAAGGAGGACAATTGTTTCTTTTAATCAATTCTTACCTTTTTGACTACTTATGCAACTTTCATGATCAAAAAAATAAAAAAAAATTATTGACTTAATCAACGGCAAACAAAAACTATTTAATCAACAGAGCAATAAACGTGAACCTCTTACATTAGGAAATTCATTGATTTTAATTTAGAAATTTGATGAATGGTTGATATGGAATTTGGATAATTTTATGTACATAAGTAATTCCCAAATACTCTATATAGAAGAAAGCTTATCTTATAAAATTTACACTAAATTAATCCTACGGTTTATGGCCAAAACGTCCTAACAAATAAATTAACTAAAAATTCGTCATGCTAACTTAAATATAAAAACTTACTTACTAAAAATCGTCAATTGTTTGATGGTTTCCCTTCCAATCCAGAAAAGCTCTTAAATTGGGGGAGAGAATCTCGCGTGTTGCTCTGGTTCTTCGCAACTATTCAAATAATTTAATGGCACACGAACCCGTCAGGATCTTGTTGATAGCTAACTTAACTTGTGCATCACACGCATACAAGCTTTTTATTATATACTTTAATATCACTTATAAATCCGCGAACACACGGGCATCACCCTCGCGAACTGGATGAGTTACTTACTCTTTTCCATTCTTTTTAATGTGATACTAAGTTCGATATCATATCTGCTACGCCGGAGAACGCTAACAGCGAACTTTTTTGGCTACGTTTCTTTCTACCTTTTGACAATGGACAACCCCATTGGAATCTCCGTCTTTTGAGGATGAAATCTACAATTTCTAAAAATTTCTCCTTGTGCACAAACATACCAAAAGAACTCGCTCTTAAAAATATCGAAAACATTTGGATAGAAATTAACAAAAATTGCAGCATCCCAAAAAAGAACTTTTTAGAAATTGTAGATTTCATCTTCAATACAAGCTTTTTCTCGTATAAACACACATATTATTGGCAAATCTCAGGATCTTCAATTTATGTTATATATGTCAAACTTGAAGTTATTATTATTTTGACAACGACCCTAGGTCATGGATCGAAACGTAAATAAAGATGATTTTAAAAACTATGAGTGGTTTAATTCCCAAAGAAGATTAAGAAAGAATGGAATAACATAAAATCTAACCTAGACATGGTGGCCAGAGATATTCTGGGGTATACACAAAAAGAAAATAAGAAACCACGGATTACAAAGGATATCCTGAAGTTAATAGAAGACGAAAATACAAAAATAAATCAGACGAAACAGGAAAACAGAGATATAAAGCCATAAAATGGTAAATTATTCACAAATGCAGGAATGCTAAAGAAGAATGTATTGATGAAAAGTGCAAAGAGATACAAACTCATATGGAAGTAGGAAAGACAGATGAAGCATACAAACTAATTAGAATCAATTTTAGGGATATAAAACCGTATAGCAAAAATATAAAGGACGCGGAAAGAAACGTCATTATAGAAAATGTAGAGAAAGTGGGTAGATAGCAAGAATATATAGAGAATTTATATGCAAGAGAGGAACTAACAGAATTAGAACAGGAATCAGACATTGAAAATGATGGCTTATCCTATACTTAGCGATCAATTTGAATTAAAGGGTCTGAAAAATGCTATGGCAACGGGTACAGATAAGGTGCAAGCGCAAACTCTAAAAGCCGCTGGAAAAGCAGTAACAGAACGTTCCTTCCAACTTGGTAGCTATATGTATGAGACAGGCGAGATACCCAAAGATTTCAAACGTAACATCATAGTAACTATACCAAAAAAGAAAGACGCGGATAGATGTGAACATTTTCGAATAATAAGTTTGACAGCTCATGTGTCAAAAAAATTAATTAGAATGTACAAAGACGAATGGAAGAACCGGCTGAAGAAATACTAGGAGAAGACCAATTTGGGTTTAAGCGAAACAGGGGAACACGGGAGGCTATTTTAGCTCTGAGAGTGATAATGGAGAAAACAATAGAAAAAGGGGAAGGCGTGTACATGCGGTTTATAGATCTGGAAAAAGCATTCGACAATGTAAAATGGAAAAAATATTTGAAATACTCAAAAAGATTTGAATAAGTTATAGGGATAGACGGATAGTACATAGCTTATACAAAGAGCAAACAACAGTAATAGGATTAGAGCGGCAACGTAGAGAAGTAAATATTAGGAAAGAGGTGAGACAGGGATGTGCCCTATCCCCAATAATTTTTAACTTGTACATTGAAGAGGCAATGAATACTGTCAAATGCAGGAAGACATGTGGAATGACTATGCACGGACAAAAAATTGATATGCTTAGATTTGCAGATGATGTAGCGGTATTAGCATCTAGCAGGGAAGAGTTAGAAGTTGCACTTAGTGAAATGGAAACAGTTCTAACGGAGTAATACGGTATGAAAATTAACAAAGCTAAAACTAAAGTACTAGTATGCAAAGGAGGTGAAAATAAATCAAAAATAAGAATACAAATATGTAACACGAACTTACAAGAGGTTAAGGATTTCTGCTACCTAGGAAGGCAAATAACGCAAGATGGAAAAAGCACAAAAGATATAAAACAAAGATTAGCACAAGGTCGTGCTACATTTAACAAGAAAAAGCAACTACTGTGTTCAAAGACAACAAACACAGAAACAAGGAAAAAATTGCTGAAAACATATGTGTGGAGCACAGCACTGTACAGTTGTGAAGCCTGGAAAGTAGTAGAAGCGCACAAGAAAAAGGTGGAAACCTTTGAAATGTAGTGCTACAGACGTATGATGAAGATATCATGGACAGACAAAGTTATGAACGAAGAGGTACTAGAAATGGTAGGGGAAGAAAGAAATATGTGGAAAACGGTAAAAAATAGGAGAAATAGGATGATAGATAAGCCACATACTACGGCATGTGGGAATAGTGCGGAATATATTAGAAGCAGAGATAGGAAAAAAGAGAAGAAAAGGTAGACCTAGGTTAGACTACTGCACACAGATAGTGAAAGATGTAGGCTGTAGGAGTTTCAGAGAAATGTGTAGGCTAGCTCAGAATAGAAAGCAATGGAGGTACGCATCCAACCAGTTCCAAGATGGATAAATCAATGACGAAGGAAGTAACTATACTTAAACATGATGATTATTATAAGCAACTACAAGTATTGGTTGGAATAATATTCTCGAATAATGTTAATTGTGTGAAAGAATTCACTGGAAAACTATTATTTCGGCAAATGTCCAAGTATTGGGGGATCTTGGTAGCCACAGGCTGCTTAACCCCCTTCACTGAATCTCGGTGAAATAGGGCATAAAATTAGAAAACAATAGAAGGGGAACCGAGCTGTATACATGCTGTGTGAGAATTTCAGGGAACTGTGTAAGCTAGTTCAGTGCAGTTACGTGTCCAACCAGTGTCCAAGCAGTTTTGAGACGGAAAACCTAATGACGAAAAAATAAGCGCATATAAGTCTGATGATTATTATAAACAACTACAGTTGTTGGTTGTGAAATTTTTGCAACTAATGTTGACTGTGTTGAAAAAAATATTAAATCGGTAAATCTTAAGTGCTGGGGAAACTTGACAGCCACAGGCTGCTTACCCCCCTTCACAACCACTGAATGTCGTAGAAATAGGGTATATAATTGTAAAACAATAGAAGGAGCCCGAACTGCATCTAACAAGAAAAAACAGCAACTATGATGAAAGACAACAAACATAAAACAAGAAGAAAATTGTTGAAAGCATATGTGTGGAGCACAGCACAGTATGCGTATGAAATACGGGCAGTCTGAAAAGCAGACAGAAAAAAGGTAGCAGCCTTTTGAAATGCTGTGCTTCAGATGTATGAAGATGGACGGACAAAGTTAATAACAAATAGGTTATAGAAATAGTAGGGAAATAAGGATATCTGTGGAAAAAAAATAAGAAAAATAGAAGAGCAGGATACGTTCTAAGGCATTTTTGGGGAATAGTATGTGATATATTACAAGCAGAGATAGGACAAAAAAGGGTAGATGTAGACCTAGATCAGATAGTGATAGATTGTAGCTTTGCCTATAGGACATAAAAAAAGAAGGGACAGAGTGCGTCACTTATGACTTTGTCCCCGTATCACTATACGATGCAAGCTAACAAAACACTGGTGAGCCAACTGAATCTGGCTTCAGCTAGGTCACTCACACCGGTATTAAAAACTTCAGAGAACATGAGATACTTTCAACAATATCTTCGGCGTTGGTTCGACTTGTTTTGTTTAGCAATAATGAATAATTGGTTATAATTTTGTTTATTGAAGTGTCAATCAGTCTACCAAATAAAACGATTGTTGTCGGTTAACCAAGCTATATTAAATCACCATCAAATTTTTATATATGTACAAAAATTTACGATTCCCTAAAAAGGAAAATATTTACAATTGCTATACACCAAATATTTACATAAAAGGATTGATTGAACACAAGCAGTAGCAATTAAAAGTTACAAAATAATAACCGGTGATAGTAAGGAGCTCTGTACCAAAACACGGTGTACTTATGTACTAATAAATTTAAATTCCAGTAGTGTTTGGGTTTGACTTTAAATAGTAATACTGCAATCATGCAAGAATTCTTAACAAATGTAAGATCTAAACAGAATCAACTTAATATACAAACTTTAATTAATTGTTTTAATTTAGGGTTAGAATATGTGATTATGTTTACTAATAAAGAAACTAAGATATGAGCATTAAATGTTGATTATTTAAAATGACTGCTAAAAGATTAGTTTACTAAAAAATACTACAATTATAAATAACCTCGAAGACTAAAAAAATGAACTGGACACTATCGTAACGTCATTGAACTAGATTAACGCTATTAATAAAAACTTGCAGTTTACGTTTCAACGAAAACAAACACTGGCGGCCACACATACACGTCACTTGACTGGATCCTTGGAGGCCCCGCTGTGGAAGTTCATAAACCTGACTGTTTATGAAATTCAGCCAAAATTGCAGACGTCCTGAAATGTGGTAGATCCGCTGCAGCTAATACTGTCTTCTTAGATACGTGGAGATTCGCCAAACTCCCTGGGTTTAACCATAGGTATGAAAGAACAAAGTCATTTACAGTGTTAAAGCTCCAGTAAAATATAAATTCTTGATATTAGCAGAGATTGTCTTCTTGCTAGAGATCCTGCGTGTAATTTTACATGCGGTTCGTTCAATCCTTTTCTTATAATTCTGCGATCAATTAATCGAGTAATAATTGGAGCTAAGAATTTGTAGACGCTGTAGCAAATTTTTTAATTGATAGACTCATATTACTCACTTCTAGCCTACATCAAAAATCAATTTGATTTTCAATTATAATTTGAATCGCACACTTTTCCACCCAAAAGTTAATTTCGCCATGAGGTACTTGCAGTCGACCATATTGTTTAGCAGTTTATTTTAAAAAGGTTCGGGATCCGATCGGATGGTGGAGCATCAAATTGCCAGTCTCGACTCTTTTCTACTATTGATTCGTTCCGTAACGAATACCTTTAGATTATAACTAGGGCTGGGTCGGCGTATCGATATATCGATACGTATCGATACGACCCCCGTATCGACCCCCCCGATACAGCAAAAAATAAATATCGATATATCGATACTTGATATGTATCGATACGTATCGATATGTATCGATACGCATCGATACGTATCGATACGCATCGATACGTATCGATACGTATCGATACGTATCGATATTCGATATAGAATATGAATCGATATTCGATACGCAAAATCCCGTATCGCCTACCCCTATATACATACTTATGTCACAAATATTAAACTTGAAACTTTAATTATTTTGATAACAAACAATCTTAAGTGAAAGATCGAATTGTCAGTAAATATATTATTTTAAAACGATCTTGTGATTTTATTCCCAAAGAAAGAGTAGAAAAATTTATAGATGCGTATCGATTCGTACCGATAGGTATTGCTACGTCTCGATATGTATACTTAATCTACACATCTAAACGTTCCGATACGAATCGCTATATATATCTATACGTACCGCTACGTAAATATACGTATCGATATGCATCGATACGAATCAATACGTATCGATACGTATCGATACGTTTCGATACGCACCGATACGCATCGATACGTATCGATTCGCATCGATACGAATCGATATGTATCGATACGCACCGATACGCATCGATACATATCGATACGCATCGATACGTATCGATACGTATCGATACGCATCGATACGTATCGATACGTATCGATATATATCGATATTCGATATATCGATACATATCGATATAGAATATGTATCGATATTCGATACGCAAAATCCCGTATCGCCCACCCCTAATTATAACCACAATAGATTCACCGAAAGAGTGAACCAGGTTTAATTTAAATCATATATAATATAGATACGCGAGCAGAGTACATTGGGTTGCCTAGCGTTATGATTTGTATCAGGAATTTATCCTGTTACAAGACGCAGACTGTCTAAATTTCAGGGAAATGTGTAGGTTAGTTCAGAATAGGAAACAATGAGGGTACGCGTCTAATCAGTTCAAGAACTGAAAACCTATTGATGATGAGAATAAGTCAACCATGACAACACAACATTTATTTGTATTGTGACGTCATCTTATATTTATCGTGAATAGGGTATAAAATTAGTGTAATGAAGTTATTAGAAACTAAGTAAAATAGAAAATCTTTAGGTATACGTCTAGTTGTGTCTTGTAGCTTTGAACAAAAGTACCTATTAAATGATTTTAGGATCAGAGTAAAATCAAGGAAAAAAGAAAAATTGTCGGATGAGATAAGTGAAGTAAAGTGTTGTCGTTCATTGAATATCAAGATAATTTAAATCAATGGAACTGCAGTATACGTTCTTTTTGCTGCATCTGCTATGACTTGTTGAATATAAATTGAGGAAGGTTTGTCGGGTTTTATAGAGTAAAAGACTGCTTTAAACTTCTGCGGTATAGTTAAATTATAGTTAATAAATTTCTATTAGACTTCAGGAACTTACATCGCTGAAAATTTACTATATTAGAATAACTTAAATAACTATAATATAAAACTAAAGTTTACTAAAATAACAAATAATAAAGAATTTTTACGCAATTTAATAAACTCGGTTGTTAAGACTACTATTCAGGCTAAAATTCGCAGGTTTTGCGATGCGATTTGGTTGTACGTGTTTGTTGTGTTTTGAAATGTTATCATCTAAATTCACATGCTTTACATTTTTTAATGCAACCTGAACATGTTCGATAAACTTGTTGAAAGTAACTCCCAGCTTTTCTTGTTATTTTTGTTTTCTTCTCTAATGCTTTGCCAACTTCGTTCTTTTTTTTAGAAGAAATACATCTTCTCGTGTTCAACTTTTAGTTTTCACTACAACTGTAACCTATAATCTGCAAGGTCTTTTCAAACTGAAGTAACCTTTGTGATGCTTTTTTCAGCTTTAAACTAAATTACCTATTAATTGATTTCAAGATCAGATTGAAATCTAGTAAAAAAAAATTGTCTGACAGGATAAGTGAAGCTAGTGTCAATGGGACTGCAGTATACTCTCTTTTTGTTGCACATGCTATAACTTACTGAATATAAATTGAGAAAAGTTTGTCGGGTTTTGATAGAGTCAGATACTGCGTTAAACTTCTGCGGTATAGTTAAATTACAGTTCGTAAATTTCTAGTTACATTTTAGGAGCTTGCTTAGCTGAAAATTTACTGAAAGTTCTGGAGAATATGAAAAATGGTTCAATGTAAAAGTAATCGCTTTTCTCTTTCGGCGAACAAACTTCACGCTTTCGCATTGTTTCTCATACTATTTAAAACCCTTAATTAATATAAGACTTTCCTGTCAGGCACTTAAATTTCTGAATTTAGTTGCTTATTAATGTCTACTACGTTCCACAACAAGGAATGAAACTTAATGACTTTTAAAAGCGGACTTTGCGGAACAAAATGGCGCAAACTCACATTAGGGTTCGTTCTATTTAGTCAGTAAACAACTGCGATAGTCACTTGTTGGAACAACTAGTGTCGAGGTGGTTGTCGATAAGAGTTTGTGTACGTTTTCGGTAAGTGTGAAAGTGCTTTTGGCGAAAGTGAAGATTGCTGAATTACGAAGTTTTGTTAGAGGTAATTTGCAGGGTAAATTAAGATAGCTAGGAACAATTTGTTTGTTTCTTTCAAATTCTTTCTAAACAATTCGTTTTTAAAATATTATAAAATCAAGCGATATTTGAGTTGCTTTGCAGAAATTCTTACAATTTACTATATGTAAAGCTCGGGGATAAATTTATAGACCCATATATACTTAGTACAGGCACAGTCAAGCGCAAACAATAGACGAGTCGACTATTACAAAGCTTCCTATTTATATTCTATATTTGAAATAAATCATTCTTTCTACTACTACAATAAAGCCTACAGTTCGTTGTACCACGAAGCCATGTTAGGACCAAGTTCCTAGTGGGTCTCTGTACTTCGAAGAGAATGCAGTAACAGTTATAGCACTAGCGTCCTTAATCAATCTTCAGTACGGTTTAATGATCTCTGGTGGTTATATAAGAAAATTCAAGAGAACTTAACAAAACGCATAGACACAACGTCATCACACGCAGTGTCTGTCCATTCTGTCAACTTTTGTTCTACGGAGGTCATCTTCTGGAGTGCTATTAATCTCCAGTTAATTATCAAGTTAAAATATAATAAAGTTTCGTTAAAGCTTTACGTACTAAATGAACTTTTGTTTTTTATTAATTCTACTGTTAAGCGTTAAAATTTATTGTCAATAAATCTTAATACACGCAACTAGTTTTTTCTACGATATGACACCGCCACAAACGTATACCAGACAATAAAATACAACGGTGTGCCGCTTAAAATAGAACGCTTTTAAATGGGAACTATCACGTTTTAAGGTTCATCATCATTAGGTCTTCAGTCCTAGAACTGGTCATCTAGGTCTACATCTACCTCTTTTTTTCCTATCTCTGCTTGTAATATATTCCATACTATTCTCCAAAAATGTCTTAGAACGTATTCCGCCCTTCTATTTCTCATTTTCCCCAGATATCCTTATTCCCCTACTATTTCTATAACTTATTTGTTATTATCTTTGTCTGTCCATGCTATCATCCTCATACATCTGAAGCACAGCATTTCAAAAGGCTGCTACCGTTTTTCTGTCTGCGTTTCAGACTGCCCGTATTTGATAGGCATATTGTGCTTTGCTCCACACATATGCTATCAACAATTTTCTTCTTGTTCTATGTTTGTTGCTTTTCCTCATAGGCGCTGTTCTTTCTTGTTAGATGCAGTTCGATCACCTTCAATTGTTTTACAGTTATATGCCCTATTTCTCCGACCTTCAGTGGTTGTGAAGGGAGGTAAGCAACCTGCGGCTGCCAAGTTCCCCAACACTTAACCATTTAGCGATTTAATATATTTTTCAATTTATCTTTTCGCACAGCCAACATTAGTTGCAGATATTTCGCAACCAACAACTAGTTGTTAGGTTTTCCGTCTCAAAACTGGTTGGACACGTACTTGCACTTATTTATATTCTGAGCTAGCCTACATAGTACCCTGAAATTCTCACACAGCATGTGTATACAGCTCGTTCCCCTTCTATTGTTTTCTAATTTTATGCCCTATTTTACCGAGATTCAGTGAAGGAGGTTAAACAACCTGTGGCTACCAAGATTCCCCAACACTTAGACATTTGCCGAAGTAATGGTTTTCCAGTAAATCCTTTCACACACTTAACATTATTCGAGAATATTGCCCAACCAATTCTTGTAGTTACTTATCATAATCATCATTTTTAAGCACAGTTATTTTTTCGTTATTAGTTCATCCATCTTGGGATTGGTTGGATGCGTACCTCCATTGATTTCTATTCTGGGCTAGTCTACACATCTCCCTGAAACGCCTACAGCCTACATCTTTTAATAACTGTGTGCAGTAGTCTAACCTAGGTCTGCCTCTTCTTCTCTTTTTTCCGATCTCTGCATCTAATATATTCCGTACTATTCCCTCATGCCGTAGTATGTGGCCTATCATCCTATCTCTCCTCTTATTTACCGTTTTCCACATATTAGAACCGTTTCCATTTCATTAAGAGCAGCTCCTAGCTCTTCCCTGCTAGATGCTAATACCGCTATATCATCTGCAAATCTAAGCATATCAATTTTTTGTCCCTGCATAGTAATTCCAAATGTCTTCCTGCATTTGACAGTATTCATTGCCTCTTCTATGTACAAGTTAAAAATCAATGGGGATAGGACACATCCCTGTCTCACCCCTTTCCTAATGTTTACTTCTCTACGTTCCTGCTCTAATTCTATTACTGCTGTTTGCTCTTTGTATAAGCTATGTACTATTCGTCTATCCTCTATCCCTATAACTCATTCCAATCTTTTTGAGTATTTCAAACATTTTTTCTATTTTACATTGTCGAATGCTTTTTCCAGATCTACAAACCCTACATACACGCTTTCCCCTTTTTCTATTGTTTTCTCCATTATCACTCTCAGAGTTAAAATAGCCTCCCGTGTTCCCCTGTTTTGCCTAAACCCAAATTGGTCTTCTCCTAGTATTTCTTCCGCCCGTTTTTCCATTCGTCTTTGCACAATTCTAGTTAATATTTTTGACACGTTGTTCAAAAATTTTCACATTTATCCGCACCTTTCTTTTTTGGTATAGTTACTATGATGCTACGTTTGAAATCTTTGGGTATCTCGCCTGTCTCATACATATAGCTTACAAGTTGGAAGAGACGTTCTGTTACTGCTTGTCCAGCTGCTTTTAGAGTTTCTGCTTGCACCTTATCTGTACCCGGCGCCTTACCATTTTTCAGACTCTTTAATGCTAATTCAAACTCGTCTCTAAGTATAGGATATCCCAAGTCATCATTTTCAATGTCTGATTCCTGTTCTAATGCAGTTAGTTCTTCTCCTGCATATAAATTCCCTATATATTCTTGCCATCTATCCACTTTCTCTACGTTTTCTATGATGACGTTTATTTGCGTCCCTTATATTTTTACTATACGGTTTTATATCCCTAAAATTCATTCTAATTAATTTGTATGCTTCGTCTGTCTTTCCTATTTCCATCTTTGTTTGTACCTCTTTGCACTTTTCATCAATCCATTGTTCTTTAGCTTTTCTGCATTTTCGAATAATTTCCCATTTTATGGTTTTGTATCTCTGTTTTCCTGTTTCGTCTGATTTATTTTTGTATTTTCGTCTTTCTTCTATTAAATTCAGGATATCCTTTGTTATCCGTGGTTTCTTATTTTCTTTTTGTGTATACCTCAGAATATCTCTTGCCGCCATATCTAGGCTGGATTTAATGTTATTCCATTCAGTTTCTACTTTCTTAGTATCTGATATTTTTCCGATATCATTCAGCAATTCATTTGACTTTTTTCGAATCTTTCTTGAATATCTTTACCTTTTAGTTTCTCTAAGTCCAAGTGCTTTTTCCGTTCCTTTTTTTCAGATTATTAAATTTAAGTGCGGCCTTCATAATTACGATGTTGTGGTCAGTATCTATATCTGCTTCTGAGTAGCTTCTACAGTCTTTTACTTGATTCCTAAACCGTTGTCTAACAAGAATGTAATCTATTTGATATCTTGCTATATCTCCTGACAACTTCCACGTATATCGTCTTCTAGCATGATGTTGAAATAATGTGTTTGTGATGATTAAATTGTTCTGTCGCAAAATTCTACCAGCCTATTTCCCCTGTCGTTTCTCGTGCCTAAACCAAATAAACCTACTACCGCTCCTTCCCTACCCTCACCTACCACGGCATTAAAATCCCCCGTAATTATTAAATTTTCATGTCCTTTTACGTATCTTAACATATCTTCGATATCTTTGTAGATGGCTTCTACCTCTTAGTCACTGTAGCTAGAGGTGGGCATGTATACTTGTATTATTACTGTGTTTACCGGTTTAGATTCTAATCTAATCATGAGTACTCTTTCGTTCTTTTGTAAGTAATTTTCTACACAGTATCCTATCTTTTTCCGCATAACTATCCCCACACCCATATTTCCTTCCTCTGAAGTCTCCACTCCAAAAATCTCCGGCCTCTGGCCACCGAACTTCGCTAATCCCTACTATGTCTAGTGATAACTTATTCATTTCGATTTTTAGGTTCTCTAGCTTACCTACTTGCTTCATACTTCTAACATTCCACGCTCCGACTCGCAGAATGTTCCCGACTCTTATTTTTAACTTTCCGATCGCATCCCCCGAAGTAGTCCCCTTCCGGAGATCCGAATGGGGGACTATTTTAACTCCGGAATATTTTACCCCAGAGAATGCCATCATGTTTGTTATAATTTAGGTACGCTGTGTACTTGGGAGATAATGTGGTGGTTTCCCGTTGCCTTCCACATCGCGGTAGTGTGTCTTAGACTGCCATACCGACCCCTATGGTCTCTGCCAATCTAAGTACCGAAAGAGCCGCTGCCCTCTTTCGGGGACCTGCCTTAGTCTGGTTCCTCACTAACGACCCTACTACCGTGGTTGAACCTGTAGTTTGGCTCTTTAGCTCATTAGAACACGCAAGCCATTTTACCTGTTCTAGTAGTTTAGAACTTCGGCAAGGTGCAGGTCCATTCGAAATGGTGATTATACTTATGCTTTTAATTGATTTTAAGATTTATATTAACAAAGGACTCTAAATATTGGATCCTACCTGGATGCCCAAACAATCTGGATCAACCAGGAGAAGTGAAACATGAATATTAAAACAATCTCTGGACCTACCTGGAAAAATTATATAAGAATATGCAAACAATATTTAGACAATTTGTAGATACAACGCGGAGAGGTTAAATAAGTATATCTGGATCCAACCTGGAGTATTTAAATGAATAAGCCGAAGCTGAAATGACGAATAGTTGGAGCAGAAACTGGTCTTAATTGAGGGAACGAGATACGCCGAAAAGGGACAACAGGTTAGCCATTCTAATTATTTTGTTGCGTTTTATTTCTGAATATTTTTAAATATTGCATTCATAATAATTTTTTATTGTGAGGGTCATTAAAAATCGTTTTAGCACACGTTATAATTTACGTAAAGAATTAAGAAAAACTGGTGAACGTTCATAGGGCTTCGCGTAATAATAATGAGAGTGACTTTTGCTGAAATTTTTTTTGTTCATTTGAAGGAAATTATAATTATTGAGAGAAATTAATTCAATTATTTAAAAGAGGTTCTATTCAAAGGCATTATAAACGCGTTGAACATATTGAGAACAATTTAGTAATTGTGGTTAATTGTGTTTTGCGTAAAAGGCATAGGAAGTAGAGGTAAAAGAAAAAATTTAAGAATTCTTTGTTGTCGTATTGCCGCAAGTTCCGTGCGTGGTTAAAACTGAGCTAGCCGAGGTATTAACATTAAAATTAAAATTAAAATTGACAAAACTAAAATTGTTAACCTTCTTATTTCACCAATAAAGAGGGGCACCAGGTTATTGCAACGATATCACAGCAATATATATATATATATATATATATATATATATATATATTAAAAGAAAAGTAGGTTTAATTAGGCTTAAATTAATACAAAGTAAAAAGGAATTATTGGCAAGTGACTCAAATTCAGCCACTAGAGCATCCTGTCGATGCGTTTCGCCCTAATTAGGGCTCATCAGGGCAGGAGTAGCAAAGTTGTAATACATTACAGTTGTAATATTTTATAGTTGTAGCAAAGTTGTTATACATTACAGTTGTAATATATTACAGTTGTAATATATTACAACTGTAATATAAAACAACTATGCTACTCCTGTCCTGATGAGCCCCAATTAGGGCGACACGCGTCGACAGGATGCTCTTGTGGCTGAATTTGAGTCACTTGCCAATAATTCCTTTTTACTTTGTTTATATATATGTATATATATATATATATATATATATATATTGCTATGTACTCCTTTGGAACTATCGTGCCCCGACGTTGGGCCACATATAAATATGCTATGAATTGACTGGAACTCTCGATGCCCGCCTTTGTGCCGTCCAATAAATACTTGATATGATAACGCCGTACGCGGTATCAATGGCGTATTCTACTTAACTCCACCTCTCTGTGTTTTCCTAATCATAAACTTCACTCCCACTAATTTTGTTATTCTGCCTCGACTAGCTTTTATTTTGAATTATAAAATGAAGTTAATTAATTAAATATAATGACAAGAAATATTATGTACAGGTTTTGAAAATTATTTTCAATTATTTTCAATCAATCAATATTGTAAGTCTTATTTATCTCAAAAATCATATGCCTTGCAATCAATCTAAAGTCACCAAAAAAACTATTGTTTTTATAAAAGAAGCCTGGAATGTTCAAAACCCCTTTATTATATTACGTACTTTCAACGTATGCAAAGTTCGCTGCTGACTCTGTTACACTAGTTTATATTAATTAGGCAAATTCTTTATTTAAATTCAAATAGAAAATAATGTCTTAAAACTAAAAAGATCTAACCTGGTCTGTTTACTTCGTGCTTCTTTATTTCTCTCTCGCAATTCAAAATTGTACCAAGACTATCGACGCATCCATTATTAACCAACATCAATTAGAATTTGCCATTCATTATTATACCATCCATTTGGATCATTAGCATCGTATTCAAAATTATTCTCCACCAATTCGGAATTATTATATACCCATTTGAAATATTATCTACTGAATTATGCACCCCTTTGGAATTTCGAAATTATTATCAGCCTCGAATTATTGTCATCAAAATTTATCTTTATTGTCATCAAACTTAGTTTAATTGTCATCGCACTTTGAATTATTCTCACGAAACTTAGAGCCCTATTATTATTATATTTTAGTTTAAATAAATTCCCCAAATTTTACTTACGTTAATCGGCAATAGAAATTTTCATATTCGTAGCACTTTCTGTCACTAAACAATTTTAAATATTATTACGCGTTACTCTTTGATTCAGAGTAACACAGCTTGGCCTTGTTGAGTTGAAAACTGAGCTACGTTATCATTTCTCGCTGTTAATATATGGGTATGTCCCCCTTTGTCTGTGGGTTTGACTTACTAATCTTAACCAATGAGGTCCTTGTATTTCCTACATTTAAAGTGGTTTTCTGATGTAACATTGTTGGCTTTTCAAGTAATTGTTGTTTGCTTACAGATGCTTTGTTATCAGACCAAGCGGTATTTTGAGAAAATAATCGCTTTTCCATATTATACCAAAATACCTGATGCAATTTGAATTTCAATTTTCAGGTATGTTTATTTAATTACACATTTTTAAATACAATTACTATTAAAAATTGTTAATTGTTTGTACGCACTTACACTACGCTTCTTTAAGTTTTATCTCTTATCTCCGTATTATCATAACTGATTGGAATTCTTTTCAATGCATGTTTAATTATATGACCTATGCTTAATTCTAAATACGCGTGCTTCTACTGAAAAATATAGTTGTTTGCATTACTTGAATTTACTAAAGCTCTATATACCGGGTATTAAATATTTGTTATTTACTTAATGCATGAATTACTTATTTCTATGCTAACTATGCGTCTTATTGTTTCTATTTGCGTCGCTTAAAACTACTTATACTCTATATACAGGGTGTTAACTGCTTACTATTTACAACTATCCCAATTACTCAATTTTCTACTAAATAAATGCAGTTCTGTGCTTCCTATTGTGATTTTTGATTACTACATGACCATTGCTATAAAATACACTCTTAAACAACCTCTTATCACAGCATTATATATATATATATATAAATAAATATCAGTTACATGTAAATAGACTTTCTGAAAGTTCTATAAGTTCTGTTAGTCTCTGTTCCCTTTTCTACCAAAAGTTCATACTGTTGTTTATTAAAAATTTCAGAGGATTGCAGTTTAAATACGAGAATCATAAGATAGTGTCAATAAGAGTTAAGTACACGTATTCTTAGACAATGACCTTCGAAGTTGGTTGAAACACGATAGTTAAAAGCCCATGTCTTATTATCGCTATATAGTAGTTACAGGTAAACGTACTTTAGTTTAAATCGTGTGTACAGAAGACGTATTATTGCCCATATTTTTATACATATTGACTCAATATTAATAACTTAAAGAATCGACTTACCTTTAATCATGTAGGTAGTTTAAAGTAGGTTCAAAATATTAGATTCGTGTATACTGCGTATTTGTTTAAACGTACGTGCGGATTCTATTGTTCATTTGTTTAAACGTACGTGCGGATTCTATTGTTCATTGGCTTGATTTACCAAATGCAGTGGAGTATGTTGCTAACGTACAACATTAAAAATCCGGGAACACAGATAAGGTATTTAGAGATGGAACGGTAAAGATAATACAGGTAACTTCACTGCATTACTACACCGACTGTCACGTCGCCTGTTTAATATGGTGGTCCAAGGTAATCTGTCCGATCATGGCGTATACCCACACCAACTTGTAAAAACATTTCTACTCTGTCGCCGTTCTTATTGGTTGAGGCAATAACGCACATTACTTAAAACGTCTAAACAGTAAAATACATATTGATAAATTATAAGTTATTTCCCTAACAATGCATGAGAATTCAAAAACGCATTCTAATGTGTCATAACATACTTACACAAGCTAAATTATGACGGGAAATAGACTTCAAGTTTAACATTGAAAATTCCATCAATTTTAATAATTAAAATAAAGCGTTTGATGCCAAAAAAAGCGTACCAGTTTTTGCTATTTAAAGAGTTGTTTGTATTGTAAAACTTTTGCCAGATATAAAACCTCCAGAATAAGAGCTATAAAAAACTCAAACATGGGTAAGGTAGCTTTAAAAATAAAAAGGTGGTATAGAACCAGTGCTAAGTAGGAGTCGCTTGGTGTGAGTGGTTTTGCTGTTTTCGTATTCTTGTACATCTCTGCTTAAGTTATTTAAATTTGGGGTTTTATTAGCTAAAGCAATTTTATAATTACCCAGAGATTTCAGAATAAAGTACTAAGAACATTTGGTACGAGTAGAATGAGCGATACGTTATAAACCCTTGTTATTCCAAGCAAGGTAGGAACTTTCAACGTGCGTAATAACAATCACATATGATACGTACATTTTACCTTTTACTCGATCGAGGGCGAATTTTTGTGAAAAATGCTCGCATAACATTTTTCAACGATTCGTGTCGAGAATCAAAACCGGGACCTTAAGCTTAGTAGTCACACGCTAATCAACTAGGTCACGGAGCCGCTCCATAATTAGTAGTAGCCAAACCGTCTTGTCTCAGCAATCCTTTTGATATTCTTCCTACACGGAAAACGGTTATTCCAACTATATATCTTTTGCTTTTGGTTTCCTAAATTTATCACATTATACCCTACCTTGTTCTACAACACTTTATAGACATCCATTCAATTTTGTTCAGATTAAAGGAACTTTGTCACTATGGTAACTGGATATCCTTTCATAAATGCGTTTATTTTTGCCTAATTCATAGATAAATCCAAATAAAATTCAATCTATACTTAACTTCTATTAACATTGTACATACCATAAAAGTACAAATACTTTCATAAAAGAACTTTAATTCTCTAACATCAGATTTACCAGGTATTACTAAAAGGAAAAAAACGCCTTAAAAAAGTTAAATCAATCGCTAATACTAACACACAAATTGTTTTAATTTTCAATATTGATATACAAAACATTTTGAAAATTATTTCTGGTAATGTTATAATTAAACACAGTAAACACAATTCACTACCAATTTTTACTTTTCATCTTTCAATTGTCCATTAAAAATGCTATCGAACGAGTTAATAATTATTTTTTTCTACATACGACCAAGAGCAATTGTCGTTTCCGTTCTCTGAAAAATTTTCGAGCACACGCTGTGTGATTCTTCCTCCGGTAGACCTGAGGGCCCATTGAATTGCCGCTTCTTTTGTTATAGGAGGACACCCACACTGCGGGATCTTGAGCTCCTCTGCTCCGCCCTGCCATTAGGGAAAGTGTGACCCAAACCTACACCGTGGATGTTCGGGAGAGTGTTTATGCACTATTTTCTTGTATGGGTTCTGTAAAATTTGTATATTTATCAGGCTCCTCGTGATGACTAAACTTAGTATTTTTAAAATGATTATCGTCAATTGAAAGGATATTTATTGTTAATATTGTACTTATCATGACCATCCTATATGTTAATTGTATGTTTACGAGGATGATTTAGAACTGTGGATTTTCCTTTTTTTTTGAGTTGTAAATTTTTGGTTAGTTAAGACATCATAGTGCCCATGGTTTACGATGATAATTTAGAGCTGGTGTTTTTAGAGTCGTATTTTTTTTCTTTTGTTTGATTAATTAAGATTTGTAGTGACCTAAAAACTGCAGCTCGCCATGTTAAACAGTATTTTTTTTGGTTTGGGTTTTTTTGCTGTATGTACAATTGTAGTTATTGATTTTCTGTCTTTGGGTATAATACGCTTTTATGTCTCTTCAAAATGTCACTTAAATTAAAAAATTTGAAAAAACAAACAGAAAAAGGCCCATTGGACTTTGAAAAACTAAAAGATAAAGATATTCAAAAAAGATTCGAAAAAAAAGTCAAGTAAATTGCTCAAAGATATCGGGAAAATATCTGATACCAAGGAAGTAGAAGCAGAATGGAATAAATACTCCCTGTATGCTTGTTGTGGTTTGTTTAGTATGTTTCTTAATCTTCTTTTGGAATTAAACCACTCATAGTTTTAAAATCATCTTTATTTACGTTTCGATCCATGACCTAAGATCGTTGTCAAAATAATAATAAAAACTTCAAGTTTGACATTTATGACATAAATTGAAGGTGACTTTGATTTATTGATGTTCGACATTTTTGGTTTGAGTACATTAGGTGTTGCGGACTGGGCCGATTTTTTAGGTAGCCAATACGCTTAACGTGAAATGAGCTGATTAATTTTTATTGGTAATTTCAAATAAATTCAATAATTTAAGGTTTGGAAAATATTTTTTAACATATTTCTATTTATATGGTTGAGAGGATGGTTATTAAAGTAGTGTGTGATTACGTTACCGTAAGGCTTAAGCAGCCGGGGGTTGCTAATATGCCTATTGTTAGTAATTAATTTTTGTATGTATAAATAGAAATCAAGTATGTAAGCTGTATTTCATGTTAATATCGCAAGGAAAACCCAGGAAAAACTTGCAATGTTACCTGGATATCGTGGGCATTTGATTTTAAATTGTTATTTCTTTTGGTAATGAAATCCATTACTTACTGAAAGCCACGGATTCGTTTGCTACGCAGTTATTTTTATGTAGGGTTATATATGCAGCATCTTTGATTTTGCGTTTTTGGTGGTATTATTCTTTGTCGATAATTTTTGCGTCTTCTTATTTTATTTTATAACTGGAGTCCCATGCATGTTGGCAAATCGTGGATTTTTCAAATTTTCTATTTTTCATATATGATTTATGTTCTTTTAATCGGACTTCAAATGATCTGGAACGTTCCCCTATACAATGTACTTAAACCAAATATATCGATCATCAATAAATTATTATTATTTTGACAACGAGCCTAGGTCATGGATCAAAATGTAAATAAAGATGATTTTAAAAACTATCAGTGGTTTAGTTTCCAAAGAAGATTAAGAAAGAATGGAATAACATTAAATCCAGCCTAGACATAGCGGCCAGAGATATTCTGGGGTATACACAAAAAGAAAATAAGAAAACATGGATTACAAAAGATATCTTGATGTTAATAAAAGAAAGACGAAAATACAAAAATAAATCAGACGAAACAGGAAAACAGAGATACAAAGCCATAAAATGGGAAATTATTCGCAATTGCAGAAACGCTAAAGAACAATGGATTGATAAAAAGTGCAGAGATACAAACTAAGATGGAAATAGGAAAGACAAATGAAGCATACAAACTAAATAGAATCATTTAGGGATATAAAATCGTATAGCAAAAATATAATGGACGCGGAAGGAAACGTCATTATAGAAAATGTAGAGAAAGTGGGTAGATTGCAAAAATATATAGGGAATTTATATGCAGGAGAGGAACTAACGGCATTAGAAAAGGAATCAGACATTGAAAATGATGACGTGGGATATCGTATACTTAGAGATGAATTTGAATTAGCATTAAAGGGTCTGAAAAATGGTAAGGCGCCGGGTACAGATAAAGTGCAAGCAGAAACTCTAAAAAACCGCTGGACAAGCAGTAACAGAACGTCTCTTCCAACTTGTAAGCTAAATGTATGAGACAGGCGAGATACCCAAAGATTTCAAACGTAACATCATAGTAACTATACAAAAAAAAGGCGCGGATAGATGTGAAAATTGACAGCACACGTGTCAAAAATATTAACTAGAATTGTACAAAGACGAATGGAAAAACGGGCTGAGGAAATGCTAGGAGAAGACCAATTTAGGTTTAGGCGAAACAGGGGAACACGAGAGGCTACTTTAGCTCTGAGAGTGATAATGGAGAAAACAATAGAAAAAGGGGAAAGCGTATACATAGTGTTTATAGATCTGGAAAAGCAGTCGACAATGTAATATGGAAAAAAATATTCGAAATACTCAAAAAGATTGGTATGAGTTTTAGGGATAGAAGGATAGTACATAGCTTATACAAATAGCAAACAGCAGTAATAGAATTAGAGCGGCAACGTTGAACATTGGAGAGGCAATGAATACTGTCAAACGCAGAAAGACATCTGGAATGACTATGCACGGACAAAAAATTGATATGCTTAGATTTGCAGATAATATAGCGGTATTAGCATCTAGCAAGGAAAAGTTAGAAGCTGCTCTTAGTGAAATGGAAACAGTTCTAACAGAGTAATACGGTATGAAAATTAACAAAACTAAAACTAAAGTACTAGAATGCAAAGGAGGTGAAAATAAATCAAAAATAAGAATACAAATATGCAACACGAACTTACAAGAGGTTAAGGATTTCTGCTACCTAGGAAGCCAAATAACTCCAGATGGAAAAAGCACAAAAGATATAAAACAAACATTATCACAAAGTCGTGCTACATTTGACAAGCAAAAGCAACTACTGTGTTCAAAGACAACAAACACAGAAACAAGGAAAAGATTGCTTAAAACATATGTGTGGAGCACAGCACTGTACGGCTGTGAAGCCTGGATAGTAGGAGAAGCGGACAAGAAAAAGGTAGAAGCCTTTGAAATGTGGTTCTACAGACGTATGATGAAGATATCATGGACAGACAAAGTTAAAAACGAAGAGGCACTAAAAATGGTAGGGGAAGAAAGAAATATGTGAAAAGCGGTAAAAAATAGAAGAGATAGGATGATAGATAGGCCACATACTACGGCATGAGTGAGTAGTGCTGAATATATTAGAAGCAGAGATAGAAAAAAAGAGAAGAAAAGGTAGACCTAGTATAATTGCTTGATACTTCCCGTACTTCTTCGATACTTCCTTGTACTTCCTAAGGTTTGTACAACAAACTTCCTCAGCGGTTTGCCCCTCGGTCAAAATTTTCATTTTTACAGTGGTTTAAATGCGAGTCATTTTGTGCTGCTGTTTTGTATTACTCATGAACTTTAGTTTAATCTCAACAAATGTAAAGGGAATTGTTTTAAATGACAGAATCTTGTGTAACGTGCATTTTTAGAGCTTAACATCTTACGCTTTTCTGTAACTACTATTTCCATATTTTATATTTATTAACTCGTTGGTGAATGCGTCGTATTATAATAAGTGGATCGCTGTTTGTATAAAGTAAATACTTTCGAATAGTTTTCATATTGTATGCAACTTAACTCGCGTGTATTAATTTAAGATAGATAAATTAAAGCTTGATTCTCATTAATAAATAAATTCCGACTTATCGAAAACGATAAACAGCCTGTAATTAATTATTAGATACGATTGTTACATTCACGTTTTAGATTTTTCTTATGTTATTAGCGAGGTAGATAATTTACGATACGAGTTGTAATAGCAACGAGTTTATATAACTGATTGGAGAGTTGTCGTTTGTTCTTCGTTCCTATATATTATTTACGTTGATAATACTGTGTCCTGTTTGCTTTGAAAGTTGTAGTTTGTGTTTTGTTCCGAAATTACGTTTAAAATAGTGTGTGCTGTTTGCTTTAAAAAAAGTCGGATTGTTTTAGTGATACGCGTAGCTTTACTAATTGTTCCTTTTGTTGCTTTTCTGTTGGAGAAAAAAAAGTGATAGAACTGGTTGACTTGACCGCACGTGCTTGTTTTACGGAACATTATTTTAGTGATACGCGTTGGCTTACTAATTGTTTTTAGTTGTTTTTCTTGTGAGATAAGTGTTTTAAGGACTTTTGACGGACGGTTGTATTGCTTACGCGTGGCTTACTATTTGTTTTTTGGTTGAGTTCATACTTTGGATTATCCCAAATACTGTGGATACTGTAGTTTCTGAATTTTCTAACAACAAAGAATCTAAAATAGATCTTTGCTTGTGCAGGTTTCGTGTTTGCGAAATATAACAGATTACCGGTTTACTAAGGTATTGTTTGAAGTTTCTCACTGCTTATTGGGATGTTTATGAAAATAATATACCTCTGGTCCCAGTTGAAATTAAACTAGTGCTACAGAATATTTCGAAATTATTGTCTTAGGAAATAGAATTAACAAGAAATTTATCAATGCTACATAGTTTCATCAGCATGATAATGTCTGCTGCTAACACCAGTGAAATACGTAGGTGTGATTAGTGTAACGTGTAATAAGTTCCATCAACACTCTCACAGTCAGGGTGTAGTGCTTCGTTAGTGCAGGACATCGTTGAATCCCACACTTCAGTTGCAAGGAAGCGTTGCTGAAGGACTTTTTGTAAGTTGAACTATTTCCTACTTATTATTACTTTAAATATCTATCCGTTGCTTTACCATATCTTTGTCGTTCTGATACCTTTTACAAAAGACTTGCATGATATTTTAAAACACAAGAAAAAAAAGAAAGAAAGAAAGAAAGATGAATACTACTGAATTACTCATATCAATTGTGTCTTACCTATTTAATTTTTTTAACATTTTGTCTGATTTATGTTTAATTGGTGTGTGAGGAAACGTTTCTGCTACTCCCCAATATTACCTCACTTTGTACTAAAGATTTGTTATATTGCTTTAACGTTGTTATATTATATAGATTATCCCAACAGTTTTTTTTCTTCTACAAAGTACTGAACAATTTATACTTGATTCGTATGCTATGCTTTTCTTTGTTTCAGGTTTGCAGGACTAATTTTTTTTTTCAGGTTTGCTATTCTAATTTTTCTATTGCAGGTACTGTTACTAATTCCTTACAGCCGCGTACCTTATATGTTGGTCTGCTTTCTACAACCCCCCCTACTCTCCGATTGCGCCCAGTCCTTTCTTTGTTTTTCTTTGTGTTACGTACGGCCACGAGCCAATGTAGCATAAATTTGACGAACCAACGTGGCTGCCTCGATAATAACGTCACACTTGTTTAAAATATAATTTGGCATGATCAATCCGACGAGCTGTTGTCTATGATACCACCTGAGGAGAACCATTTTGTCGATAACGCGTTAGTCATTTTGAAAATTGCACGTAATGTTTATTCAAATTGCTTGCATAATTTTTCAAGTTTTTTTTCTAGTATTCTGTATATTAAATTTGAACTAGACAATACTTCACTTACACAGTTACACAGTTAGTAAAATATAGGGTGCAAGTAGATCCACTGAATGAATTGCGAGCTGAAATACTTTACAGTAAAGTACTCGGTGGATTTTCTAGGTTATTATTAACGCTGCGTTTTAATACAGCTTTTGTCATTTAGTTGATCCCGCATGTGGTAGATAATTCCTGGAATATGTATGTTGATTTAATCTACTGACATTCAACCAGATTTCTGTTCTGTTATTTACAATACGTGTTGTCCAAAGTTGTAATCTCGTTTATATAATGAAAATTGACGAACCGCTCTTTTGTAAAGGCAAAAACATCATCAAGCGACTGCTTTATCCTGGAAAAAATATAATTTCAGTTTTATTTAAATGAAGCTTTGCTTTTACTTCAAAATTATGTACATACGTATAATTTTTTCCCTAATTTCGTTGTACACTGTAAGGAATATAGTTCAACTTATTATATTTTTAAGCTAATTATGCAAACGACAAAAATTGAAAGAAATTAATTGGCTTAAGTAATAGAGTTTATGTTTGGTTACCATAAATGTTCGATATGACCTCCATTTAAATGTTGTAAAATTACAAACTTTTTCAGCTTCATTTAACATTTCTGGTAGAATTGCACAAATTTGATCTCTAACATTGTCTTTTAACCCCTCCTGAGATGTTGACCGAATTATAATTAGCGACCTTCTTATCATGAACGCTTTTCTGATCGTATTCACATTCTAAACACTGATCATAATCACCAGTTTCAAGTATTAACTTACCTCAACTATTAAGAAGAAAGTGGGCCTGATCAAACTACGAAATCCGGAATACCATTCCGATTCAGTTTCCATTTCAGCTAACACTTTTTTAGAAGTTGCTGCTTATGTATAAGATCTTGTGTAAGGATACTCGAATATTTTACTCTCCTGAGCTCATACATTACAGAAATTATAAATAAGCTTTGGTTAAATCCTTGTAAAAAAGTGCTGTTCTCGGCATCGTACCTAAAAATTTACTTAATTATTATAGGTACTCGTATAGGTTATGTGTGTGTGTGTGCGTGTGTGTGTGTCTGTGTGTGTGTGTGTGTGTGTGTGTGTGTTTTATTATTATTATTATTATTATTATTATTATTATTATTATTATTATTATATATTTAAAACAGTATATATAAAAGTATACATTTACAATGTGACCAAGTCTATACATTAGTCAATGTTTGCACCTAATTTAAAAAAATTGTTAAGGTAATAATTTTGTACATTTATGCATATATAAATAAAATAAGAAAAAAATAATCGTACTAAAGAAGACTATAGATGCTGCATCATAAACGGATATACTTATATGTCAACTTCAAGAATCATCAAAATTGTTGTTAAATATTTCTACCTTTCTTTGTCTTTATGGTTGTGTGCTATCAGTATTTAGAACTGTATTATAGTGAAGCGAGTCGTTATCAGTCCAGCACGATGTTTTGTTGATACACCATCGATTTATGAACTGCTTAATGTTACCTTTGCTGAGACTCCAAGCAAATTCGCATGCAATCCTAGATTTCAGACGGTTTTTGTACTTCTTAAGGTAGCATGCTTCCTTTCCTTCTTTCATATAGTCGATTGTTGACCAATATATAGTGCTCTTAGCCAAAGTTATTAAATAGTTGGCTAAGTATTCTATGGGACCTTTACTGGGTAATCCACAATATAACTCTTTGACATGAATTGCCTTTCGTTTGGCGATTTTTTCAACAAGATATGACACAAGGCACCATAGGTTTGCGGCTTTAGCACAAGTCATTAGAATGTGCCAGGAATCACCTTCACCATTACACCACGGACATGCAGTAGAGTCTGAAACTCTGATTTGATTAAGAAACTGTGGATTTGCTAAACGATTTTTTGCGAATCTCCAGGCAATACTACCGTCATGGCCAAAAGATGGTGTGGCAAATAAAGTATGCCATAAAACTTTATCGTTAGACCAATATCCTTCGAGTGAAGCACTGCTGTTGAAAAATTGGGGTGTAAGACACTTTTGTAAAGTCGCTGTGTTTAATTTATTAATAGCAATTAAATTCCCGTTCAATTTCAAAAATATATCTAGCTTTTTATAGTTTGTTTCAGTAGCTTCATTTAACTCTTTAAAGTTAAGTTTAAAAAAGGCTTTAATGCGTTGATATTGAATCATAAGGTCTGATTTTGTTATGATGTCGATTTGTCTCAATTTCTCCTTAATTTGGTCATTGTTCAACCAAATATCTTGTATTTTAAAATCACCCAGCGTTTTAAAACCGATGTCTCTCCATTTCGAGCAAAACAGTGGTGGTTTGATGGTTGTGCTAATTAATTTAGATTGCCCAGTAGGAATAAGTTTTAAATCTTGTCTGTGTCTAGGGAAATTGGTTAGAATAAGATCTAAATCTTTCCAAGCATCATATAATGTACTAAGGTGTGTGTGTGTTTGGGTGTGTGTGTGTGTGTGTGTATGTGTGTGTGTATGTGTGGGTGTGTGAGTTATAGTAGCTGTAATAATTAAGTAAATATATAGATGTAATAATGAGGTCACAAGAGTCCATCGAGCACCATATTCTGTGAGGAAAAACCGACCGCAAAGCTAAAAAAGTAAAATCTTCCAATATTCGATTTTTACCTTGTATAATATTCTTTAGCAGGATAATTGTATTCCCATATAGAATAAAATACTTTAAGTACATATAGTGTTGTGAGATACCATTTAAGAACGAAGCCCAATTTTAAAATCCGTGAAAATACAAAGCATACATTGATATTAAATCCGTGTGTAAATAATTCTTTTCTAGAAAAATATCTTATAACCAAGCTTAATCCGTGAAAATACAAAAACATTTACTGATTGTGTTAATATAAAAATCCGTGTATAAACATTTATTCTCGTGAAAAATACATTTTTATAAATATCAGTTATATTGCATTTATAAAGATTGTAAAGCGAGTTTGAGCATACTAAATGATTTCAATATAATATAAAACAAGTTCCAGACAGAGAAAATTCAAGCATTCGGGCCTTTCTAACATATAAACTCAATAATGCGTTCATCATCATTAAAAATATCACTATACGAGTTTCTGAAGCAAAGTAGTTTTGTTTCAAATAGGTCATTTCTGGGATGGTCCTAGAAGCCATTTAATATACGAAAAATATTGCATTTATTGCCTTAGACAAACCACTGTTCGGGAGTGTTTTGAGAACTCGAAATTATAAGCAAATTAATTATCTAGTATGAAGCATCGGCCCGAATCGCGGAAAGAAATAACATCGAAAAAGACTATAAACCAAATAAGATAACGAGTTTTAATGGCTATACGGAAGCTCGTGGGAATGAAAAAACAACTAGTGAATTTTATTCACTAATGAAGACTGGAAGATTTTTATGGTCACTATAAATTTTAAAACTGACAGCTCATTATAGAAATATGAACGCAAAATTGTAGGTAATTGTTGCATCATGCGCATGTGTCATACTTGTAGAATGTAATCGAACGATGACGTATTAAGATTATTTAATTATATAAAGACGGAAATAATTAGAGCGGATTCCTTCATTCTTTCGGCATGCAAGATGTAACATTGAAGTTTTGAACATAGATTATGAGACATTCGATCATTTATAGATACGTATTTTATGGAGTGCCACGGCGACTTATTACTTAAATACAAGTAATGAGTTTTTAGGTACGAGAACACACACTACTTTAATCTGTAATAAGTACTTTTCAAAACTGATGCAAGATTTCAACATACGAAGATTAATTACAAATGGAAATTCGAACCCAGAAAAAGTTCTAAGCAGTAAATTTCAATTGAAATTATTGGTTGAATAGCCAAAAACAAGTAGTCATGAAGATAACTGTACCAGCAGGAATTTGACGATCCAAAGCGTAAATATAACTTAGTTTGAAAATAAAAAAAAACATTTGGTAGACCTAGGTTAGACTACTGCACACAGATAGTGAAAGATGTAGGTTGTAGGAGTTTCAGAGAAATGAGTAGGCTAGCTCAGAATAGAAAGCGATGGAGGTACGCATTCAACCAGTCCCAAGATGGATAAATTAATGACGAAAAAATAACTGTGCTTAAACATGATGATTATTATAAGCAACTACAAGTATTAGTTGGTCAATATTCTCGAATAATGTTAATTGTGTGAAAGAATATACTGGAAAACTATTATTTCGGCAAATGTCTAAGTGTTGGAAGATCTTGACATGCACAGGCTCCTTAACCCCTTCACTGAATTTCGGTGAAATAGGGCATACAATTAGAAAACAATAGAAGGGGAACCGAGCTGTATACATGCTGTGTTAAAAATTTCAGGGAACTGTGTAGGCTAGCTCAGAGTATTAATAAGTGCAGGTACGTGTCCAATCAGTTTTGAGACGGAAAATCTAATGACGAAAAAATAAACGCAGATAAATCTGATGATTATAAACAACTACAGGTGTTGGTTGTGAAATATCTGCAACTAATGTTGACTGTGCGAAAAGATATATTGAAAAAAATATTAAATCGGTAAATGTTAAGTGCTGGGGGAACTTGACAGCCACAGGCTACTTACCCCCCTTCACAACCACTAAATGGCGAAGAAATAGGGTATATAATTGTAAAACAATAAAAGGGGCCCGAACTGCGTCTAACAACATACAATAAAAAGAAAATTGTTGAAAGCATATGTGTAGAGCACAGCACAGTATGCTTATGAAATACGAGCAGTCTGAAAAGCAGGCAAAAAACGGTCGCAGCCTTTTGAAATGCCGTGCTTCAAAGAAGTATGAGGATGGACAGATAAAGTTAATAACAAATAGATTATAGAAATAGTAGGGAAACAAGGATATCTGTTGAAAAAAATAGGAGAAATAGAAGGGCAGAATACGTTCTAAGGCATTTTTGGAGAATAGTTTGATACGTGCCAAATTGGCACTAAACATTGTCTTAGCTTAATTTTTATGTGCGGAAGTTTTCGCGCCTTTAAATTTAAAAGACTCGGTGCGCGTATTTCCGTCACGTTAAAAGTGGGTTGGACGAATAACTTCGCGCCGACGCGTGAAAGAACAAAAAGTGGGAGAAGTGTTTCCGTGAGACTCGGTAACGTGGCTTTTTTCCTTGGACCTTCGTGAAGAGCGGTTTGGTCAGGTATCGTATCGTGCCTTATCTTTATTTATGTAGATATCCTTGCCTGATTATCTTTGTTTGTCGCCCTTATACCTGTTCCTGTCTTTTCCTACATAGGTAGAGGTAATTTGTAGCCGTTGGCTGAACCACATTCCACGCCGGAGCACCATCTTTAAACACTCCGGAGTGGAGCCCTGAGATCGAGTCGAAGCTATTTGGATGGACGTAGGCGTACCCTCTGTTAATTGCCTTAAAAGGGGCCATCAGTAGCCCTGATGGACTTCAACAGAAGCCAACTTTAACCCATGGACATATTCATGTGAGTATTTCGCTTTTATAAACTATTGTCTTAAATTTATATTTTCCGATAATTGCGTATTAAATTTGTGCATTGGTGACGTTATTGACAGATGGGCGCGCCGAATTCTGTACAAAGATTAGCGTTACCATCCGCCCGTGGCGTCGCTTTTTCCGCGGCGCTTGCGCGATGTATTTACGACTTTTAAATTGTAAGAATTATGATTTTAAACGGTAAGAAGTTTGGGATATATTACAAGTAGAGGTAGGACAAAAAAAGATAAATGTAAACCTAGATCAAATAGTGATAGATGCAGACTGTGCAAATTTCAGTGACATCTGTAGGTTAGTTCAGAATAGGAAACAATGAGGGTACGTGTCTAATCAGTTCCAGGACTGAAGACCTAATGATGATGAGAATAAGTCAACCATGACAACACGGCATTTATTTCTATTGTGACGTCATTCCATATTTATCTTGAATAGGGTATAAAATCAGTGTAATGAAGTTATTAGAAACTAAGAAAAATAGAAAGTCTTTAGGTATATGTCTAGTTGTGTTTTATAGCTTTGAACAAAATTACCTATTAAATGATTTTAGGATCAGATTAAAATCACGGAAAAAAGAAACATTGTCGGATGGTATAAGTGAAGTAAAGTGTTGTCGTTCACTGAATATCAAGATAATTTAAATCAATGGAACTGCAGTATACGTTTTTTTTGATGCATTTGCTATGACTTGCTGAATATAAATTGAGGAAGGTTTGTCGGGTTTGACAGAGTAAAAGACTGTGTTTACACTTCTGTGGTATAGTTAAATTACAGTTCATAAATTTTTATTAGACTTCAGGAACTTACATTGCTGAAAATTTACTATATTAGAATAACTTAAATAATTAAAATATAAAGTTTACTAAAATAATTAATAATAAAGAATTTTTACGCAATGTAATAACCTCGGTTGTTAAGACTTTACTATTCAGGCTAAAATTCGCAGGTTTCCGATTCGATTTGGTTGTACGTGTTTGTTGTGTTTCGCAATGTTATCTTCTAAATTCACATGCTTTACATTTTTTAATGCAACCCGAATCTGTAGAACGCACTTAACTAAAACAGTTAATAATATAAAATGCTAGAAAATAGTTTCAGTGTTGGAGACATTTATACAGCTATGTCAAAGTTAAAGCTTGCGAGTAACAATCTGAAAGAAATTGATAAGCAAATTGAACCTCTGCTTAAGGAAAATCTAGAGGACGAGTTAATGAAAAGGTATGAATATGAAGAGGTTGCTGTAACAACGATGTCTAAGTTGGAATTTAGATTAAAACTCCCAGAAAGATCGCAGATAGAGGTTGACTCGAATTTAACGAATACGGTACCAGTAAGTAACGAAGCAAGTAGGTCGTCCTGTACGTCAGTGAAGCTTCAACGTGTACAGTTAGCAAAGTATGATGGTACTGCAAAGGCTGGCTTCCTTTCTGGGAACAATTCAGAAGTATGATCCACGACAATCAACAATTAACGGAGATCGATTCAACTACCTGCGAATGTATGTCACGGGAAGGGCCGCTGAAGCAATTGAGGGATTTCCTCCATCTGGAGCATTCTATGAGGAAGCTTTAAATATATTAAAAGATCAATTTGGAAATGGGGAACGGCTAATTGATCAATATATTGATAACATTATGAAAATCGAACCTGTAAAATCCAAAAATACCGTAAGCAGTTTAAGGAAGAATTACAATCTAATCACTTCAGCTATGCGTGCTCTTAAAATCTTAGAAGTATCTAGTTCTCAGTATAACATAATCGTATAGTCGACTCTCATGAAGTCGTTGCCAACGGAATTGCGTTTAGGATTTTATCGACAAATGAAAATGAAATCATCCAATCATCTAGAAATTATTACGAATAATTTAGGAAGTTCATCATCAAGGTCAGAGGAAGATGCAGACCGCCAGGTAAAGAATTTGTTACAGTTTCTTAAAAACAAACTCGAGTCGTTGGAACAAGTTTTAAAACCGGATGCAGATTGTAAAGAAAAGATGCTCCCAACAGAAAAGAGAACGCATTACAAAGGAACTGCGTCTAGTTTATTAGTCACCCCGAACAAACGTCTTGAATGCTGTGCTTTCTGCAAGAAAATCCATAAAACCGAAATGTGTGACGCAGATGTACCTTTGGCAAGGAAGAGAGAAATTCTAAAGGCAGCAGGAAATTGTTATCGTTGTACGAGAAATAACTATAGTGCTAAATATTGTAAAAATAGATTGAATCAAATTAATTTCTTGCTTTTATATTATTTTATTAAAAATATATACAAAATATTTAATTGTGAATAAATCTATTAACAATTTCCGTAAACGGAGTCATGTATAATTAAAGCATAAGCTTTCATCGATTATTCCAGGATCGTTTCTTGCTAAGCGCTCAATTAACTTTGTACCAGGGCCGCAGTACTGATAACCTGGAATATGCAACTCAAACGGTAACCTGTTTATAGAGCTGTTGATTAAACCCTCTCCAGACTGCACAATCATCGATGTCCACACTTTCAAACTCAACAACTAAATGAGTCAACAGAAGTAAAACATCTCTATTTATACTTTTACGATTTGTTTAATAAATACAGCAATTTATAATAAATACGACTTACAAAATTAAAACATTTTCAAAGCCTTAAAATAAATAAATTTTACAAATTTAATAGTCTTTTAAGTGTTTATGAATACAATTTTAGTTATCAGTCTAACATGTTTTTTTTTTATTTTAACTTTATACTTATTAATATCTATTAATAAACTGAAAATTAAACGCATAGTACTTCTCTTTTATGAGGTTTCAGTAGAGCATGCGCTGCGGTATTCGGAATCTTCGGAAAAAGACTCTCTCTTAAACATTTGTGCTAGCGATAGTGCCACGGTTACATCTTCAGCGTATTGGTCGGGGTGACATGTAATTATTTTCAGAATTGTATGATAATTTGCATTGGTGCAGTCATCAAATAGATAACGACTTGCGAAGAGTTCGCTTTGTATTAAAATTGTATCTTTTTCTTCATCTGTCACCTCGATATTTCCTCCACGATTTTCATTTATTATATCACCAATATACGACTCGTAAAATGCCGAAAACCCTCGACTATTTAACCCTTGCAGCTTGTAGCTTATTACTTCACTCATCCTGAATATCTTAAAGACTTCGCTTTGATTCAAAATATTAACATTTCGTCCTTTTGTAATTTCCATGTTAAAGGTATTCTCCTCTTGAAAATCGGTTCCCATCCACACACTTTTAATATCGGAAGTGTCCACTACCAATTTCAATTTAAACCCGTGATCAAGTTGTATTAAAATCTCCTCATCTTCATTAGATAACCCATTTAGCGATACTTGATTTGCTTCTCGAGCAAATTCTCGAATTTTGAACTTGACTTGAAAGGTGCAGAAATTTGTCCAATTATTGTAACTCATTTTTACAGCATAATCTCTACATATGCAAGTGCAGCAAACAATTTAAAGCGCTGGTTCCAGAACGCCATATAAATCGAGTCCAACTTGTATATTGTGATGGTGTTGTGGACGTGGGAATCTGCTTAAGGGGTAAACAGATTTACTTACTAACTTGTTTATGTCTAATAGCGGTACAGCGAAATCATCCACAACGTCAACACCGACAACGTCCATTATTTTAAACTTTGATGCCCGATTAACTCGAAGATATTTCGCAAACTGAATTTTTAGCTTCACATTTCACGTCTTATATATTGGATGGTGGAGGTCATGTGCAGTTCAATCTTGTACCAACCCGGGGTTTTATGTGGGGGAAAAACATGTTTTTACAGGAAAAGACAACGATTCCAAGATCTAAATAATTATGTGATCGTGGGGTTTTTCCGAGTTTATCTGGTGAATTAGAAATACAAGTATTTACAGGAAAAACAATCTCAAGGTCTAAATAAATATGTCGTCGTGGGTTTTTTTCCAATGGGTTGTTAATAATACATCCTGACGTTTTAGTTTATAAGCTGTAAGTTTTTTCCCACACCTCTCCACTAAGAGCTAGTTGATGCTAAGAAAAATGTTTATATGATTAGCAAGGGTGAGGCTTGCGCAGCTGTGAACATAGTTGAACCGAAAATAATGTGTTTGTGTGAAAAAACCTATTTGCAAATAAATGGATACACGTCTTTTTAGTTTATTGGCATGCTTATTGGTTTGCAGATTTATGTAAAAGTTGCTAGCTGGGAGAATTTGCAGATTCGGGGGACCCGGGGAAGGATGACGGAGGCCCGTCGGCCCGGCTCGGGTGCCGAGTGCTCGATCCATACCCTCGGAGGCTAAGAATGTTTAGTTGAAGAAAACTATTGTGCAAATTTTGTTACCAGATGTGCGAATATTTGTCTGTCCCGGTCTGATACATTACTCCTTATGGGAGTCCCTCCTTATAGGAATTAACTTTGAGTTATGACGTCAGAAACCCTCGGAGGCTAAGAATGTTTAGTCGAAGAAAACTCTTGTGCAATTTAGGCGAATATTTGCCAATTAAGGTTAGATGGTTCAGATCGGAGTGCTGAAAACAAGATCCGTGTCAGATCGGGGTGCCGAGCCCTCGCCTGCAGCTAAACAGTGCTTGATCGAAGAAAACTATTGTGCGAATTTAGATGGCAATACTGTTACCAGATGTGCGATTGTCTGCCAATTAAGGTTAGATAACCCGGATTGGGGTGCTAAGAACAAGATCCATGCCAGATCGGGGTGCTGAGCCCTCGCCTGCAGCTAAACAGTGCTTGGTCGAAGAAAACTATTGTGCGAATTTTTGTTACCAGATGTGCAAATATTTGCTAATATGGGTCTGCGGCTAAAAAATGCTTAGTTAAAGAAAACTATTGTGCTAATTTTTGTTACCAGAGGTGCGAATATTTGTCTGTCTCTGTCTGATACATTACTCCTTATGGGAAACCTTCCTTATGGGAATTAACATTGAGTTGTGACGTCAGAGGTGTAAGTGATAGCCCTGTATTTACCCTACTTGATGTGTTTGAGCTCGCATTGTCATGATGCAAAATCATTCGTCGTTTTGTATTGGTTTCTCTCAATTTACCGAAAACTTCAGGCAAACAAATGGTCGTATAACATGCTGAATTAACGGTCTTTTGTTTCTCGAGAGCCACAGGACCGGTTTTCGTAAAGAAAAACGCCACCATTTGCTTTTTAACGCTTCGAGAACGAATAACTTTTGTTGGCTTTGCTTCACATTGAAACACCCAAACTGCCGACTAGCATTTTCTTTCTGGCTCATACGCATAAATCCACGACTCGTCACCTGTGATGATGTCGTATACCGCTTTGGATGCACTATAGTTGTATTTTGAAATCATTTTACGGCACCAATCGACACGAGCATTTTTTTTGGAGCATCTCTCAACAAATGTGGAATCCAACGCGCACACAGCTTCCGAACACACAAATGTTCGAGCAAAATCTTATGTATGTTGGATATGTCACATGACGATCTTCTTCAATTAGTGTTCGCACAGCATCGATATTTTCCGGCACAGCAACCGATTTTAGGAAACCTTTTTTAACTTTGGCGGTGAGTGAACTACGTCCACGTTTGAATTCAGTGTACTAGCGATATACAGTGGCTGTGGATGGCCCTTCATCGCCAAAAGTTGAACTAAGTTGATTTATGCATTGTTAGTGAGTTAGACCACGTCGAAAGCCGTAATAAATCATAGCTCGAAAAATTTCGCGAGTTAATTTCATTTTTTGGCCGAGATAAAGTTTTGAACACTGCAAAAAACACAAATAGTGCTCGCACGTCAAAACGTTCTGAGTACATATAATCTCAAAAATGTCAAACTATACGATGGTTAATTCAAATTTCACCTGGCAGTACCAGTGTGGCCAGTTCTCATTACCTAAATAGTGTCCCTCGTATTACTTATACTTAACCAACCCTTATAATACCATTTTTTTAATGACACATAATAACATCGGGGTCACCTATGACCTCACTACCGGTATATATAAACAGTCTTCGAGCAAAATTTATGTTCTAATGTTAGTTGAACAACTTGCAATAGTGTGGAAAGTTCAATACTAATAATAGGTTTATATAATTATATAGTAATAGAACCTCTTCTACCAGAAAGCAACATAGCGAACAAGTAACTGTTTGATGATTACCCCATAGGAAGCGATTGCAACGGCTACATCTACTTGAATGCTTTAGATCTAAAATCCTTGGGCACCCAACATCTTCCGAGTTTCAGCTCTGTTTTTTTGATGCATCTGTCCTACGAGATCTTGCAGGTAGCTCTTTCTCTGCACAAGTAGCAGATAATTGCTTTCCTTCCACATTTGTCCAATGAATCATATAATTTATAATATTGTCTCTAAAAAAACAGATGAAATCAACTGAAAATCGTATCAACGTTTCGATTTGCGTATCTGGTGGGACTCCATATTGATGCATAGCAATCCGTCATGGTGTTTGTCCTGTTTTGCAATTTTGTAGCTCTAAGATACAGTCTGTCAAGCTTGGCTCTCTCTAAGCCATTTTACTTATGTAGCGTAAATCTCTTGATGTTTACTACCTTGTCAATATCTGTTGGAATTGAGTTTTTGTGGTGTTTTAGTCTTGTGACTTAGTCATCAAGTGTCGTTTTGTTACTGATGCCGTTGGCATTGCAATTTGTTAGCCATTGATGCTTCTCAGGATGTCGATTATTGGCGCCCATAGCAGGTTGGTGACGGAGACGCCGAACATATAAATGCTGATTGCCTTTTTAATCCACTGAGGAACCTCATGTATGATTTTCATCGTCCTGGATTCTCCGGTTGCTGGTGATGGTTGGTCTCGGCTTTTTGAGGCAATCATTTTGTTGACGGCTCTTGTGTTGGATTCCACTGGAGAAGCTGGAGGAATGGATGGTGTGGTCGCTGGTGGTAGTGGAGTCCTCGGTGTTGGTTGGACCCGAGTTATGGGTTTCTTTCTGTTGCCCCTTTTGCTTTTCTTGGCCCTGGTCTAGTGAAAGGCTTCGTCTTCTGCGGCGTTTGTTTCGTCGGTGGTGTCAGTCGAGGTGGATGCTGCGGATGGAGCAGTTGAAGGCGGCTTGGAGGCTGTTGAATTGTGGCTGCTCCCCGGATAATGTGTAGCAGTTTCTGTCTGTGCCGTGGACGGTTTCGTCTTTGTTGCGATGTTCTTGGGTAGGTTTTTACTTCGTCTGTTCCTGTAGTTCGTGCTGGTATGCTGGACACTGCTGGTAGTTGGCGAAGTAGGGGCCATTGTGCATTTGGCGCATATCGGTGTGGTTTTTCTCCGCTTTTCGCAGTCTGTTGCGTAGTGCTGTTTCCCCGCACTTCACGCACCTCGGGTTGAAGCCGTAGTTTAGGGTTGACTGGCCGAACCTTTGTCACGAATGGCACCGTGGAAACTCCATTCTTGATTTGAATGCGACTACCTAAACCTTGTTGCAGTAGCGGAATGTTGTGATGTCGTATGGTTTCCTGGAGGTTGGATGGTTTTCCCTCGTTATTAAGTACGTGCGTTGTTTGGATTGTAGTTTCATTACGTTGTTAATTTTAAAACTCCGGTCGATCAGCTCCTGCTGAACGTCGTCGGTGTCTAGGTTGGATGCCAGTCCCTTTATGACTATCTTTAGTTTTCTTTTACCTCGGATGGTATAGGTGTGGAACTCGATCTTCTGCCGTTTACATGAAGTGTACAACCCTTGTGGCCCTATATACCTCTAAATAACACTATTATCATAGCATTTTTTCCCCAAATTAAAATATAATATATTTGATCAATCTTGTTGTTGGCGCCCAACATGAAGACAAAATCCTCATTGATCCAAAAATTCTTGTATTTTTATTTGTTTAGGTTGAAATCAATCTTTTTTTTAATTCCCTTAGTTATTTAAGTTTTTACCATAACGCATAACTAATCTTACCAATATTTCCCTATTCTAATTCCTATCCATGCGTAACTTATCTTACAACTACATTCCTAAGTCAACACAACATTTTTGCTTAGTTTCTTTAACTTTATTAACACAAATGTTAATATTTTTTATTAGCATTCACTTATTCAAAAGAATTTTTCTGTGTTGAGGGTCTATACAAACTAAAAAGAAGTATATAGTTTAACAAAATTGCGGGCTTTAACTTTAGACAGATTTATTACTCTACCTACTATAAAGTATTAAAATAAAGCATTGCTCATAGCAATTCTTCACACTACTAAAAATTTCGACTTAAAGGTAGAGACATTTTCTTTCAGTAAAAATTTTTCGAGTATTCCCAACTGAAAATTTCTTAACTTTTCTAGTAACACTACCAAATTTAACTGTATTTATTTCTTATTTATACATGAGTAATATGTCACCAAAAAAATTAATAGAAACCTAAAATAATTTAAACCCTAACTAGGAAGCAGTAGTTGATAAACTATGGAATTAGTAACTTCCATTCATAGTTGATGAGCAAATTTAGATATTGACCAAAAAGGTAATATACTATACCACACAGTAAGATTTTACTAATTAAATTACATCTAAAGCTGAATTCCATTTCAATGTTTCGAACTGTTTTTAAAATACAACACTATCTAAATGCCAACAAATTCATTTTGTACTCGAGTCACGCATAATCAAGTTTTCGTGTAAGATAAGGAACCTGAGTATAACATAACTAGTATAGGCACCAGATAGGAATATAGACAACCACGCTCGTTTATTTAATGAAGGACGTGTAAAATTGGTTGCCTATCTACGCGGTTTGATTTTATAGAAATATAGCAAACGTAAACTAAATGATTTGGACTGAAGTTTACAGTAATGAGGTATTAAATTGTGTTAATATGAAATAGAATGTAACACATTTGTTTATGATTTTCCCATAGGAACTCACACATGCACCGCTAAAAGTTAGCTGGTGCGTCTAAAAAATTGTTACAGGGTTCCCGCCCTTTCCAGGCAATTTGAAATTCTTAACGTATAGTCATTTTCACCCCTAAATGAATAGGGTACCTCTATTATAAGTGACTTGAACATTTTCAGACTCTTCCAAGTTTTCGAAAATTGCGTGACCATGGATTGTTAGAAAATACGTAGTTTCTACCTAAAAAATTTTATAAAATTTATTTTTGTGTAGTATTTAGAAAATGTATAGTTTTTGCGAACTTTCTTTATAATAAGGTCTTCACTGTGCACCCAAAACTTCTTACTAGGAGATATGGCTGTTGTTCAGCTTAAACTATTTAAGTATGTGTATCATCAAATGTAAAGAAAGTAATATCAACAATTAGAAATAGTTCATAATTGTGTCAGTTATACTATCTTGAACACCGTGTTCTTGTGTGAGCACAATAATTATATTCACAGCTAGTAGCTTCGAACGATCAAAGCTACTATAAAGCGAACGAAACTGTTTCGATAAGCTTTTGGCACAGTTGGAGAAATTCCAATTATAGTTAAATAGATGATGTTAATTAAATGAAATGGATCATATAATTGGAGAGTGCACGCTCGATCAAACGAATCTGCATTCAAAGAATCTGCATTTACTTACAGCTTAAAGTGCTCGATGCAATTACTGTACAAAGGTAAAAATTTAATACTTGATAGCCTGTGATAAAATTCCATTATAAGCAGGATTAAAAGCAGCATATTAACTTTGATATTTCTCAAAATGCTATAATTGATATGGGCAGAGGTATATTTAATACAGTAGAATTTTACAATCTGAAAATGGAGGATAAATCAATGGTTAACAGAACACAATTTTCACTCAAAAATAACCGATTTTTGAACAATTTCAGTAGATAAGCTACCTTCGCATGAGAGCAAAAAGCTGATTTTCTTATGGGATTTAACATGGGAAATTCTAGGATTTTGCAAAGCCATTCTAATCATATCTTATGTCCGCGAGTAAATTCGTTCACATTTCTCAGTATCAATGATTAAGTATAACAATAGATCCAAAACAATTTATTAAATTTCATCCATTTATAATAATAGAACTATTTTTACATAGCACCTTCTATTTATATACATAAGCAGCTATACATAGTGGCTAAATGTTAGCAATTTTCTATACTTTATTACAATATTCTATATATTTTAATAGTAATCGTAGAGATTTAATTGTTGTCCATGATTAAATAATGGCCTATACGAATCGTTGAGTATGAACAGGAAATCAAGTGTATTACGATCAACCGCTCTCAATAAACCTCCGGGCGAGTAAATAGAGTTAAAAACACTTACTCCGACATTTGAGTGGGCGAGGACGTCTTCCTCCCTCGGGCCTTGTGTTTGTTGTTGTTGTTGTTGTCGGTAGCTGCTGCAAGTGTTTTTGCTGGTATCTCGCTGGACGATACGATAAGGGTAGGATATAAGGGTTGGAACGAAAACTAAACACTCACGACAGCACTACACGGCAGGCGGTATGGTAATGTGTTCTTCTTCTCTGCGGAAGTCGGTACGGCAGTCCTTGAGCTATGCGGCGTTTCTCACATTAAACGTCTCTGCTTTCCAACCGAGACTGACGTGCTTTCGCTTGCGTTGACGGGAAATGAACTGCTTCTCACATACAAAGCCTTATGTCAACGGCTTACGACTGCAAAGAAAAGCCAATGACGTCAATACCTCTGTGAACACTAATAAAACATGGTTTTTATGGTGTCAACGAAAATCGCAGTAATCAGCGGTGACTTCTCCACGCTATAAAAGAGTCTAAACTAAAGTAATGAACCTATTCTTTGCAGCTTTATATAATTAAGCGTAACCAGTGTTTATCGTCAGCTGGACTTAAGGCAATCTTCTTTTGTATGATGGTGCTTATTTGACTGAATTACATTCTGAGTAACAAATACTTTCACAAAATCCTCTAAGCATCTGACATAATCATCAAATGTAATCGCATTCTTTATTACTGACTTTTTAACTCCCTTATAATCTTTTTAGAAACACCAAAGTTTTGGATAGGAAGTGTCGGTTATATGATTCATTCTCTTCTATTAATCCATTAATCTTCGTCGCATACATAGTAGATCATAATCCAATAAAATCGGTCATAATGCGGTTATTATTTTCATCGTTCATTATCCCCAACACTTTTCTGTTGATTAGAGGAATTCCATAAACGTTGTCAGAAAGATAGTCCCATGTGTCAAAATTTCCAATGTAGTCTCGTTTCATGATTTCATATGGATAATTATTCATAATCTTGTAGATTAGACTATCTGTATATGTGTAGAGGATTAGATATCCATCTCCTAAAGCAGCATTTATATATCCATAATGAAAATCGTAGATAGCTAACTTGGCTATATCGAGAATGTTCATACCCATATGTGTAAGTTTGTTAAAAAATATATCTGATTTGAGAAGTAGAAGTTTCACTGTGGCATGGTTTTCGTCGAAGATTGTAACGTTTTTGAATAGAGGGTTGGATATATTAACTTCAGCACCTCGTCTACCTTTAGCAGTTGCATACCAGTTTCACATTGCAATGTTTCCTTATACTCTCTTTCGTTTTTCCGAACACAGTATTATTCATCAGTTTGAATTAGTTCTTCTCAAAGTCGTTCTTTACATGTTTTCTAAGTTCAGCTTTGTTTAAATTTCAGCACACGGAGTTTGTTGACAATTTAAGGCCATTCACTAAGGCTTGTTTAAGATTTCTAATGAATCACATATATTTTCTTAGAATTTAATGTAGCCATTAACTTAGTACTTTGGGCTTTCGGTACAGGTGGTTGTCCACTCTTAGGATCAACATGATCGGGACAGAAAGGGGTGTTCTTATGCAGGTCACGGATCTATTCGGGATACTCCAAATCCATCTCCAAAATATAACCTTCTTGAGCATCATCAGGAACTGATGTGACATCTATGTTGGTGTCGGTTCATTCGAAGTTTCCTTAAAGTAGAAGTTGACTCAACGCCCATCCATACTGACTATTAACGGCGTAATACATACGGTATACATCGGGTTTGGAAGAATTGTGTGTAGACAAATATCCATTGTTTGCGATAGCACGCCGTTCTGAACACACTTGTCTAAGACCTACAAATTTCCCTGAAGCTGTACATTTTTGACTATCTTGACTATCTTGGTTTAACCCTACCTCTCTTGTTCCTTTCTCTGCTTCTAATATATTTCGTACTATTCCCTCATGTCTTAGTGTGGCATAACATCCTATTTCTCGTATATTTTATTGTTTTCCACATATTTCTTTCTTCCCCTATCACTTCTAAACCTCTTGGTTCTTAACATTGTCTGTCCATGATATTTTCATCATACGTCTGGAGCACATTTCACAGCCGTATACTGCTGTGCTACGCACATATGCTTTCAGCAAGCTCTTCCTTGTTGTCTTGAAATATAATATGTGCTTTTTCTTGTTAAATGCAGCACGGTCTTGTGCTAATCTTTGTTTTATATCCTATGCACGTTTTTCATCTTGCGTCACTTGGCTCCCTAGGTAGCAGGCATCCTTAATCTCTTGCAAGTTCGCATTTCCTATTTGTCATTTATTTTTTGATTTATTTCCCCTTTCTTTACATACTACTATTTTAGTTTTATTTTTGTTAATTTTCATATCATATCTCTTTGTTAGAACGGTTTCCATTTCATTAAGAGCTGCTTCTAACTTTTTCTTGCTAGATGCTAATACCGTTATATTATCTGCAAATCTAAGCATATCAATCGTTGATCCCTGCATAGTAATTCCAAATGTCTTTCGGTATTTGACAGTATTTGGAGCAGACAAAGAAATATTGATCTTAATAACTAATGGTACAAGAAAAAAGAAACGATAATGATAGCTCCAGTGAAGAGATATAAAAGACTTACTGTTTTGTTACGTTACGCTTGAATATTAAAAGCCACTCTTTTCCACCTTACTTTGGGACTGGTTACAGTGTTGAGGACGCTTCTATTATGGCCAACTGGTTGTGGTAATCATCTTTCCGCACACAGACAAAACTTTGAATTACACAAAACGGAAACGCACGCACAGTTACAGGGAAATATAACGAGAAGCAGAAAACAACGTGTTTATGTTGCAAAGGAATGCGGTGCATAGCATTACCTACTCCCCGCCAGTCATATCGATAATAACGTAACTAATCGTTAAATAGTTCATTAAGGCGTTAAAGGGATGGCGTGCGTTAAAGGGATGGCGTGTGCATAGAATTATTTAATTTACATTTACCTTAACTATAACATAAAGATGTTACAGTGTGGACATTCAACTTTTTTGTATTATATATAAATATTTGCGCAATTTTTCTTTTAATATTAAAAAATTATATTTTGAACCAAATTTAAACTAAATAGATACGTGTTTTGGACGCAACATGCCGCCCGTCCAAAATATGAAGCATTTGGCGGAATTAAATTACAAGAAGTGGCACAATTTTGATACCGGCCACCGCAAAATGCCGTTTGACATGCGAACCGACATGACACGCACTGTATTATTCGTACTAGGATAATTTCTACTACTCGTCCTGGTACCCATTTTAACGGGGGTCAGTTTTTATCTTGAATTAAGACTGGAGTATATTTTGGAGGGAGTGGTGATCCGCCAGTTGTGGCGCTGATGAAGGGTGTATAAGTATTCACGGGACCACCTCTTGTAGAGGTGTTTATGTACCCGCGAGATTAGTTGCCAACAGGATAAACTGTTGCATTTAAGTGCCGTAACAGCATGGTCGAGAATATCCGTTAAGTTTTCCATTATTAGAAAATGATCGGGGGTGAGCACCTCCAAGGCATTCGGGTCAGTGCTCATTGAGACTAAAAGTCATGAGTTTACTACGGCCTCGATCTGAAGCAGAATCGTACGGGATTCTACGTATGTAAAACACTGATCACCGGTTACCCGCGTTAAGTGTGTTTTAACACCTTTTATTGAAACCTCTCACAGGCCGCCAAAATTAGATCCCGACGGCACATTAAAATTCCACTGAATATTTTCCAGTGCTGCTGCGGAGGCGAATAAACTATATAGTTGTTCGTGGGCCTACAAAATTACAAAACACAAAAAAGGCAAACATAAGCCTTTGAAAACTTGGCACCGAGGGTTTGCTCATAATAAGCTTAAATAGACCGGCAAAGTCTACGCCACTATGAAGAAAGCATTTATGGTTGCCGGTGATTCGCGCGGGAGCTTAGTTATCCATAAGAGGAGTTGCAGTTCCTTTAGGACGAGTTTTCCAACAAGGTAAACATTTTGAAAGAATGCGACGTACGACTCGGTTATTATCTAGAATCCAAAATTCCTGTGCAAGTATACACTGCACGGTTTGAAGACTGGCGTGCAAGAACTTACGATGAATATAATTGATTAACAACGAGGGGCAGCAAGATAGAGCACTTCTTTGAGAATAAGATTGGAAGAAAATGTAGCCTCTCACCTACACGCAGTAGGTCTCGAGAGTCTAGAAAAGGGCATAAACTGCCGAGAGTCTTCGGTAAACGCCTCCTATTTTTTAAACAGATAAGTTAGTTCCTCAGAAAAATGTTGCGTATGGTTTCCATGCAGAATTATCGCATAACAGAGTTCGTTAGACGATAATGCTAATGAATTATATATGGAAGGATCTTTCATGCAACGTGCATCAAATCGTAATATATAAGCTAAAACCCGCTGCAGCTCTGATAAAGTAGAATAATCGTCCAGCAATTTCGTGAGCCTGTGTGGATCCGAAGCTTCGGCAACTAGCGAGACTAAAATCTTGCGCTTTTCTACGAATGTCTCCGGAGGACCTGGACCTAAATTATCAATAAGCCACTTACGTTGCGAGGATACTAAAAAGTGAGGGCTTTCCCATTATAAACGACAACGTAAGAATTTACCAGGTAAAAGTCCGCGCGATCCGATGTCAGCTGGTTCTTGATCAGAAGGTATATAAAACCAGCTGTGAGAAGGATCTTTTTCCTGAATATAAGACACGCTGTTATCGACAAATGTATTCCACCGGTGAGAATCAGATTGGATCTAACAGAGGGTGATATGGGAATCTGATCAACAACATATTCGTGAACATGAAATTGTATTCTTGAAAACCTGTGTTACATAAGATACAAGCCACGCGACTAACACCTAAGCACTCAACCCTAGTCGAGGTAACGTTAAACTTTTAAGAGGAGTAATTTTCGATTTTGTACAAACAAAAAATGTGAGGAAAGTACCATCCTTAATAGGTAACACAAAATATACAACTGCACAATAACCCTTTTCACTTGCATCGCCAAAACAATGAAGTTCACATTGTTCGAACGAACTAGGAGCGAGCATGCATGACAGGGAAAATTATGACAACAAGGTGAACCCTTCGCAACACCTTTTTTACAAACGCGAGATAAAGGCGGGTGAGGGTCATGCCAATTAAGTATATGGCTCCACATTTGTGAATTAAATGTTTAATAATAAAAGTAAGCGGAGACAAAATTCCAAGAGGGTTGAAAATACGTGCAAGAGTGGACAACACGTTGCGTGTAGTACAACAAGTTGCGACAGATTGAACAGCAAAGCGAAAACTGTCCGTCAAGGGAACCCATTGGAATTCGAGAATTTTTAAACCGAAACTTTCCTTTTGATTAACTAAGTATGAATCAGAAATGTGAGTGAGTGACAAATCGGCTAATAAGGATAAATTGTTGCTAACCTACTTTATTAATTTAAACCTGCAATTGACTAGAGCCAATATCAATTGTGATTAATGTCACGAGCAACGAGTGAAGGGAACGAAAGGACTAAATCGTCCACGTAAAAAGAATTACAAAACTCCATTGCGGCAAGTGAATACTCTTCACGACAAACTTCGGCTATTTGTAATAGACATCTGATGGACTGAAATGGCGGTCGGCTTCGTGGCGTAGTTGGTATGTGTGTGACTACTACGCCCAGGGTCCCGGATTTGAATCCCGACACGGCCCGCTTGAAAAATGTTAGGCGAGCATTTTTCACAAAAATAAACTCTCGCTTGGATGAGAGGTAAATGGAGGTCCTGTTGTCACGCACGTTCAAGAACCCTACCTTGCTTGGAACAGCAAGGGTTCGGCAAAATTTCAAATTTTCCACGTAAAAAAAATTCGCTTCCTGGCCAATGTAGTACCTTCGGGTGGAGCATTGGAAAATCACATGTAAGGTATGTGGTTATAACAAAGCGGCTACTACTACTACTACGTCCAAGGTCCCGGATTTAAATCCGGGTATATAGGCTGTTCAGGGTTTAAATCCTAATACGGTCCGCTTGAAAAATGTTAGGCGAACATTTTTTTACAAAAATACGCCCCTGTTAGGATGAGAAGTAAAATGGAGGTACCGTGTGTGAGTGTTGTCACGCACGTTAAAGATCCCTACTTTGCTTGCAACAGCAAGGGTTCGGCAAAATTCAAAAATTTCAAGTAAAAAAAAATCGTTTTTTGGCCAATGTAGTACCTTCGAGTGGAGAATTGAAAAATAAATTAAATGTATATAGGCTGTTGTGAGAATTTCAGGGAACTGTGTAGACTAGCTCAGAACATAAATAAGTTGAGATACACGTCCAACCAGGTCCAAGACGTAAAACCTAATGACGGAAAAATAAGTTCACTTAAATTTGATGATTATTATAAACAACTACAGGTGTTGGTTGAGCGAAAGGTTATATTGGAAAAACTATTAATTCGACAAAGGTTCAAGTACTGGGGGAACTTGGCAGCCGAAGGCTGCTAACCCCCTTTCACATACCTTACGTGTGATTAATGCTCCACTCGAAGGTATTACATTGGCCAGGAAGCGAGTTTTTTTTACCTGAAAAATTTGAAATTTTGTCGAACCCTTGCTGTTCCAAGCAAGGTAGGGATCTTTAACGTGCGTGACAACACACACGGGACCTCCATTTTACCTCTCATCCGAACGAGGGCGTATTTTTGTGAGAAATAATGTACGTCTTACATTTTTCAAGCGAACCGTATCGGGATTCAAACTCGGGACCTTGGGCGTAGTAGTCACATGCATACCAACTACGCCACGGACCCCCCCCCCCAACATACCACTGATTATCGATGAAATAGATTATATAACTGTAAAACAATAGAAGGTGACCGAACTGCATCAAACAAAAAAGAACACAAGCTATGTTCAAAGACAACGAACATAGAAATAAGAAGAAAATTGTTCAAAGCATACATGTGGAGCATAGCACAGTGCGTCTATGAAATAGGGGTAGTAGGAGAAGCAGACAGAAAGAGACAGATGCTTTCTGGAATGCTGTACTTCAAATGTATGAGAATGGTAGCGTGGACAAACAAAGTTAATACGAAATAAGTTATAGAAATAGTAGAGGAATAAAGATATCTGTGGAATACAAAAAAAATATGGAGGAAATAAGACAGGATATGTTTTAAGGCATTTCTGGAGAATAGTATTACAAGCAGAGATAGGAAAAAAGAGGTAGAGGTAGACCGAGATCAGACTTTCGTATGCAGATAGTGATAGATGCAGACTCTGCAAATTTCAGGGAAATGTGTGGGTTAGTTCAGAATAGGAAACAATGAGAGTACGCGTCTAACCAGGTCCAGCACTGAAAAACTAATGATGATGATGGTGATATGAACTTTTAAAGCTTTTGCAATTCTAAAGAAAAGGACTAACGAATGTTAATTTGAAACATTTGGAATTGAAAACAAAATTTGCTTTTAACAAATAAAATTTAATACTGGCAATACAACATGGTGATATACCAATAATTATCAAATTTAACGTTTTCTAAACCATTTTATGCATTATTAAAATAAAAATGCTTCACGGTGAATTACCTGATAATCTAAAATAACAATAAGCAATTTTTGTTTTAATCTTTCTATAATTTCCCCGAAGATTAAACTATTTTTAACTTACAATATTTTCTCTGATTTGACTTAATGCTGATTTTATGGTTGTACCATTATTTGTAAAATCAAATTGATATTCAATATTATCATCTACCATTGTTGGTGTTTTAATTTCTTTACGGAAAGATTTTCTTTTTTTTGAGACTGTCAAATTTTCAGTTTTGTATTTTTTTTACATTTAATTCTTTAATTAATTCGGTCTTCAATAAACAAGCTACGTTATACGTAAAGCCCATTTTTAAGTTCTAAATTAATTTTTATCCTTTAGTTAAAATCGACCAAATTTTCCGTTCTAAAACCTTGGCTAAACAAATTAAGAATTTGCAAAGAATAAGATCTCTCCTTAAGCACAAAGATGTGATTAACAATAGAAAAAAATCAAGACCCAAACGTTGAGCGGCTAAAGTCATTGACCTGTGAAATTGATACTAATTACTATTTGAACTTACTTTACTACGGAAGCTTAACAGAAAATTACACCGGGTAGCTTACAGTGATGAGGGGCCGATTCTATGAAAATAACAGGAATTCTGTTAAGTGTATACAATTTAACCACTTGCACCTACCCGGACAGACTTCTTGACTTCACGGTCCAATAATGAATGTTGGGCGCCAATTCGCTCTCGCTAAATGGCGAGTAATCTCCGAAATGTTACTAAGATAATTATTAAGTTCCTGCAATTCAACTTGGTAGAGCCTTGTATACGCTTGTCTTTTTCCTGCAATTGCTAGTTACAAATAAAAGCTCTAAGCTGCTCCGTTAACCTATATTAAAACATGAATAATATCCCAGTGAAACAAATTGAATAACCCAACTATCCTTATTTGGCGAAATTTACAAAAAAAAGAAGAAATTATTAATTATAGATACCCAATCAAGCTAAATATGTATCTATCAGTTTCTGTAATTACAATTATTGTGCTTCCCTGGTTTTAAATCGCTTTCGTTTAAGTTTGCACCAAAGTAAAATTTTGCTTAATAAGAAAATGAGTTATATGCATCTAAAAATTAAATACCCGTTTCAAATATGCATCAGGTGAAAAAAATTTAACGACTTACAGTTTCTTTTTGTCCAATGCTCGGACGAATCGTACAAAACAACAATGGGGGTGTGTGTAAGTTATTCTTGGAATCCATCAAATGTTGATGAAGGCGTCCATTTATTGGATCATTTTCGCTAAGTACCAATAACTTCTTTAATTCAGCGCTCCAAAACGCACGCGCAAGAATTTCACTGGCAAACTCGAATGTATGAAATTACCGCACGTTTAGTTATTTAAAAACATGTCACACTCGAAGCTGGCGTTGGACGATTGAATTATATTCGCGTGAAAGGCATGACTGACCCACTGTGTTTGAATGGCCTCTTATATTGCGATTTAGCGGTAAATATAACGTAAATTTTTCTGGAGGTTTACGTTGTACTTATTTACAGGTTCGTGTGACGAACCGTTGTGAAGTAGAGGTCAAGTGCTTTTTCGGTGCATGAGAGTATATGTATTGACATTTTCACACAATCTATTTACTACCACATATGCGCTATCGCGTCTTTATGGATTCAATTTTATGACGTTTTACACTTGTCCATTTAAATAGCTTAGAATGATTTCGGTGTCTTTACAATGCGTAAGAATATTTTCAACTTCACGCTTGTAGGATAATTAGTCATGGAAAATACGTTGGTTTTTTCAAATTTGGTATGTTTATAGTAAAGTCCCGATTTTTAATTACTGGTCATAGAAGAATGTACTAAGTACTTTACTATTTATTTCAGAATAAACGCCAAGCTATGCAAATTCTATAAAACTGTTCATGTAGTTTCATACTAAGGTTTTTAAACTAGCTAGAAAGGATAAATCTTTTTCTACATACAAGTGTATGCGTAATTAGTGCGCGAACTTTACACAACATATGTGAGATCCAGTTTATCCCAAGATCATTTCGTCGACTTATCACTAACAGCAATTGAACATGATATTTGCAATAAATGGGATACTAATAAAATTGTTGATAAATTTACTGCTATCAGAGCAAGAAAAGTTAAATGTTACGCTATAAATAAGGCTTTTAGTTTTTCATAGAGTTATAGTTCTTATTAATACATACAATTTTATTATCTGTGATATATTTTATTTCTATTTTTGTTTTTTAACTTCAATTTTTATATTAAATTGTATTTCATTTATATTTACATTATATTATTGCAATTCATATAAAGATAATATATTTTGTAATATGTATAAATGATACTGTTATTTCTTTTTATATATTTCTTTAACTCAAAGCGCGCTATTTTAATTTATGCACAGAGGTTATCATACTTAACCATAATGTGATGGCACGTCAGTTTCCCATCAATTTTAATTTTTGCCTACCGGATTAAGGGTGAATCATGAGTACGTAACGTGCTGAATTGACGTTAAGTACCTGAATGAATTTTCTTTTAGTGCTGCGAAGTATACAAGTTCCAAGACTTTTAGTAAATACCTCTACACTTACCTTGAAAGATGTTTTAACCTTATTTATCTAATACAGCCTCTGAGCGTCAACCCACCCAAAAACAATCAACACAGATAAACCCTTCTCAGGAGATGAGTGGCCTGAAAGGCGGTTTAACGGTTATTACTGCAGTAGATGTTGAAGTAACCTCGTTTATATGTTTCTTGCGTTCTACTAATTTAAAATAAACACAAATAATAAACAATATTCCAGGTCTTGTTTACCTAAACTATATTATCAAACATGTTTATCACAGTAAATAGCAACAGAAGAAACTAGGATCTACACCTAATTGGTGGAAAACGCATGTACCTAAAAACAACTTAAACTTATCAATTGTAGACATTTAACTAATTTAGTTTGTACACACGAATTATATGAATACAATGGTGAACTTTTCCATATGTGAATTTCTTGTTTACTATACGCTTTAAATAAGCGTGCAGCAACCTAAAAAGCCCTTCTTAATAATAAGTCTTACATATTCATATTATTACCACCAATTGCAATTATTAAGTATAAAGTAGCATATAATGTTGAGCAGACAAAAAGGAAAAAATTCAATAAACTTTTCTTTTTGTTGATGCTTTACAAAACTCCAGTAACCTTGTAGTGCAGGAATTGATTGTAAGTAATCTAATACCGTAACTTGGTGCGGAATGAAATTTTTTAACACGGGGCCTTTTCATCTTGAACGGTATTTTTATATCCGCGCTTTAACTTTTATTGGGAATCTGTTTACTAACAATCCCGGGGTTTAATATCGTTACTTAAATTAACCGATAATCAACCTTGCTCCACACGGCGGCGGTTGCATGTCAATCGAATTTAAAGCTCTACTCTAATCTCTGTTTTCGAATAACTGAAAATAAAGATTCCCTTCTTTATTATCCGCAGGCTTTTAGAAGTTTCAACAACCCAGGACTATTACCTGAGGTTTTCATTCTTACGGGATATTGCGTTTAACTGATCGATTTTCGAGGTTAATGCGTTTTATTTATATCACTTTTATATTGGACACCGAAAACTGCAGCATTTGTTTGTGTTTGAAACACATTTTTTAATACTGTAAGTTATGAGTGTATGATTATTGGAAATAATCTACCGTGTGATTGTGTACAACTTTAATATGACGGTTATTTCCCTAATGTCTATTTGTATTTTGCTAAATTTAATACGAATAGTGTAAAGTACCGATCGTTATTAACGTTTATATAAAATGTAGTAGCTGCTATACTATTTTAGTCCTTTATCCTCATTTAATGTCATATTGGAATGGCCAGGCTAATAAATGCAAACTATCAAAATTTCTGTAAATTTTTTAGAGTGCTTTCGTGTTAAAAACTCTTTTAACTAACTAAAATTGATAAGCTCATTTCTGATATCTAATATTGCATCAAATAACGCACTAATGTTGCAAGTGGCCCTGCTGATTCTTCTTTCCCTGTTGTTTTCTGGCAATTTTTTCTCTTTGTGAATATTCTACTTAAACAAGATATCAGGTGTCTTGTGGGTTAAAAGAAAAATAGACACACTAAGTAGTATCATCTTAACGCTTTTATCACGACTCAGGATTCCATTACGTACGGCTGAAGTTAATCAGTATTGGCATCGGTGAACAGAAATACGCCCACACCAGCAAAATTGTACGAAAATAGATAGCGGATCTTATTGTTAGTTGATTAAAAACATTAATGAATAGATTTCTGTCCTTGGTGCTTTAATAAACTCTCAGATATGCAAGGAAATTCTCCTGTAGTATATTGCTACTAAATTATCTAATACATATTGAGTATAATCTAAAAAGTAAAAGGTTTGGTTCTAATTTTGTGCTACACAAAATACCTCAAGAGCTTAGAAACTTGAAACTACAATTTCAAGTTTATATTGTTTGTTTGTAAGGTATACAACGACTTCTGAAGAGGTTCAAGTAAGGTTTAAAAGATGTTTAACAGCTTTTCAGATACACGGAAAATTTTCGTATTTAACTTTCCCATTTTGAAACTTCTCAAGAGAATTGGTAAACCGAAAAGTTGTATAAAAACATACACTTTTGCTTAATAAAAATTGTCTAATATTATTCCAGTTGATTTAGGGTTGATTTACCAAAAACTTCTAACGTTTTGCAAATTGTCAGAACACACACACACACACACACACACACACACACACAACACACACACACACACACACACCAACAACCAGCTGTAGGTTGATTGCAAGCGATACTGTGCCTCCACCATTTAGCAAAAGATGGGTAGAATATGGGTTTAGAACTATTGCCGATTTTAGGGAAGGAGATGAATGGATAACACATGCAAAAATGAAAGAACGACTGCATAATGCCCCATGCTCAACAAAAAACGACCTTCTACAAAACTACAAAAGGATCACATTATTTTTCGATAAATATACGAACAGCGCAAGCAACGGCAGTGAACGCAAAGCGCCTCGATGTAGGCTCAATGTCGATATAAACCAAACATCATTGGAAGCGACAAAAGACAATCGCAGTAGGCTACAACAGAGTTTGGTGCTTCTGTTACTCAACTGCAAGAAACCCTTGAGAAGTAGTTGGACAGATGATGAGGTAATTTGGAGTTCCTTCTTCAAGCCCCCCCACACTCGGGCACGAATCAATAATCTCTTGGAGGTTTGTAAAGAATAGATTGGCCGACGCAAAGTTCCTAAACCATATAAGCGTAAAAGACACGTCAGTCTGTCAATGGTGTGAAAGTGAGGGCAATGCCTGGCATATAATGATTACTTGCCAAAAAGCAAAACAATTGTGACGGTTTGTAACTAACATCGTACAAATTTTGATGAAAAGGAAGGGACTCCTGATCAAAGAACAATGTTATGGAATCAGCGGCAATACAGCAAAGAGTGACCTAGGAAATTACGTAATAAACCTAGTTAAAGCTTGCATCTATTGGACAACGATTGATGCGATAAAAAATGTTAATTCTAATATACCGTTGACCCTATATTACAAACAGCGTTTAAAATCTAGGATAATTAAAGAGTTTGTTTGGCACCACTCCAGACGTTCACTAGACAAGTTTTGCAACATATGGTGCATCGAAAAAACTATATGCTGGGTAGAGAATGATAAGCTACAGTTTAGTGGCAATTTAATGCAGTAACATATTGAAATTTGCGCAGATTACCGAAGCGAATGTTGTGACATGGATTTATGTACACAATAATTAAGTTGGAAACGTTTTGATTTTTAACTTTTTTTCATTTTATTTTATTCTGTAACATTTATTTCATTTTATTTTGTTAGTTTTTTACTGTCGTTTTATTAATTTTTTTTTGTGTTATTTCGGTAGCGTTGCACTTGCCGTTCTTAACTACCTTTTTTTTCTTGTAACTACTGCATTTTATAGTTAGCGCTACCTTTGTGACATTATAACAAGTGTAGGTTTTATAAGATCTTATATATTAATATCTATATTTTATATATTTGAACCATATATTATGTAAAAACCTAAAGTTTTAATAAATAATAATATTAATAATAATAACACACACACACACACACACACACACACACACACACACACCAAAATCAAGGAAACTAAACATTTGAATCATAAAAGTACACGACTCGTTAATTATGCAAAAAGCAAATATCAAACACTGTATAAAATACACAACTAACTTTAATCAATGAAAGGAAGCTCATTCTTTAATAATTTAATCACATTTAGTAGAATAAATAACTCTAGACCCAAATCCAATTCATTTTTAGAAACAATGATACATTCAGAAACTTTAAATAAGTACAAATCCGGAGCATCTAAGGTAAAACAAACATGAAACGAATCCTATTTAAACCCAACGCATTAATGTAAAAAAATAATCATGCGTGCTCACAATAAACAGGCCTTTCAAAAACAAGCATGTCTCACGACGCAAGAAATCAATAAACTTATCTAATTTTCGTCATATGTTAAAGAATCCCATAATAAAATTATGTCTACGTGATATTTTAAATATAAAATTGCCATAAATCCAGCATATAAGGAAAATAAAATGTGGAACATAAGTTTGGCTACGTGCCAGTTTAAGAATACATGGCTAACGAATTCCATAACCTAAAGCTTTGGCGTATACGTGATTTTTGGGAGCATTTCAACATGGTATAGGATAGGTAACTGCGTGTAAAACCCAAATGCATGCAAGATAGCGCAGGGCAACGCCTTGATTATGGTCGAATAATAATGATAAAGCGCAATAAACCAATAACACCAGGTGGGTTGGTTTGCCTTTATATATTACACCAAGCTGATAACGGTCAGTCTTTCCATAACTGAAGCACAAAACTGTACTGGTCTGAACAAATAAACTACGCAAAGCTTAAGTGTGAAATTAAACTACGAATTATTAGTGAAAGTCAGTAATTAAAAATCTCAAGTGTAATAGAAAAACCCCGTTGACATAAAACGTAAGTCCAAATTTTAATTAAGGTAAACATGATCTTTAACATTTATTAACTTAGTGCACTAAGAAATCTACTAAGAAATCCACTGAAAAATCCACTAAGAAATCTAGTAAATTTTTTGAGAAATCCACTAAAAATTCCACGTAGAAATTCACTGAGAGATTTACTAAGAGATTCAATAAACAATACACTAAGCAAATTCAATAAGAAATCTAACGTAAAATCCAATACTACAAGTACCAAACATAATAAATGGAAAACTCTGAATCAGGATGTTAAGCTGAAAGCAACTTAAGGTTACTGGTTAACATTACATTTTGATTTTCCAATGCTCCACCCAAAAGTACTACATTGGCCAGAAAGCGAGTTTTCTTTACCTGGAAAATTTGGAATTTTGCCGAACCCTTGCTGTTCCAAGCAAGGTAGGGATCTTTAACGTGCATGACAAAACTCACACACAGGACCTCTATTTTACCTCTCATCCGAACGAGGGTGTATTTTTGTGAAAAATGCTCGCCTAACATTTTTCAAGCGGACCGTGTCGGGATTTGAACCCGGGTCGCTGGTTAACAGCATGTAGCGGCAGTTCAAGGGATTGGGGAACACGCAGACCTACACATTTGAACCAGAAAATCAACCGGGGAAAATACCAGGTTAAAGATCATAATAAATTAATAACATAAAATTATTTTTTTAACATTTAAAACTTGCATATACTAAGATATTTATGGAAAGGGTCATCTAAGATTTTGTTGATACGTAGAAATTACGTTATAAGAAAGAAGGGTCATCGAATGTTCAACGAGGCTTCCAAAATAATACAGAGTTATTTCTACTGGCTGTAACTGCTTTAATAGGGTTATAGTTTGGTGATAAACAGATTGATTTATATTATTTACTTTGATTAAAGGGTTTTAAAAAGCAAATAATATTACTAAGGTTGTAGAGTTGTATATATTTGTTGGGTTATTATACAAATTTTGGTTATTTACTTTTTTCTTATTCAGGTATTAAGTGTTAGAGAAAAAGGGGGTAAAAATTTCTCTGTTATCGTATCGTCGTGCACTCTGTATGTGATTAAAGTGAGCTAGTCTAGGCATAAATCTAATTGCGTGAAATTTAAAACTTTTTCTAGATTATTTAGAAACACAGCGGTGGCGAACAGCAGGCAACTGAGCTATAAATACATGGGACTACGGCGATATCGTAGCAATATATATTTCTGTGAAATGTAAATGTTTAAATTGATTAGATAATTCATTGGTCAATTTATTTCAAGTTTCCGCATGCAAATAGCAAAAACCAACAATTTTTTTAACGCATTGCGAACTATTGGGATAGAATTTAATTTGGATAATGAACTTTAAGGATGCCTAGATGCAAAGTAACAAAAACCTTTCTATTCAATGGCATATGTAAATATTTGTAACCTGCGGTGGAAAAGCGAGCATCTTAAATTATATCAGATTGGATGTATAGTAGTCAAAACCTTTTCAAATTCTTTTAGCGTAAAAATTGTTAATTCTAAGATTACAATGAAAGAAGTTGAAATATTAATTTTCATGAATTGGCAGGTATAATAAATGTAAGTATTCTAAACGTGCATATTTAATCATAGTTTGTAAAATGTAAATATAATTGGTAAAACGTTTGCATTTGTATAACTTTCAAAAGCTTAATTATAGCAAAAGAGAAACAAGCTATGGGGGTAGACAAATAACACCTTCTTAGTATTTGTTTACGAGTTTGAAAGTCGTTTTGGTCAAGGATTTCTTAATATTGTTGTAAATAAGTTCTATCGTAGCTATATTTCTAGGGATTGAAGCAGAAAATGTGCACAAATAACTGTTGGAAAGAGGGGGGTGTTAATAGCAGGCATAGAAACGACAAAGATATCATTTGTTAGGTGTTGGATTGACGTGGGGAGAGAGCGGTAAGACAAGGAAAGATTAAATTGAATAGGTACGAGTGAGATGCTGCATGTTTCTTTAAATTTCATTTGTAGATTGTAATATTTTAGTGGGGAAAAAGCTGCTAAAGGTAAAACAGAAAAGGAGTATAATATAGGATACATGAGTAAATGAACCAGAATTATTTGAATATTGCTAGGAGAGGGCTATTACGTCAAGCACAGGAGCAAGTTGAAAATAAAGTAAAGAATAGAAGATTTGGTGTGTTAGATAAAAGGAGACAGATGGTTCTGTAGAAGGGGTGTTTGTTATAAACGTTTGGGGACAGTGGCTAAAATTCGACGACGTGAATATCCGTTGCGACGCAAAACTTGTGCTTTCGTAGAAAAGATTTTGTTTGAATCGTCAAAATTCTGAGATTTCGGTGGCAGTTGAAAGTTTTGTTTGTGAGGGGTTTTTAAAAAATGTTTTATCCGTTTAAAGTTTCAATAAGAAGGTTGTTTTGTTTGTATCAATAAAGTTGCGAGTATTTTGAAGCTTGAGAGGGGCTAAATGGCTATATAAACACCAGCAGGTGGTAGTATGGTTCTTTTTTGATTTTTATCGACGCGTCCGCTAATAGTGGTGAACAATTAATTATATAATACTTGAAATAAAATTTATACACAAGTTGGTGTAGAGTTTGTACTAGCAGTCTACAAATTAACGAGAAAGATAGTTTAAAGATCCGAAGCGTACTTTATGAAAGTAAGTACAAACTGTTTTTTATATGGTTGTTGGTGCAAGGCATGCACAAAAATGCAGTAGAGATGGTTGATGAATCGATTTGGTGGTTTACCCATGGTAAATTGGACCAGTAGCAGAGTTGGGGGAGTTTGACTGTATCGTCAAGTAGTGATTGAGAAAATAGAGTAGCAGCGTACAGTCTACATTACATGTGATTTTCCAATGCTCCACCCGAAGGTACTACATTGGCCAGGAAGCGAGTTTTTTTACCGGGAAAATTTGGAATTTTGCCGAACCCTTGCTGTTCCAAGCAAGGTAGGGATCTTTAACGTGCGTGACAACATTCACACACGAGACCTCCATTTTACCTCTCATCCGAACGAGGGTGTATTTTTGTGAAAAATGCTCGCCTAACATTTTTCAAGCGGACCGTGTCGGGATTCCAACTCGGAACCTTGGGCGTAGTAGTCACATACATACCACTACGCCACGGAGCCGCCTAGCGTACAGTCTTCAACGGTATAATACAACTTGGGGAGGTTCCCGAACGTGCAGTCATTGATAAGGGCAACAATCATCGATGGTATGATTGTGGATACATGTGTGGTGGTGCATTCCAGGTAACTGATCATTGTACATAATTGCTTTTGTGGATTTATTTGGTGTGTAATGACATTTTATGCCTTAAGGGCATATTTCTATAAATTTAATGGACTAAAGAGGTACCGAATGAACTTTTATGATTTATTATTTGACCATATTTTTATGTGGGAATTTATATGGGTAAAATAATTTGTGTAATATTTATTTATGTACAAGGTAAAAGGGACTTATGGTATTTTGTTGTGCAAAGACTAGCAGTAGTATTTATAGGTTTTACAATGAGCTCTTATTGAACCTCGGGTAACGTAAAGTTTAGAAAAATGCCCTGTTACTTTTAAACTAGTTTTCTTTGTTTACTTAATGTATAAAATTTAATCAGGAAATATTTGAAGGAAAGATGTATTGTTTTAAAGGAGAATGTTTGAAATTTGACCAAGGTGTGAAATCAGAATTGATGAAGATTTTTGTTGTAGAATTTTTGTATGAATAAATTGTTACTGTAGCCGCGTTTGCTTTTGTAGAATAGTATGGTAGTATATTTCCGATAGCAGCTGAGCAGCCGTAGAGAACTTCTCTGATGAAGCCGAGTTTTAGGTACTTATTGCAAAAAGCTGGCAGTAGTTTGGCGTCCATTAATGGAGGACATCGTTAACTCCAGAGAAAACTGCAGAGTATTTTGGCAGCCCAAATTGTGGGGCTTAAATCATAGGTAAACTTTGCAGAATTAATAACGTTCCAAACAGGTGTGGGGCTCGAGTTAGAGAACAAAGGAACTTTAGATTTGGGCTTTACTTAAAAAGTCTAAGTTATTATTTCATCTTATTAATTTCAATACGTTAGTATTTATCAACTTACCTTGTGTAAAAAACTACTTATAATATATATATATATATATATATATATATATATATATATTGTTATAAGAGGTTGTTTAGGGGTGTATTAAGTCGTAAGGGTAGCATCGTAACTGTAAATAGCAATAGGAATCAGAAAACTGCATTTATTTAGCAGGAAAATAAATAATTCGCACATTATGTAAATAGCAAACATTTAACACCATGTATAAGGACCGCAATTAACTTTAATCAATGTCAGTAAGCATATCTTCTAACAATAGAACGCATATTCAGCAAAGAAATAATTATACATGTAATTAAACTACGTCAAGAAGCGTTCGATAAGTTTATAAAATAGATACGCATGAGATAAGATAAAACCTAGGCAATCTTCATGCAATTACGCTTGTAAAAAAGAAGGAATAATAAAGCACTTTGAAAAGAAACGCACTTTCAAAGATAAGTTCTAAATACTGGACATAGACGAAAACATGTGGATTTACATCACTCATATTACATCAGTTATTTTGTTCAATTCTCCAAAAGCTTTATCTACACAAAACAACAGACATAAGCTAAATTAAAGTCCAACAATAATAACAAAACAGGCGGTCAAAGATTGTAAAACAATAGCAAATACCAGTATGATATGTAACGACAGAATAGTTTCGACAGAAATAAACTTGAAAAGCCTAAGAAGAATACCAAAAACAACAATGGTTGGTTACAACAATTTGTTAGGCTGTTTGAACAAACCAATCCAAATTTAGATAGCAAAAGCTATATAACGCCTAGAATTGATAAGAAAGGACAGTCTCAATTTGAAGCACGTCGAACCTGCAACACTTTGACTTGAATATTTACGCGTCAAATAAATAAATTTTAAATTATATTTATTATTGTGAAAAGTAGTGTTGTGTAATAATAGTTGATGACGAATTGCGTTGAAGATATATGAAAAAGCTTTTGCTGTTTTGCAGAAAACGTGAGTAGAAATTTGTTAATTAATTTAAATTAACTGTTTATAATAATGTAGGGTTTCTAAGTCTGGTATTCAGAACTTCTGAGTGGTATTCAGAAATCCAGTTTGTAATTAAGTGGAGAGGTCTAAGGAGTATCCAGAAAAATATAAAGTAAAGCACGAGGTGAATTTTGGAAATAAGAAGTAACAAAAATATTAGTTCAAAGCACGTGAAGGAGTACAAAGCAGAGCATTGGTTTTCGATTGAAGATAATAAGGGGGTGTTGATCCACAACACGCAACAGCAAATCAGGATATCACAGGTCAGGGCTAACTAGTTTAAGGAATCTGTTCAAATTTAAATTTAAACACTAAATATATTATTTTTTCTCAAATTTGTAAGGAGTCAACAAAAATATTTAATACGTTGAAATTTACGTAACGAGCATAAACGGGTCTTGGACGTTCTAGATTTTTTTTTCAGTAAAAGGTGTCGTTTTTGGTGACTTTAAATTAAACTAAAGTAATATAATTTTTGGGATAACTGATCCAAATAGTATTAATTGATTGAAGGGTTCATTTAAATGATTACAAAATTGTGAAGTATAGATATTATTTCCATTCATTATACGAATATTGATTGACTTCGTTTTATCAATTCAAACATGTAAGAATTAAAGGGGTAAATTAATTTGATCATCGTAACGTTGTGCACTCTGTGAATTAAACTGGGCTAGCCGTGGCATAATTAAAATTATAAGATTAGAGAAAAATACAGAGCGGTGGCGTTCAGCAAGAAACTGGACGTTTATTACATCAGGGCTAGACAAGCGCGAGGGGGACTTCATAGCAAATTAATATGACGCAACAACGTGGAGCGAGAACTGCGTAGCAATATATATATATATATATATATATATATATATATATATATATACATATATATAGTGTTTCTATAAAATGCTTTTTTAATTTAATAGTGTAGTTAGTGGGTTGAACTCTTCTAAGCCGCTAGTTTGCTCTCAATAATTAAACACAACACAAACAATCAAAAAAGCTTTCTTTAAATAATCTGAAGATGAGGTGCTAAACTTGACTGAATATCTATCTATGTATCTGTTACGTTTTTCAAGTAAACAATTTAAAGCGCCATCGTTGAAGTAGGGTTCATGAGCAAATAAAAAACAAGTTTTATTTATAAACCGCTAACAAGACGATAAGAAATCGATTTTATATGTTTCATTCAGATACTAGAATCTCTGTGTAATTTTACATAAACACTGAACCCCACGTTGCAAATTATCTTTTAACTGCTAAAATTATACATTTGCAGCTAATATTCAGTCTATGCCATTAATCCTACTTTACTTAAATTTATACTGGCTGTCAAAAAATTGCACTTAATTCTTTTTTAACGATTAAATATTAAAGTGTGACAATAATAAAAATAAAAGATGTGATTTATTAATAAGGACATATTACTTCTTCATTCTTACACAAATTCTATTTAAATACGGAGAACTAGAAAAATTCTTGGACTAAATCTGATAATGCCATTACAAATTTCGTTTAGTAGAAAATTATATTCACTAAACGTTCTTAAAACTGTTAGTATTCTGGCAAGAACTACAATTATTACAGCAGACCAAAAATATATAACTTTCTCTAGAAAATATTGACGCAATTTGAGAAAAAAAGTTTCAACTAAAATAAGAGGAGACCAGATGTGCGCTAGTTTTATAAACACGAAATTTGAGTGCCACTTTTAAATAAATATCGTAGTAAAAGTTTCTTTCAGAAGCTATACTAGGAACATTTCAATCAAGAGGGTTTTAGAAAAGTTTATACGCTAAACTAAAGAAGATGTTCTTCTGAGAATTCAACTAAAATTTGATTGCAATTTGTTGTATAATCTAAGATGCTTAAATAGTGCACGAGCGCTTTACACCTGGATAACAATGGCCGCCATTACCAATAAACAATCCGTTTTTCGATACAAAAGCCAAATTAATTATTCTTAAATATACGACTTACGTTACTTGCTATTTATTTACAACACGCTTATATCATACAGGGTGATTATTTATACACGCGCAATCTGCGTTTTTGCATAGCACTTTAATGAATAAAGGTACGCTTATATTATACAGAGCGTAACCTTGAATTTACCGAAAATTTACTATTTTCCAGGTTTTATTATATTTTGGTCGAATTTATTTTTACAATTTGGGCTTCAATGACCTCTCGTGATCCCTTATCACCTCATTTTCCCCCAAATTAAAATATAAAATTTGAAATCTCCGTTATTTTCCCACAATGAGTAATTTTAATATTTTTTATTTCTAACTGCTTGCTATTATAATCAACTATACTTGCCTTAACTGTATACTAATATTATTCACAATCTAACATTTCTACTCTATATCACTAACTTTTCATATTTACACACGGTCTCATCAAATTTCCTTTCTAACCAAATTCTCTTTACTATTATTCATAATTCATCGTATAATCGCACATTCCTCTCTAAATCATCACAATCTTGGAAAAATATGGGATATAAAATTTCCATGAAGTTGTCCCAGCAACTGCCCAGCTATACTACTCCCGTCCAAAAATTATGGTCTAGAATCTCTATATCTAGCCTACTTATGTTACTTTCCAATTATACATTTTTCAATTACTCTGCATTAAATGCATAAACTTTAGTCTTAAATCGTTCATTTTCAATAACTTCTTAACTAATTTTTACAATCAGTAGCAATTCTTAACTCTCTATCTTCCAATTCATAAGATTCGTCCTTTAACAACAATTCTATTTTATTCTTAACTTCACCTGGACATATATCAGCAATTCTTACTTCCTACTCTATTTTCTCGCAAAATAATTAACACTTATACTTCCTTATCCTCTTTCCTCTCACTAGTTTCTTTCTTTTTCCTACGCTTCCAATTCTTTCTTACATCCGCATATTTAAATGAATGTTTTGACAAAACAAACGCTGCTACTCCATATTTGTACATACGCTATTTAAAATATAGATCTGATTCTCTAATCACAATTATCCCAAACAAATTATTAAGTTCTACTTTCCAAATTATTTCATCATTATTTAATATTTTACTACCTTTATTTATTTTATTTTTAAGAGCTGCATTCACAGAAAGTTCCTTTATCTCCTCTTTAACATCCAAAATAATACTATTTTCATTAGCTTCATCTATTATCTTCATCTCTTCAACATCATCTAATACAGTTTCCAATAATTCTGCCTTTTTTTCTGAAAACGCTACAACTTCTCGTCTAACTTCACCAGGACACTTAATGCTTAAATTTTATCCTCTTCACCTTCCATTTCCTTCTCAAATTGATACAATCTCCTTGTATCTCTATATGGACTTTTTCGTCCCATCTAATCCTCTCATCTCCCATAATTATCACCTTATTTTCGCTATCTATTATACCTTTCATCTTATAAAATCCATTTCCAGAATGGCATCAACTCTTAATCCGGGCACTATTAAAAACTCTTGCTCAACTTCCATCTTTCCTAACTTAACTTTCAGAAATATGATATTCTTGGTAACTGCAAACTTCTTATTATTCGGCGATACTAAATTATTTCTTTTAATAGGGGTAACTTTCAGCATTAATTCCTTTGTATAATCTTTAATAGAACCTTCATTTACTAATGTTGCTTCAGCTCCTGTATCTACCAGTAATTTTATCTCTTTTCTCTCTGCTTGCAATTTTATTATAGGTGGTATATCATTTTCCTCATTAATTTTTTTATCATTTTCCAACTCAAATTTTATAAATTCACGCGCATGTTCATGTGTATTAATTTCTATATTTTCGTCGCTTGATTTGTCTGCATCTAAAAATCCTGCCTACTTGACGTTCCAGGCTGATTAACTATCTCTGCATATGTTCTTTTATTTTCTTTGATACTATTTATGCCATTTCTTTGCGCATTTGCCATATTTTCCGTTCCTTGGATAACAGTTCTATTCTCAACTGTACGGGATTCATTATTCTTCCATCCCCCGTCTCTCCTAATGGCATATCCTTTATTCCAATCATTTCCTTGGCAATTCCCCCTTTCAAATGGTCTGCCTTCACTTCTCTCCTGTCCATTAGTCCTCTGGAATATGAATGTGTTCATGGGCTGGCTCCTTGGCCTGGTCTCCATTCTCCTTGGTTAACCCATGTCATCGTAACGTTGAATATATTCTAAAAACACATCTCCATCAACAATATTTTGTGAGGCTATGCATTGCCTTACTTCTGTTTCGAAATGACTTGCTAAATATTTTATAATGTGCTTGTCCTCTAAAGAAGGATCAAGTTGTTTGGCAACGCTAAATTTCTTGATTACATACAATTCTCTTATCATACATGCATCGCTACTATATTTGTCAATCAATACATTATCTCTTACTTTAAATTACTGCTTGTCTCCCCAGAAATGCTATAAAAATTTAATTTCGAAGTTTTTAAACGAACTCAATTCACTACCCTTCAACATGGACCTTACAATATTTAACTTTGTTTGTTCATCCCAACTACCTTTCCATAAAATTTAGTGGTGTTGTTCCAGCGGAACACTGGTTGAACTCCATCTCATCGGTTCCCCAACATGAATGTTTTTAACCCTATCTACTAAATTCTCAAACTTATTCCCTAAGTCTGTTTTAAGATTTCTTAAATGAATTCTAAATGTTTTAAATCCCGTTTGGCAGTTTCTCTCTATTTTATTTACTTTTTAATCTAAAGTTTTAATTTTCCCATTACTTTCTCTTTCACTTGCTTCTTGAATGAGTTTTATCTGAACAATTTCTTGTTTAACATTATCTATATCCTCTAAAATTTGTACTACTTTTCCTCTAACTTGAAATTTCATTTTTTCAATGGTTTTGTTAGTTTACTCTAAACCTAAAGTTATTCTTTCACTAAATCTGTTTAAATTTCTTTTCATTCTTTTCACTTTATAATGATAAACTTCCCCCAATTTTGTTACATTCTCCTTAAATTCTTCTTGCAACTCTTGAGTATTTTTATCAGATCTTTCAGTCATTTCCTTGATACATTTTTTCCCAATTTCTTTTATATTCTCTTTCATTTCCTTCATATTCTCCTTTTTCTCTTGCATATTCTGATTTAGACTTAATAAAAGAGTCATGATTATTGATTCCTAGGTCTTTCCTACACTCTTGGCCTCTGAATTATCGTTATTCGCTTCTTCTACATAAACGCTTTCCTGAGAACCAATTTCCACTCCCTTAGCTTCTTCTTTCATTCTGTCAGTCATACTGGAAAATCAATGGGATATTACAAAAGGAACAAAAACAACTACAAAAGCAAATTCTACGAGACAAGAAACTCTAATTTACAGACGAACTAATCGTGCCACAGGTTGGGTCGCCGCTAAAAGAGTGCTGTGATAAGGCCGCATTAAGAGCGTCGCTGAAAAAGTGTATGAAAGTGGCCGCATAACATTGAAGTGCCGCTAAAAGAGTGCAATGACAAGACTGCGTTAAGTGCGTTGCTGAAAGAGTGTATGAAAATGGTCTGGCGTTGAAAGCCACTAAAAGAGTGCTGTGACAAGGCCCGTTTGAAAGTGTTACTAAAAGGGTGCTGTGATACAGATACAGCAATTTCTAAACTTGAAATTGTTCACTTTTTTTTTCTAACTTTACCTGGCTAGCACAACGGAAATGACCGGGTTTTTCAAAATGAAATCAACACAACAATATCACAAACCATTTATACAGTATTAAATATTTTCTCTCATATAAAAAAATTTAGAACTTTTACAACATTCTTTCTTTCAAACAAAATAATTTCTAAGAAGGATATATAAAAAAATGTTCCTTACCGTATTTTAAATTTACAGAATCATACTTATTCTCTTGACAATAGTTTACCTGGTTATAAATTATTTTCACGCTTGTAAGATTTGTTTTGACCAGAAAAATCCTTGACAGATAATCTATTAAGTGGTCAGAGTATTTCGAGCTTTGATCATAAATTCTCCTGGTCAAACTCTTTTACATAAACTATATTATATGATTAACACTTATTATGATACCTTACATTAAATATAAATCGGTTAAAAATAAATCTAAAAGTGATACTTGCAGAATCCATAAAAATGTTTCTCGTAATAAAAAAAATCTTATTTTACATTGACCTCAAATCAGCTCACAAGATTTTCCATATTTAAAAAGATCTACGTTTAAAACAGTTGTTACCAAAGTACATTATGCTTAACTCTTTCTTTCAATTATTTTATAGAAATTTTTAAAAAGCGTTATCTTGAAGAATTTTCTTTCTTGTAATTCATAATTTTTATTTTTCGTTGTAAGTTACGTTTAAAACATTTGTAACGTGCATTTTTGTAGCTTAACCATTTACGCTTTACCCAATTCGTAAATACATTTTTGTAACTACTATTTCTATGTTTTATATTTATTAACTCGTTTGCGAATAATCTCGTTATATTATATTACGCGATTATCGACTTTCACTCTCCACGATTCGATAGTGTGGTTAGGTGATTGAGATTGAAACACATCCTTAGGCGAATGCGTCCTATTATAATGAGTGGATATTATTGATTTTCTAATTATCGATAGGAGGTCGTTAAAGCAAAAACCTGTGAAAACAGGATATTCTTGTGCGATCCTTTGAAACGTGAGGTGTGTTACGAACTATCTTGGCATACCACGCCGTTGGTATTGATCTTTCTGTACTAAATGTTTTGAAAAATGAAAGAAATAAGTGCTCTTTCACTTAAAAAGTACGAGTGTAGTTTTGTGAGTATCTGCTACATTCAACGTAGTTTCAAATAAGTACCTGTTTGATTTTTATGTCTTACTTATTGTAGAAGTTGAACTTTGAACCGTTAAATGCCTACGGACTGAATTCGTATATCTAAAATAGTCTTACTATTCGTGAACTTTTAGTTTTTTTTTACTTTCTTAGTGAAATTGTACGCAGCGACCATACTACTTGGTTTTTAGATAACGCAGGCGGAGTTTCTAAAGAAATTAATATACTGCCGAATTAAGCAACACCGTCACGTGCTGTGAATGTTAACGTCACTACAATCTGCTGTTTGTTCTGTTATCAAACTCTTATTTGGTATTTACTGTTACTAAAGTAGTTGAAAGTTTGAGGCGACATCGTTAAACAGATAAAATTCGTCAATGTTATAGATCAATTATATCTCATGTTACTTGTGGCTGATTTTAACTTTCGTCTACTAACTGTACGGATATCTTTTCTTAAGTTAACGATCTTTAGCTCCAAACCTGTATTTTCTTTAAATGAGAGAATTTGTAAGAAGTTTAACAATTTAAGCCATACTAAATTTGCGAAAATTATAAATGAAGTATAAATTTATATTAGCTAGGTGTTTTGCTTCTGACCCTCAGTCGGACAAATTATAATTATTCATTTTGCTGTAAGCGGTACAAACGATAGTACTATCGAGTTCCGTCCCATTCAGCCGATTAATGTTTTTCTTTTGGGACATTTCATATTATCAGATATCGAACTTGCTCTTTGAATTACTGAACAATATTATTAACTCTATTATATTATAAATGCTACTATGTGTAATTTCTGGAAACATTGTGAAAATAATGATAATTGGTAATTTGATAATTGTTACTGATGTATTATAAAAGTCAATTTGTTTTGGTTGAGCATTCTAGATTATTTATTAAAGTGAAATTACTATATCTTACTCTTTTATTTGGGGTTGTGAACTCCAGGTATAATTACGATTATTTTCTTTATTTTACAGAAACAAAAGAAAAATGAAAGTAAAATTTCTACACAAAATTCTTTTGGAAATTCCCACAGGTATTATGCAGACTAGCGTTCTGTATGAATTTCTTTTTCTTACTGATTTCTATATTTAAATAAAATATATAATTATTTTCTTTGAGCAGATTAGTGTTCTGCTATTTGATAAATATCTATCTTTATTTTATGTTTGTGCTAATACTGTGTTTTATTTTTTAGCTAGGTAAATTGTTGCGGGTATCCTTATTTTTCTTGCTCCCCCCCTCTCCGACTCTCATTAGCCGTGGCACTCCTCCTCCTCCCCTTGATTTATGACAGCCTGATGATTTACTTTGTCATAAAATTTCTGGCGTTCAAATTGGACGTTCACTTAAAAATACCCGTGGCACATTGCTTTTTTATTTATTGCAATTTTGCATTTATTTAACTACAATATGTTTACTACATATTTTAATTACCATCTTCGCATAGCAACAGCTTGCGCTCTTTAATTAAAATAACATTCCGTGTTCTAATGAATGAAATCGCATTGAATGAATCCTTATTTGATAAGCGCTTCTTTACATACAAATTTATCTGTTTGCATAAAGTTACTAGAGAAATGCGTAATATTATGATGAAAGGTTTTCAGAAAACCCAATTATCGTCTAAAATCGTCGAGTTTTATGACCTAATTATCTTTCCAGTTAACCGTGACGTGTGATATCTGTTCTTATTTAACACATATACTATTGTTGTGGCGTCGCATGCTAATGTTAAAGATAATCACTTCCTTGAATTTTTCCAGGGATTTTGCAGGTTTTTTGTGTTTCGGCCGCTTCTAAGAATAAAATATTTATGCTTTAATGATATTTACGTCGTTAAAAAATACCAATGATTCATTGTTTTTTATTTCAGAAAATTCTATGTTTAGAACAAATTGCTATAATCCACGGAGTAATTAATGCAAACTTTATTTGCTTTTTAATGCAAGAGCCGTTTTAAATACATGTGACTGTAGTTTCTTAAATTAAAAGCGTATAGCTCGTTTTATTTACAACAAATCAAATGCATTTTTATCAAAAATAAGTAAAATAAATGGCTTTGTATTTATCTTAAAACGATCGATTTTTACATTCGCATTAAAATGCGTGTTACAGAATCTTACTATTAATTATTCTTACATATACTGCTTACGTTACTTGCTATTTATTTACAATACGCTTATATTGTACAAAATGATTATTTATACACGCGCAATCTGCGTTTTTGTATGGCGCCTTAATGAATAAAGGTACGCTTGTATTACACAGGGCGTGACCATGAATTTACGGAAAATTTCCTTTTATCACGTCATGATATATATGGAGATATATATATATATATATATATATATAGATAGAGATAGAGATAGAGAGAGAGAGAGAGAGAGAGATATGCGCTGCATACCTACACAACTAGATACCTTGTAACGTTCCGTTTATTTTGTTACCTTATATTAGAGAAATATGTATATAAAGACAATTAGTTTGTGTAAATAGTTCATCAGTTTAAAATATAACAAAGAGCGCATTGCCCGCACATCCCTTCATAATTTCGACAGTTTGTTTTTGGAGAAAATCAAGAGGGCCGAGGTCTGTGACGTTTATGGAGTGAAGTTTGTCAAGTCGAGTTTTTGTGATATAAAACAAATCGCTTAGAGCGGATTTATTCAGTTCTTACATGAAATATGTAGTTAAAAGACCATAGTTAATCGATCGTTTATTTTGGCGGTTCAGGGGAAGTTATAATACAAGTGCCGAGTTTTGATTGTTGATCTTCGCTAATAGCGTCACGTGCTGCACGTGGTTAATCATTCTGTTGTAGGTTGATGCATCCTCTTTTGTTGTTTACGTTTTAGAAGTATTAATTAATGCCAATGAATTTGGGAGTTACTGTCTAGAGGATGAATGGAAATCTCTTTACGGTTGCGGTAGGCCCGTAATATAACCCAGTTGTTGGGGATCAAGTAATAGATTAATTGTCACGTGTTTGAAAGTAGAAAACTCGACACTCTCACAGTGTTGACTGGTATAATCCACCTTACAAGGTAAGCGACTGTATTCGTAGATTTTACAGTGCAGCCCCAAATACGTCGATTATAATTGAATGTTTGTGTAATTAAACTAAGCACAACCCGTACATGAAGTTGTGTTAATCCCTTATCACAGAGTCCTAAAGTGTGTGCGCTTTATCGATACTTTACCGTTGTCGTGAACAACAAACACATTTAACTAGTATAAATAGTTAAACCATACTATTCCCAATTAACGTAATATTTAAGACAGTTGTACTGATACTTCCATTTATTCAAAATTATTATGATTACATATTTGCTGAATTAAGATCACAATTTACATTTTGAATTGAAAGTTATTGTTGCCGTTAAGTTAGTTAGCGTAGGGTTGCATGCACACGGCGTCCTACGCATTACGTTTCAAATATTTTATTAGTTTCTGTGTAAGTAGAGCAAGTGGGGGTGTCCTGTGCACTCAACTCCACCTTAATTTTATTACACATTGCTTTACTGGCCAGTACAGCTTATAGTAATAATAATTGTATGCCATTTACTTTATCGACAATACTACTTGTGGTAATGTTTACATTTACTTGTTCATATATGTATGTGCCATATTTGTTTATGTAACTAACCATGTATTTATTTCAGTCGTTGGAATTTGTTAATAGAATTAAGTAAAGTTGTCTACGTGCATTATTTTAGTGAGAAGTTTATGTTAGTAGGGTGAATTCAACCTCTCTACTCTGCGAGATTTTCTGAGGATTTTATATTAAATATTGAGCTGCAAGGAGTCTACCGACCAGATTCTCCTTTTGTCATCTAGCATTGTGACATTACTGGTGGTGTTCACCCGATTTTTGACGTTTTACCGAATTCACATTTCATTATAATTGTCATCTTAGGGCATTTAGCAATCCCAAGCTACAACTTTTGTCTGACCTACCCCTCGCCGGCTAGAGCTAGGCCGCTCACGGGTCCCGATCCGTCCCTTGATGTCGTAGTGCTGAATTGGCCCGTAACAACCTTTCAGCATATAGATTAACTATTCCGAATGTTGACAAAAACTTGAAACCAAATAAACCTCAAGCTATAATCTAAATCAACTAAAAGAAAAACGTGAGACTTTAAAATTACCCTCAAGAACGATACGTAGCATATAAATTTATTTATTTATTTATCTACAATAACATCTTAATCATGAAAACAATATCTGAAAATTAATGCTCATAATCTCTTATTATTAGTAAAACTAGATTTTGTTAAAATTGTAACTTTATTATTTTTTGTTATTCAACAACCATGAAAATTATAAACATTTAGATAAAAAATTAAAGATAAATATCGCATGGACTATACTTTTTTAAAACACCCCATTAAATAATTTAACAATTTTCAAAGTAAGGCATATAGCATACTGGAAATTTTTGTTCTTTACATATTTTATCTTGGTAAAATAACTCATGAAAACAATTAATTATGAATTCTGGTAACGTCTAAATTTTAGTTAGTTAAAAAATTTCATTAGTTCTACAAAAAATCTAATAAAATATTATATAGTCCATAATAGTCTACAGATATTGTAGCGAGCTATAACACATATCTAAGGAACTACTGCCTTATCTCTGTGACGTACAATAGCCTTCCCTATTTACGCCTTTAGACAAACGTTGTCTCGTGCTGAAAACCACCTTGGATCAGCTGCTTTTCCCATTCAAGTATACACTTAATTTGAACTGCCCGTTCATAATTATAAACGGCTTATACTTTAAACTGAGTCACAGACTTAAATGAAGAATTTTGTTTAACTTAGATCAAAGCTAGGAGGCTGCAAAAAGCACTAAAAGCCAAAGAAACTAGGATTTTTAAAAATTTGCTGCTTCCTAGTAGTTGAAATATCGACATCATGAATAGGCGTTTTTTGTATTTCGAAATTTTTACAGAATCGTTAATTTGTTATCTGGGGCTCACGTTGATAAGAATTGTATTTAAATTATCGTTCCTACGAATTCAACATTCCTATATCTCTTATTGAAAATTTGTTGAAATAAATTTTGGCAAAACATGATCTAGGGTGTGTAAAAAGTCCCAATTACATTACTATAGGCAGCGTTTGCTAGTCTATCGACTTGATAAATATTAAAATTGTTTTCTTTCAAATTGTATTTTTGTGAAATTTGTTCGGATTGGCCTTTTATATAGAAATAAAATATTATCCAGGTAAAATATATTTAGTAATTTGTCACGTTTTTAAGCAACATCTCTCCATAACGATTCTTAGGTGGTAAAGCGTTTTATATACATATATGTATAAGTTACATTTTATATGTACGTCAAACAATTAATTGAAATGCTTTTCGAATTTACACATGCATAAATGCTTGTCCCAAATTTAGTATATAAAAAAATTTAAATATTTCAATAAACTAAATTTTGAAATTCTTACTGTAGCTTTATTTCAATGTAAAGAAGTTTTAGAAATAGTTTCAACAAATGACGAATAAATAATTATAGACTCTTCTTAGCACCGTTCTTACGAGTGTTTAAGCCTAGCACAATAATTTTAATAAGCGCAACTAACTTTATAATCAAAGCAATTACAAAGCAAAGGAAATTATTTGAATCAGCTTTTAATACAGTTGGAAAATTTTTAACGTAATTAAATACATGAGTTTAATTAAATTAATTGGAGTATCGAACTGAAACAGTTTCGCTTGATACGACCAATCTACCCTCAATAGATTTATCACGTTTAATTTACCTAATGTGATCGCGTGCAGTTGCAATATAACTGGTGTGCATGTAATGGAATTTTAATGTAAGCTGGACGAAAGGAAAATTTTATCGTTACCGGAAAGTATTATTATTGTATTTGTACTAACGAAACTGCATAGATTTTTTTAAAGACATTTTTTATGTGAGTTTGGGTTTATTACTAATTCCTATTCTATCACTTACGTAGGCACCTCTTTACCTAACTTTGTATCCAGCTAGTGGAGTAGAATTTGCTTTGTTACTTACGGTCGCTTGTTTGCACAGAGAGCACAATATATTGCACAGAATTTATAAAAAAGATAAATATAATTTAAGTTTCAAATCAAGAAGGTAAATTAATTATAACTCTGCTTACCATCCAAATTAATGCATATTGGCAAACTGCTTATCGAATACGATTTTTTTCAGGGTTCGGCGTGGGTGCAGTTGCTGTTGTTTTCCATATTATTACAGTAGAGCTCGCCGATTATTTAGAACGGAAACAGGAACAAGACGGGGTACGATAATAACTCGGAATAGTTGAAGAATAAACAAGTGAACTTTCCACTACATTCTCTAATGCACTCCTCACAAACAGTTAAGGATAAGAGAGTCCCGTCATAAATGAGGATCGCATGTGTATTGGCTAGCGTTCCCAACTGTACAACCACCACTTCTTCGTTCTCCGTCCTGATTAGTCTGGAAGGCGACATATCTCTATTACTATTCGTGGGAAATTATATTTAACATTCTTTTTCCACGGTATAACCACTGTCACTACGAAAACACAATGGTAGTTCACAGAACCCTAATTTCTGAAACTAGGTCGTACAAATATGTGTAATATACATAAATTAATTATGTCAAAAATTCCCTAAAATAGTTCTTTTACTAAAAATAATTTGTCGAGAGCTTTTTAACGCGTAACAACTAACGAATAAAAAAGACTTGTAAAGCTCAGAAACTGAGGAAGAGAAATGAGAAGACGAATCTTTAGATTTTAAGAGTGTTGCGTATAGGATTTAGTCTTATAATTTATTTTTTCTGAAAAAATAGTAATCTAATAACAAATATAAAATTAATAGAAAAAATGTTCTAAAAGTAGT